>JARBWK010000005.1:149567726-150167726 GCA_030556195.1 Anolis apletophallus | reverse complement strand
GCCCACAGAGCCCTCATTACCAACTCTACATCCTGGTGCAGGTTTGTGTGAAACGGACCACGGATGATGGGACTTGAAGTACCTTCACTCCCTAAAAACAATACAACCCTCATCCATTCACCAATACAGACCAAACTTAGCACACAGATCCCCCATGATCCAATCTACATCCTACTGCAATTTGGGGAGGCTGGACCACAGATGATGGGACTTCCAGTACCCTCAGTACTTTCATGATACCACTGCAACTCCCAAGAATGATGGATCAAGACCAAACTTGCCACACAGTGCCCCCATGACTCACTCTACATCCTGCTGCACTTCTCAAATGACCCGGGCACCGCCGGGTCCCCAAGCTAGTTAACTAATAAAAATTATTTATACAAAAAAAAGCGCTATCATCTAAACCACTGATTCTCAAAGTGTGCGGTACCGCCCCCTAGTGGGCGGTGAGGCGACCCAAGGGGGCGGTGGGAGGCTCAAGGGAATTTGGGGGTGCGTGTGAACCCTTTTAAGGGGGCGGTGAACGATTGGGGGTTCTGTGTGCCAAGTTTGGCTCAATTCTATTGTCGGTGGAGTTCAAAATGCTCTTTGATTGTAGGTGAACTATAAATCCCAGCAACTACAACTCCCAAATGAGAAGGGCTATTTTCTCAAAAATTTGGGCATATTGAGTATTTGTGTCAAATTTCATCCAAATCCATAGTTGTTTGGGTTCATAGTGCTCCCCAAATGTAGGTGAACTACATCTCCCCTAAATCACTGCCAATTCTTCCCAAACCCCTCCAGTATTTTCTGTTGCTCATGCGGGTTCTCTGTGCCAAGTTTGGTCCAGTTATGCAATTTGTGGGGGTCTCAGTGTCTGTCAGAGCTGAATTGATTGAAGGTACTGTAAATCCCATCATCCGTTG
Source organism: Anolis apletophallus (assembly GCA_030556195.1). NCBI lineage: Eukaryota > Metazoa > Chordata > Lepidosauria > Squamata > Anolidae > Anolis > Anolis apletophallus. Next base: position 150,166,815 of record JARBWK010000005.1, on the reverse strand, counting down.
TCCATACTCCCCCAAACCTATTGTTTTTGTGATTAATCCCTATGCTTTAATTATGTTCAATTTGTAACAATGAAAATACATCCTGCATATTAGATATTTGCATTAGAATTCGTAAGAGTAGCAAAATTATTTATGAAATAGCAACGGCGGCGGATGCTGGTGGGGCGGCCAAAGCAGGCTGGAGGAAATGGTGCCCGCTTTGACCGCCCCGCCAGCATCCTCTGCCGATAGCCTTTGCAGCAGGCAAGGAAAGAAAGGCAAAGCATGGAGAGGAGCCCCTGCAGATCCCCAGCCTCGCCGCCCGCGGCTCCCGCGCCTTCCTCCTCAAATTTTGGCGCAACAGGACGAAGAATGGCGGCTCGGAGGCCAGGCACGTGCCAGCAGCCCTGTCTCTTCTCCTGCCTCCGCTGAAAGGGCAGTGTCCTGGGTGAGTGGCCTCCTTTCCTGCCTCCTCAGTGGGCGGGGGGGGGGGGGGGAGATCCAGGACCAGGTTTGCAGAGCGGAAAGAAAGCCCCTGCCCTGAGCTCCATTTCTGCTGCCCACTGCAAGCCTTCCCCCGCTCCCCAGGGCCTGCATCAGCATCAGCTCAGGCCCGCCAGGGAGGGAGGAGAAAGGAAGGTTTTATTTTTAGTGTGGGTCTGAGTGATGTTGGGGAGGGAGGTGCGGTACGGGGCGTAATTCCAAAGTGTGGCCTAGGGCGCAAAAATTTGTTAATCCGGGCAGGGAGCTGCCTCCAGGTTTTAGTCTGCAAATACTACACATACATGTAGCAAAGGGGGAGAAGAGAAAAGAGATGGCTGCTTTGATTCAGTTTGACTGAACATTATTCATCTATATATATATATAAAAAGAGAGTGACCGTGCGTCCCGGCAAATGGACGCCAAATCTACATGTCCCAGACACACGAAAATCGCCAGGCCACTAATCCATACTCCAAGGTCCCTATACGGCCCAGAAAAACACCCCGAAACACCACGCAACACCCCCAAAAACACCCCCGTGCCACAACATTACCACACATGCGCAAACAGCGCGCCTCGGCGGCCGCGGCGTCAACAGCAACGCCCCGCCCTCCTCCTCCAACGCTCCCTCCCACCCCGCCTCCCCTTGGCCCCACCCCTCCTCCTCCCTCCAACGCTCCCTCCCACCCCCGCATCCCCTTGGCCCCACCCCTCCTCCTCCTCCCTCCAATGCTCCCCCCCACCCCGCCTCTACGCGCCACCACATTACCACGATCCCGGCCTCGACCCGCCTCACAGCTAAGAGGCGGCGGAGGAGGCCGAGAAGGTGGCGCCGTGGCCCGGGGAACCGGATGGGAGCCGGCGAGGAAGGCCGAGGACACGGCGGAGGAGGCACCAACGGCACTGCCCACACGACCCGGCCCCAAGAGCGGCTGGAACTACACTTCCCAGAAGGCCCCGCGCGGCCAGTTCCCAATGGGAAGGAGGGTGCCCTTCTCTCCACCCTCTTTGCCAGTGAGCGGCGCGGTGCCTTCTGGGAAGTGTAGTCCTGTGGCCGTGGCCGCCTCCTCAGCCGTCTTCCAGTTGCTCTTGGGCCCGGGTCGCGCGGGCGGCGCCGTAGGAGGCAGGCACGGCCACGGGACTACACTTCCCAGAACGCTCCATGCCGCTCACTGGCAAGGAAGGTGGAGAGAAGGCCACCCTCCATCCCAATGGGAACTGGCCATGCGGGACCTTCTGGAAAGTGTAGTCCCATGGCCGTGCCCGCCTCCTACGGCGCCGCCCGTGCGACCCGGGCCCAAGAATGACTGGAAGGCGGAGGAGGAGGCGGCGATGGGACTACACTTCCCAGAAGGCTCCACGCCGCTCACTGGCAAGGAGGGTGGAGAGAAGGGCACCCTCCTTCCCAATGGGAACTGGCTGCATGGGGCCTTCTGGGAAGTATAGTCCCATGGCCGTGCCAGCCTCCTCCACCGTCTCCTCAGCCTCCTTTTCTGGCTCACAGCCGGTATCACACCCGGCCCGCGCCGTCGCCTTCTTCGGCCTCCTCTTACCCGGTCCCGGACCCGGGCCGTGCGGGAGCCACCTTGGCCCGCGTCCAGGACCGGGGGGAAACTGGCGACGGCGGTGCAAACGAGTAAAAGACAGAGAACAAAACAGTAAGGAGCAGGAAAAGGAAGGAGGATGGAAGGGGAGAAGACAGGAAGAAAAAAGGAGGGAACGAGGGTAACCAAAAAAAACGGAGAGAGAGAGAAAAACAAAAGGATGGATAGAAGGAGAGGGAAGGAAAACAAACCTGAAAGGAAGGAAAATGCCACAGCAAAGCATGGCCGGGTCAGCTAGTTCCATATATTTTCCTTGCTGTGGCTAACAACAGTGGTGTGGAGTATGGTGGGGTTGTGACCACTGAAAGGTGAGATAAAGGATTACTTTCCCCTATTTAAATCTGATCACCTTATAGCCACTTCCTGTACAAGGAGGAGACAGGGATCCAGTCACAAAACATCCATATCACATGTCATAATTGTCACCTTTGGTTCCTGACACTAATGGTGTTGGAAGGAACCCCTTTCCTCAGAGGCGGATTCAACGGTAAGCAAAGGTAAGTGGCCACTTATGGGCACCACGTGGCCAGGGGTGCATCTGGCCGCGGCTGCCAAGTTCGGCGCATGGAGCGCTATGTAGGCGGCCAGAGGCGGAGTGCCCCCGGCTCCAAAAAGCTCCTCACCCCAGTTCCACAGTGCAGGGCGATCAGCAGCTCCTGGCAGCCAAGCCCACCCCGCAGCAATGGCGCACGCGCAGAAGCCAGCTAGTTTCATGCATGCGCCGTTGCCAGGGGGAGGAGCTTTTTTGCAGCCGGATCCGCTCTGTCTCTGGCTGCTTCCAAAACACTCCTCCCTTTCGGCCCCGCGTAGGGTGCATGCGCAAAACTAGCTGTCTGTGCACATCCGTGTTCCAGCGCGCACGCGGATGGGCAATCTCCACCAGGCTGGAGAGCCGGGGGACGCCAAAATAATGTTTGCTTACCAGTTTTTATTACCTTCATCTGGTCCTGCCTTTCCTCTGTCACATTTAGTAAATATGCTTTTTAAAAAAAACCAAACAACTTTGACTCATTGGTTATGACCTTGACTTACCAATTTCTTCATATCTCATCACTGTCCCCAAATTTGCATTCTCATCTGGGTGGGAGGAAGAGAGAGAAAAACAACAAGGAGGAACTTAGATTTCACAAAACCCATGGCAGGTCTATCCATTAGAACACTGCTCTGAGAGTTCAATGCAAATCACAAGTAAATAATCATTTATTCATAAAACTGTACTTAAAACATGTTTCTTTTCCCCCATGTCACGAGCAACTTGAGAAACTGCAAGTTGCTTCTGGTGTGAAAGAATTAACCGTCAGCAAGGACATTGCCCAGGGGATGCCCAGATGCTTTACCATCCTGTGGGAGGCTTCTCTCATGTCCCCGCACAAGAAGCTGGAGCTGACAGACAGGAGCTCACCCCGCTTCCCGGATTTGAACCGCCAATCTTTCAGTCAGCAGTCTCGCCGGCACAAGGGTTTAACTTTAACCCATTGTGCCACTGGAGGCTCCTAATACAATGTTAAAACAATGAAATTAAGATTAATGTTCCAAACAGGCCCGGATTAAGGTTTTGTGGTGCCCTAGGCCACACACTGTAAGTGCCGTCCCCGGGGCGGAGCCGGCGCGAGCGAGAAGGAGCCGGGGGAAGCCCCGCCCCTAGGGCATCTGGCATGGCTTCCCCCGCCACATCCTTGCTCGCACAGGTGCCCCTCCTTCCTTCACTGAAGGAAGGAGCGGCACCTACCCACGCGAGCGAGGAGGCGGCAGGGGAAGCCACGTCAGACGCCCTAGGGGCGGCAGGACTTCCCCCGGCTCCTTGTTGCTCGTGCGGGCGGGTGCCACTCCTTCCTTCTGTGAAGGAAGGAGGGGCGGAGCCGGCGCGAGTGAGAATGTGCCGGGGGGAAGTCCCGCCCCTAGGGCATCTGACGTAGTTTCCCACCACCACCTCCTCGCTTGCGCCGGCCCCGCCACTCCTTCCTTCATTGCGCAGGCGCAGAAGCAAGCACCCGAAGATCGGATATTTAATTTTTAAATCTTTTTTCAATTTTGGGGGGTTCGGATCTGCTGCCCCTCCATGGCTGCTGCCCTAGGCCATGGCCTAGGGTGGCCTTATGGGTAATCCGGGCCTGGTTCCAAACCAGTGCTACTTGTGCTATCTAAAGTGTGAGGCTGGGAATTCCTTTCCATTCAATGTGCTGGAGACTAATACCAGGGGTGCTCAGAATGGTGATCGGGATCACCAGGGTGATCTTCGGGCCTCATCCTGGTGATCTTCAGGCCCCTGACCAGGTTATTTTGCTGTTGGTCCTCTTCATGCGCCCCTGCACGCTGCAAAGAAGTTCTCCGTTGTTGCTCCTCCCCGCTCCCTGCTCGCGTGCCGCCTCCAAAAGCTCCAGAGTCCAAGAGGCAGAATGGGCCCCCTCTTTTGGATTCCTCCTCTTCCCTCCGTCCTTCTCCAGCAACTCAGAGTCGTAGGAGACCAAAGGGGGCAGGCCTGGATGACGTGATGCATGGCTGGCCCTGCGCGCATGCGCAGAAGCGCCCATTCTGCCTCTCGGACTTCTCGTGAGCTCTTGGAGGTGGCACGCATGCTGGCGGCGTGGAAATATGAGCAATGACGGAGGAGAAGAAGAAGGACGCTTTGGGGTCATTTCCTTACCGCATCTCAAAGGTCGTTTTTTTTTAACTTTGGGGTGGGTGCTTGATTGTTCTGTGGCATGTCTGTTTATTTTTAATGTTTAAAAATGGCCTTTTAGCTCCAAAGCCTCTCTCCTTGCTTTGTTCCTTGAGAAATATATGTTGGGGAATATGGAAATGTGGGAGAAATGGGGTGGTTGGGTGTATTTTTGCATGCCCCTTTGTTTACCTTGCTGCGTATTAAATGGCCTTGCAGTTCAAAAGCCTCTCTTCTTACTTTCTGGCTGATAATATATGTGGTAATATGGCAGTGTGGGAGAAATGGGGTGGTTGGATGTATTTTTATGCTCTGTTTTATATTGTTGTTATTAAATTGAAATGTTGATGTTTTATAACTTCATTTTATGTAAACTGCCCCGAGCCTGATGGAAGGAGTGGTACATAAAAATGAATAATAAATATAAATAAATAAGAAAATAGTTATACGTTTTACATTTCTGGGTAGGTGATCTTTGGGACTTGGTTTTTTAATCAGTAGCTCCCATGCTGAAAAAGTGTGAGCACCCCTGCTAATACCATATTTGTGTCCCCTAGATACAAATAATTGTTTCCTTCCAAGAAACTTCCCAAGGGTCTGTAACTGATAGTTTTTGGATGAGTACTGGTCCAGGGACCACACTTTGAATAGCACTACTCAAGGTAATGATAACAATAGGTGCTACGTAACACACATGGCAATAGATCTGTTGACAACCAATGGTGCCAGACTTCAGAGATTCAGGTTCTTTTGCGTGTGCATGGGTGATACCCCTCCCACCTGATACCTAAAAAAGGCACAAACACAAGTGGTTGGAATAAAATTTGGCCGCAACTCATTTATTGATAACAGGGTGGGCAGCCATGCATGGGTCCTGGATCAGGGGTCGGACAGCCCAGAGTTGTCTGAAGGCGCTTGCATGCCTGGGTGCCACCAGCCCAATACCAGTCCACGAAAAACTCGGCACTCTAGGGGGTCTGGGCGTTATCCCCCCCTTCCACCAAGGGGCAATAAGCCAGCCAGATCCAGGGCCTATGGCACACGCCAAACACAGAGTTGCAATGATTAACATAGTAACAACAGAAAAGTTAACAAGATGCGAACGATGAATACACAGCAAGAAAATTACAACCAAAACGAATAATGAATACAAGTAGGGTGGGTGGGAGGAAAATCCGGAACAGGCCCAGTGACTGCTGGGGTGCCTCAGGCGGCGTTAAGTAGGCTGCCCGGGCGGAAGAGAGGGCCGGCCAGCTGACAGCAGAGGGCAGGGCGGAGTCAGCCCCGTCATTGGTTGGCTGGTGCTGGTGGCGGGAAACTCTCCCGCCACCCAGGGGACTTAAGGGAGGAAGAAGCCCCCCCACAAACACACACCAAGATGGCGGTGAGGACACCCACCGCTGCAACCCGCTCGGCCAGTGAGTCAGCCAAGCCATTTAGCTTTTGTGTTCCTCTTCCATTTACACCTTTTGAAATTTTGACCACATTCCAATATTGCTTGGTCATCTGTGAAATGTTGGGAGGTATCCAACTGCTGCTCTCAACTATAAATGACCCATAGAACCAACAAGATTTATGTATGTGTTGTGGCGCCCCCACGCGGCTGGTTTTATATCTGTATTTTGTATTTGGTTGCCCTTTACTTGCAAGGCCTTTGTTTCATTGTTCTGCCATGTGGGCACTTAGGGGCGGAGCTGTGTCTTGGCTTCAAACCTGGCGTCACCGCCCTTAACTCCTCCCTTTTCCAGAGTTTACCTGAGAGGCAGGACTTCCTTTCTGGTTCATTCCAAGGATAGCACATGGATGAAGCACGCGGAAATCTAAAGCTCGCTTTGACAACGCATCTTTGTCCACAGTGGCGTCCTGCCCAGGGCCTGGAATAATGGCTTTGAGAAATGGAGAAGCTTCTATAGGCCCTGGGGGTAGCGTTCTAGCTTTCCCATAAAAAGAAAACCTGGAGAGTCTTTGAGCAATGAGTTCAGGACCCAGAAAATGTGAACTCAAACAAGGTTTATTTGTTTACAATCAGTGAAACTGATGGCTCAAAAAGCTTGAGGTTGGTTACTAGAAAAGCCGTTTAAGAAAAGGGGTTTCATCCACTTGCCATTGCAAAGTGAAGGTTCCTCTCTTTGATTCCAGGGTTCCTAGGTTGCTCCAAATGGTCCTCCGGCACACGAAGTGCTGGGGTCCCCAGAGATTACAGTCTTTGGGTGAAGGGCAAGCCTTCCTATCACTGCAATCCTGGCTTGAGAGCATTGGGAGAAAGCTATACGTGAACGAAGGTGTTTTGTCTGAGTGTTGGCTCCAGATTTCTGCCTGCTTCGTCCGTGTGCTATGCTTGGAATGGAGGCAGAAAGCAAGTCCAGCCTCCCAGGTGAACTCAGGAAGGGGAGGAGTTCAGGGTGGTGATGCCAGGTTGGCACCAAGTAGGGTTGCCACTTTTTGATATAAGAAATAAGGGACATTTACCTAAAAATATGGGATTTTTCGCAAAAATAAGGGACACTTCATAAAAACTTGAAAATCAAACGTTAGGCAACCCTAACTATGCAGCCTTGGCTTTTTGATGCAGCACTTGGCTGATCTTTCAGCTGCAGCATCACACTGCATTAACTGATCTTTAGACTGCAAGAAGGCACAACCCAAGCCATGGATACAGAATCCTAGCTACTGAAATTCCAAGTGCATTCAGGGCAATTTATCGGTCTTGTTGGGCCATTCTGCAAGAAGGCACAACCCAAGCCCTCACAGAATGCTGGACAGATGCCCGTCTGGCTCAAAAGCCCTCCAGAGACCCCCACTCGCCCCTCAGCCCCGCTGTGGCTGTTATTTGTGTGCCTGGCAGGTGGTCACCTTCCTCTCCCAGCAGTCAACGGTGAAGGCGGCCCTGTGGTTGAGGTGGGCAAGGGCGTGGCAGACCTGGCTCTGGGTCTCCATGATCAGCAGCTCCATGCGGGCCCGCATCTCCCCGCGCCGCACCTGCAGCTCCCTCAGACCACTCACCAGCGGCGCCATGAAGACCGACAGGCCCCCTTCTCCCTCTTCCTTTTTCCTCCTCCTCCCCGCGGGAGCAAAGGCTCTTGGGAAATGGAATCCTACCCAAAAGGGCCGCATGCGCCTCTCAATCAAGATGAGGCAGCCTTGGACTACAATTCCCGGCCGTGCATGGGGAGGCGAGAGGAAACGGGAGGAGCCAAAAGGGGTAGCAGGATGGAGGAGGAGGAAGATGGAAGTATGTGTGTATATGTACTGGCCCAGCCTCGCCTCATGCTGCCACCTGTTCCGTCAATACAGGAGCTGAAAATAAGGGACAGAAGCTGAAAATAAGGGACACAAAATTTGGGGCCGAAATTAGGGACGTCCCTTAGAATAAGGGACAGTTGGCAACCCTAGCACCAAGACAAAGCTCCTCCTATCAAGTGTCCACATGGCTGAACAATAGGACAGAGGCCTTGCAAGTGAAGGCAAACAGGTACATAACGCAGTACCAAACAGGCCCAGTGGAGGCCGGAACATGTGTTAAATTGCCCTTCCAGAAATAATTTGGTGGGTCTATTCTAGGTGTGGTTAACCAACAGGATTCTGGTCACTGATTCCAGGACACATTCAAGAGACTGATTTTTTTCCACTCATAGGTCGTGATTTTTAACAATTTTTCTTTAACATACCCACAAAGGTGAAACGCTCCATTGGGGGACGAACACAGCAAATCCTGCTCAGGCTCTCGCCCACTTTCCCCAACAGCTTCACTAAAGAAAAAAAAAAAGAAAAGAAAAGCAAGGGAGAAAAATCAATGGCCAAAATCAAATGAGAGCGATGTTATGCTTAGAAATGAAACAGTATTTTGCCAATGGCTTTATCTCACATATTGATGGTAGTATTTGTCATTACGGTTTCGTTTCCCTGAACTGCATAAAAAAATCACCAAACTTATTGATTTATTTATTATTTCTATACCGCTCCTTCCAATTTGGCTCGGGGCGGTTTACATCATCTAAAACCACACAGCATAGCAAAAAACACAACAACAAGGTTATAAAATGTTACATTTTAAAATTATTACGAAGGACCACTCAAATTGAATGCTTGCCGGCAGAGGGTGGTTTTACAGGCCCTCCGAAAGGAGGATAACTCTCTGATCGATCGAAATTCAGCAGGCAAAGCATTCCAGAGCATCGGTGCCATCACAGAAAAAACTCTTTGTCTGGTGGAAGACAGATGGTACGTCTGGACAGCAGGAACTTCAAGAAGATTTTGTTCTTCTGACTGAAGGGATCTCTGGGGCATGCCCAGATTACCCATAAGGCCAACGAGGCCATGGCCTAGGAACGCAATCCAGGGGGGGGGGGGGCGCAGATCATGGACGAGAAACAAAACAAAACTGGTCTGCGCCCCTCTTTTCCCCTTTCTCATGCCCCTCCTCGCTCCTAATCCCAGCAAAGTCTCTGCTCCGTCCCCTCCATCTCTCGCTCTCTCTCACACTCTCTCTTTCTCTCACGCTCTCTCTCTCTCTCTCTTGCACTCTCTCTCTCTCTCTCTCTCTCTCTCTCTCTCTCTCTCTTGCGTGCCTTTGGAGCGAGTTTGCACCCTCCCCAAGCCTCCCGACTCCCAAGGAGACCTTCAGAGCACAGCGGAGCTTTCCAGCTGGTGGGAATGGGACCTTGTAGGTGGCGGGAGGTTGGGTTAAAGGGGGCGTAATTCCAAACTGTGGCCTAGGGCGCAAAAAAGTGTTAATCCGGGCCTGCTCTGGAGAACATATGGAGAAAGGTGAGCCCTCAGGTACACCGGCCCTAGACCATACAAGGCCTTAAAAGTTAGAACCAGCACCTTGAAAACGATCCAGTACTCCACTGGTAGCCAGGGCAATTGCTGCAAGATTGGAGTAACACGACATCTCGCTGGCAGTCTGGCAAGTAGTCATGCAGCAGCATTTTGCACTAACTTGAGTTTCCGGATCGTCGTCAAAGGAAGGCCAATGTAAAGGGCGTTACAGTAGTCTAATCTCGAGATGACCGTCGCTTGGATCACCGTAGCCAGGTCGCTCTTGGATAGGTAAGGCACCAGCTGCCTAGCCTGCCGCAGGTGGAAAAATGCGGATTTGCTAACGGTGGAGACCTGGGCCTCCATAGTTAGCAATGGGTCTAATTGGACAACCAGACTTTTTACTGAAGACGACGGGCGTAATGCCTCACCCATCAGGCACGTTGTAGGTGACATACAAATACTCCCGATTGATTATGGAACCCCAGGTGTCTATAATCAGTAGAACGGCCTTCTTCCATCTGCGTCGTATCAGATGCCTGGCCCCCTACCTCCGTAGAGATGACCTGGCCACAGTGATCCAGGCCTTGGTCACCTCGAGACTGGACTATGGCAATGCTCTTTACATCGGCTTACCAGGGTCTACCATCCGTAGACTTAAACTGATCCAAAATGCAGCTGCTAGACTCTTGGAGGGGGGCCCTGCAAGGTGCCACATCATTCCAATTCTGCAAAACCTTCACTGGCTTCCAATCGAGTATCGAGTCATCTTTAAGCTGCTGGTCCTCACCTTCAAGGCATTACATGGCTCCGGCCCGTTATATCTAAAAAATCGACTCGCTTTCTATCAACCCCAGAGATTACTCCGATCAAATGCTGCTTGTAGTTCCCAGTCTCAAGATCATATGAGATAGCACAGCGGTAACACAGCTGTGCTTGCAATCGGAAGGTTGCTAGTTCGAATCCCCGAGCTGGCTTGGAACACCAGCTATTTGAGTCCTGTCCACTGCCCACCCAAGCAGTTCAATAGCTCAGCTGTGAATAAACAACAATTTGGGGACCACAGAAAGTGGGGAAGGATTTTTACACAGACTTTACAACGTCTGGAAAAGTTCGGCTGCCGGGAGAAGGGAGATGCGGAAGTGGTGGAAACAGAGACTCCCGTCATGAGGATTGCACAACAGCACCCCCTTGTGACGTAAAGGCACAATGACGCAAGGACATAACAACAATGATGTCGTAATGGAGCATCCACATCCTGTGATGCACACCCTGTATGATGCAGCCAGGAAAGAAGAAATCCTTCTAAAAACTGAAATGTACAGTCTATGTGTAAATTGTATGTCTTCCGACAAGGACTGTCTGTCGTATGTGTATTGTAATCCACACTGAGTCCCCTTCGGGGTGAGAAGAGCGGAATAGAAATAAACAGTATTATTATTATTATTATTATCATTACAAAGACCAGGCGCATGGCCTTTTCTGCTGTGGCCCCATCTCTTTGGAACACTCTTCCGCTTGAAGTCCATACGCTCCAAGACTTACTAGCTTTTCGGAGAGCATGCAAGACTTTTCTGTTGAGGCAGGCCTTCCCACCCGGCTAATCAGTTTTATGTTTTACTATTTTTACTGTTTTATTGTGTCACTCATGTCTGATGTAAGCCGCTCCGAGCCCCCGGAGCCTATAAATTTGAAATGGAATGGAATAGACTTAATAACCAAATACTAGCATTTTTTTTATTTTAAATGGAAAAAACAGCCTTAAGATTTGATGTGAGTGCGTGCATAACTCTTTTTCCTACAGAGTCTACATGGCAGTTTGCCACGTAGGCTGCCTTCAGATGTTTCTATCCTTCAAGATGTGTGTAAGTATAAGTTATGTGCATGAACCCTGAAGGGAGGAAAGCAGCAGGGAGTTAGTGTTGGTTTTGAAGCAGGGGAAAGGGTTAGCGCAAAATAGGCAAGAAGTTCTTTCCCTTGGCTCTCTTTCCAACCTCTCAGTTGGGGGCCTACTACATACTTTTATATACATCCTAGGTTATCCCACAGAGCCTGATCCTAGCACAAGACTAGAACCTTTGCTTACCCTCCCCCCAACATCATTTGCACAAGGCTCTTCTAGTAAAAATATTGTTTTCAGCCAACAGCCTAAACGAGAGAGGCTGTTCCATGACTTCTGTACCTTTCTGCTTGAAAGTATGAAGAATACTTGGAAAAATAACCAAAATCAATTAATAAATGAAGCTCACATTCATCAGTAAGACTGACTAGATCAGGGGTGCCCACACTTTTTCAGCATACGAGTTACTTATAAAACAACCAAGTCAGAATGATCTACCTACTAGGGGTGGTTGATCCATGAAAAAATTGATTCTAAACTCATGTGGGGGGGAATTTCCGTTGCTGGTTCGTTATAGAAATTAATCCGAAATTGTAAAAATAATTTTTGTAATTGAAACGTAATTAATAACTAATGCAGAGGGAGGTTAGAGAGGCAATGCAAAGAGAGGACACTGCTTTTGAGAAGTTGGTCAGGGAAAGGAAGGAAGGGAAAAGGGCTCAGGTGGGAAAGATATATAAGCTGTTAGTAGTGTCAGGGGAAAGCCCTGTACAAGAATTAACCAAATTGTGGGAGAGGGAAGTACAAGTATCAGAATTAGAGATGGAAAGGACAATGGGAAATATTGCAAAAATGAAAAATACAAGAGTGAGGGAAATGAGAAGGAAACTCCTGCATAAGTGGCTGCCCTTGGCACACTTCTTTCAAAACGTGAGTAGCCGATGTTGGCTCGGGTGCCAAGTGACAGGGGTATATATGCACCTGATCTGGGAATGTGTAGTAGTTCAGAAATTTTGGAAAGAGGTACACGGGAAATTAATAAGGCACTGAATATAAATTGGGCAATTGTCCCGAGATTGCGATATTGGTGAAAAAGGGTGAGGATATGGAGGAATCAAGGAAGCCATGATTGAAAGCCACAGTCTGTCATAGTTCTAGGCTGGAAGGACTCCTCCAAATGGACAATCAAGAACTGGCTGCGATACCTGGTAGAACACATTCAATTTGAAATTATGGAGATCAGGGTTAATGAGTTGGGTGAGAATAAATTGCAGGAACTGTTGGGGCGATGGGACCGGTAAGACAATATATTGTTTGGAGAACCCGAGATCAAGACCAAAGTAATAAGTCTACTGTTTAATTTGAATAAGCTGTCCAAAATGCTTGAAGGAAAAGAAGAATAGTGATGGAACCCTCAGACAGGGGTGGAGGGGTGTGGGTGCTTGTGAGGGTGGAAGGGGCACTTTAACAGTGCACTTGTTTGTTATGGTTGTTGTAAACAACAGCTTTTTCTGTATGTCAAAAAACCAATTTTTTTTTTTAAAAACTTAATTTCATTATCATTACGTTATTTGTTCCAATGCCGACAGGAGGGTGGAAGGTGCTGCCTGCACTCCCTCTCTGGCCAGCTGACACCCAAATGGGGTTAAAAACCCCATTTAGCAGTTTGAGAGGAGGGTGCCAGGCTGCACCATCCCCCCTGGTCGCCATCTGACACACAAACGGGGGGGTTATTAACCCCAGTTTGGGTCTCAAACTGCGAAAATATATCATTGTCCCGGCTGAGGGAGGAGGAGGCGGGGGACTTGTGCCCCCTCCTCTTCATCTCCTTGGGAGTAAATGACAAGGTTAGCGGGGGAGATTGCATCCGCATCTCCCCCTGCTAACATCTATACTGTGCTAAGCCTTGGCGCGGTATAGATGTTAGCAGGGGAGGAGATGCGGATGCATCTCACCCCCCCCCTACTAACATCTATACCATGCTAAGGCTTATAACATCTAAACTGCGGTAAGGCTTATCACGTCAGCCCCTCCCCTGCCAAAGGAAATAAACCAGGGCAGTCAAGCCTTGGCTGCCCCGGTTTATTTCCTTTGGCAGGGGAGGGGCAGGAGCGTCAGAGAAGGAAGAAGGGACTCGACTCTGATTGGCTAAAGGGAAGCAGGTGGCTTCATGCTACCACCTGGTCTCCATTAGCCAATTGGAATGGCTAACTGAGGGCAAAAACGTAATACGAACTATGATGTGGCCAATACAAAAATGGCCATCCCGTGGTCGATATAGAAATTCCGCTTCCGGGTTAGGCCCCGAGGGTCAATATACTTTGATATTAATTTCAAATACGAAAATAACGGATTTCAAAGTATTTTAAACCAGAGATATCCACCCCTACTACCTACCCATATTTTGATAGAAGAAAAAAGGCACATTTACGTGACTTTTCGCAAAAATAAGGGACACTTCATCAAATGCATCCAGACAAGAGTTCCTTCTCCCACCCTGACATCATTCCACAGATATAAACAGGCAGAATGAAAGCAGACAGACCTTGAAGCTGCTGTGCAGATGAACTCCTCACGGTCGCAGATCTTAGGCTTTGGCAGAAAATGGCTGCCAAAGCCTCCTTGTTGTCCTCCCTCGTGGCTCCAAATGCGCATGCGCGGACCAGGCACCCGCCCCCTCCTTCCCTCTGCTGCCCTCCTTCTTCTCCCTCCCTCCTCCTCAGGCTACGCTGCGACGGCAGCAGTCGGCACTGAGGATGGAGGCTCCGGCGGGGGAGTTGCGTCAGGGGCAGCCTGAGCTGGGCAACCCGGAGGAAGATGCGAGCCGCGCGCGGGGCAGAAGTGCCCCTCAGAAATCTGCCCTGGCTGCGATCAACCAGTTGAGCACCCCTGGTAATGAGCACCCCTGGACTAGATGGACTCTGGCTCCAATTCTACAGTGCTCTTACATTCTCAAAAGGAAACATGGCTAGTGATTATCTACCCTTCACTTCCAGTCTTGCTCCTCATTCACATGGCCATTTCAAAATGCCCTCCCCCTCTTTCAATAATTCAGTCATTTTGACTTGACATCATAGCCTTATTTGAACCTGTTCCAGTTATCTACACCAGGGCTGCCCAGGAAGTCGATCGCAATCGACCAGTCGATCCCGGGACTGAAGGAGGTCAATCCCAGCCAGATGGGGTGCTTCTAAGAGAGGGGCGGAGCCCGGCCGTGCCAAGCCCCGCCCCCTCCCCCGGCTTCGCCACACCCAGCAGCTTCTCCAGGCTTGAGGATGGCAATGCCAAGCCAGTGGTGGCATAGCTAGCACAAGGCTGGCTTGGCATTGCCATCCTCAAGCCTGAGAAGCTGCTGGGTGTGCCTAAAGCCGGGGAGGGGCGGGCTTGGCACGGCCTGGTTCACCCCTCTGGCTTCCGCTCTACCAGAAGCTTCTCCAGGCTTGAGGATGGCACTGCCAAGCCAGCCTTGTGCTAGCTATGCCACCACTGGCTTGGCACTGCCATCCTCAAGCCTGGAGAAGCTGCTGGTAGAGCTGAAGCCAGAGGGGGCGGAGCCAGGCTGCACCAAGCCCCGCCCCCACTGTCTCCAGCCTTGAGGAGGTAGGTAGATCTGTCTGACTTGGTTTTATTATAAGTAGTTTGCATGCTGAAAAAGTGTGGGCACCCCTGATCTACACAATATTTACCTTTCTGAATTCCTGCCATGTAGACAACCTCCCTGAACCTTTCAATCCATTGCTAAGTCAGAAGCGAAAGCATAATGGCTATTTTTAATCCTTTTCTGATGCCCTTCTGATGCCACTGCATCTCCCACTTGGATGACAAAGGCAGGGGAGAAGGGCAGAAGGCACTGGGGAAGACAACACAACAGTTGCCTCAATGTACCATTCAGAGAAGAACTGAGAAAAGCAATCCTTTGGCTCCAATCTGAAAACTTTTATGAGCAGATCTGGCCTCAGATATTTTGCAGCCTGAAGCAAAGCAGCAAATTGTCCTTTTCTCATGTCCTAGGGGACATAGTAACCCAAGCTAGCAGTATGGATCTGATCTAGGAGGCAAAAATCTCACAATCATATCTTTCCTTGTAATAAAGCTACAGCAACAATGATCTTTGACTTTTCTTGATAATTGGATTCGGCTGCCTGAGGCCGGCTCTTCACTCTACACGGGCAACATGAGATGGTCTTGTTTACCTTTTTCTTCTCATACTTAGCCTCTGCTTGAAAATCTATAGTCCTGAAGGTTTCTGCAGCCTCCTCTAAGGAAGCCTGGACAGAGTTTGTTGCTTCCCGTGGGCACCTACCTGCAGTGGGCTTGTTTGCAAGGTTGTTGTTCTGATAGATGGGCTGTGGGGTCTCATTCTGTGGTTGTCCAATCACCGGAGTCAGGGATGGTGTGTTCACATTGGAGAGGATACAGCCAGTAACCCGCTAGGAGAAAGAGCAGCTGTCAGTTGAGATTTACCGCATTCAAAACCATTCGGGAAATGAGTTTGAGTTATGTTCACCAACCATAATATATCTTTCCCTATTTTCCTAACCATGTTTACCTGGAATACAGTTGCAGTGATTTCACAAACTTATACATGTTTAGATCAAGGGTTCTCAATTTTTTTTAGCCACAGAGCCATTTTTGAAACAAAAGTTTCTCATGGAGCCCCAACTTCCCAATAAGAGTGTGTGTGTGTGTGTGTGTGTGTGTGTGTGTGTATACTAGCTGTACCCGGCCACGCTTTGCTGTGGCTGACTGTGGTGGTTTCCAAAGTGAAGTCCTGAGAAAGTAGTGGTATTAGACTCAGTTTGAAGGGACTCCCAAAGCTCATCTAGTCCAGCCCCCTCCTTTATGGCAGCCAGGAATATAGAGTTACTATATTATAATTATACATTATTAGTATACATTATTATTATACATTATTATTATTTGTATTGGACTAATTTTAAAGGGACTCCCAAAGGTCATCTAGTCCTGCCCCCTTTTATGGCAGGTAGGAAGATGGGAGTTACTATTTTATTGTTATACATCATCTTCATTATTATTATTCTCAAACAATTGGTGGGGGGGGGAGGAAGGAAAGAAAGGGAGGAAGGAAAGCGAGGGAGGAGTGATGGAGAAAAGGACAGGAAGGAGGGAAAGAAGTAAAGGAAGGAGAAGGGAAGTAGAGAAATGGAGGAAGGGAAAGAAGGAGGGAGGGAAGGAGAGGGTTGGAGTGGATGGGCTTTAGGGCTCCCTTCCAATTGGTTAGCCATCTGTTGTGAGGGCTTTGATGGTGTCTTTCTGGCCAATGAGGTTAGGCTCTTTTGCAAGTAATGTGAGTTGGATTGCAACCCCTATGACCCCCACCCTGGCACCTGCCTCCTTCCCTTGTGCTCTGGGATTGTGTGTGTGGGATGAAGAGACTGAGTGTGTGTGCAGAGAGTGTGGCCTCCCTCCCTCTGTTTTTGCCTTCTCTCGCTGTGTCTCTCTCCTCCTCCTCCTCCTCCTCTTCTGCTCTTTTCGTGCTGCTGCCTCGTCGGAGCTCTCCTTTCCCAAGGCCCGGCGCTGTGTGGCTCTCTCTCTCTCTCTCCTCCCTCCCTCTCTCTCTCTCTCTCTCTCTCACACACACACACATACACACACCAGGGAGGGAAAAGCGCTGCCTGGCTTTGTAATGAAGCAAAGCGCCGGCAGAGCCCCTCCTGTCGCTGCCGGAGAGAGAGAGAGGGAGAAAAGAAGGTGGCTATGGCTGCATCCACAGCTGGGGCTCCTCTCCAGTAGCACGTGCTTTCAGGGTGGGTTTTTTTTTTGGCGGAGATCAGGGAGGGGGAATGCGAGAGAGGCTGAGGCTCTGAGTGCGGCGTGCGTTACAGTCTGTGGAATGGGGCCGCTGTGCGAACGTTCTAAAGAGGCAGGGATGGGAGTTCCGTTGGCCTTTTTGGGGGGGTTCTGTTTGGGGGTGTTGGGAGGTTCGTGGGTGGGTTTTTTTTGGCAGAAGACATACCTCCGTGTATGTAGGAATGTGTTGCCAAGTTTAGTGGTTCTGAGGCTTATAGTTTAGTTGTCTATTTGCCGAGTTGCACGACGTGAAGAAAAATATAATATATATATATATGCCGTCGCACCAGGCACCTCTAAAAATAAACTGCGATGTGCTTCCTATAAGCCTGGTGGACTGCAGGATGCCTACTTGAGAAGCTCAGGGGTCCAGCAACCCAAAAAACACTCCAGGTTAAAGTTGAAGAACTAATAGTTTATTCAGTTACAAAGTCTTTGAAGGACTTGGCACAAAGCTTAACGGTTGCAAAAATACACAACGAGGGTAAGATGAAAATTCCCTGGGTTGCTGACTAAGACTGCAAAGTCTCCCTTTGTTTCCTCCAAATGGCAAGGAAACCCGAAAATATTTCTCACCCTGACCCTAGGTTACTGAATAGAAGGAACTCCGCCTTCCCTATTTATGCCTAGGGCCAGTTCGAAGGCGAACTGAAGCTTAAATGGCAGTTAGATAGCTACAATATACAACAAGCAGTGCTAATCACAGCAGGGTATCATTAGCCTATCTAACTCCAGCGGTCAAGCAATTGGTAGTTCATTCATTCAGTACTTACAGTGGCCTATACACAGCTAGCCTGACTGGCCAAGCACATCTGAGCTCTTCTCCTGCCTGAGAAGGACTAAAGAGAGATCTCAAAATGGAGAACTCATCCCCAGGGAAAAAGGGGCGGGCCCCAAACCAAAGGGATACATTTTGCAAGGCTCCAGCAGCAAGCTTTGCAAAACTGGCTGCAAACCTGTAAATGATTAACTAACAGGGTGCCAGTGGGTCTATGGCAACCCTAAAGGAAAATGCAAAAGGAAGCTGCCATCCAGAACTGGGAGCAACACAAAACAGGTGTCTGGAAGACGGAACAATATATATGATATGATATATTATACTAGCTGTCCCCTGCCACGCATTACTGTGGCCCACTCTGTGTATATGTGTTTTCTGTGTGTATATATTTGTGTATATGTGTATTTGTGCATAGATGTGGTTTTTCGCACGCGTTGTAATTTTTTTTGTTTTTTGGCTTTTCAAGTCTCTTCTGTTGTGTTTTTCAGTGTTTTTATGAGTGATGGTCACTCATTGGCCTGATAGGTGTCTTGTGTCGAAATCTGGTGTCAATTCGTCCAGTGGTTTTTGAGTTATGTTAATCCCACAAACGAACATTACATTTTTATTTATACAGATTATATATAAGAAGACTGCCCTTTATTATAATAAGCTCTCTGTGTGCCCTGTTTGCCAGAGGGAGATGCTGGCTGAGTTCCCTCACTAAGAGAAGCACACTTTACATTGATAAAGGCCAGGCGGTGTCTCAGTTTGGGAACACCCTTCCAAAGACCGTCTAAAGCAGTGTTTCCCAACCTTTTTTGAGCCGTGGCACACTTTTTACATTTGCAAAATCCTGGGGCACACCAACCAACCAAAATGACACAAAATGACACTCTAACACAGTAATACATAGTTAATATGTTCTTAAATGTATTTATACACTCAGTATGAAACCTGGGCCTGTTTCGGTGAACACAACATAGATATCCTGGCAGGAATGGCAGAAA
Organism: Anolis apletophallus; assembly: GCA_030556195.1. Lineage (NCBI taxonomy): Eukaryota > Metazoa > Chordata > Lepidosauria > Squamata > Anolidae > Anolis > Anolis apletophallus. Next base: position 150,147,911 of record JARBWK010000005.1, on the reverse strand, counting down.
GACACAAACTTCTCACACAGAAGTCCCAAAACCAAGAGAAAATGCTATAAGAGTTTGGTGGGCATTGACCTTGGGTTTTGGAGTTGTAGTTCACCTATATCCAGAGAGCACTGTGGACTGAAACAATGTTGGATCAGGACCAAACTTGGCATGAATATATCAAATGTGAACCCAGAAGTTTGGGGAAAATAGACCTTGTGGAGTTCTGGGATTTATAGGAGCAAATAGACTGTAGATTTTGACATTTGGGAGTTACAGTTTCTGGAGGGCCCCCCCCCCCCGAAAGACCAGCAGTCTCCCTCTCACTTAGGTTGCCCCCTCCCTCCCCACCAGGCTTGAATTGGGGTCCTGGGGAGCAGGAGCCTCACTCACCACCTGCACAGCTCCTCGTGGGTCAGCAGGGCGGCCAGGGTGGGCATCTTGGGGCTGACGAAGCAGGCCGGAAGGTGGCGGTGGGCAGCGGCCTCCCTCCGGCTCCAGGGAGGAGGAAGGAGGGGAGGGGCCGGTGCTGGACTGAACCATCCGGCATTAGGCCCGGGGGGGGGGGGGCAAAAGGAGGTCTCTACTTGGGGAAAGGGAGGCGGGCCTTCCCAGTGCATGGAGAGGGAGAGACCAAGTAGACAACGGGTGGGGAGGGGGGGTGTTTGTAATTTTGTGCCATTATCGAGGTAGGTTTCTTAAGGTTTTTATACTTCAACACACTAGATTCTCCCCCCTCCCCTCCTGGAGGTTCCAATTTCCCACGGCACACCTGATCATCGCTCACGGCACACTAGTGTGCCCCGGCACACTGGTTGGGAAACACTGGTCTAAAGGGCATTGCTTTTATATTCTTTTTTGGTGCCAAGTAAAAATGTTTTTATTTGGCCAGGCATTTTTAATGCACATAGTACAAATAGTTTGCTGGGATCGTGATGTATTTTAACTTTACTGCATTGTTTTAATGAAGTTTTAAGCAGAATATGCATGGTTTTTTGGTTGTTTTTTTTTAATTTAAAAAAACCATACACCATTCTAGATTTTTTCTTGATTGAGGGTGCCTTACCATTTCTAACATAATTAAAGAAAGGTAAGGAGAAGAAATATAAAGAAAGTCATGATGGTTTCAACCAATATAGTTCAGAAATAATGTCAGCCCAATCTTGCTGCTAGGAACATATTTAGACACAAGCATTAAAAATCGTTCTCTTAGTCGCCAGGGGGTGCTCACTTCTTTCCCTTCTTTTTAAAAAAAGAAAGATGCTGTGCATTCCCATTGCGTACACAAAACTGTTGCTTTGAGTTAATTGCCAGTAGCAGTGAAATTGAAAAACATGCCACACAAAGTTAACCCTGAGTCAGTATGCAAAGATTCATGCTACACTTCAGCATCATGTGTAATTACTATGGTGCTATCCAGTTTTACAACTATACCATATCTCTCTAAGCCAGTGATTCCCAACCAGTGTGCCGTGGCACACTAGTGTGGCGTGAGCGATCATCAGGTATGCCGTGGGAAACTGGCACTCTCCCTCCTCCTAGCAGCCCCCTCACAGGTTTCCAAGAAACAAATGGAGCTTCTCCGCTTGGAAATGATTTTTTTTTACGATTTTACTGGATTTTTTGAGAGGTGCCCCCCAAAGGAACTGTTTATAACAGCTTCGTGACATCCATAGTTAACTGGAAGCAAGTTTCACTCAGGGTGAAATTTCACAAAGGTCTAGAGAACAAGCTCTATGAGGAGCGGCTTGAAGAGCTGGGCATGTTTAGCCTGAAGAAGAGAAGACTGAGAGAAGACATGATAGCCATGTATAAATAGGTGAGAGGAAGTCATATATATGTTGTGTTCAGCGAAACAGGCCCAGGTTTCACACTGAGTGTATAAAAACATTTAAAAACATATTAACTATATGTATTACTGGGTTAGAGTGTCATTTTGTGTCATTTTGGTTGGTGGTGTGCCCCAGGATTTTGTAAATGTAAAAAATGTGCCATGGCTCAAAAAAGGTTGAAAAACACTGCTTTAAGCAAACTGTCCTTCAATTGCATCTTGAAGAAATACCGATAGAAGGATTTAAGCTAGTTTAGAAGGATATGCCCAGTTAAATTTAGCACAATTCCAGAGGTTAGCCAGAAGAGATAAGGAACTATTTTTAAACAAGCAGTGCGTGGAAGTGGGAGAAGACAACAGAATAGGAAGGACAAGAGATCTCTTCCAGAAAATTAGAAACATTGGAGGTAAATTTCAGGCAAAAATGGGCATGGTCGAAAACAAAGATGACAGGGACCTAACAGAAGCTGAAGAGATCAAGAGAAGGTGGTGAGACTATACAGAAGATCTATATAGGAAGGATAATTGTCAGATTATTGCATTTTGAATAGCAATTCATGAGTCAGCACAAGATATATTTTCGCAGTTTGAGATGACCTGCAGTGTGACATGTTTGACACCAGATGGCGCTGTCTCAAGACTGCTAAATGGAACCTTGAGGAATGTCAGTTACAAAGTGACAGTTGGGATTTGTCAGTTGGGATTTAATATCTGTGAGGAAAGGATGTTTAGAAAGGTAGCTGTGATGGCTGTTGTTTTTCGATGTTTTGCCAGTTATTGTTAAATACAATTCAATACAAAGTTATATATTTACCTTGTGAATTGAATGAGAGTTTCATTATTCACTCGAACAGAGACTGGAGTTTTTGGGCCGATGGGGAATTAAACTTCTATATTTCTGTTGCCTATCCGCTGTGACATAAATACTCGACATCCGAAGAATAATAGTATCGAGCTGTGGCCTCCGGGAGCTGCCTTGGGGCGGGTGTGGGCCTGCGGTTTGCAACGAGCGCTCCTCTCGCCGGTGGGCAAGCGCATCCAGGAGCAAGGTGCGGGGCCGGCGCTCTGGGCCTTGCTGCGGGCCATGTGTGTTGTACAGTATTCTTTGTTTTGGAGAGAGGCAGGAAAACCGAGCTGGGTTTGAAAGCCCAGGTCTTCCCTCCGCTTCCAAGCCCACAATTCAAAGTGCTGGTTTTAACCTACAAAACCCTGTATGGTTCTGGCCCAGTTCACCTGTCCGAACGGATTCTCCCCTACGAACCATCAAGAACATTAAGATCCTCCAGAGAGGCCCTGCTCTCGGTCCCGCTCAACCGCAAGCGTGGCTGGTGGGGACGAGAGACAGGGCTTCTCTGTGGTCCCCTCGGCTGTGGAACTCTCTACCAAGTGAAGCTAGATCTGCCCCCTCTCTGTTGTCCTTTAGGAGGCTGGTGAAGAGCTGGATGTGGAACCAAGCCTTCCCAGAATAGGCTGAGATTGGCTATTGTCTGAATGCATGACCACGTTTACAGGCTGAGAGGAATTGTTTTAATGGCGATGTGGTTTTATGCTGGGTTTTTATGTATTTTAATATGTTGTTTTAGTTGTTTTTAAATTGTATAGCATTGAATCTTTGCTGTTATGCCGGTCTGAGTCCCTCGATAGAGATGAGAAGGTCAGGGGACAAAAGTTTTTAATTAATTAATTAATCCCAAAATAAATAAATAAATAAATAAATAATACAAACATTCGAGACAGTGCACTCACATCAATACTGAAAATATCATGCATATGTTTTTTAAACTTCCCAAAAAGGACTTGTTCCCACTTCCATCATCAATCTAATTGATTCTGCTTACTTTCATTAAGTCCCGGTGGTGTTCCAGTACACTGCAGGTGGTCTGCCAAGTATCTTGATAACACTCCCAGGGGTCCACCCTTTGGTGAGAAAGAAAGAGAAAAACTCATTTGATCATCAGAAACTACTTTTGTCGGAGGTGTGTGTGCAGGCCTGGATTAAGCTCTTCGGCCGAGGTCAAGACGCCCCACCCCCCCGCCCCCGGGCGCCGAAAGCCACGCCCCCCCTGTGCCGAAATCCACACCCCAGGGTGTGGAAAGCCACGCCCCAGGCAGGGCCGTAGCCAGGATTTTTTGCCACGCCCCAGGGCTGAGTTTGGTTCCGGGGGGCTGAGACTGGGTGCCCCAGGGTCACTAGCAAATATTTTGTATTGTTATCCCAAAAACCCCCTGACGGTGGGATATAATGGGCAAGGTGATCAGATCATGATAGGAATAAACATAACAGTTTAAATAATGTACCAGTAAGGCCTTTTCGCGGACCACCCTGGAATTTGGGGGGCTGAAGCCCCTTAGTTCCCCTGGCTACATGCCTGCCCCCCAGGCAGCAGCCCCGGCCCCATGGCGGTTCAGTCGCGGGAGGAGGAGGAGGAGGTGGACGGAAGCCCGCGGCACTGCTCGTGGGGCTTCCATCCGCAGCCTCCTCCTCCTCCCGACCAAAAGGAGGGCGCGAAGAGGAGGACTTCCCTTCATCCTCCTCGCGCCTTCCTTTCGGTCGCGGGAGGAGGAGGGGCAGCGGACGGAAGCCCACGAGCAGTGCCGTGGGGCTTCCGTCCACCTCCTCCTCCCGCGACCAAAAGGAAGGCGTGAGGAGGATGAAGGGAAGTCCCGCCCTCCTCCTCGCCGCTTGGGCCGCCCCTTGCAAAGGAAGGAGGCGGCTAGGAGGAGGAGGAGCAAGGGAAGCCCGCTGGCGGACATGCGTGCACATGCATGCATGCCCGCCAGCGGGCGGAGCTTCCTTTCCTCCTCGCCGCCTCCTTCCTTTGCAAGGGGCGGCCCAGGCGAGGGAGGGTGCCATTCCTCCTCCCCACCCCCTCGCAGCGCTCTCCCCGCCCTCTCCCGAGGTATGATGACTCTCTCGGGAGAGGCGGGAGAAAGCGCTGCGAGGGGTTTAAAAAATAATAATGTTTTCGGGAGGGCTGAATCCGCTGCCTCCCAAAACCTGCTGCCCAAGGCCATGGCCTAGTCTGGCCTTATGGGTAATCCGGCCCTGTGTGTGTGTGTGTATATACATGCTCCTTGATCTTTTTTACAGGGTTATTTAAAACCAGATTTATTGCTGAGTATTTAATAATAAATGTTCCCTAGTATAAATGTTTCTGGTACTTAATCATTGTACCAGAAATCATGCCTCGCTTTTGATTTTATGGCCCCGGCTTCCAATAAATTAACCTCCATGTGTACGCCTGTCTGTATCTATCTATACATAGATTCCATCCCTTTTACGTTATACTAGAACCTGTCAATCAACGATCCAAGAACAGTCACCTTTTTTGCCAGCCTACAACAAGAGATGCTATTAATATCTTTAATGCCTTTTTCTCTTCCTTCCCACATCTTCTTTTTCCTCTGTTTCCCCTTGTCTTCCTCGACATCCCCAAAATGGTGGCACTCTTTCTTGCTAGTCTTATTCTCCATTCCATTTGCTTTTCATTCTCTATTTCAGTGGTTCCCAGGGGCGGTCCTACAGGTAGGCCAAGGAAGCGGCCGCATGGGGCGCCATCTGGGAAGGGGCACCATCTGGGATGTTCCTCAGGCAGCGTGCGCAGCTGCCTGCTTTTGGGCCCCGGCCTTGTGCGCTCCGACACATGCGCAGTTGCTCCTGCGCTCAACTTCAGCTCAGGAGCAACTGCGCCTGCATGAAAACCTCAGCGCATGCCCAGTAGCTCCTGTGCGCAGAAGCCTGTAAGCAAAGCACTCCCTATCGGGCAGGCACGGAGTGCTTCCCCTCTCCCTTTGTCTCCGCCCTGCCGCCGAATACGGTGACCCAATTGGGCAGACAGGGGGCGGGGACAAAGGGAGAGGGGAGGGGAGCCAAAGGGGTATTGGCGACGTATTGCCTCCTGACAGCCGCCACCGGAAGTAGCCGCCGTGCGCTGAGGCGAACTCCTTCGCCAGGCCCATCACGTGTGAACCCTACCACAACCGGCCTTCTTCCCCCCCCCCCCCCGCGCGCGCGCCAGCCGGGAATATCAAGGAGAGACAGGCGCAACTGCGCAGGCAAATAGTAATATATAATATTTTATTTTACTTTATTTTTGGTTATTTGAGTTTGATAGGAGTAAAGAAAATATTTAGTAGAGGATAATTTTATTTAAATAAATAATTTTATTGATTATTTTATAATAATAATTATCTAATAGAATGTTATATTATATTATAATGTCAATATATTATAATCATTATATATTATAATATAATTATATTGTAACTTCAACTCCCAGAAATCCTAGTATAATAGTCCAAAACACCTATGATATAATATAGTATGAGTATCTACTATAATATATTGTATATACATTGATACAATATAATACTACTAATGGTATTGTGATATTATAATTGTATATTTGTTTTACATGGGGGAAATAATGTGGGGGCCAAAATAATGTTCGCTTATCATAAAAATTACCTTAGACCGCCCCTGGTGGTTCCCAAACTTTTTTGGCCTACCGCCCCCTTTCCAGAAAAAAAATCTACTCACCGCCCCCCTAGAAATTAGTTTTTAAAATAATTTTAATAGCAATTAAACAGAAAGATGGATGTATTACCATTTCTACCTTTTTCATAAAATATAATATAGTTGTAAATTAGAAACATTGAAGTTTGAAATTATGAAACTATTTATTGAACTTAGAATAGAAAGGTAATACAAAAAAAAGTTAAAACATTCGAAATCATCTTAATGAGAAGGATGAACCTGGTACGCTGCTACCAATCTAGTAATCCTCGGCTCTATTTTCGTCAGCAGTCATCTCAAATCATCACGATGGACTATTTTGCAATCGGTTTCCTTTTTTTGTTAATAAATTGGTTACCGCACTGAATCCACATTCCACTAAATATGTTGAAAGCCATTATTATTATTGTTATAAGACTCAACCAGTTGGAAGGGAACCCCAAAGGTATTATTATTATTGCTTGGAGGAGGGGAGCAGGAGGAGAGACGAAGAGAGAGAGACACACACAGAGATGGGTGGTAGCCTGTCACCTGGCTCACGCCACCGCCCCCACCACCCCCACCACCCCCACCACCCCTACCAGCAACTAAACATAAAACCCCTACCAGCAATTTCAGGGCGGGCACTTTCATGTGTGGCCATTGTGCTATGTGCAAGTTTGTCTCTTCAGAGAAACAAATTAATATACCCATGACAACCAAAACTATTAAACTCAACCAATTCTTTACGTGTGCCTCTGAATCGTCGGTATATTTACTTTATTGCTCTTGCCCACGCCTTTATGTGGGCATGACCAAGATCACTGAGGAAGAGATTGGGTGAACACAAATCACGCATTCAGACGGGGAATGAAGACACTTACCTATATAGACATTTTAAAACGATACATGAGTCACAACCAGACTTCAAATTTGTGGGATTGGAAAAAAGTCACTGCACGTCCGCATGTTGACATACAGATGCATTACTCAGATGTGAAAGAAAGTGGATAATCCGCGCTAATAGCCAACAACCAACTGGTTTAAATGAGTCGCTTAGTTTACATGACATTCTCCTTTAAACAACATAACAAGATTCCTCAGCAGTTCGTTACAGGTGCTTGATTGTGATGTTGACAGCAGTGTACTTAATGCAGCTTTTCAGTTTCTTTTTACACCGGATCTTCGGTCGTCACCATTGTGGCTATATTATTTACTGTCTGCATTGCAGTTTTGCCTTAGAGGCAATAAATATATATGAATATTTGATATTTACATTGGTAAGTAGGGATATTCTCTCCTACCCTCAGTTACAGCTGTTATAATTTGGGATGCTATTATAGCGTGTTTATATATTTTATATTACAGAAGTGAGTGCTATTGTATTTCTACCTATTTGGGACCACCCTGAGGAAGATATTATTCGAAACGGGACAGTACTGTGGATTTTACAACCCGTAGGTGGCTTACCCGGTGATTGCACCAACACGGAGTAAATTTAGCCATTGGAGGCTTGGAGCAGCTATTCGCGACTCTCCTGACCATTGTGGCTTATCCTATCCAGGGAACGTTTGAGTTCTGCCAACGGGCTGTGGATTATAATATTTTTTTGCAAGTTTTGGATACATCTGCACCATACCACCACGGCTCTTCGTGGATATGATATTGATTGTGTGACATTCACTATTACAGTCTGTATGTTGATGTTCTCTCACGAATTGTACCGGGAGGTGACGTATCATTGTTTATTTTGTTAATCCGCCGCTTGTGGGGCTATACCCAAACTGGGGAAGGTGGGGGATACTGCTTGTGATATACACAATTTACTATTTATGTTGTTTGCTCTATTATCTGACTTTGAGAGTGATTGAAACTTATTGCAAATTGTTTGACTTTATTGACCATTATGGTTATATAAAAAGATTTGATTAGCATACCTATCCCTGTGTGTGCATATTGAGTTTAGATAACAACTAGTTGACACAGAAGAAAAGGTATAGAAAAGGAAGATGACAAACCCTGGAACGATCAACAGTAAGAAGAAAAAGAGAACAAAGGGCCGCACAATGAACATGTCTCAGGAATGGCTTAGTACAGGGGTGGGCAATTATTTTTTCCAAGGGGCCACAAGAGAGCCAAAAAATATTATGGAGGGCCGCACCTAAAGGCGGAACTACATTCTAATCTACATTATTTATTTATTTATTTATTTATTTACTATGTTTACTATATATTACACATCATTAATATTAAAATATTAATATATCAAGAAATATTCATATATTATTAGTATTAATATTATAATTATTATATTATAGTATATATATAGAGAGACATTATAATATATTGAAATTATAATATAGTATAACACTATATTATATTATTTATTATATTATTATCATAAACTTATTATAAAATAATAATAAAAGCCACTAAAATAAAATAAAATTCAAGAAGCTAACGTGCGAACCAAGATGAAGGCTGACAGGAAGAGGAAGGATCCCAAGATGGAATGGCCCAATGGCCCCAACCCAGAGGATGGCAAAGCAGACCCAGCCGCCACCACAGCAGAGGAGAGCAGAGCAGCCGATGAACGGAGTCTGCAGGCCTCCACCCTCTCTCGCCTCCAGTCGTTCCCCAGCTGATCGCCATGCGGGGCCAAGAGGAAGGGGTGCCGCTGCCACCATCCCATCGCGGGCTCTGAGGGGCCTGTGTCGGCAGACAGGCCGGAGAAGCGGCGGCTTTGGAGTGCCTGCCATCCCAGGAGGTGATCCTGGCCTGCAGGGGGAGCACTCGGCAATCTTAGACGGCTGATTGCCCTGGTGACTCGGAAGACGATCAAGTCATCCGGGTCGCCACAGCGATCAGCCCCCACAGGTCGCCGAGTGCTCCCGTTGCAGGCCCGGATCGCCTCCCCCCGATGCCCTTCTCCCGGGCTGGACAGAATTGGCTGCCGGGCTGCATCCGGCCCGCGGGCCATAGGTTGCCCACCCCTGGCTTAGTATATATCATTCAATTTTTAGGATCACTTATTATTGGCTCTGACCCGAGAATTGTCAAAATTAGATGGACAGGGCTTTTTATGGAACAGCCTCAAGGCTCTGGAATGATTAATCATAAGAGGGGAATATGAGAATGCCTCATGCTGCATATGTATGCAGAAGCAAGTCCCTCTGGATTCAATAGTGTATCCTCCCAAGGAAGTATCCATATGATCAGAAGTTTGAAAAGTTGTGTAGGTTTCATCCTAAAGCTAGCTGTGAGGGCTCATTATAATCATAATCATCATCAATTTATTCCTTATTAATCGCCTCCATCAAGATGCTCCAGGCAATTTACACAGAAAATGTAAACAGAACATGTGTTCTCCTATAAGACTATCCTATAGAACAGGGGTACTCATTGGGTAGATTGCAATCTACTGGTAGATCGCGTAGGGCGTCCTGGTAGATCATAGGCAGGGCGGGAGGAAGGCTCAGTCCCACCCCGCAGGCTCCCGACGCCACCCAAGTGTTGCCGGCCCTGGGTTATCTGAGGTCCTTTACACACCGTTGAATAAAATCCCATGTTATCTGTTTTGAATCAGATTATATAGCAGTGTGGACTCGGAAAACCCAGTTCAAAGCAGATATTGTGTTATGTTTCACATTTTTGTAGTGGGGAGGTAGATCATTTTGACTTGGTTGTTTTATAAGTAGCTCACATGCTGAAAAAGTGTGAGCACCCCAGACATAGAACAGTGGTTCTCAACCATGTGGGTCACCAGATGTTTTGGCCTTCAACTCCCAGAAATCCTAACAGCTGGTAAACTGGCTGGGATTTCTGGGAGTTGTAGGCCAAAACACCTGGGGACCCACAGCTTGACAACCACTGCTATAGAAGGTGTTCTTATGCAGAAGGCTACCCAGCTAATACCTGGTTTAAAGATACAGAACTATAAGACGTGAGAGCAGGGGATCGTCAACTGTCAGCACTTGGGCAGCAATTGATAGGGATCACTGAGTGTCATGGGCTGTATGTGCATAAATCACAGGGGATTGCAACAATTGGGCTTCTATCAGCATATACATATTGTAATACAGTGAAGTGTTTACATGAAAACTTGTTTCAAAACACACTTCTGCCCCAACACTCTTTCCTGGTGCCCATTTTCCAGTAAGAATTTTAAGGTCATTTTAAATGGTAAGTGAACATTATTTTGGTGCCCCCCTCTATGTAAAACAAACCTTTTCCCTACCCTACCTCTTCTTTCCTTCCTCTTCCATCCTTCCTCTCCCTTTCTTTCTTTCTTTCTTTCTCTCTCGGAGAAGGAGCTGCCGCTCAGCTCAGGCCGCAAGGAGGCAGAGAGGAAGGGGGGCCGGTCAGGGAGGAGGAGGAAGCGGCGCCGCCATGCGGTGCTGCTGCTTCTTCCTCCTCCTCCGCTCCTCCTCCTCGCCGCTCAGCTCAGCTTCTGGGCATGCGCAAAAGTCTTCGCACATGCACAGTGGCTCCAGAGCTCAAGTTGCGCTCCGGAGCCACTGGGCATGCGCGCAAATCTCAGCGCATGCCCACAAGCTGCTGCAGGCGCTGAAGCTGAAGGCTTAATAGCTTCAGCGCCTGCAGCAGCTTCTGGGCATGCATGGAGATTTTCGCGCATGCGCAGTGGCCCGGAGTGCAACTTGAGCTCAGCCACTGCGCATGCGCAAAAAACCTCCGCGCATGCCCAAAAGCTGCTGCAGGCACTGAAACCGAAAGCAACAGGCTCCAGCGCCTGCAGCAGCTCTGGGCATGCGCGGAGATTTTGGCGCATGCGCAGCGGCCCGGAGTGCAACCCTGAGCTCCGAGCCACTGCGCATGCGAAAACCTCGCGCATGCTCAGAAACTGCTGCAGGCGCTGAAGCCGAAAGGCTTAACAGGCTTCAGCGCCTGCAGCAGCTTCTGGACATGCGCGGAGGTTTTCGGCGCATGCGCAGTGGTTCCGGAGCTCAAGTTGCGCCCGGAGCCACTGCGCATGCGTGAAAACCTCCGCGCATGCCCAGAAGCTGCTGCAGGCGCTAAAGCCGACGCAGCGGCGGTGTGGGCGGCGTGGCCGCGGCGGCGGCCCCCATCCAAGATGGCGCCCTACACGGCCGCATAGTTCGCGTATATGTAAGACCGCCCCTGGATGGCAAAATGGCGGGTACATGGGACAATGGAGTTGCCCCGCATGCCACTACAGTGTGACAATGCTTCCCCCATCGTGTCACTAAAACAATCTAAAATGGAGAAATCCGACAGCTCCCATTGCACCTTAAAATAAGTGCCTTTAGCCATTTCTATACGAGTGGGGAGCCAATTGCTCCTTGACTACAAAAACCTCTGTTTCGATGCAATTAAAAGATATTTTAAAGAGTCCCACAGGCAACTGGTGGAGGTACTCTTACGTCATTTGATGGGCTATGTGGGACTTCGTCTTTAAAATGACTTTAAAGTGTGCAGAAAGGGGAGAAAGGCAGCGTATGATTAGGTCCCAATCAATCCTCTTCCTTGGAACCAGCCTTTCCATCAGGGAAAATTGCTCAGATTTCCTAGCTTTTAAGTATGTATGATCCCCATTTCCTTCAGCATCTTCTCCCTACTAGGCATTTGGGAACAGCAACTCAGAGCTGTTGACATAGTTGTGTCAGAGTAGTTACACAATTCTGCCTAGACTGCAATAGGAAACATACTGTGACAAGTGCTACACAGAGGGGGAAACACAAGCTTTTAATAGCCATTGTGAAAAGAACATGGTCTGTGTGATGCACTGTTATACCTTATCCAGTCGGAGGACTGAACGGCCAGCTGGCACATTGTCAGGCGATGTCGGCTGGAGACCAAACCCTGTAAATGAGAAGATAAACATCATGATGAAGAGAGATTCTGCAGAAGCAGGCATCCCTAAAAGTAAATCTACTAGGCCTGTGCAATCATGCTTCTAAATGTTTCTAAAGTACTTACAAAATTAAAATTCTGGGGGTGAACACTAGGTGGCGCTGGTGCTTTGCTTCTACAGCGCCACCTAGTGTTCACCCCCAGAATTTTAATTTTGTAAGTACTTTAGAAACACTAGGTGGCGCTGGTATTTTGTTGCTATAGTGTTGCTAAAGTTCTGGTGGTGAACATTTCACCACCAGAATTTTAGCAACACTGTAGAAGCAAAGCACCAGCACCACCTAGTGTTCACCCCCAGAATTTTAATTTTGTTTTGAATGGTTTTATTGCAGGTTTTTTTTTGTACATATATTAAAAGAATCAGGAGTAATGGTGCAGGTTAATGGGTAGGGTTAGGGGGGGAGTGCTGGGAATGGAAGGATAGGGAAATTCGGGTAGGGAAGGGGGGGGGGGGTAGAAAGATGAAAGCAATCACTTGATGGCCTAAGCCCGTGTCTTCCAGTTCGGGATGGAGGTTCCAATTATTACTTGGTCCTTTGGACTTCCTATTTGTCCATATCAATATAAGCACGCATCAATATGCCCACTCGGGTTTTTTTTTTGGTTTTTTTTTTCACCTAGAACAGGGGTGCTCAGAATGGTGATCGGGATCACCAGGGTGATCTTTGGGCCTCATCCTGGTGATCTTGAGGCCCCTGACCAGGTTTTTTTGCAGTTGGTCCTCTTCACGCACCCCTGCACTCTGCAAAGAAGTCCTCCGTCGTTGCTCCTCCCCGCTCCCTGCTCGCGTGCCGCCTCCAAAAGCTCCAGGGTCCAAGAGGCAGAATGGGCCCCCTCTTTTGGATTCCTCCTCCTCCCTCCGTCCTTCTCCAGCCACTCAGAGTCGTAGGAGACCAAAGGGGGCGGGCCTGGATGACGCGATGCATGGCTGGCCCCGCGCGCATGCGCAGAAGCGCCCATTCTGCCTCTCGGACTTCTCGTGAGCTCTTGGAGGCGGCACGCATGCTGGCGGCGTGGAAATAGGAGCAATGACGGAGGAGGAGAAGAAGGACGCTTTGGGGTCATTTTCTTACCGCATCTCAAAGGTCGGTCTGTTTACTTTGGGGTGGGTGCTTGATTGTTCTGTGGCATGTCTCTTTGTTTATTTTTAATGTTTAAAAATGGCCTTTTAGCTCCAAAGCCTCTCTGCTTGCTTTGTTCCTTGAGAAATATATGTTGGGGAATATGGAAATGTGGGAGAAATGGGGTGGTTGGATGTATTTTTGCATGCCCCTTTGTTTACCTTGCTGAGTATTAAATGGCCTTGCAGTTCAAAAGCCTCTCTTCTTACTTTCTGGCTGATAATATGTGTGGTAATATGGCAGTGTGGGAGAAATGGGGTGGTTGGATGTATTTTTATGCTCTGTTTTATATTGTTGTTATTAAATTGAAATGTTGATGTTTTATAACTTCATTTTATGTAAACTGCCCCGAGCCTGCTGGAAGGAGCGGTACATAAAAATGAATAATAAATATAAATAAATAAATAAGAAAATAGTTATACGTTTTACATTTCTGGGGAGGTGATCTTTGGGACTTGGTTTTTTAATCAGTAGCTCCCATGCTGAAAAAGTGTGAGCACCCCTGACCTAGAAGATCTCTCTCACTATCACTTCCCAAACTTTTGTCTTGTTGGGCTGAAGTCCTTAATATAGGCTCCAATTTGGCTCCAGTCCGTTCTCTGGTTATAGCTCTGGTTCAAGCTAATTTTGTAAGTACTTTAGAAACATTTAGAAGCATGATTGGACAGGCCTAAAATCCACTGCTATAACTTCAGCGATACGATAGACCTGGGTTCAAATTAAATTCCATCTTAATTAATCCATTGATTCCAGGCTTAGTTAGCACATACATAGAGGTATTTCTCCTGTACAGTTCCTGTACAGTTCCTCTAAATGGCAGCTCCCAATCACAGGCCTGCAAAATTGAGGGTCATAAAAAAACCCTGTTTTTAATTTTTTTAAAAAAAGGAATTTGACATTTTTAATCCAAGAATGTCTCAGATTTACTCCATCGTGTACAATTTTTCACAACTTGCTTTGACAATTTGTAAGATATGACTGAATGAAATCTATTATATAAAGGAGGTCCCGTCGTCGAACGACTGACAGAGACAGAGAAACCTTCCAAGGCAGAGACACCAAACTTGCCAACACAAATAGGCCTCAGGCAAGGAAGGTTTTTAGCAAAGAAACTCCCCCAAAAAACCCTAGAAGGCCCCCAAAACAATGATACAACAACTACATTTCCCAGCATCCTCTGCGGCAGCCAGCGAAACCCATTGGCCAACATCAGTTACCATAGTAACGGTGGGCAAAGCCACTTAGAATGCTGAGTGATTTCAGTTGAGGGTTAAACTGCCACGGTCAAGATCTAGGAGGGAGACAAATAGGGCACCAGGGACACAGGCACCACTGACAAACACATACCCCCAGAATAACACAAAAGTAATACCTACACACAACACAATACGCACATAACACAACCTTGCGTCTACTGCTCAACCCATTTGTATGCCATTCCTTCCTTCCACACAGGCATAAGCTGACCCAAAAGACAAGCCATGCCTCCTAAAAGAACAGCATCGGACGACACACTCGCAACGCTACATACATCACACAAAAAGGGCAGAACAAACGCCAGAACAGAAAGACACTGCACTACACTAGCTTTTGCCATCACCATAAACAAGGCTCAAGGACAAACACTACAAATCTGTGGCATAGACCTTGACACAGAATGCTTCTCCCGCAGACAACTCTACGTAGCGTGCTCCAGAGTTGGGAAACCACAGAACCTCTACATCAACACAGCAGATGGAAAGACAAAAAACCTTGTATATCCACAAGCTCTGCAGAAAGCCAGGAACACCACACACCAACAACTCCCCAGGACTTCAACATCCCACCCACCCTAACAACCCACAACGACACAGCCATGACCCCACCAAGACCATAAGTAACATCAATTCCAACCCTTACATACTCAGACTTTCTCGCTTCTCCTAAATAGGGCACAGCAATGCGTGCCGGGTACAGCTAGTTAATAATAAAATCTGTGAAAGCACTGTGTATTGTATGAAATGTGTATGGTATTTGTATTGTATTTTCACAATTCAGCACCAAAAATACATTAAAAACAACTATAGGCCTATGATCCACCAAGAATAAAATGCTAAAAAGATGGTTCTGCAGTTGCTAAAAGGGCCCAAAACATTTTAACTTGGTCTTCAGATCTTCTAAAGGGGCTGCGTAAAATTGCAAAAGGACAACCATAAACACATGGCATTTATTCCTATAAGAGCATGCATTAATATGCTTTCACATTGTTTATAGCTCTGTACACTCACTTCAAATTGAAGCTGCAGAAGTGCCTCAGCCAGGAACTCAAAAACCACTTACTGGCAGAACAAAAAGCATTGTCTAAAGGTCAGTGGCTTTTTTAATAAATAAAAAAAGGATTGTCATGAGATGGTAGAAAAAACAGAAATATGTTTCGAGGACATGGACATGTTTTGGGATAAATGGAAAACACAGAAATATATATTACGATGCCTTGAGTCGCCTCCGGGCTGATAAAGGTGGTATACAAATATGGTAAATAAATAAATAATGGCCAGCTTCCTCATTAAGTTGCTTTGAGTCTCTCTGTGGAGAGAAAAAGCAGGATGATAATAATAATAATAATAATAATAATAATCGCTGATACATCACACAGTCCTAGACACTTGGGAAGTGTCCGAAGTATGAGCCAATACAACAGCCAGCAGAGTGTCTGCTGTGGACTGATCTTGTTGTGTTTCAAATAATAATAATAATAAAATAGTTTTAATGTATAACAGTTTTAATGACAAATTTTAAACTTCCACTCTATGTCTAACTTTTGCCTTGTATATTTTAGTATGTATTTTATGGAAATATGTTTCAATGTGAGTATTCTATTGAGTGCTTTTAAATGATTGTGTGTTTTAGCAATGTTGTAACCCACCTTTAGTAGTGAGAAGAGGCAGGTAAGAAATAATAATAATTTATTTTAAAGGATAGTAAACACTGGAAGATTTTGTAAAGGCGGAGATCAATTTCTTCAATCTGGAAGCTTTAAGGGAACATATAGGGAAGAATGTGTTTGATATCTTTAGCAAAGAAAAAAATTGTGGTGCTGTGCAGGGCCGTAGCCAGGATTTTTTGTTTCGGGGGGGCAATGTGAGTGAGAGAGGATCTACCTTAGCAAACCTTTTTAAAAAATTAAGTTACCTTTAACTTTAGATGAGATGTCTTCTTCTCTGGGCTTTTTAAAGAATGAAGCTATGCTCTTTTGGCTTCTTTTCATTTTAGCTGTTCTGTCTTCCTTTCAAGCTAACTCTCTCTGCTAATTCTAAACCAGGGCTGTCCAACTGGAGGCCCGGGGGCCGTATACGGCCCCCCAGCCCCTTCCCTACGGCCCCCTAAGCTTTTTAATAAAAAAATGAAAAATAAAATAAATAATAATTTTTTTAAAAAAATACCTACTTCTGGGTTTGGAGCAAGTATCACGAGAATACGCAATCCACACGGGATTTCGCTGTCAACGCAAGATCACGCCGGCGTTGACAGCGAAATCCCGTGTGGATTGCGTATTCTCACGATACTCTTCGGCTACTCTACTACTGGATCGCTGAGGCCCACAGACGTGATCAGGACCTTTTTCGACTCAGTCGGTCGTCGCCTCTCTTGTCGCCCGGGTACTCCTGGATCCTGTGCGTTTGGAAAAGGTAGGCCGAAGCAGGGGGCTCATCAGGGGGCTCCGCATTCCCTCCCCCCATCTCCCTTCATGTATTAAATATAAAATTAAATATATTTAAAGATGAAATAAGTGGAGATGGGATACATTAAAATAAGGGGAGAGGGGAGGATGGAATTAAATATATTTAATATTAAATAAAAATAAGGGGAGAGGGTGCCGGGGAGAGGGCGGAGCCGGGGGCGGAGAGGGGGCGGAGCCAGGGCAGAGCCGGGGGCGGGGGCAGACCCTACGGCCCCCCAGGTCATCAGTGACCGGAATTCAGGCCCCTGGGCCAGTAGAAGTTGGACAGCCCTGTTCTAAACTAATCAGAAATCCACACTCCAAAACCCATAGTTCTAAAGCTAGGGCTCCTAAGACCTCCCCTACTCTTAAAGATACAGGCTCTAAATTACATATTCTGCCCTTGGATGCAAGATATTAGTAGCATAACTAACTTCATTTTAATGTAGAACTAGCTGTACCCGGCACGTGTTGCTGTGCCCTATTTAGGAGATGCGAAAAAGTCTGAGTATGTAAGGGTTGGAATTGATGTTACTTATGGTCTTGGTGGGGTCATGGCTGTGTCGTTGTGGGTTGTTCTGGTGGGTGGGATGTTGAAGTCCTGTGGAGTTGTCGGTGTGTGGTGTTGCTGGCGTTCTGCAGAGCTTGTGGATATACAATGTTTTTTTGTCTTTCCGTCTGCTGTGTTGATGTAGAGGTTCTGTGGTTTCCCAACTCTGGAGCACGCTACGTAGAGTTGTCTGCGGGAGAAGCATTCTGTGTCAAGGTCTAGGCCACAGATTTGTAGTGTTTGTCCTTGAGCCTTGTTTATGGTGATGGCAAAAGCTAGTGTAGTGCAGTGTCTTTCTGTTCTGGTGTTTGTTCTGCCCTTTTTTGTGTGATGTATGTAGCGTTGCGAGTGTGTCGTCTGATGCTGTTCTTTTTAGGAGGCATGGCTTGTCTTTTGGGTCAGCTTATGCCTGTGTGGAAGGAAGGAATGGCATACAAATGGGTTGAGCAGTAGACGCAAGGTTGTGTTATGTGCGCATTGTGTTGTGTGTAGGTATTACTTTTGTGTTATTCTGGGGTATGGGTATGTGTTTGTTAGTGGTGCCTGTGTCCCTGGTGCCCTATTTGTCTCCCTCCTAGATCTTGACCGTGGCAGTTTAACCCTCAACTGAAATCACTCAGCATTCTAAGTGGCTTTGCCCACCGTTACTATGGTAACTGACGTTGGCCAATGGGTTTCGCTGGCTGCCACAGAGGATGCTGGGAAATGTAGGTTTTTTTGTATCATTGTTTTGGGGGCCTTCTAGGTTTTGGGGGGGAAAGTTTCTTTGCTAAAAACCTTCCTTGCCTGAGGCCTATTTGTGTTGGCAAGTTTGGTGTCTCTGCCTTGGAAGGTTTCTCTGTCTCTGTCAGTCGTTCGACGACGGGACCTCCTTTATATAATAGATAACTGTTTTTAATAACAACAACAACAACAACAACAACACAGGGCATTGAACCGAGCCAATGCTGGATCTAGATCAAACTTGTGCATACAGGCAGGAATTGGGGAATAATTGCCCCTTTCCAAATGGACCACCCTGAAAAATTGGGGGGAGGCTGAAGCCCCTCTAGCCCCCCCCCCCCTGGCTACATGCCTGGTGCTGTGTGGTCAAGTGGAGTGTGTGTGTATGCATACACACACCACTTGACCACACAGCATACACACACACCTGTGGAATGTCCAGGGTGGGAGGAAGGAACCACTGTCTGTTAAACAAGTGTAAAGGGTGCAATTAGCAAGCTAGATTTTTATGTGTTGAGTGGGATCCACCCATTAGCATGTGACTAGGGCACTGCATGAAAGTAGCTTGGCCCTTGTTGCCTTTGAATTGTTTGCTGCCTAGAGGCAACCTCTGTCTTGGTAAGCCTCTAAGATCCCTTTCAACACATAAAAATCTAGCTTCCTAATTACACCTAACCTTAGTATGAGTTATTGAGATGGACAACAAAATGGGTCTCAGCAACAACAAAACAACAACAAAACTTTATTTATATACTGCTCGATCTCCCCGAGGGGACTCAGA
Source organism: Anolis apletophallus (assembly GCA_030556195.1). NCBI lineage: Eukaryota > Metazoa > Chordata > Lepidosauria > Squamata > Anolidae > Anolis > Anolis apletophallus. The sequence continues at coordinate 150,128,839 of JARBWK010000005.1, read as the reverse complement.
GCGGTTTCCAAGTAACATCTTCAATACATACAAAAGTAAACAACATAAACATAAAATTAACAAGACAATATAAGCATAAAAAAATTCACAATAGCACATATATATATTTAAAAATAACCCTGCCTGTTCAAGGCAATTTAAAAGGCCAGGCAGAGGCTAGTGCAATTTGTAGGCTAGTGCAATTTGTCTCTTTTCAGTCTAGAAAAGGGGAAAGGTTTATAACCACTTGTTTCCCATACTCACCTGTTTCCCATAGGAGTCATGTACAGGTGAGACAATTCCACCAATGACAATGAACCTTCCTGTCTTGTGCAGATAGTCGCGGGCTCTTTCTAGTGAAAGGGAGAAAAGCAAGGGGAGAAACAAGTAAATTTTGAAACCTGAAAACGATGTCAAAACCGAGCACAGATATGTGAGAATGCAGGGCTGCAGGATTCCAGAATTGATATCACAATTTGGACAATAGATCATTAATTAAAGTGAAATAAAAAGCAATGATCCTCACACAGATCCTTGGCAGATCAACAGCATGCTGAGAAGGGCTAGGAAGAGGAAAATGAGCACACTCAGGGATCTGTTCATAAAGTTACATGGGAGTTCTTAAAGTCGTTGGTTGAAATGGAGATGGAGCTCTACTTTAAACAGAAGAAGTGGAAGGGCAACCACATTTCCTATCTCTTCATCAGCAGCAGCCTGATGAAAAGGCTGCTGCCAGGAAAAATATTAGAATTATATAGCCTTCCAGATGTTGTTAGACAGCAACTCCCAGCACCCTAGGAAGAAACATTAGGCCCGATCCTTTAGATCAGGGCTGCCCAGGAAGTCGATCGCGATAGACCAGTCGATCCCGGGACCGAAGGAGGTCGATCCCAGCCAGATGGGGCGCTTCTCAGAGGGGGCCAGGCCGCTTCCTCCCCAGCTTCGGCAATCCCAGCAGCTGCTCCAGGTTTGTGGAGGGCAGGGCCAAGCCAGCCTTGTGCTAGCTATGCCACCACTGGCTTGGCATTGCCATCCTCAAGCCTGGAGAAGCTGCTGGGAGCGCCAAAGCCAGAGGGGAGGGGGAAGGGCTTGGCATGGCCTGGCTTCGCCCCCCCTGGCTTCCGCTCTACCAGCAGCTTCTCCAGGCTTGAGGAGGGCAGGGCCAAGCCAGCCTTGTGCTAGCTATGCCACCACTGGCTTGGCATTGCCATCCTCAAGCCTGGAGAAGCTGCTGGGAGCGCCAAAGCCAGAGGGAGAGGGCAGGGCTTGGCATGGCCTGGCACCGCCCCCAGCTTCCGCTCTACCAGCAGCTTCTCCAGGCTTGAGGAGGGCAGGGCCAAGCCAGCCTTGTGCTAGCTATGCCACCACTGGCTTGGCATTGCCATCCTCAAGCCTGGAGAAGCTGCTGGGAGCGCCAAAGCCAGAGGGGAGGGGGCAGGGCTTGGCATGGCCTGGCTTCGCCCCCCCTGGCTTCCGCTCTACCAGCAGCTTCTCCAGGCTTGAGGAGGGCAGGGCCAAGCCAGCCTTGTGCTAGCTATGCCACCACTGGCTTGGCATTGCCATCCTCAAGCCTGGAGAAGCTGCTGGGAGCGCCAAAGCCAGAGGGGAGGGGGCCGGGCTTGGCGTGGCCTGGCTTCGCCCCCCCTGGCTTCCACTCTACCAGCAGCTTCTCCAGGCTTGAGGAGGGCAGGGCCAAGCCAGCCTTGTGCTAGCTATGCCACCACTGGCTTGGCATTGCCATCCTCAAGCCTGGAGAAGCTGCTGGGAGCGCCAAAGCCAGAGGGGAGGGGGCAGGGCTTGGCATGGCCTGGCATCGCCCCCCCCGGCTTCCACTCTACCAGCAGCTTCTCCAGGCTTGAGGAGGGCAGGGCCAAGCCAGCCTTGTGCTAGCTATGCCACCACTGGCTTGGCATTGCCATCCTCAAGCCTGGAGAAGCTGCTGGGAACTCCAAAGCCAGAGGGGAGGGGCAGGGCTTGGCATGGCCTGGCTTCCCCCCCCCTGGCTTCCGCTCTACCAGCAGCTTCTCCAGGCTTTTTGAAAAAAAATAAATGTATTTATTGGTTTTTCAAAATAAAGATAGAAAAGAAAGTGATACATAATCCCATATCAAATAGAAATAGAAATTACAAACTTTCGATTAATATACTGGGTGTTGGGTTAGGGCAAAAGGGGGTGATGAAAGGGGGGTGGATATAATAGAATAGTTATTAAAGAACAAGCAGAACAGAAAAGCAAAATAATCAAAAGGAAAGTGGGGGAAGAGGATAGGGGATTTGGATTTCCGTGGGAAAGGTTATTTACAAGTTGACTTCCATTTCTTCTTCTTGGTAAGGTATTTGTCAAAGCCTCCTGTTTTTAAAGGTTTTTTTATACTATTGTGTTTCTTTCCTTCATTTATAGTTTAATTCAAGGTATTCATCTATTTGAGTCCATTTTGTCTGTTGTCTTGGATTTGGGGCGTTTCTCCTTAGGTAAAATGTCAGTTTGTCCATATTTTTTATTTCGTATATCTTTTCCATTCATTCTGTTTTTTCTGGGGTCTTGTCAGTTTTCCATGTTCTGGCCAGAATGATTCTTGTGGCTGTGGACATATAAAAAAATAGCGTATCTTCGTTTTGTTCTAATCTTAAGTCTTTATCCAATATTCCCAATAGGAAATATTCCGGTTTTAACGGGAATTTTATCTTTAGGATGTCTTGTATATCAGTATGGATTTATCTCCAAAAATTCTTTATTTCTGGGCAAGTCCACCACTTATGGAAATAGCTACCTGGGTGGTCGTGGCATTTCCAGCATTTGGAATTACTGTTCTTATACATTATTTTAAATTTTTTAGGCGTGATATACCAACGATGAAATACCTTCATCCAATTCTCTTTGGAGCTCCAAGCAGCTTCTCCAGGCTTGAGGATGGCAATGCCAAGCCAGCCTTGAGCTAGCTATGTCACCACTGGCTTGCCATTGCCATCCTCAAGCCTGGAGAAGCTGCTTGGAGCTCCAAAGCCAGAGGGGAGAGGGCGGGGCTTGGCATAGCCTGGCTCCCCCCTCTGGCGAAGCCCTGCCCCTCCCCTCTCCAGCCTTGAGGAGGTAGATAGATCTTTCTGACTTTGTTTTAATGTAAGTTGCTCGCATGCTGAAAAAGTGTGGGCACCCCTGCCTTAGATCTTTGGGATGGCTCTCCCAGTCCCGACTTGTGGGAATGAGGGAGAGAGCCTTTTCCTCGGTAGCGCCCCTTGTCTGTGGAATGCACTGCCTGGTGAGATTAGGCAAGCCCCTACTCTAGGTTCAGTTTTGGGTCCGTTACTTTTTAATTTATTCATTAATGACCTGGATGTAGGAGTAAATTATGAGGTAGCAAAGTTTGCAGACGACACTAAATTGTTCAGGGTAGTTAAAAATGACACTGATTGTAAAGAGCTCCAGAAAGATCTCTCGAAATTGAGTGAATGGGCAACAAAGTGGCAAATGTATTTTAAGCTAAACAAGTGTAAAGTCATGCACATCGGGGCAAGAACCCCAACTACACCTACCAATTGATGGGGTCAAAGCTCCGAGACAAACCAGGAAAGGGATCTTGGGGTTTTGGTGGACAGCTCAATGAAGATGTCAACCCAGTGCGCAGCAGCAGTGAAAAAAGCAAATTCTATGCTTGGCATGATCAGGAAGGGAATCGAAAATAGGTCAGCAAATGTTGTATTGCCTCTCTACAAATCTATGGTGAGGCCACATCTGAGTACTGTGTACAATTCTGGTCACCGCACCTCAAGAAGGATATAACGGAACTGGAAAAGGTACAGAAAAGGGCAACAAAAATGATCCAAGGGATGGAGCAGCTCCCTTACGAAATCAGGTTGCAACGCCTTGGTCTTTTCAGCCTTGAAAGACGGCGTTTAAGAGGTGACTTGATCAGTGTATAAAATCATGCATGGGATAGAAAAAGGTGAATAAAGAAAAAAATATTTTCTCTGTCACACAACACTAGGACTAGGGGCACTCCCTAAAGCTCCAAGGTAGGAAAGTTAGGACTAATAAAGAAATATTTCTTCACCCAGAGGGTCATTGGGTTATGGAACTCACTTCCAGAGGAGGTTGTGACAGCTGTCAGCCTGGACAGCTTCAAGGCAGGATTAGACAGATTCATGGATACCAAGGGAATCAGTAGCTACTGAAATGGACATCCAAGTGCCACCTCTGTGTTGACGGAGGCAGGCAGGATTTTCCCCGGGTACTGGTTGTGGGGGGTCGGGAGCAGGTGAGGGTTTTGCCCTCCTTTCTGCTAGAGATCCCTGTGTACAACTAGTGGGCCACTGTGTGACACAGAATGCTGGACTAGATGGGCTGAGGCCCGATTCAGCATGGCTCTTCTTATGTTCTTATGTTCTAGAGAGTTTCAAGAAGAATCTCAAGACCTGGCTCTTCCGCTGTGCCTTCGAAGGTTAATCATATAATCTTATGCTACCATTCACTCTCAATATCTGCTTTGAGTTTGCACCCCCTCCCCCCTTTTATACGAATGTCCTTTCCTTTATACGACCTCCCTTTGAAAGAGCTTTCTCCCTCACAAATAATTTCCTTCACAGCTATCTCACCCCTGTTTTAATCTTTTTATCTCTCTATTTTAATCTGTACATGCGGCCCGCTCATTGTCCTGCGTCTGAAATGGTTTTTTTTTTACTGTAATTTTTATTTTGATTGTAGTATCTTATAGTTTATATTTATAATTGATTATGTTGTTTTGATAGATTTTATTGTGTTGCTATGCTGACGGGCTTGGCCTCATGTAAGCCGCCCCGAGTCCCCGTTGGGGAGATGGTGGCAGGGTACAAATAAAGTTTATTATTATTTATTATTAGTCCAACAACATCTACAGTGCTGTATGATTCGTACTTGTGGTAGATCAGTGTTTTCCAACCTTTTTTGAGCTGCGGCACATTCTTTACATTTACAAAATCCTGGGGCACACCACCAACCAAAATGACACAAAATGACACTCTAACACAGTAATACATATAGTTAGTATGTTTTTTAATGTATTTATACACTCAGTGCAGGGCCGTAGCCAGGATTTTGATTCGGGGGGGGGGCTGAGTTTGGTTCGGGGGGGCTGAGACTGGGTGGAAGAGGGTCTATAAGGAAGGAAGGAAGGGAAGAGAGAAGAAGGAAGAGAGGAAGGAAGGAAGGAAAGGAAGGAAGGAAGGAAGGAAGGAAGGAAGGAAGGGAAGAGAGAAGGAAGAATGGAACCAAAGAGCAAAGAAAGGGAGGAAAGAAACAGGTAAAGAAGGAAGAAAGAAAAGGGAAAGAAGAAGGAAAAGAAAAAGAGGGAAGGTCGGAAAGAGGGAGGGAAGGTGGCAGATACAGCTAAAAAAATTATACAGCATATATATATATATATATATATATATATATATATATATATATGAATGGTGGGAGTTGTAGGCCAAAATACCTGGAGGGAGGGCCCTAGTTGGCCCACGCCTGCCTTAAGTGAGCAAACCCTGTTAGTTTTCGGCTCCTACTTAAAGGTGCCTCAACCCTGTGTCCCGAACGCCCCTTGACCTGCCTTGGCTGAGTGCGAGGGAATCACGGGAGTGGTAGTTTGACACCATCTTGAGCCTCCCCAAACTACAAATCCCGGGATTCCCCAACATTGAGTCCTGGAAGACCAAGGGGTGCCTCACTGCATGAATGCTATGGTGTAGATCCACCACCAGGCAGCCGGGGGACCCGGGGAAGTCCCATCCCAGGATCTTCTCTCTCTCTCCGCGCGGCTCTTTCTGCCTGACGCAGTCCCCGCCTTTCAGCTCAAACCCTTCCGAGGTCAAGGAAGGAGCGGAGGGGAGGAGGAAGCTCAAGAAGGCAAGTGGTGAGTAGAAGCTGTGTTTGCGGTACTCAGGCAAGGGATCGAGCCCCAGCTTGGGCTTCCCAGTAGGACCGGAGGGTTATCTCTCTCTCTCTCTCTCTCTCTCTCTCTTTCTCTCTCTCTCTTCTATCTTCAATTTCCCATGGCACACCTGATGATCGCTCACGGCACACTGGTTGGGAAACACTGTGGTAGATGATTAGTGCACCATAGCCCCGGCCTCCCATCAGAGCCCATAATCATGGCCCTCATGCCTATTTTTCCCTCTGCTACAGTGGAATTGATAGTCTATAACAGGGCTGTCCAACTTCTACTGGCCCAGCGGCCTGAATTCCGATCACTGATGACCTGGGGGGCCGTAGCGTCTGCCCCCGCCCCCGGCTCCACCCTCTCCCCGGCCCCCTTATTTTAATTTAATATTAAATATATTTAATTCCATCCTCCCCTCTCCCCTTATTTTTATTTAATATTAAATATATTTAATTCCAGCCTCCCCTCTCCCCTTATTTTAATGTATCCCATCTCCCCTTATTTCATCTTTAAATATATTTAATTTTACATTTAATACATGAGGGGAGATGGGGGGAGGGAATGAGCAGCCCCCTGAGGAGCCCCCTGCTTCGGCCTACCTTTTCCAAACGCGCAGGATCCAGGAGTACCTGGACGACGAGAGAGGCGACGACCGACTGAGTCAAAGAAGGTCCTAATCGCGTCTGTGGGCCTTAGCGATCCAGTAGTAGAGCAGCCGAAGAGTATCGCGAGAATACGCAATCCACACGGGATTTTGCTGTCAACGCCGGCGTGATCTCGCGTTGACAGCGAAATCCGTGTGGATTGCGTATTCTCGCGATACTTGCTCCGAACCCAGAAGTAGGTATTTTTTTAAAAAAAATTATTATTTATTTTATTTTTCAATTTTTTTAAATTAAAAAGCTTAGGGGGCCGTAGGGAAGGGGCTGGGGGGCGTATACGGCCCCCTGGGCGCCAGTTGGACAGCCCTGGTCTATAACTGGCTTACAATTAAATCTAACACTGAAACCTCCAAGACTTATCAGCAATACAGCACTCCTTCCTTCCAAAAAGGAAAAAAAATTACAGATGAATATTACATACAAATTAAAAGGCGGCAGATTAACCTGTCCTCGTTTTGTACGTCTAAATCTGGCACTGTGTCGCTGGGACACGGTTTTGCATTTAATTGTCTGCTGGCACTGAAGGAACTGTGGAGTGCTTTTTCTTAGAAACGCCCACAAATCCTTATCCTACTGACACAGTTTGCTTCGTAATGAATCCAGGCCAGCAGTCACATAGCTGGAATGTGACAAACCTGGATGCTACTGTACACCGCAATCTGCAAACATTTGAGAGGTAGAAGTAGATAGTGGTAATTTTAAAACCAGGATGGGGAAAGGAGCTGATCGGTTGGAGCTGCATTAATACATTGAAGCTGGCCTGGAGCTTTTATATGGGAAGGCGGAGGAACATTATGCAGCTCAAGGGAACTGGGGTGTGGTACAGAAAAATAAGCTGCCCATTCGAAGAGCCTTATTACACCGCTCCTTTATGCTGCATTACCCCATTTCAGGCCCGGATCATCCATAAGGCCACCCTAGGCCATGGCCTAGGGCGGCAGCCATGGGGAGCACAACAAATCCAGACCCCCATTAAAAACAAATTATTTTTTTTAAAAAAATTAATTATTTTTTTAAAATGGCGCCCACGACACCTTCCTTTCGCCTCCGTGCGCGTGGCGGCTTGAATTTGAGGAGGGAGGGATTGGGAGGAGTGGAGCCGCGGTGAGGAGAGTGCAGGGGGGGGGGCGGCGCCACGGGTTCCAGGCCAGCTGCCGCTGCTCCGCTACCTTTTCCTGCTTCTGCTAACTTAGCAGAAGCAGGAGGATTGGCGCGGCGGCGGCAGCCAATGGGGTTGCCGGGCGGTGCTTAGCAGCTAAGCACCGCCTCAGGCGCCCCCGATGGGCTGCCGCCACCGCGCTGCCCTTTCCTGCTTCTGCTAACTTAGCAGAAGCAGGAGGGACTGGCGTGGCGGTGGCAGCCAATGCCCATGCTATATATAGATATAGATATAGATATATAGGCTAATTTCGGGAGCAAGGGCCAGGGGGGTTGGACTAGTTGCCCTCTGGCTGGCAGGCTCGTCTGGCCGCTCAGTCCTGCTCCCGGCCCCCAGGTAAGGGTGCCCACGTGGCCTCCTCCCTCGCCCTTGTGCACCGGCGGCAGCAGCAGCAACAAAGGGATGAGACGCGCGAGGGGCAAGGGAGACGGGAAAGGCGGGCAGCTCTGCCCCCTTCTCTCTCGCCCTGCGCAAGGCATCCTCGGCAGGGGGGGGGGGAAGGGTGCACAGGGTGAGGGATGAGACTTGCGCAGGGCGCAGGGCGAGGCAGGGAGAAGGGAAAGGCCTCTGCCTCCTCCTCTCTCGCCCTGCGCGAGCCTTCCTCCCACCCTGCCAGTACCTCTGGGGGCGTGGCGCCGGCCCTGGATGCGCCCTTTGGCCACGTGGCGCCCTGAGGCGGCTGCTTAATTTGCCTCTACTAAGATCCGCCCCTGACCGCTCCTCACTGGTATTGTAGTAACCATAAAATCACTCAATCATGGCTAGAGGGTATTTTAAACACAGGTATAGCAAACAACTATGGCAACACTGTATATTTACCTAGCCCTTCCATTTGCCAGGACCTTAGTTACTCAGGTTTATAGCTCAGTTTATTTCAGTTGTTACACAGTGAGCACCCTTCGTTTGGGTCTTTGGACCAGTGCCTGTCTCCAAACTATTGGCTGTTGATCCCTGATGAGTTTCTAGGGGAAAGGAAGCAATTGCAGCCAATTGGCACACATATTATGCAAACATACTAGTAAAATGTATTATTTTAAAAATAACAGAAAACAGGCAGTTAGAAACAGCAAGGGGAAAAAGGGAAAGTTGGAGAGGAGAATCCTACCACCGCATATCACTTTATGGTGGTCATACCAGCACAGAGGTGGAACAGACCCATGACATAAGGTAAGTGATGGGAACATTACAGAATGGTGAGCTACTGATAGGTTTTTCCCGGCAATTAGTTAATAGTGGGGATGTGTCAGACTGGCAACAGGATGTGCATGGCATCATGTGATAGAGAGCATCACCAAAGATCAACAACAGCAGTGAAACAGGGTCAATGCTGGTTTGTCTGCCTCATTTGATAATGCCCTTAGTGCAGTGTTTTTCTACCTCTTTTGAGCCGCGGCACATTTTTTTACATTTACAAAATCCTGGGGCACACCACCAACCAAAATGACACAAAATGACACTCTAACACAGTAATACATATAGTTAATATGTTTTTAAATGTATTTATACACTCCGTGTGAAACCTGGACCTGTTTCGATGCACACAACATAGATATCCTGGCAGGAATGGAAGAAAGACACACACGAAGGTCTTGCTCAACAGCTGTCAATCATGGGAAAACTTCGGCCCTCTGGGTGCTTTGGACTTCAACTCCCACCATTCCTAACAGCCCGAGGCCCTTTCCTGCTTAAGTGGCTGAGGGGGGAAAAGGAAAAGGGCCTGAGGCTGCTAGGAATGGTGGGAGTTGGAGTCCAAAACACCTGGAAGGTCCAAGTTTGCCCATGCCAGCTTTCGATTCCATCGCCACATCTATCTTCAGCCTCTGAATATATGTGATTATCTACGTGATTTTCTACCTTGTTGCTAAGATTATGGTGCTGCTTGTTTAAATTGTCTGCAAACTGACTGTGTTATTGTGCAGATCCCGGAACTGACATTGGATAATATCGCAAGGATACACTTTGTTTTTTGCACTCACTTCCGTGATTTCATCAAATATCACGCGTTTTCCGTAGAGGAGCGCTCCGTGAACTCGCTACCTCCTGGTTCGCAACTCCTCCACTCTCTGTGGCGACCACGCCGAACTACCTTATGTAAGACTTTTGATTTTCTCCAGCAGGATTGGGTACTTTGAATGTGTTTTTTGCGTATGATTAATTGTGCATTTTGTACTGCGACGTAGCAGTGCTCCTTTAATAAGTAAGGGTATTGGAGGTTCCAATTTCCCACGGCACACCTGATGATCGCTCACGGCACACTAGTGTATCACGCAGGCCCGGATTACACATAAGGCCAGACTAGGCCATGGCCTTGGGCAGCAGGTTTTGGGGGGCAGTGGATTTGGCCCCCCGAAAACATAACAATTTTTTAAAAAACAGCCCTCTCACAGCGCTTTCCCGCCTCTCCCGAGAGTCATCATACCTCGGGAGAGGGTGGGGGAGAGCGCTGCGAGGGGGCGGGGAGGAGGGAATGGCGTCCTCGCCTGGGCCGCCCCCTTGCCGCCCCCTTGCAACGGCCAGGAGGAGGAAGGGAAGCTCCGCCCCGCCGGCGGGCTTCCCTTCCTCCTCCTCATCCTGGCCGCCTCCTTCCTTTGAAAGGAGGCGGCCCAGGCGGCGAGGAGGGCGGGACTTCCCTTCCTCCTCGCGCCTTCCTTTCGGTTGCGGGAGGAGGAGGCGGCGGACGGAAGCAGTGCCGCGCACCTTCCGTCCACCTCCCTCCCACGACCGAAAGGAAAGCGCGAGGTGGACGGAAGCTGCGGGGCCGGCGCCGCATGGCTTCCGTCCACCTCCTCGGGCCCTCCTTCCAGTCGTGGGAGGAGGAGGCGACAGAAGCCGCATGGCACCGGCCGCCTCCTGCTCCTCCCGCGAATGGAAGGAGGGCGCAAGGAGGCAACGGAAGCCGCACGGCCGGGGCTGCTGCCGCACATGTGCAGTAGCGCCCTGGGGGCATGGCTTCCCGTGCCCTGGGGGCGTGGCTTCCTGCACCCTGGGGGCGTGGCTTCCCGCGCCCTGGGGGGGCGGCGCGGGGCATCTTGGCCTCGGGCGGCCGAAGATGCTAATCCGGGCCTGGTGCCGCGGCACACCGGTTGGGAAACGCTGCCTTCGTGAACAAAGCATTCATTTACAAGTGCTTCTAGACTGTCTGTTTAATTATCATGGGAGCTGCAGTCCAATATACAGAGTACCTCAGCTACCCACTCATGATATAAGCAGCTTTATTAGACAGTTACACACATAGCTATTTGGAATGCAATTCTAATGGAAATTGACAGGGGCTTTCAAACTCTGGCATAGCAGCACCCTCCCTCTCCCACCTAACACGGTACCTCTCTGATGAGAGACTCTGACAGATAGAGCTTGAAAGACAATCAAACAAAAAATGGGGCTTTTATATAACAAAGGGGTTGAACGCTAAGTAGTCTCAAGCTTTTCAAGTCTGGAGAGTTCAGGCTGTCAGCATGCCTTAATTTTATCCTCCCTGTCCTTGCTAAAACTCCACATACAGGCATGCTAGACAGCTCCACTTTGGAAAAGACAGTCAGGCTCAGATCTCGATGCTCGGGCTTTGCGACTTCCAGTGTCAAAACCTTCACACAAGGTTCAATCTCTGTCCTTAATACTGGCTGGCAGTGAACTCCCAGTTAAAGTATATCCAGAGACACGAGAGCTGTAAATATCCTAAATACACAGAACCTGTCTGATCTTGGAAACGAAGCACAGTCAGCCCCTGTTAAGAGTTGGATGGGAGACAACCAACGAATAATAAGTGCTATAGGCCAGTGATTTTCAGCCTTTTTTGAGCCGCGGCACATCTTTTACATTTACAAAATCCTGGGCCAAACCACCAACCAAAATGACACAAAATGACACTCTAACACAGCAATACATATAGTTAATATGTTTTTAAATGTATTTATACACTCAGTGTGAAACCTGGGCCTGTTTCGATGAACACAACATAGATATCCTGACAAGAATGGCAGAAAGACACAAACTTCCCACAAAGAACTCCAATAACCAAGAGAGTTTGGTGGGCATTGACCTTGGGTTTTGGAGTTGTAGTTCACCTATATCCAGAGAGCACTGTGGACTGAAACAATGTTGGATCAGGACCAAACTTGGCATGAATACTCAATATGCCCAAATGTGAACACAGATGGAGTTTGGGGGAAATAGCGTGAGCGTGTTCAGGAGGGGGAGGGAGGAAGACGTTACCCGTGCGGGCGCTACTGCGCACACTCGCCCCAGAGCAAAGCAAGGCAAAGCAAGCAGAGCGAGGCTGGGAAGAAGGGAGCCCGAGTGGAGAAGAAAAAGTGTTCGGCAGGAGGTGGAAGAAAGGGTATTGGAGGTTCCAATTTCCCACGGCACACCTGATGATTGCTCACGGCACACTGGTTGGGAAACACTGCTATAGGCTATACAGAGTTCCCTTGCTACTTCGCGGTTCACTTTTAGCGGACTCGCTGTTTTGCAGTTTTTAAAAAAATTAAAATATATATCACGGTATTTTTGTTGTTTCGCAGGTTTTTGCCGCTGCCACTCTCCAAGGTGCTTCCCCTCTTCAGTCATACGGTGTTCTCTCCCTCCAGCCTTGAAGGGCCTTTCCTTCCTTCCTTTCCCTTTATTTTAAGTTTATAAAGACTTAAAATAGTGTATAACTACTAAAATAATGTATAAATATTAAAATAAATAGAGTATCCCTACATCGCGGTTTTTCGCTTATTGCGGGAGGTCCTGCAACGTAACCCCCGCAATAAGTGAGAGAACACCGTATGTCCAAACCAGCTTTGAATATTCCTTAGCTCAGTGTTTCCCAACCGCTGTGACGCGGCACAGTAGTGTGCCGTGACGGACCTCCTGCTGTGCCGCGAGAAAAGCTCTCTGCCCCCTTCCTTCCCCCCTCCTCCTGCCAAACTCCTGCTGCTTGGGGGAGGAGGAAGGACCGTGCGGCGGCAAAGAAAAAGAAGAAGGGGTCAGGGTGCCACTTCCTTGGGCCGTTTCCCCAGCCAGCCTCCAATCTGCCATGACTCCCGCCCCTCGCTTGCTGAAGCTCTGCAGAGGGGACAGGGCATGGCGCGGCCTGGCTCCGCCCCCTCCCCTGGCTTCGGCGCTCCCAGCAGCTGCTCCAGCCTTGATGGGACAGTGCCAAGCCAGCATTGTGCTGTCTCTGCCACCGCTGGCCTAGCATTGCCCCCTCAAGGCTGGATAAGCTGTGGGAGACTTGAATCTGCGCGGAGGGGACGGGGCATGGCGCGGCCTGGCTCTTCCCCCTCCCCCAGCTTTGGCACTCCCAGCAGCTGCTCCAACTTTGAGGGGACAGTGCCAAGCCAGCATTGTGCTGTCTCTGCCACCGCTGGCCTGGCACTGTCCCCTCAAGGCTGGAGAAGCTGTGGGAGAGCTGAAGCCGCATGGGGCATGGGCTCCACGGGGCATGACAGTGCAGCCAGCATTGTGCTGCTCCACCTCCTTCCCAAGGCTTTGGTACTCCCAGCAGCTGCAGCCTGGCTCCACCTCCTTGGCTTTGGTACTCCCAGGACAGTGCCAGGGACAGTGCCAGCCATTGTGCTGTCTCTGCCACCGCTGGCCTGGCACTGTCCCCTCAAGGCTGGAGAGATGAAGCGGCACTGAGGGGGGGCATGGCTGGCTCCACCTCCTTCCCGCATGGCAGCTGCTCCAGGGCGGGGCATGCCAAGCCAGTATTGTGGGGGACAGTGCCAAGCCAGTATTGTGCTATCTCTGCCACCGTTGGCCTGGCACTGTCCCCTCAAGGCTGGAGAAGCTGTGGGAGAGATGAAGCCGCGCGGAGGGGCGGGGCATGGGCATGCCTGGCTCTGCCCCCTCCCTCCGGCTTCAGCTAACCTACAGCTTCTCCAGCCTTGAGGGACAGTGCCAGGCCAGCATTGTGCTATCTCTGCCACCACTGGCCTGGCACTGCCCCCTCAAGGCTGGAGAAGCTGTGGGAGAGCTGAGGCCGCATGAAGGGGGCGGGGCATGGCATGGCCTGGCACCTCCCCCTCCCCCGCCTTCCGCACTCCCACCAGCAGCTCCCAGCAGGCCACCATCCCCCAGCCGTTCTTTACTGTGTTAGAGTGTCATTTTGTGTCATTTCGGTTGGTGGTGTGCCCCCGGACTTTTTTTGATATTAAAAGTGTGCCACAGCTCAAAAAAGGTTGGGAAACACTGCCTTACCTAAGAAAACTCTATGGAACATAGGGTTCCCCGAAGTCAACGGGTGATACCAAAGCAGCGCACAGAGTTTGGGACTTTGCCAAAAATTCCTGCAAGTATTCCTCCAACACTTTAAAAATGTACAGATTATGCTCTACAATCCCTATGACAATCATAGAATCACTGAGTTGGAAGCGACCTCACAGGCCATCCAGTCCAACCACCTGCCAAGAAGTAGGAAAATCGCATTTAAAACACCCCATCCTCCTTTCAGAATATCCAGCAACCAAAGCTCAAAATCTATGCCCACATCAAGTATTAGTATTCAAATGGTTGCAAATGGGATACAAGGGGGAAAATTGAGTCTTACAGTTTTTCCTTTGCCTGAATTCACCTGTCACTGGGTCTGACCACTACGATGCCTAATGGCTCACAATGCAACAGTGTTGAGGCTATACAGTAAATCTTAAGGCCAACTTTCAAGGGTCTTTCCCAGGGACTCAAGGCTGGCAAAAGGTCCCGATTCAACAAAACCCCCATTCTTAACTTGCATAGCGGATCCAGGAATGCCTCTGTCTATAGTTTAGAATAACGGACAGTGAAATTGTACACGTCACTAGAGAAAGAGAAAATTCCCAAACCAGTGGGTCGAAGGCTTGACAAGGAAAACAGGCAGAAACTGCTTAATCACCCTAATCCAAATCTCCCTAGCAAACATCCCCTTAAATTATTTCTGCTCCTACCTTAATCCTGTCAACTAGACCAGTGTTTCCCAACCTTTTTTGAGCCGCGGCACACTTTTTACATTTGCTAAATCCTGGGGCACACCACCAACCAAAATGACACAAAATTACACTCTAACACAGTAATACATAGAGTTAATATGTTGTTTAATGTATTTATACACTCAGTGTGAAACCTGGACCTGTTTCGATGAACACAACATAGATATCCTGGCAGGAATGGCAGAAAGACACAAACTTCCCACACTGAACTCCCATAACCAAGAGAAAATACTATAAGAGTTTGGTGGGCATTGACCTTGAGTTTTGGAGTTGTAGTTCACCTATATCCAGAGAGCACTGTGTACTCAAACAATGTTGGATCAGGACCAAACTTGGCATGAATACTCAATATGCCCAAATATGAATGCAGATGGAGTTCAGGGGAAATAGACCTTGACATTTGGGAGTTGTAGTTGCTGGGATTTATAGTTCCCCTACAATCAAAGAGCATTCTGAACCCCACCAATGATAGAACTAGGCCAAACTTCCCACACAGAACCCCAGGAGGCAAGAGGAGGTCTCTACTTGGGGAAAGGGAGGCGGTCCTTCCCAATGCCTGGAGAGGGAGAGACCAAGTAGACAACGGGTGGGGAGGGGGTGTTTGTAATTTTGTTCCTTTATCGAGGTAGGTTTCTTAGGGTTTTTATACTTCAACACACTAGACTCTCCCCCCTCCCCTCCTGGAAGTTCCAATTCCCCACGGCACACCTGATGATCGCTCACGGCACACTAGTGTGCCCCGGCACACTGGTTGGGAAACACTGAACTAGACTTTGAAACCTGATATAGCTGAAGGGAAAAAAAACAAGAACTGGCAGAGAAGAATATAAGAGGAACAAAGTAAACACACTACCCACCCTTAAAAGAAATATTCAATAACATCCTACAAACAGCGTCACTTCCAGAAACATGGAGAGAAGCCAATATTACCCTTCTCCACAAAGAAGACTCGGATCCAAAAAGTGTGAAGAACTACAGGCCGATCTCTTTGTTAAATAACGATTATAAAATCTTCACGACTATACTGGCCAACAGACTCAAAACATATTTAAACGAGTCTATAAATGAAGACCAGACAGGTTTTTTACCAAAAAGACAAATGAAGGACAACATTAGGATGGTACTCAATACAATAGAATACTTTGAAAGCAATAATCAACTGGAGGTGGGACTATTATTTTTAGACACCGAGAAGGCTTTCGATCAAACCAGTTGGGAATTTATGCTGCAGACAATCAGAGAAAGGGACACGGATTTCAAAACGCTATCCAAGCAATATATTCAAAACAAACGGCTAACCTCCTGATAAATGGGCAAATATCAGGGTTGATAAATATACAAAGGGGCACCAGGCAGGGTTGCCCACTTTCACCATTATTATTTATAATGATTTTAGAGCTTCTCTTGAACGCAATAAGAGCGGACAAGAACCTAAAAGGAATTAAGATTGCGAACGAAGAATACAAGCTCAACGCGTTCGCAGATGATATTGTTTGTACCATACAAAACCCTCTGGAATCTTTACAGGGATGGATAGATAAGATCCAGGAATTTGGAGATGTGGCTGGGCTGAAAATTAACTATCCGAAAACTAAAATTTTAACAAAAAACATGACTAAGGAAAGGAGAGCCAAATTACAAGAATCGTCGAAACTAGAGATAGTAAAAAAAATAAGGTACTTGGGCATACACGTTACCGCTAATAATAATCAACTCCTTAAAAACAATTATGAAGCGACATGGAAAAGAATTAGGAAAAAATTAGAGGACTGGCAACACCTTAATCTGAGTTTAATGGGCAGAATCGCCGCAATAAAAATGAGTATCCTCCCTAAAATGATATTTCTTTTCCAGTCAATCCCTATCTTGAAGACAAACTATAACTATAACATATGGAAAAAAGACATTTTGAAATATGTGTGGGCAGGAAAAAGGGCAAGAATAAAATACAGAGTTCTTACTGATTCAAGAGAGGGGGGGACTAACCCTTCCAAACCTGCAGCTATATGCGGAGGCAGCGGCCTTGAGTGCGCTGAAAGAGTGGACAACCTTAACAAGGAAAAAAATACTCCTCCTGGAAGGATTTGATACGAGAAGAGGTTGGCACTCATACATTTGGTATGGGAAAGCCAAAATCGAGAAGAATTTCTCAAACCATTATATAAGGGCGACTCTACTAAAGGTATGGGAGAAATATAAACACAAATTTTATCAAAAAACACCAATATGGATCTCCCCGGTTGAAGCGCAGCACAAAAAAGAAACCTCTAGTACTAAATGGTACACTTATAAAGAGTTATTAGAGAGAAAAGGTTCGAGCTGGTCATTAAAACCTCTAGAAGAACTCAGAAAAAGTGACAGGGACCTGTCATGGTTCCACTACACACAAATAAAGGACTACTTTAACAGTGACTCTAAAAATGATTTCAATACTCAGGCCACTGTATGGGACAAAATAATGCAAACAGATAAGAAACTAATAAGGATAATATACAGAAAACTGCTGGAATGGGATACAGAAACCGAACAGGTTAAGGATAACATGACAAAATGGGCACAAGATCTGGGTCACCCAATCATGTTTAAGGAATGGGAAGAGAACTGGAAAAAGAAAACTAAATACGCAGGATCCACGGTAATTACGGAGAACTGGTATAAGTTATATTTCCGATGGTACCTTACTCCTAGCAAACTTGCCAGGATCTACAAAGGTCTGAACAACAATTGCTGGAAATGCAAAGGCCAAATTGGCTCATTTATACATTGCTGGTGGAAATGTAGGGAAGTTAACAAATTTTGGAAAGCTACCCATCAACATATAAAGAAAATTTTGGATACTGACTTTGAACTGAAACCTGAATATTATTTACTAAACCTTACAGGCCAGCTACTGGATAGGAAAAAAGACAAGTTATTTTTCTATTTGACAGCAGCAGCCAGGCTGGTGATAGCAAAGAATTGGAAATCAAAGGACCCACTAGTGGTAACAGACTGGACATTGAAAATAAGAGAGTTCATGGACATTGATTATCTAAAATCAAGACTGAAGGATGGCATCCAGGAGAATCCAATTGACTGGCAACCTGTATTGGAATACGTAAAGAACCTTACAGGTTAAAAGACAACCCGAAGGGGAAAAAAAAAAGACGGTGGGACTTGTTATCATTAAGGAATTATATATCAAGATTCAAGAAACTCCCCGTGAAATGGATCGGAAGACGATGGAGAAATCCTTCCTCAACTCACCCCCTCTTAACACCTCTATTCTCTCTTTTTTATTTTTCAACACTCATTTTCTACCCCTCCCATCCTCCCCTCTGTCCCACCCCCTTCCCCCTCTCCTCTTTTCCTAAGCTTCCCCCCTGAAAGCTTTCTCCCCTACCCCATGTTTTACTGTATTGTTTCTGAAATCTCAATAAAAAATATACAAAAAAAAATACTTCAACACACTAGACTCTCCCCCCTCCCCTCCTGGAAGTTCCAATTCCCCACGGCACACCTGATGGTCGCTCACGGCACACTAGTGTGCCCCGGCACACTGGTTGGGAAACACTGAACTAGACTTTGAAACCTGATATAGCTGAAGGAAAAAAAAAACAAGAACTGGCAGAGAAGAATATAAGAGGAACAAAGTAAACACACTACCCACCCACCAGTTTTGCTTTGCAAAAGCACACACCCTCTTCTCACACTGAAATGTTATATTACCTTGCATTTTGGAATAGGTTCGCCAGATTGAACACTGGAGACAATTCCTGTTCTAACCATGGTTATACAGGCCCGGATTACCCATAAGGTCAACCTAGGCCATGGCCTAGGGGCGCAAAGCGAGGGGGGCGAAGATCACGGACCAAAAAAAATGTTGAAACAAGAACGCAACGTGCATGGACTCAGGAGATGACTCTCTCTCGGAGGAGGAGGGCGGGGGGAGAGCTCTGCGAGGGGGCAGGGAAGGAGGGAATGGTGCCCCCTCTCTCGCCCTTGCCCCCTTGTCAAGGAAGGAGGGCGCTGCCGGGCATGCGCGGCACCCAGGAACATGGCGGAGGAGGCAGAGGAGGCAGAGGCGCTCGCGCCCTCCTTCCTTGACAAGGGGTGCCGCGCATGCCCGGCAGCGGCCTCGGGGGCTTCCCTACCTTCTTCCTCCTCCTCCTTGCGCCCTCCTTCCTTGACAAGGGTGCTGTGCATGCCCGGCAGCGGCCCCGGGGGCTTCCCTCTGCCTCCTGCTCCTCGCGCCCTCCTTCCTTGACTCAATCCTGGGAGTTTGAGTGATGGGGGGGTGCGGTAAAGGGGGCGTAATTCCAAAGTGTGGCCTAGGGCGCAAAACGTGATAATCCGGGCCTGTGGTTATACAGAAGCATACATTTCAGCCTTGGTTCCGTTGGCCACTGTAAAAAGCCTAGGAGTCATGCTAGATTCATCGTTGATGATGGCGGCCCAGATCACTGCCATGAGCAAGCAGGCCTTTTTGCATCTTCGCCAGGCTAGGAAATTGGTGTCCTACCTTCCAGCAAAAACATTGGCAACGGTAATCCATGCAACAGTCACCACTTGGCTGGACTACTGAAACGCTTTATATGCCGGCCTCCCAAAGTCAACCACTAAGAAGATACGGATGGTCCAAAATGCAGCGGCCAGGCTTCTATCGGGTTCATCTATGACAGGGCTGCCCAGGAAGTCGATTGGTCGATCGCGGGTCTAAAAGAGGTCAATCCCAGTGGGCGGGGCACCTTGCGCACGCACCTTCCGCCCGTGCGCACACCTTCCGCAGGGCATTGTGGGAACGACGGAGTGCGAGGCGGGGCCTTGGAAGGCCCGCAATGCCCCGGCGGGAGGAGCGGTGGGCGGGAACGGGGGAGCGTGAGGTGGGGTCTTCCAAGGCCCCACCTCGCGCTCCATCGTTCCCGCAATGCCCCAGTGGGAGGAGTGGTGGGCAGGAATGAGGGAGCGTGAGGCGGGGTCTTCATGGCCCTGCCTCACGCTCTGTCGTTCCCGCAATGCCCCAGCGGGAGGAGCGGTGGCAGGAACGAGGGAGCGCGAGGCGGGGTCTTCCAAGGCCCTGTCTCGTGCTCCGTCATTCCCGCAATGCCCCGGCGGGAGGAGCGGTGGGCGGGAACAAGGGAGTGTGAGGTGGGGTCTTCCATGGCCCCGCCTCGCGCTCCATCGTTCCCGCAATGCCCCGGCGGGAGGAGCGGTGGGCGGGAACAAGGGAGTGTGAGGTGGGGTCTTCCATGGCCCTGCCCCACGCTCTGTCGTTCCCGCAATGCCCCAGTGGGAGGAGCGGTGGGCGGGAACAAGGGAGCGCGAGGCGGGGTCTTCCATGGCCCTGCCCCACGCTCTGTCATTCCCGCAATGCCCTAGCGGGAGGAGCGGTGGGTGGGAACGAGGGAGCGCGAGGCGGGGTCTTCCAAGGCCCTGTCTCGCGCTCCGTCATTCCCGCAATGCTCCGGCGGGAGGAGCGGTGGGCGGGAACGAGGGAGCGCGAGGCGGGGTCTTCCAAAGCCCCGCCTCATGCTTCGCCGTTCCTGCAATGCCCTGGCGGAAGGAGCGATGGGCAGGAGGAGTGGCGGCGCACGGGAGGAGTGGTGCGCGGGAGGAGTGGCGCACTGGAGGAGCGACGCGCAGATGGTGTGCACGCACGCGCGCAAGGTAGATCTTCTTCACTTGGTTTTCGAAAAAGTAGCTCACATGCTGAAAAAGTGTGGGCACCCCTGATCTATGAGGTCCCTTATTACACCGATCCGTAAACAGCTGCATTGGTTACCAATAGAACAGCAGCTCTCTTACAAGATTGCGATCCTGGCATTTAGAGCTCAAAATGGCCAAGGACCTTCGTATCTTGGGGAGAGCTGAAGCCGATGGCAGGGAGGACGGTGCTACTAGACCAGGGGGTCGGGAACCTATGGCTCGCAGGCCAGGTGCGGGGTGGCTCGCAGATGCAATCATCCAAAGGCAAGCCACTCTGAGTGGCCAGAGAGCACACTGGGGGGAGGGCCCCATCCAGGACGTGTCTGGAGCTCATCCGCCCTACACTGAGGGCACTTCCAGGAGTTAATCTGGCATGATGGGAGTTGTAGTCTGCCCACAACCTTAAAAGGAAAAGGACGACTCCTTCCACGAACCAAATCGACCAAGACTGAACCTGACTGGCCCTCAGAATGGGCGGGAAACGGCTGAGGGAAGGACTATGGACGGGGTTAAGCTGAGGGGAGCCATTTTGTGTCAGTCCGAATCAGGGCCGTGGAGTGCGGACGCAGGGCTGGAAGGGGAAGTGTTCCCGGCAACTAGGTCGCGGCAGCAGCAACCCTTCCTGAGCTGAGGGAGCCTCTTTGTGGAACTCAGTCAGTCAGTCAGTCTGCCTGTTGGCCTGTTGGAACCCACCTCTGTGGGTCTCTGCTCCACGCCCATGAGGTGGCTGTGGCCTATTGCTCCAAGGGGCCTGTGGTGTCCCCCTGTGTGCATGTGTGTGTGTGACAGGGGGTGAGATCCAAGTATTGACGAGTGAGTGAGGGGCCTCCAAGGCGAGCGGACGAGAGGGGTTCCACCTGTCTGCCGGGGAAATCCTTTTCTCATAGTATGTACGTATATAGTCACATTTAGTCGAATTCAGTCTTTATATATATATATATATATATATATATATATATAATGGCTCTCACTGAAATAAATTTGCAAATATTTTGCTTTTAGGGCTCTCTGAGTCAAAAAGATTCCTGACCCCTGTACTAGACGGTGCTACTAGACTTGAATTTAGGGTTGCCAATTTTTGATATAAGAAATAAGGGACATTTACCTAAAAATACGGGATTTTTTGCAAAAAGAAGGGACACTTAACACCTCCCAACAAAGGATTCCCCAGGCAGGACGCAGCCAGGCTTTGAAGCTGCAAGGCTATTCAATGCTCATCAAGGTGGCCAATTGCAACATTCAATTGCAACATTCACACTTGCCTCAAACAGACAAGAGTCCTTTTGAGATGCTGTAACATTGGATGAATCTACAAGGCACCAGTACTGCGGTCTGACACCACTTCAACTACCATGGCTCAATGCTATGGAATCATGGGAGCGGCAGTCTGGCGGAGAAGGGTGAAGACCCCGCACCACGGCCTGGCTCACCTTCCCTGGCGCCCAGCTGGTTGAAGCCCAAGGGGGAGCCGCTTCCCTCAGCAACCGCGAGCTCCCTTCATTCAAAAGCGGGCTTCTCCGGCTCAGTCGTGGCTGTGACCCCAGCCATCCTTTCCGCTAGGCCGCTGCCAAACCCGCCTCACAGTCCCGTCACCTGGGGAGACCCGCAGTTCTAGCCCAGCCTCTTCCAGCCACCCTGCCAGGCCATTTCAGCCAATGGAGTCAGGAAAGAAGAATAACAGGCAGGGATTAGGAATGGTGGGAGAAAGCACCTTGTGCGCATGCGTGAGAAGGCGTCTTCTTTTCTCCCGCAGCGAGAGGGTTGGAGAGATAGGAAAGATCGGCCAGCAGGCGCCTTAAAGGGACAGTGCACCTGGGTCACATGACTAGCATTCTAGCCCAGTTGGCTGCAATGCCAATGTAATCAAATACGGGACAGGAGCTGACAGTACGGGACACGAAATTCAGAGCTAAAATACGGGACGTCCTGTATAATACGGGACATATTTATTTATTTATTTATTATTTCACATTTGTCTGTCGCCCCCCAACGGCTCGGGCGACTTACAACAGTTCGTAAAATACAATTGTCAGATAACTCATAATAACTCACAGTAATACCATTAAGATGGAATTACAATTAGAACAGTTGAAACAACAAATGGAGTCGCAGTGGGCTGACAGCTAGGCGGTGCGAGCTAAAGTTTAGCTAACTCCGAAGGCTTGTTGGAACAGCAATGTCTTAACTGCTCTCCTGAACGGGAGGAGGCCCTGGGTGGCACGGATGCCGGCGGGCAGTGCGTTCCACATGGTAGGGCTGCAACAGAGAAAGCCCGGCGGCGTGGTGCGGACAGATGGTAGGTCCTCACATTTGGGATGACCAGGAGGTTTAGCTCTTCGAAGCGCAGTGATCTGGTGGGATGATATGGGACAAGGCGGTCCCGCAGGTACACTGGCCCCAGACCATGTAAGGCCTTAAAAGTCAGGACTAACACTTTGAAGGCAATCCGGCATTCAATTGGGAGCCAGTGCAGTTTGCGCAGGATTGGCGTGATGGTGGCCAATCGGGACCCCTGCCAGGAGTCGCGCTGCAGCGTTCTGCACCAGCTTGAGTCTCCGGATTACCGACAGAGGAAGGCCAATGTAAAGAGTGTTACAGTAGTCCAGCCTCGAGATGACCGTGGCTTGGATCACTGTGGCTAAGTCGCGCCGGGACAAATAGGGGGCCAGCTTCCTCGCCTGGCAACCCTATTTGAATTCTGCCTCTGCCCCATAATAAGGCAGTGATGGGGTGCTTTTAAAGCACAATTCTTGCACACAGGAGTTACCCACTGCTGTGTTGTAGGTTATGTAAAAGTCAAATTAAATTCACTACTTCTGGTAATGATTGGAAATAAGGACCCTGCATCTTAAAATCTATTAATGCAACCAAGACTGTCAGAACTGCCTTTAAAAAAGTATGTGAGAGAGAGAGAGAGAGAGAGAGAGAGAGAGAGAGAGAGAGAGAGAGAGAGAGAGAGAGCGCTGGTGCTCACTGTGGATGGACCTTCAGCACAAAAGCCAGTATCTATGAATAGGTCTGCAGTTGCCATGGAAATTAATTCACATTGTTGGGGGAAAAAAGCAGTAGATCACTCCTGGCATTCTGACACTCTTCGATAATAGGCTCCTACTGCACTTCAGCCTCAGATTTCCTTTGAAGCAAGTTGCAAGATGACCACTAGTTAAAGTTGAGAAAGACAGATCTCAAATAATCAGTATCCCTGTCTCGGGATTCTCTGGAATGAGATAAAAATAGATATAGAGGAGCTGGATAACCCACGAACCCACCAATCCTACCCAGTGTAGCCAAACATGAGTCTGATGGGAGGAATCGTTCATGGTTCACCTTTTGAAGATTCCAAACCAGGGGTGCTCAGAATGGTGATCGGGATCACCAGGGTGATCTTTGGGCCTCATCCTGGTGATCTTCAGGCCCCTGACCAGGTTTTTTGCAGTTTGTCCTCTTCACGCGCCCCTGCACGCTGCAAAGAAGTTCTCCATCGTTGCTCCTCCCCGCTCCCTGCTCGCGCGCCACCTCCAAAAGCTGCAGAGTCCAAGAGGCAGAATGGGCCCCCTTTTTTGGATTCCACCTACTCCCTCTGTCCTTCTCCAGCCACTCAGAGTCGTAGGAGACCAAAGGGGGCGGGCCTGGATGACGCGATGCATGGCTGGCCCCGCACACATGCGCAGAAGCGCCCATTCTGCCTCTCGGACTTCTCGTGAGCTCTTGGAGGCAGCACGCATGCGGGCGGCGTGGAAATAGGAGCAATGACGGAGGAGGAGGAGAAGGACGCATCTCAAAGGTTGGGGTCATTTCCTTACCGCATCTCAAAGGTCGGCCTCTGCTTGCTTTGTTTTTACTTTGGGGTGGGTGCTTGATTGTTCTGTGGCATGTCTCTTTGTTTATTTTTAATGTTTAAAAATGGCCTTTGAGCTCCAAAGCCTCTCTGCTTGCTTTGTTCCTTGAGAAATATATGTTGGGGAATATGGAAATGTGGGAGAAATGGGGTGGTTGGATGTATTTTTGCATGCCCCTTTGTTTACCTTGCTGAGTATTAAATGGCCTTGCAGTTCAAAAGCCTCTCTTCTTACTTTCTGGCTGATAATATGTGTGGTAATATGGCAGTGTGGGAGAAATGGGGTGGTTGGATGTATTTTTATGCTCTGTTTTATATTGTTGTTATTAAATTGAAATGTTGATATTTTATAACTTCATTTTATGTAAACTGCCTCGAGCCTGCTGGAAGGAGCGGTACATAAAAATGAATAATAAATATAAATAAATAAATAAATAAGAAAATAGTTATACGTTTTACATTTCTGGGTAGGTGATCTTTGGGACTTGGTTTTTCAATCAGTAGCTCCCATGCTGAAAAAGTGTGAGCACCCCTGTTCCAAACAAACAAAGAAAAACGTTACTTCCTTATAACTCACTATACACAAGGACAAAAGGAGTATGTGCTCAATATTCAAAAAGCCAATGCAATATTTGTTATCAAAACATCTTTCTTTTGATTGTTCATAAAGCATGCAGTATATTTCAATAAATACAAGACATTGTGCAAATAAAGTGCCAAATACTTAGCATATAGGAGTTTGGGGTATCTCGAAGTCCGCAATGTAAATTCAAAGTTCCTTTGTCTATATAGTCCGGATTAAATGTCCATGTAGCAAGGGTCCATCCAATGTTGGAGTAGAGATACGCTAGGAATCCCAAAAGGAAATTGTAATCCAAAGAGTGGTATAGAAGACTCCAAAGCTCCGTGCTCTTATTTGTGCAGGTTGCACAATGTTGGATCAGGACCAAACTTGGCATGAATACTCAATATGCCCAAATGTGAACACAGATGGAGTTTGGGGAAAATAGACCTTGACATTTGGGAGTTACAGTTTCTGGGATTTATAGTTAACACACAATCAAAGAGCATCCTGAACTCTTGCAACAATGGAATTGAACCAAACTTGGCATATTGAACTCTCATTACCAACAGAAAGTACTGAAAGGGTTTCCTTGGGAATTGACCTTGAGTTTGGAAGTTGTCGTTCACCTACACCCAGAGAGCACTGTGGACTCAAACAATGTTATGTTATGTTGTTGTTTGTTTTCTATCCAGAATCACAATGTTGGAAGGAGGCTCACCACTTTAAGGTCCCTAAAACAGGCGTGGGAAAACTCGACCCTCTGGGTGCTTTGGACTTCAACTCCCACCATTCCTAACAGCCTGAGGCCTTTTTCTGCTTAAATGGCGGGGGGAGGAAAAGGGCCTGAGGCTGCTAGGAATGGTGGGAGTTGGAGTCCAAAACACCTGGAAGGTCCAAGTTTGCCCATGCCAGCTTTCGACAGAGACCTCTTCCTCCCCCTTCACGTCCTTTCTTCCCCCTCCTGCCGAACATTTACTTTTTCTTCTACACTGCCGCTTCTGCTGCCATTTTGATCCGAGGGGGCAGCGTGAGCGTGTTCAGGAGGGGAGGGGGGAGGGAGGAAGACGTGATCCGTGCGGGCGCTACTGCGCAGACTTGCCCCATAGCAAAGCGAAGCAAAGCGAGCAGAGCGAGGCTGGGAAGAAGGAAGCCCGAGTGGAGAAGAAAAAGTGTTCGGCAGGAGGGGGAAGAAAGGGGATTGGAGGTTCCAATTTCCCACGGCACACCTGATGATCGCTCACGGCACACTGGTTGGGAAACACGGCTCTAAAGAAAGTGAAAAATAGGAATGGAGGAAAGGTGATCAAACGGGAAAGGCAGAGTTTGAGATCATTGGGGTGTTTTAATGCTGCTGAGATTCGAATAATGATCCTGAGTCCTCCCAGCCTTGTGTTAGGGCAATAATTACTCCCAACTACTTTGATCTTGTCTGGAAATTTGGAAAAAAATATATTGTAATCTGGATTTGCATGCAGCATTTAATTTTGATGAAAGGCAGAGTTGGCTTTAAAAATCAGTGCGAAATGGCAAATGATTCCCGTGAATAATGCATCATTGTGAAATTCCCCTGGTTGTCTTAGAAACAAGACTAGAATGAATTTTAAAATGCTCCTATTGTCCACCTCATTTAGGCTCTTGTGGACAGGTTTGCCAGACTGAAACTCACATTCTACTTTGCAATTGAAAGCTTAAATGAGCATTTGGAAACAGCAGCAGTGGTGTGTGTGTGTGTGTGTGTGTGTGTGTGTGGAGTCATCTTCACACAAGGAACGATGATGATGATGCATTTATCATTTAGGCAAAGTAATTTTATCACCTAGGCAAGGTAATTGAGAGGGCGGTAGCAGACCAGCTCCAAAAATTCTTAGATGACACGGCCTGGCTGGACCCCTATCAGTCTGGCTTCCGTTCAGGACATGGGCCTGAGACTGTGATGGTTGCCATCTGGGATCAACTCCGACGTCAGCTTGACCGAGGTGGATCATCATTTCTTGTATTGTTAGATCTTACAGCTGCCTTTGATATCGTTGATTACAATCTGTAGCACACCAGTTCTCGTTTGTGCCTGGAGGGCAGGGGGCAGCACCGGGGGTCCCACTCGCATTGGAGCCAGCTGATTCTGAAGAGGATTTGGAGGGGCTAGAAGAAGGGGATTTTGAGGTAGCTGGGCCTTCTTCCCCCACAGAAAGCCTGGCCTGGGATGACGGCTGGCCTGATCCTTACGAGGCGCAGGAAGGCCAGTCGGAATTCGAAAGCAGTGATAGTGAAGATTATGAACGGCCGGGGGCGAGGCTCGCAAGAAAGAATGTGGGAAACAACTGAGGAGAGGCCCGGGAAGCAGATGGGGAGTTCGACTCTCACGAAGATAGGGAAACAGGTGCTGGGAGGCAAGGTGAACGTTTGATAGGAGACGGAGCATTGAGGCTAGCAGGAGGGGTTGGTTCCACAGCCTAGACCGACCGAGGGCCCGCAGCACAGATTGGAGGAGGAGAAGCCTAGAGCATCGGGGGCCTCGCCAAGGAGATTAAGTATAGGATCCGTGGGAACGGATCCTCAGTACTTCGGCCACGTCTATCCTATGCAGATGTATAGCGAAGCCAAGTCCACGTAGCTAAGTTTGGGGCTAGTGGCCTGCCAAGAAGAGTTTGTATCTTGCAACCTTGTTTGTTCTTTGATCCGCTAGCTAAGCGGAGCCTTGCCAAGTTTTTGGAACTTCTTTGCCAAGTTGCTTTTGGACTATACCTTGTACCCTTTGGATTACTTTTGATATTTTATGGACAATTACCTTTTCAACTGTTTCTATTCTTCAATAAAGTAGTTAGCTGATTACCGTCTCTGTGTGTGTGATTAAGGGGCCGGCCTAGGTCTTGCATCGTGACACAATCTTTTAAACCAGTGTTTCCCAACCAGTGTGCCGTAAGCGATCATCAGGTGTGCCATGAGAAATTAGAACCTCCAGGAAAGGGGGGGGGGAGAGTCTAGTGTGTTGACGTATAAAAACCCTAAGAAACCTACCTCAATAAAGGCACAAAATTACAAACACCCCCTCCCTACCTGTTGTCTACTTGGTCTCTCGCGCTCCATGCATTGGGAAGGCCCGCCTCCCTTTCCCAGAGTAGAGACCTCCTCTTGCCTCCTGGGGGTTCTGTGTGGGAAGTTTGGCCCAGTTCTATCATTGGTGGGGGACAGAATGCTCTTTGATTGTAGGGGAACTATAAATCCCAGCAACTACAACTCCCAAATGTCAAGGTCTATTTCCCCTGAACTCCACCTGCATTCATATTTGGGCATATTGAGTATTCTTGCCAAGTTTGGTCCTGATCCAACATTCTTTCAATCCACAGTGCTCTCTGGATATAGGTGAACTACAACTCCAAAACTCAAGGTCAATGCCCACCAAACTCTTATAGCATTTTCTCTTGGTTATGGGAGTTCTGTGTGGGAAGTTTGTGTCTTTCTGCCATGCCTGCCAGGATATTTATGTTGAGTTCATTGAAACAGGCTTAGGTTTCACACTGAGTGTATAAATACATTTTAAAAACATATTAACTATATGTATTACTGTGTTAGAGTGTCATTTTGTGTCATTTTAGTTGGTGGTGTGCCCCAGGATTTTGCAAATGTAAAAAATGTGCCGCTGCTCAAAAAAGGTCGGGAAACACTGTTTTAAACCACCGTCTCGCCGCCTTGGGGGTCCAAGGGTCTGCCTTAAATTGGGTGGACTCCTTCCTCTGGAACCGCTGGCAACAAGTGGATTGGAAAGGGAGGGTCTCTGAAAAATCACCACTCATGTGTGGAGTCCCTCAGGGGGCCATTCTATTTCCACTGTTATTTAACATCTACATGCAACCACTCGCTCAGCTAGTCCGAAGTCATGGGCTGGAGTGCTATCAGTATGCTGATGACACCCAGCTCCTTCTACAGATGGACGGCCGACCGGACCTGGTTCCCGATAACTTCATATCTTGCCTTGAGGCCGTAACAGGTTGGCTGCGCTCCAGTAGACTGAGGGTGAATCCAGCAAAGACGGAGATCTTGTGGCTGGGTCGTCCTGGATTGGATGAGGCACGGCTGCCCACTATAGACGGCGAACCTCTCATTCCAGCTACCACCAGCAAAAGCCTTAGTGTCATTTTTGACCCGTTATTGACAATGGAGGCCCAAGTCTCCACTGTGAGTAAGTCGGCCTCTTCCATCTTCGGCAGGCCAGGCAGCTGGCACCCTACTTGTCCGGGGATGACCAGGCCACAGTAGTTCATGCCACAGTAACTTCGAGACTTGACTATTGTAATGCCCTTTATGTTGACCTTCCCTTGTCGGTGACTCGAAGACTTCGACTGGTACAGAATGTGGTGGCCAGACTCCTCACGGGAACCCCGTGTGGAACGATATAACACCTGTCCTATACCGACTGCATTGGCTTCCGGTCGAATTTCGTATTACTCACAAGGTGCTGGTTCTAACCTTTAAGGCCTTGCATGGTCAAGGGCTGGCATACCTACGGGAACGCCTCTCTCCGTGTCAAGCCTGGAGATCACCTCGCTCAGACCATCAGAATCTATTACAGGTCCCAGGCCCTAAGGAAGCCCATCTAACATCAACCCAGGGCAGAGCTTTCACGGTGATCGCTCTATCACTTTGGAACGCCCTCCCTCCTTACATCAGAGCCATCCGTGATCTAAAAGATTTCCGCATGGCTTGCAAAACATGGTATTTGAGAGGGCGTTCGGCTGAGAACTGTTAGATTGTCAATTGGTTTTTTAGATGTTTTAGAATCTAATTGTTTTTAAGAAATTTTAAATGTTAGATATTTAGATGTTTTTAGATGTTCAGGCATTCAGCTTGTGTTTTACTGTAAATCGCCCAGAGCCAACTAGGATGGGCGAATAATAAATCCCAAAATAAATAAATAAAAATAAATAAATTTATTACCCATCTCTCCCTGCAGCTCAGGAGACAGCAAAAAGGAAAAGGTTTAAAGCAGGGCTGTCCACGAAGTTGTTCGCGATCGACCAGTCGATCGCAGGTCCGAATGAGGTCGATCGCAGCCGGATGGGGTGCTTCTGCCCTACACGCGGCGCAACTTCTGCGCTGCGCACCATCCACGGTTGCTTCCGGACGAGAGAGAAGCAGGGCGCTTCACCCTGCCTCTCTCTCACCGGCAGCAGAAGCTCCACGGTTGCTTCTGGACGAGAGAGAAGCAGGGTGGAGTGTGAGGCACCGCCTCACACTCCGCCCTGTCTGTCTCTTACCTGGCTCCATCGTTGCTTTCGGACAAGAGAGAAGCAGGGCGGAGTGCAAGGCTGGGCCTCCGGAGGCCCCGCCTCACACTCCACCCTGCTTCTCTCTTGTCTGGAAGCAGCTGTGGACGGTGCGCTGCACGGAAGGTGTGCCATGCGGATGGTGCGCACGCGGAAGGTGTGCCACGTGGAAGATAGATCTTTTTGACTTGGTTGTTTTATAAGTAGCTTGCATGCTGAAAAAGTGTGAGCACCCCTGGTCTATAGTATTCACAACAGAAAGATAAATAAATAAATAAATAAGA
Source organism: Anolis apletophallus (assembly GCA_030556195.1). Lineage (NCBI taxonomy): Eukaryota > Metazoa > Chordata > Lepidosauria > Squamata > Anolidae > Anolis > Anolis apletophallus. The sequence goes on along the minus strand of JARBWK010000005.1, from coordinate 150,098,565 downwards.
GAATGATCTAAAGCAAAAGTGGCACATTAGGTTTTTAATTATTGTTTTAATGTATATGTTTATTTTACAATGTATGTTGTGATGACTTGGCTAAAGACTTTGGAGGATTTTAAAACTCTTGGACGCTTTGATTGCTGCCACCAACCTAAAATATTAATTCTAGGATTTCAGATAAAAATAACAGTTAATCTAGGCTCCAATTAAATCACCAAAAATAACTGAGAGGATTCTGAGGTAAAATCTTCTTCCAGACTGGGAAATGAGAGATTGCTGGAACTGGCACACACTGATGGAAATAAGGCACACTGAAATTGTCTTGAAAAGTTAATAACGATGAATATTTATTAAACTAACAAGCAGCTTTGAGAGGCACAAATGCGTTACGGTTATCAAGTGAGGCACCATAGCGTAATGGTTATCAATTAATGTTCATTAGCATGTTGGTTACAGAAGATGAATCTTAAATCTTACATCTTAAAAACAGACAGTGTGGAAACTTGTCTCACTAAAACTCCCTCACACTAATATTTAAACTAGTTGTGAGCAGTCCACAAACTAACTATCTTAGTTAGTTCACTGAGCTAACCCTCAGTCTACCAGAAGCCCACCTAGCTATAACTCTATCTCTTAGAGTGTTCCTATAGCTGGCTTCTTCAGAGAGATGAGCTAATCCCTAAACCCTAGGGCAGTGTTTCTCAACCTGGGGGTCGGGACCCCTGGAGGGGTCACGAGGGGGTGTCAGAGGGGTCACCAAAGATAATCAGAAAACACAGCATTTTCTGTTGATCCTGGGGTGTGTATATGTGGGAAGTTTGGCCCAATTCTATCTTTGGTGGAGTTCAAAAGGCTCTTTGATTGTAGATGAACTATAAATCCCAGCAACTACAACTCCCAAATGTCAAGTTTATTTTCCCCCAAACTCCACCAGTATTCACATTTGGGCATATTGATATTCATGCCAAGTTTAGTCCAGATCCATCATTGTTTTGAGTTGACAGTGCTCTCGGGATGTAGGTGAACTACAACTCCAAAACTTAAGGTCAATGCCCACCAAACCCTTCCAGTATTTTCTGTTGGTCATGGGAATTCTGTGTCCCAAGTTTGGTTCAATTCCTCCATTGATGGGGTTCAGAATGCTCTTTGATTGTAGGTGAACTATAAATCCCAGCAACTACAACTCCCAAATGACAATCTCTCCCTCCAATCCCACCAGTATTCAAATTTGGGCATATTGGGTATATGTGCCAAATTTGGTCCAGTGAATGAAAATACATCCTACATATCAGATATTTACATCACAGTTCATAACAATAGCAAAATCATAGTTGTGAAGTAGCATTGAAATAATTATATGATTGGGGGTCACTACAACAAGAGGAACTGTATTAAGGGGTCACAGCATTAGGAAGGTTGAGAACCACTGCCCTAGGGATTTCTGAAAGCCTGTGACTGACTACCTGCCAGCCATCACACAGAGCTTTCACTGACAGCCCACACACAGCTGTGTCAAGAGACTGCTTTAGACTCACAGCTCTGACCACAAACTGCTCTCTCTCTCAGAGCTCTGACAAAAAACTCTTCACTCTTTGAGTCCTGACAAGAGACTGACTTCTCTCTTTGAGTGCTAACCAGAGACTGACTAATAAGCTACACTCTTTCCCACTCAAGTAGCTCGGCTCCTCCCCTCAGCTCTGGGCTCCTCCCAGGCAGCTCTCTCTCTAACTCCCTCCCAGAGAAGGCTCCAAGCCATTCCCCCTTTTCCTGGCTTTCCCATTTCCTGGATGCCAAACTGCTATGCTGGTCTCGGCTCAGCATTACAATGGGTGAGTCCTCATATATGTCTATATGGTATCGAATTGCTGCCTATATATGTAAGCCACCTTCTCACCTTGCAGGGTGAGAAGGGTGGGGGATGAATATGGTAAATAAAATAAATACATAAGTAAAATGCAATCCCATCAGCCCAAGATAGCTTAGTTAGGGACAAAACCTGATGAGAGCTATTGTAGGAAATATCTAGAGATCCCAGGTCAGGTACTCCAAAAAAAAAAAGTGGTATAAAAACCAAAGGGTGGAAAAATAACAAAATTAGATCAGATATTGCGATTATGCAGTTGTAACTGTGATGACCACATATTACCAACAGAGACTCTTATGTGGCTGTTAAGAGTGTTCCTCTCGCTCAAACAGCTTAGTAGGGTGTAGGAGGTCCAACAGCTCTTGCAACCTTTAAAAGATTGCAGTGGAAAAAATCAGCCCCCACCCCACTCTGTATCCCAACTCTTCTTTGTTTCATAGAAAAAGGAACAAGAAAAAGGGCTCAATTAGGCAGTACTGGGCGACAGAAGTGGGGTGCAGAGAAGCCCCTCCTTATTCTACCCCAACTTTAGAGTCATCTCCTCCTAGAACCTGAGAAGATGACTCTCCTCTTTGCCATCTTTTTCTTCCATTGCAGCAACACAAAACTGTTTTTGAAATCGTGGCAACTATCTCTCTGCAAAGGCCGCCCTTGGGGCCAGAGGGAAAGCTTAGTTTGGGGACATTTAATTGCAGAGCTGTCATAACTGCCCAAAGAGTTCTCACCGTGAGCGACAACCCTGGTGCTCCTTGCTGTCCCGTGGCTTTAGGGTGACAGCAGGGAGTGGGGTGAGGTGAGGTATCAGAGAAATGCTTGGCTGCCTATTTAGAAAACACTACTCGCTGATTCTATTTGCAGTGGCAGGTCTTTTCGCAGTAGCCATCATGCCTCAGCAGACACAGCGTAGTCACACAAACCATTACAGCCTGATTTGGACAACCCATAATCAATAAACCTTCTGAACCCTATTTTAGATGCTAAAAGGTGTTAAGGCTTTACATAAACAATTATCATGAGAAAACATCCCCACTTTATATAATTTGAGTTTTGGGTTGTTTGTTTGCTCTAGGGCCGGAGGTTTAGCACAGCGGTTAAACAACAGCAGCTAAAAGATCTTATCAACCAAACGTTACAGGTTTGAGACCCCAGGCTGGCTTGGGCAGCCAGCTGTCAGCCCTGCCTCTGTTTACTTAAGCAGTCGAAAACAGCCTAGCTGTGAGTAGAGAAATTAGGGGGACCGCGTTTGTGCCTGGGGGGGAAGGACTTTCCATGACGCATTAATAACTAAGGAAGACCGATTGCTGGAAGGTGGAAGGTCTTAACGGGCTGGCAAGCTCTTCGTCATAGGAGGAGGAAGCAACAGCACCCCCTGTGGCGCAATGGAGCAACAGCACCCCGGTGACACAACTGAAAAAGAACCTGGAAAGAACCTGTAGCTCAACTGGAAAGAACCTCCTACTGTATATGTTGTATGTGTATGTCAAATACAAGAACGGCAGGGATTTTCTGCTTGTATGTGTACTGTAATCCGCCCTGAGTCCCCTTCAGGGTGAGAAGGTCAGACTATAAATAAAGTGTATTATTATTATTATTATTATTATAGTAGCTTTTGAAGTTTGCAAAAAGCTCAACGAGACAGAAAAACTTATTGTTGTCACAGGATGTCCAACTCTTTGTTTGTCATGCCAGTCAGATGTTTCCACCTCAACATCTTTAAAAGAAGATCTAAACTCGCCCAACAACGCATAGTGTTCCCATCAACACAATCACCATCAACAGCTTGCATTCTCTTATGAAGCTCCTTTGGGTTGACACCTTCTGCTGTCAAGCATTCAATGACTGCACGTTGCTTAAGTCGCATTGACCGACCGTCTGCGTAGGGTTCCATACTTCGCACTTCAACAACACAACCGTTGAATGCTAAGGCTTCCCACCAAAATGGAACTATAGAGGAGAGTCTACTAAACAAGCCAGTACCTGCTGCTTACCAGTACTGCAATCTGTTGAGGAGTTATGAAGGTGGAGGCATTACTTTTCATTCAACCCTCGTATGTCTTGAAATTTACAAATATGTAAAATGAGATTTTCAAGAAGTTGAATTCTGTCATCTAGTATGCATGTTATTCTTGTAAAAAAATAGGTTTCCTGCCCCCTGATATGGGTCTAACTAAATTCCCAATCACAAACAACATGTGATTGGGAATTTAGTGGCTGATAGGGTTGTGAGCACAATGAATTGCACAATTCAATTTTTCCTCCCACAGAAGATTGAAGAATGCAGCAGAATCCTGAGGAGCACAAAAAGTCTCTTTTCGAGCAGAAGTGTGCCTTGATTTGCCATTCTGCAGCACTCTAAAGAGAGGAACCCGTCTGCTTCTGATTGAAGTTCCACTTCCTACTAATAAAAGTAAAAGCTTTTCTAAGAACTGCATTCTGTGCCATTACTTTTTACCATTTAAAATCAGCTTTGAATGTCAAGCTTCTGCAGATTCTCTTGACAAAGCACCTTCTCCTTCTTTGCTTCTATTTTTCTTTGATTTTTCTAAAGCCAAAACAAACAGAAAAATCACTTAGAAGAATGGTTGAGCATTCTCACTGAATGTCCTCTCATCCCCCAATGTAATACAATAATGGGTTGGGGGGCGGGTTAGATGAAAATGAACAATTTAATGGGAGATGGCCATATGGAGATATTTTATTTGGATCGAACCACATGGCTTTTTTGTATGATAGAATCAAACATCACTCGTTTTTTTACTCGTTGTTTTGGGGGCCTTTTAGGTTTTGGGTGGGAAAGTTTCTTTGCTACAAACATACCTTGCTTGAGGCCTATTTCTGTTGGCAAGTTTGGTGTCTCTGCGTTGTAAGGTTTTTCTGTTTGGGACGGTCTTTCCATGACGACTCTTCCTTTATATATATAGATATGGTATTGAATTGCTGCCTATATATGTAAGCCACCTTCTCACCCTGCAGGGTGAGAAGGGTGGGGGATGAATATGGTAAATAAAATAAATACGTAAGTAAAATGTAATCCCATCCGTCCAAGATAGCTTAGTTAGGGACAAAACCTGATGAGAGTTATTGTAGAAAATATCTAGAGTTCCCAGGTCAGGTAGTCCAAAATAAGTGGTATTTTTCTACAAATATATGAAAATATGAGGGATGGGAAAACAAGCTGTTGCGTATCAGGCTCACTCCCAGTATGCAAGATCATGACCAGTCTGACCATTAGGTTACCAGTCATGGAAGCAATAAGTCACAGTGGCATTCAATGTTCAGAAGACTGGCTCATTGGGTTGAATGGGACTTATACTTTCAGGGATTTGTGGGTTGAGTTGCAGCTAAAAGATTTAATTGCTTTGTCAGCCTTTAGAATTTCACAGTATTCATTGTGAACACGGTTGGTCAGGGCAATGTGTATGGACAGGCAACAGGTTTGCTCTGCTGCCCAATTATTTGCCATGCCGCCCTACGGGTCTCCCCGTTGTCTACTTCATCAAGGACTTCATCAAGGACATGTGATAATGTCCTCTGTATTCAGGCCCGGATTAAGCTCTTTTGGCGCCCTAGGCCACACATTGGAAGCCCCGCCCCGGGGGCGGGGCCGCTGCCCCACATTTCCGGAAGCAGCCATGGGGGCGGGGCTTCCCTCTGCCCCCGTGGCCGCTGCCTCCTCCACCATGTTCCTCTTCGGAGGAGGAAGGGAAAGGAAGCGGCACCAGGGAACATGGCAGAGGAGGCAGAGGCCACGGCACTGCTTGCGCCCTCCCTCCTGCCGTGTATGCCCGGAAGCGGCCATGGGGGTGGGCTTCCCTTCCTTCCTCCTCCTTGACTCAAGGAAGGAGGGCGCGGCGAGGAGGAGGAAGCGGCCCCGGGAGCTTCCCTCCACCTCCTCCTCGCGCTCTCCTTCCTTGACAAGGGGGCAATGGCGAGGGGGGCGCCATTCTCTCCTCCCCTGCCCCCTTGCAGCGCTCTCCCCCCGCCCTCCCCCGAGAGATTGAGAGAGAGAGAGAGAGAGAGAGAGAGAGAGTCATCATGCCGCACGTTGCGATTTTGTCTGAACATATTTTTTTGGTCCTTGATCTGGCGCCCCCCCCCCCTTAGGCCTACGCCCATAGGCCATGGCCTAGTGTGGCCTTATGGGTAATCCGGGCCTGTCTGTATTTGGAAATAGAGGAGGGGGGCAGTGTGGGATAAAGTCCTAAATAGAATGACTGTGCCTATGTAAATGAAAACAAAGACTATTGCAGTCAATGAGATTTATTTCTGATTTGTAATTATAGACAGGTGCTGATAGATTGAATTTCTATGTACTTATTTTGGAATAAACTCACCTGGACCTAGCGAGACATCTGAGTAGAAATGCATTGATTCGGGTCATTGATTAACATTTTAAAATGAGGTCGTGACCTTTTAATATGAGGTGGCGTCACAGGCGGCCCTAGGTAATTTCAAATGGTAGGCAAGCATTAATTTGGCACACCACCCCCCTGCACGCGCCCAAATGCGCATGTGTGGAGGCGGAGTTTCCAGCATGTGTGGAGGCTCCGCATGCTGTAAACGCCGCCTCCATGCTGGCTGGTAATTCCGCCTCCCAGTTACAAGCCGGTGTGGAGGCGGTGTTTACAGCATGCGTGGAGGCTGGTAACCTGCCTCCCGAAGTTACCAGCCGGCGTGGAGACGGAGTTTACAGCATGCGTGGAAGCTCCGCATGCTGTAAACTCCGCCTCCATGCCAGCTGGTAACTCTGCCTCCCGAAGTTACCAGCCGGCGTGGAAGACGGAGTTTACAGCATGCGTGGAGGCTCCACATGCTGTAAACTCTGCCTCCATGCTGGCTGGTAACTTCGCATCCCAGAGTTACCAGCCAGCATGGAGGCGGAGTTTACAGCTGGCGGCGGTACGCCCCTTGCGGATCTGGCGCTCTCGACAGGCACCTACCCCGCTGACAGCGTTAATCCGCCTCTGGGTGGCTTCTTCTGTGAATACTATAAAAAGTGGTTTCCATGTATACTTGAGGACAGAACTGGCATCGTCCACAGGGCTTGCATCCTGGTGTAGAGACTCTGGATATCGGAGGACGATTGAAGGAGCTATGAATTAAAAGTTCCTTGATGTTTGTAGTCCTCTTGTACGCTGGCATTGGGCGTTTCTCACACAAGATTTATGTTCCGATAGACGTAAACGAAAAGCCCGTTTGGTCTGGCCAATGTAAACAAAGGGGTGGGGACAATCTTGTGTGAGACAAGGGAAAAGGGATTCTGTTTTATATTCACATTGTTTTGATTTTAAACATCGTCCTGAAGATTTGAAATTTTCCTGCATTGAGAAAGTCACGATGAGTTCGCATTCTGATTCACACGTTGCGCTGATACGCGCTGAAACCCGGTGGATCTCCGCCCTCTCCACTGAGCACCCTCGTGGGCTAAATGAAGGTTTATCAATCTCCTCCTTATTTAATTAGTTTGCTACTCCCCTATACTGGTGTTACACATTATGTAATTAATTGCTAATTTTTAAATACTTCGTTATGTGATAGCATGGTGCCTTACTCACTGAGTTTGGCCCGTGCCTGACTGCATGTATCGTAATGGGTATGTATCATTGCACATTATGTACGGTACCGCTTTATTATTTTGGATTGGACTGCTTGTTATTACCTGGACCTTCTCATATATTTGTTTTAGATGTGTGGATGCCTTAACTGCCTTACCTTGAATATTGGGTTTTGACAAAGTGCTCGTTAGCGCGAAACGGAGCGGGAACCCGGCTACTTCCATCAACCCGGCTCCCACTATGAATTGATTGGCTCCACTCCGGACAAATTCTACGTTTTTGTGATTATATCTTTACATTTATTATGGACTATTGAATTATGACTGAATAACCCCGTATGGGTCTATTATTGTGGTATACTGCACATTGATGTTTTTCTTGAATCTGTAACTCTGAGATATATTTATGTTATGAGATATTCTTCTCTACATGAACAAACAAAGAAATTGAATGTGATAAATTAGCTTTATTGTTATTTTGTGGTTCTCTTTTCATGTCTATGCTGAGGTAATAACAGTACTTCTTTGTTGTTGAGTCAAAAGAAGTGGCCAGACCATCCGATTAGATTTTTTTCATAGGTTCGTGTTTAAATAACACATCCCTGTTGACGGAATCCGCTCTCCTTCTCGCGGTTTCAAGTATGTGAGTTGGGTATCCCCTCTCTGCAAGTTGGGATGTCAGTTGATCCGCATCTAAATGATAGTTCTGAGAGGTGGAGGAGTTGCGCTTCAATCTCAAATACTGCGAATATGGTAGATTGGCCTTCAGCGAGTGGGAGTTTTGGAGTTTCTGATACCATTACACGGAAGTCGAACTTTGGATTAGAATCCCCTATTGAAAATCCGCTTATATACATTTACTTCTAACATTCAATGGATTTAACCCTCAAGGACATTTAATCCGGACTATATAGACAACGAACTCTGTTTTCCCTTTGCGGACTTCCAGATTGTCGCAACCCAGTTCTCATTCGTGCCGGGGGGGCAGGTGGCCACCCCGGGGGTCCCACTTGCTTTAGAATCAATGGAGATAGATTCTGATGATGGGGCCGATGAGGCAGCTGGGCCTTCATCTCCTACAGACAGTTTGGAATGGGATGATGGCTGGCTGGCTGGATATGAGGGCTGGGAAGGTCAGGCTGACACCGATTCTCCTGATTCAGATAATCAGTATGAGAAACCAGGTGGTTTTGGATCACAGGAACGCGTATGGGAAGCAGCGGGGGATGAGCTCATGGAAGCCGAAGGGGAGTTAGGCTCTCACGAAGATAGCGAGCCAGGTGCTGGGAGGCAGGGATGGTATTTTGATAGGAGACGGAGCATTGAGTCGGATAGAAGGGAATGGCGCAGATGCCTAGAGCGACGGAGGAATGAGCCTCGAGATTGGCGCAGGAGCCTAGAGCGTCGCCGGTCTCACCAAGGGAATTAAGTATAGGATCCGTGGGAACGGATCCTCAGTTGCTCGGCCACTTCTGATCTGAAGGGAGTGAAGCGAGTGAAGATCCACGGAGCCAGGACTGGGGCTCGTGTTTACCAAGAAGTTTCTTGGGCCTTTGTTTCCTTGAACCTTGCCTTGTTTGAATTGCCACGGACCAAGTCTGTTTTGACCCGCATTGCTTTTGCGGAAACTTTTGCCAAGCTCATTGCCTTTGGATTGACTTCAGAACTCTTTACCATTTGATTGAACCTTTTGATACTTTTATGGACAATTTACCTTCTCACCTGTTTTTTATTATTCAATAAATACCGTGTTTCCCCGAAAGTATGACACCCCCGATTGTAAGACGTATCGGGGGTGTCAGGGGGGTCGGCTAATGTAAGCCGTACCCGAATGTAAGCCGTACCTCGTCGCCACGCCCACGCCGCCGCCGCCGCAACCGCCCCATCGGCGCGGCACACCTCCACGGCGCACCTTTCTGCCAGGCCTCCAAGGGAGGGGGGAAGAGAGCCAGAAGCATGGCAAAGCGTGCGCTGCGTCAGAGTGACGCGTCGTCGCTTTGCCCGCCCCTGGCTCTCTTCCCCTCCCTTCCTTTGTCCAAGGAAGGGAGGGGAAGAGAGCCAGGGCGGGGCAAGCGACGACGCGTCACTCTTACGCAGCGGCACTTTGCCATGCTTCTGGCTCTCTTCCCCCCTTCCTTTGTCCAAGGAAGGGAGGGGAAGAGAGCAGGGGCGGGCAAGCGACGACGCGTCACTCTGACGCAGCGGCGCTTTGCCATGCTTCTGGCTCTTCCCCCTCCCTTCCTTTGTCCAAGGAGGGGGAGGGGAAGAGAGCCGGGGGGCGGGGCAAGCTGACGACGCGTCACTCTGACGCAGCGGCGCTTTGCCATGCTTCTGGCTCTCTTCCCCTCCTTCCTTTTTGTCCAGGAAAGCTGCGCCGCGGAGGTGTCACTCTGCGCAGGCGGCGTGCCACTGGCTCTCTTCCCCCCTCCCAGCTTTGGCAGCGCGCAGAGGTGGCGGCGTGATGGCTTGCTGCAGCAGCAGGGCGTGGCGATGGGGTACGTCTTAGTTTATATAAGATGTACCCCGAAAGTAAGACGGAGGGGGACTTTTCGGGGGGGAAAGAAAGTAAGACGCTGTCTTACTTTCGGGGAAACACGGTAGTTAGCTGATTAACGTCTCTGTGTGTGTGATTAAGGGGCTGGGCCGAGACCCTGCATTGTGACACAGATACGCCAGACTCCTATATGCTAAGTATTTTCGCACTTTATTTGCATAGTTCTTTGTATGCACTTTAATATGTTACATGCTTTATAAACTTATCAATGAAATATGTTATGACTATACATTGGAACGGTTCTTTTTGTATATAGAGCACAAATAATTCTTGTCCTTGTGTGTAGTAGGCACGAAATAGTGACAGGTTACAAGAGGCCATGAGGACTAGTACACTCTTAACACAGATTATGGTAGCAAATCAGACTAAAATCTGCTGCCCCGGATGTACCTCTGCAAAACTCCACTGAGTAATTCGTTATCTGTTTCTAAAATCCTTTTTAGAAGCCATGTCACTCTAGGGTCAAATGGCAGTGAATGAATTCTCTCAATCCTCTGCTGCAATTCTTAAATGCAATAATCTCAGTATATTAGAAGCAATCAGTGGCTAACATCTGGCGTTCACAAGTATTTTAGTAGCTTGCCACGAGGATGGCTTTCATTATTGTAGTTATATCCTGATGTCCCTTGCATTCTGTCCATGATTTCAGTAGTGAGAAGTAACATCAAACAATTTCACATGAAGCAATTTCTTTTTACTTTAGAGCAGTGGTTCCCAAACATTTTTGGCCTACCGCCCCCTTTCCAGAAAAAAATTTACCCACCGCACCCCCTATAAATTATTTTTTAAAATATTAATAGCAATTAAACAGAAAGATATGTGTATTAATGCAGTGGTTCTCAACCTTTCTAATGCCGTGAGCCCTAAATAAGGTTTCTCATGTTGTGGTGACCCCCAACCATATTTTCGTTGCTACTTCATAAATAATTTTGCTACTCTTATGAATTCTAATGCAAATATCTAATATGCAGGATGTATTTTAATTGTCACAAATTGAACATAATTAAAGCATAGTGATTAATCACAAAGACAATATGTTTGGGGGAGTATGGACAACGGATGATGGGATTTGCAGTACCTTCAATCGATTCAGCTCTGACTTCCACAGACCACTGAGACCCCCATAAATTACAGAACTGGACCAAACTTGGCACAGAGAGCCCACATGACTAACGGAAAATACTGGAGGGGTTTGGGAGGAATTGGCAATGATTTAGGGGAGATGTAGTTCACCTACATTCGGAGACAACTGAGAACCCAAAACAACTATGGATCTGGACCAAACTTGGCATGAATATTAATTATGCCCAAATTTGAACACTGGTGGAGTTTGAGGAAAATAGATCTTCTAATTTGGGCGCTGTAGTTGCTGGGATTTATAGTTCACCTACAATCAAAGAGCATTTTGAACTCCACCAACAATGGAATTGAGCCAAACTTGGCACACCGAACCCCCATGACCAACAGATAATATTGGAGGGGTTTGGAACGCCGTGCCACCGCCAGAGAGGGCTCTGAGGGTACGGGCAACAGCAACCTGAGGGGACGAAGAGGCGAGGCATGCTCTCCCTGCAGAAGCCCTGGGCTCTCCTGCTCCCTTTGCCGCCGCCATCTCTGCTGGGGAAGGCCGAGCTTTCTTCCACAGTAGCGGGGAAGGTCTGCCGGAAAACGCGGAACCTTTACACTGCAGCCTTCGCACTGCACTGCATGTGGGGGTCAAAGCAAAGGGGGCGGGGCCAAAGAAGAGGGCCGCTTGACCCTTCCTAAATGGCCAATCATTCACCGTCCCCTTAAAGGGGTTCACCGCCCCCCAAATTCCCCTGAGCCTCCCACCGTCCCCTTGGATCTCCTCACTGCGGTACTGCCCACTTTGAGAATCAGTGTTTTAGAGAGTTAAACCATTATTCTAACCTTCTTCAATGTAAATGTGACTACATTTCTATCCAATAATAATAAAGAGGGTAAAATAATAAGTGTTATAATAATAATAAATAGAGAATAATAATAATAACGACAACAGAGTAAAATAATAAATAACCTTGACTCGGGGTATAAGCTGGGAAGGGGGGCTTTTTCAGCCTAAAAAAGGCTATAAAACTCGGCTTATATTCGAGTATATAAGATACTTCTGCTACTTGTCACGTCCTTTAAGGGACAAAAAAATAACAATTATTTTTTTAAAGCCCTGTTTTAGTTACTTGTAATGTTGCTTGAAATTTTTCATTACTTCCTTGCTTTTTTTAAAAAAACACAAACAGATTAATAAAACATAATTAAATTGAGTAAAATCCACTCAGAAAGCTAGAAAATAGAACCAGAAACAATTGTTAGTTACAAGAAAGAAAAAAAGCATTAACATTATTTTGAAGGCTTTTCCTTTTCCATTTTATTTAGTACAAAACATAATCAATGTCAGTGCCATTAAGAGAACAACAGGTCATATTGACGACAGTTCCCAAACTATAGAAAATACTGGCTAGAAGGGGAAGGACTACTCACTAGGTGCAGTATGAGCTGGAGCTTTTAGATACATACTAGCTGTACCCGGCCACACGTTGCTGTGGCATAGCCTGGTGGTATTGAAAATGAAGTAATGAGAAGGTCTGCTTAATGACCACAGCCACAGCAATAGTAATAGGAAGGAAAGAAAGAGGTACCGAAGGAAGGAAGGAGAGAAAGTAGAAAGGAAAGAAAAAGGAGAGGAAAGGCTGGAAAGAGGCAAAGAAGGAACTAGAAAATGATATACCGTGTTTCCCCGAAAGTAAGACAGCGTCTTACTTTCTTTTCCCCCCGAAAAGTCCCCCCTACGTCTTACTTTCGGGTATGTCTTATATAAACTAAGACGTGCCCGTCGCCACGCCCACGCTTCCGCCGCCGCCACCGCCGTCACGCCGCCGCCGCCTCCGCGGCCCCATCGGCCGCGGCACACCTCCGCGGCGCAGCTTTCTGCCGCGTGCGCGTCTACAGGCGGCTTGCTCTCTTCCCCCTCCCTTCCTACAGGCGCCTCTTGCACCTCGCCTCTTCCCCTCCCTTCCATGGACGAAGGAAGGAAGGGGAAAAGAGCAAAGAGGCGTATGCGGCGCGCGTCACTCTGACGCAGCGCCGCTTCACCACGCCTTTGCTCTCTTCCCCTCCTTTCTTTGTCCAAGGAAGGGGGGGGAAGAGTAAGAGGCGTGGCGGCGGCGTCACTCTGACGCGGCGCCGCTTGCCACGCCTCTTGCTCTCTTCCCCTTCCTTCCCTGGATGAAGAAAGGAGGGGAAGAGAGCAAGAGGTGCCCTGGCCAGAGAGGCCTGGCAGAAAGGTGTGCCGCAGAGGTGTGCCGCGGCCGATGGGCCGGTTGCGGCAGCGGCGGTGGTGGCGCAGCGGTGGCGTGGCGACGAGGTACGGCTTACTTTCGGGGTACGGCTTATATTAGCCGACCCCCCTGACACCCCCAATACGTCTTACAATCAGGGGTGTCTTACTATCGGGGAAACACGGTAGTATTCCTTTCCCCTCCCCTCCTTTCTGCTACCCTTCCTTTTTCCTTCCTTTCTTCTCCCCTCTTTCCTTCCTTCCACCCCTCCTTCTATCCTTCCCTTCCTTTCCCCTCCCCTTCTTCCTGCTATCTTTTTTCCTTTTTTCCTTCCTTTCTTCTCCTCTCCCTCCTTCCTTCCTTTGCATCCATCCTTCCTTTCTCCTCTCCCTCCTTCCTTCCTTGCATCCATCCTTCCTTCCTTCTATCCTTCCCTCTCTTCCCCTCCTTCCTGTTATCCTTCCTTTTTCCTTACTTTCTCCTCCCCTCTTTCCTTCCATCCATCCATCCTTCCTTCCTTCTTCCCTCCTTCTAATCTTCAGTTCCTTTCACATCCTCTCCCTCCCCTCTTCCTGCTATCCTTCCTTTCTCCTCCCATCCATCCCAAACAGCGACCTGGTCCAGCAGTTCTGCCCCCCCCCCCCACATACACACAGGCCTGGGGGGGGGGAGGGACGGAAGGCAGGGAGAAGCTTTAGGGCGCCCGATCTCTTGGGAGGGGTGAACAGAGGAGCTTTTCCTCGCGCTGCCCCTCTGATTGGTCGGAGGTTTCGCGCGCTCCATGTGTTGTTTGCGAGGGGGTGGGGAGGCGGCGAGAAGCACAGCGCCCACCTGATCTGTTGGGGGGGAAGGGAGCTGTTCCAACCGCCTTTGCCATGCGGGGTTTTTCTTGGCCTGCCCCAGTGGTTTCTGGGACTTGTAGTCCCAAAGGTTTTTACGGTTTTTTGGCTGTTGTCTTTAATTTGGGGGGGGTGGCAAACATACCTCATTGGGTTATGTGTCAGTGTGGCCTCATTTTGTGTGTGTTTGTTGTGTAGTTTTGCTGTCTATAAGCTTATAAACACGGATTGAAGATTTTTATATATATAGATGGGTAATAGTATTGAATATTTGTTTGAGATCATTGAGAGTTAGCCATTGTACATTATTTTGCTAAAAACATTAGCTTTTGTTAGACTTAGAAGCTTCACAAAATATGCATCTCTGTGCGAGTGCTCAGAAACAAAATAACAAGCCAACATTATATATGAAATATAACTGGAAAAAATGAATTAATCAATGCAATTAATCTGAACAGGAAAATTATTGCCTGTTGTGGTTTGTGGGGCATCTTCGTCTGAGCACATGTCCTCCAGCCCCTTCCCCCAAACTCTAAACTGACCGTAAAAAGTAAATAAAACTTACCTGGCTTTTCATCCTCGTGCCCTTTTCACGTGAGGAGGAACGTAATGGCAATGAGGGAAGTTTTATTTACTTTTTACAGGTAAATTTGGGCGGCTTCAGGATAGCTGCATGTGTGTAGCCAGCCAGCCTCCCCAGAAAAGCCTGAGTTCTTTGGTTCGAGCGAGGACAAAAATCCGTGCCAAAATGAGTTTTTAAAAACTGCTTTGGTGCAGATTTTTGGAGTGCATGGAAACGCCCTCAGATCTAGTTCCCTTTTAGATAATATGTGTTTCTGGCTGTAAGAGGGGTGGGTGGGGGTCATAGTAGAATGGTATTCTACACATAAGTTCAATGCACATAAAACCCACACAAATATCTGGAGAAGAGATTGGAATAATGCTAATAATTTTCCGTGTGGAATCATTATTTCCGTGTGGTGGAACAGTCCTTAGTGTGAGCCCCTAATGTCAAGTATCACAGTCCAATCACAGAGCCCTCATCATCTCTATCTCTATCTATTATATAAATGGGTTCACGTCATGTGATGTATACCTCAAACAAAGAAACCTTACAACGCAGAAACACAATACTTGCCAACAGAAATAGACCTCAAGCAAGGTACGTTTGTAGCAAAGAAACTTCCCCCCCAAAACCTAAAAGGCACCCAAAACAACGAGTAAAAATAAAACTACATTTACCAGCATCCTCCGGGGCAGCCAAAGACTCACCCAGCCTCTACATTCTGAACAACATGATTGGCTGCCAATAAGGGCGGATTTGCATAACTGCTGCACTGGCCAGCCAACATGAAAATTCCGATCCATAATAAACTGCCAAAACAGAATAAGGAAAAGGCCTGAGCCAATCCCCAACACAAAAACACCCAAATCACTTCCAACCGAAAAATCACAGACCACGCCCAAAATTGACAGTAAGGCTTCATTAACTTGATTTCCCTAACTAGCCCTCACTTACTGGGAAGCTGTTTACGCTCTAAATTGACAGTAAGACTTCATTAACTTGATTTCCCTAACTAGGCCTCACTTACTGGGAAGCTGTTTACGCTCTGAATTGACAGTAAGGCTTCATTAACTTGATTCTACCGACTAGGCCTCAGATCATTGGACATTGTGTATGGCCTGAATTGACAGTAAGGCTTCATTAACTTGCTGTTCCTAACTAGGCCTCAGCTCATGGGACATTGTGTATGGCCTGAATTTACAGTAACCTACCTTGGCACACAGAGCCCCGACCATGCATGATGGGACTTGAAGTACCACCATGGAAAATGGGATTTGTAGTACTTCAAAACCTATAATTCCCCACAGACCACTGTGGCCCAGAACCAAGACCAATAAAGACCCAACTTGGCACACCATGCCCCCATGACCCACACTCCATCCAACTGCAGTTTAGAGGAGGGGCACACCGTGGATTATTGGGCTTTCGCATCTCCTAAAAAGGGCACAGCAACGCGTGCCGGGTACAGCTAGTATATAATAAAGCGGAATGTTTGTATGTATGTGTGTGTTTGTATGTATGTGGCAGCGTTCTGATAGGCTCCCAGCTTCTACATTCTGACAACATGATTGGTTGCCAGTGAGGGAGTATTTGCATAACGCCTCTAATTGGCCAGCCAAAACGAACATTCCGACACTCTAAACTGCCAGAGGGGGATAAGGCAAAGGCCTGAGGCAGTCGCCAACACGAACATTCCGACACTCTAAACTGCCAGAGGAGGATAAGGCAAGGCCTGAGGCAGTCAGCAATGGTGGGAGTTTCAGACCAAAACACTCTGCGGCTCCCAACAATGACAGAACAAAACCAAACTTGGCACACAAACCCCCCAAGACCCACTCTACATCCTGGTGCAGTTTGAAGGACGGCACACCATGGATGATGGGACTAAGGCGATATATAAATCTCCCTAGGGATCATACCTAATAGTTTCTCAAACTCTGCTGCCTTTAATGCAGGGATGGGGGAACCTGCACCTCTCCATATGCTGCTAGCCTGCAATCCCTTCTTCCTTGTCCATTGGATTCTGCTGTGGTTGAAGTGAGCTAGAGTCCAACAATATCAAAAAGACCATAGCTTTCCTATTCTAGTTTAAATGATACTCCTGGTCTGTAGTGCTAGATAGGGACTTGGGGGTGTCAGTTTCACAGATGTGTCTCCTCTGTGCCCCCGACTCTGGAACTCCTTACCAGGAGTGATTAGGAAAGCCCCCACTCTGGAAACCTTTAAAAAACATATTTTCTGCTGTGCCTTCGGAGAGTAGTCATTAAACTTTTGACTATTGCTCTCCTCAATGCCCCCGGTTTTTTGGAGTCCACTCCCCCCCTCTTATATGAAAGCCTCCCATAACCTGTGTTATATGTGCTCTCCCTCGCAAAGAATCTACTGTTATCTCACCCTGAGTTTTTAACATTTTATATTGTGCATGCGGCCCGTAAGTATTTTTATTGTATGTAGACTATTTTATGTATGTATTGTATGTATTTTTATTGTGTTATTGTTGATGTTTTGATTTTATTTTATTGTAATTTGTTGTTTGGGCCTGGCCTCATGTGAGCCGCCCCGAGTCCCCATTGGGGAGATGGTGGTGGGGTATAAATAAAGATTATTATTATTATTATTATTATTATTATTATTATTATTATTGGAACTTGGGAAGATCTGGGTTCTCACGTCCACTGGTCCATGGAACACATAGAGTGGTCTTGGACATTACTGTCAGACCCCATAGACAAGCCAGACCAAAGCCATGTTGATTCCAAGATCTCAGCTAGGCCTGAGAGCACATATCTACAGAAGCCTCTGTGTCAACCAGCAGTCAAGGGCAAGCGCAGCCTTTCCACTTTCCAGGCCGATAAGGAGAGCTGGTATGGGAAGGCCTGGTTGCCTCCCCAGACCCCAGGTGCAGCCGTTAATGAGCAGACATATTTTCCTTCCTCAGAAGGCAAGGGAGTAAAGGAGAAATTGATGCTTTTAGCAGGAGAAATTGATGCTTTTAGCAGAAACAATGTCAGGAGAAAGTGCTGCTCAGTATAGGTTTTAGAATAACAGGGTAGCTTGCCAAGTAACAATGACGAGAATAAGCTACTCTGATTGGTACAAAGGCACAAGCAGTGATTCGCCAAAGAACATCATGTGCCTCTTAGATAGCAGTGGCCCTGATTGGCCAAATGTTAGCCAACGTGCGTTTGTTTACAATGTTCCTGAATGGGTAGATAGCGCGCATGGCAATTGAAGGCTTCTCTCTGTGTGAATGCTGGGGAGAAGTGCCATAGACTTGTAACAATTTGGGAACACGCTGCATCAGAGCAGATAACATAGCCTGGGAATCAGAATTAATACCTACGCCATGCCTTTTAACAAATAGGAGTGAGATGCTAGAGAATGCTTTGTTTAATTGGATAATAAAATGAGTTCATGAGTGCCAGCCAGTAACAAGGCATGAAGAAGGGCGGGACAACGGGGTTTGTCGCCATTGCTTGTATAAAATCTGAGTGAGGAGATTGTTCGGGGCTCTTGCCCTTTAGCAGCTAGTTCTGCCGGGCTGATCCCGTCAGCTGATGTCTTACCTAAAAAGTTTGGCTTCATTGAACCGTAGTAAGAATTGTCGCGTTGTTCATCCGCCCCTGTGCTCGCGCGGAGACGCCGCCTGAGGTAAAAGGTACTGCCTAAGGAGTTTTGGGACTCCAAATTGCCGCTACAGGAGGGCCAGGCCCACAGACTATCCATGGGAAGAAGTTACGACGCAGCGTGCGTCTTCAAGAGAGAAACCAAGGGAAACCTATTTAAGCTGCTTCCCGTTGGCATTCGGGATCTCAAGCCAACGTTAAGCTTTCCTAGCCAAGCTCCACGTACCCAAGTTCCAGCCTGGGTCGTTGGGCCTTCAAGTCATCGTACTAGTATTTGCCAAGCCTTTGTTGTCAAGGACTTATTCCAGGATCTTGGCCCATTGGGGCATTTACACTGTATCTTCATTATTCGAACCCTTTTTACTCTTGGACTATTGCATTGCAATACTGGATGCTGTATGGACTATATTTTTATCTCTTTACTTCTTTTCACTTATTCTAAATCAGGGCTGTCCAACTTCTACCGCCCCAAGGGCCGGAATTCCGGTCACTGATCACCTCGGGGGCCGCAGTGTGAAAAAGTTGCTGCTACTACAGTTCCCAGCTGCCTTTGCCCGAACCAGAAGTGACGCGCCGCTCCTGTTGCGGCCGGCTCCTCCCACTGCTGGTGAAGGGGGACAAGGCCTACAAGTTCCAGAAGGCCCAGCGGATCCGCGGAAGTGATGTAACGAATCCCGCGAGCTCAGTAGTCTACCCGGGCAAGTGCTGAGGCCCCAGGAGATCTCGCGATGCTGAACAGCCAGGACAGCTAATGGCGGACAGCTGTGCCACCGCTACAACTTGCAGGAGGGTAGGGGGGGCGGAATCAAGGGGCTGGGGGGCTGTGTGCGGCCCCCGGGCCGCCTGTTGGACAGGTCTGTTCTAAATAAAGCATTTAATCACGGCTGGTCTAAAGTGGTTTACTGAGGGGTCCTTCAGGTCTAAGGTGCAACAATTACTTCCTTTCTGCCTAACCCAGTGTTTCCCAACCTTTTTTGAGCCGCGGCACACTTTTTACATTTGCAAAATCCTGGGGCACACCACCAACCAAAATGACACAAAATGACACTCTAACACAGTCATACATATAGTTAAAATGTTTTTAAATGTATTTATACACTCAGTGTGAAACCTGGGCCTGTTTCTCATGACCAACAGAAAATACTGGAAGGGTTTGGTGGGCATTGACCTTGAGTTTTGGAGTTGTAGTTCACCTACATCCAGAGAGCACTGTGGACTCAAACAATGTTGGATCAGGACCAAACTTGGCATGAATACTCAATATGCCCAAATGTGAACGCAGATGGAGTTCAGGGGAAATAGACCTTGACATTTTAGAGTTGTAGTTTCTGGGATTTATAGTTTCCCTACAATCAAAGAGCATTCTGAACCCCACCAATGATAGAACTGGGCCAAACTTCCCACACAGAACCCCCAGGAGGCAAGAGGAGGTCTCTACTTGGGGAAAGGGAGGCTGGCCTTCCCAATGCATGAAGAGGGAGAGACCAAATAGACAACGGGTGGGGAGGGGGGTGGTTGTAATTTTGTGCCTTTATTGAGGTACGTTTCTTAGGGTTTTTATACTTCAACACACTAGACTCCCCCGGAGGTTCCACTTCCCCACAGCACACCCGATGATCGCTCACGGCACACTAGTGTGCCCCGGCACACTGGTTGAGAAACACTGGCCTAACCTATTTCAGAGTGCTCTTGTGAAGATAAAGTAGGAAAGAGGAGAACTCTGTAGGCTACATTGAGCTGATGAGAGGACAAGCAGGATATAGATCAAATAAATATGACAATTACAACTTGCTGTGTAGTAAGACCTGCCTTCTAGATTTTGCCCTTTGTCCTGTGGGATGGAAAATGCAAGGACCCCTTTGTCCTCTCTGAGAAGCCATGTGATCACCCTGGAAAAGAGTTGTCCTCATCTAGGCTTTCTTACCCAAGGCTATAATTTAATGGGCAGGAAGTGCTGACTCGCTAAATGGAGAGCAAAATCAGCATTAGTTCTGGAGAGGAATCAAAGCCCTGAAGCAAAGTGCGCATTTGTATTCGCCCTGTGAAGTCTTTCCAAAAGCAATATTATGAAAACCATTTCACTTATACGTTGGGACAGCTGCATAGATGTGTCCTTAATTAGGAGTTTGGAAAAGTCACGAAAGGTGGCCTGCGCTTTTAACTTGACTATAGCCGTTGTAAATGTTGGGTTTATTGTGATTGTGTGGTTGGATTCTCTAACAAAATGACATTGAAAGGAAATGTCCCCCTTTGAACAACAAAGACCCTCTGTCCTTATCATTCACAACAATGTTTGGTTTTTGAAGCCTCCAAAATACTCCTATTAAGTAAAGAATATAATTACTTCTGTAATGCCTGCCATCTTACTAGAAGGATGGGACAATTCAGAAGACCTCACAACCTCTGAGGATGCTTGCCATAGATGCAGGCAAAACATCAGGAGAGAATGCCTCTAGAACAGTGTTTCTCAACCAGCGTGCCGTGGCACACTAGTGTGCCGTGAGCAATCATCAGGTGTGCCGTGGGAAATTGGAACCTCCAATACCCTTTCTTCCCCCACTTGCCAAACACTTTTTCTCCTCCACTCGGGCTCCCTTCTTCCCAGCTTTGCTCTGCTCACTTTGCTCTGGGGCGAGTCTGCGCAGTAGCGCCCGCATGGGCCACGTTTTCCTCCCTCCCCCCTCCCCTCCTGAACATGCTCACGCTGCCCCCTCAGATCAAAATGGCGGCAGAAGTGGCAGTGTAGAAGAAAAATAAGTGTTTGGCAGGAGGGGGGAAGAAAGGGGCGAAGGGGAAGGGGGAGGAAGAGGTCTCTGTCAAAAGCTGGCATGGGCAAACTTGGACCTTCCAGGTGTTTTGGACTCCAACTCCCACCATTCCTAGCAGCCTCCGGCTCTTTTCCTTTTCCCCTTTCAGCCATTTAAGCAGGAAAGGGCCTCAGGCTGTTAGGAATGGTGGGAGTTGAAGTCCAAAGCACCCAGAGGTCCAAAGTTTTCCCATGCCTGTTTTAGGGACCTTAAAGTGGTGAGCCTCCTTCCAACATTGTGATTCTGGATAGAAAATAAACAACAACATAACATAACATTGTTTGAGTTCACCATGCTCTCTGGGTGTAGGTGAACTACAACTTCCAAACTCAAGGTCAATTCCCAAGCAAACCCTTTCAGTACTTTCTGTTGGTAATGAGAGTTCCATATGCCAAGTTTGGTTCAATCCCATTGTTGCAAGAGTTCAGGATGCTCTTTGATTGTGTGTTAACTATAAATCCCAGAAACTGTAACTCCCAAATGTCAAGATCTATTTTCCCCAAACTCCATCTGTGTTCACATTTGGGCATATTGAGTATTCATGCCAAGTTTGGTCCTGATCCAACATTGTTTGAGTCCACAGTGCTCTCTGGATATAGGTGAACTACAACTCCAAAACTCAAGGTCAATGCCCACCAAATTCTTATAGTATTTTCTCTTGGTTATGGGAGTTCTGTGTGGGAAGTTTGTGTCTTTCTGCCATTCCTGCCAGGATATCTATGTTGTGTTCATCGAAACAGGCCCAGGTTTCACACTGAGTGTATAAATACATTTAAAAACGTATTAACTATATGTATTACTGTGTTAGAGTGTCATTTTGTGTCATTTTGGTTGGTGGTGTGCCCCAGGATTTTGTAAATGTAAAAAATGTGCCGCGGCTCAAAAAAGGTTGAAAAACACTGCTCTAGAACATGGCCATATAGCCCGAAAAAAACTACAACAACCCAGTGATTCCGGCCATGAAAGCCTTCAACAATACATTGAACTCAGAAGTTGGCAGAAAGGTCAAGTTAAGACACAATTAAAGCATGTCCTATAGAACAGAATGACTGTATTTCAGCACTGTTAATCCCACCCAAGTCCCATTAAGTGAACACAAAATATTAAATAAGCAAAGATTGACTTGGAGTCACATTTCTGAAATGCGAGACAGGCTTTCTGGTTCCCTTGAGGTATGGCCTGAACACTTTTCCTCTGGGTGGATCTTTGTCTTTATTCTCGTGGCTCGACAATACATTTACCTCTTTAGAGGTAAACATAGGTGAGGTGCCCATTGTCACTTCACATTCAGAAGAAAACTAAAATAATTCAAGCAAATAAATCTATTTCTGCTTATTAACCTGGTCACCTGCAGAATAAGGATTTTCAAGGTGCAAAATTCAGATTTCCCGATTGTTTATAATGTGAGATTTTGCCTGGAATCTATTATATAAAGGAAGAGTCGTCATGTGAAGACTACCTCAAACAGAGAAACCTTACAACGCAGAAACACAAAACTTGCCAACAGAAATAGGCCTCAAGCAAGGTACGTTTGTAGCAAAGAAACTTCCCCCCAAAACCTAAAAGGCCCCCAAAACCACGAGTAAAAATAAAACTACATTTCCCAGCATCCTCTGCGGCAGCCAGCGAAACCCATTGGCCAACATCCGTTACCATAGTAACGGTGGGCAAAGCCACTTAGAATGCTGAGAGATTTCAGTTGAGGGTTAAACTGCCACGGTCAAGATCTAGGAGGGAGACAAATAGGGCACCAGGGACACAGGCACCACTGACAAACACATACCCCCAGAATAACACAAAAGTAATACCTGCACACAACACAATACGCACATAACACAACCTTGCGTCTACTGCTCAACCCATTTGTATGCCATTCCTTCCTTCCACACAGGCATAAGCTGACCCAAAAGACAAGCCATGCCTCCTAAAAGAACAGCATCGGACGACACACTCGCAACGCTACATACATCACACAAAAAGGGCAGAACAAACGCCAGAACAGAAAGACACTGCACTACACTAGCTTTTGCCATCACCATAAACAAGGCTCAAGGACAAACACTACAAATTTGTGGCACAGACCTTGACACAGAATGCTTCTCCCACGGACAACTCTACGTAGCGTGCTCCAGAGTTGGGAAACCACAGAACCTCTACATCAACACAACAGACGGAAAGACAAAAAACATTGTATATCCACAACTCTGCAGAACGCCAGGAACACCACACACCGACAACTCCATAGGACTTCAACATCCCACCCACCAGAACAACCCACAACGACACAGCCATGACCCCACAAAGAACATAAGTAACATCAATTCCAACCCTTACATACTCAGACTTTCTCGCATCTCCTTAAATAGGGCACAGCAACGCGTGCCGGGTACAGCTAGTGTCTTATAAAGGGGAAAACCCATGACGTCCCCATGTCAGTCATGGCCCTTAGCAATTTGGGTAACAACACAATAGCCTTAGCTTACAAATGTGACACAGCAGGCTTGTAAATAGCTGTGCTAGGCAGATGGTACCCCATGGCGAGAGACCTGTTGCCAGGCAACGAGAAAGGGAAGCCTTCGGAGAAGCTGATTTGTTTCCTTTTGACCATACGTTACCATGGCTATGACTCTATTTCTATATACACTGACCTGGCAAGTAAGTCCAACTAACCTCAGCCTTATCTGTTCTATGATTTGAAGGGTGGGGAGTGTACGACTGTGGTGATGTGGATAGGGACTAGAGATGTTTCATTTCAAGAAATATATTATTTGCCTTTTAGATGTGTAAGAAATGTTATGTTATAGAAGGCTCTAACTACTTATTTACAGAAGAATGTACATGTTTAAATATATGTATTACTAGCTTGGGGACCCGGCGGTGTCCAGGTTATTTGAGGAAGGCATTGTGTGCCATAGTTCGTCATTGGTGTGGGCCACAGTGCTCTAAGGAAGTGAATTAAAGTACTGCAAGTCCCATCATCCATGGTCCATCCTCCCTCAAACTGCACCAGGATGTAGAGTGCACCTTGGGGGGTCTGTGTGCCAAGTTTGGTCTTGTTCTGTCATTGTTGGGGGCCTAGTCAGGAAAATCAAGTTGAGGAAGCCTAACAATATCCCATGAGCTGAGGCCTAGTCAGGAAAATCAAGTTAAGGAAGCCTTGCTGTCAATTTTGGGCGTGGTCTGTGATGTATAGGGGCTACAGTGTTGTTTGGGAAGTGAATGAGGTGAAGGTACTGCAAATCCCATCATTCGTGGCCCATTCTGCCCTAAATCACACCAGGTTGTGAAGTGGGCCATTGGGCCCCTGTTTGGCAAGTTTGGTCCTGATCCGTCATTGCTGTGGGCCACAGTGGCTGACTGCCTGAGGCCTTTCATTTTCCCTCTATGTATAGGGGCTGCTGTGTTGTTTGGGAAGTGAATGAGGTGAATGTACTGCAAATCCCATTATTAGTGGCCCAGCCTGCCCTAAACCACACCAGGTTGTGAAGTGGGCTATTGGACCCCTGTTTGGCAAGTTTGGTCCTGATCCGTCTTGCTGTGGGCCGTAGTGGCTGACTGCCTGAGGCCTTTCAATTTCTCTCTATGTATAGGGGCTGCAGTGTTGGTGAAGGTACTGTACATTCCATTTCCAACAGAAAAAACTGTCAACTGGCTAACTTCAACTCCAGCCATTTATGCCTGCCTCAGGCTCTTTCCTTTCCTCTCTGTACTGTGTTGGAATGTTGGGTGGCTGGTCAGTCAGAGCCATTTATGCAAATAATCCTGGAGTGGCAGCCAATCGAAACGCTGGCACATATTCCTCCCACCGCTCGGCCGCAAACACTGACTTTTATTATATACATAGATAGATAAGGGCTTAGAGTCCCTTTTAGAAGTAGGCCTGGCTGTGGGCATTGCCATGACAGCCAGCCTAGCAAAAAGTGGGAGGAGCCAACCAAGGCAGAAGAGAAAGGAATTTTGAAAGGAGTCAGTTGGAGTTTTGCTGTCAACAAAGCTAGAGGTTAGCTTTGGCTGAGCAGTTAGTCTGGCCTGTCAGTGGAATCTGACAGGGACAGTTGAGTTTAAGGACCGTGTAGAAGGGACGCAGGGACTGGAGATAGCCAGTCTGAGGAAGGCCTGAGGGCTGGAAGAAGGCAGTGTGCCTAGGGTAGAAGTGCCTGATTTAGTCAGTGAAGCTGCAGTCAGAAAGGGAGACTGTCAGTTTGTCTATCTGAACACAGTTAAGAACAAGAATTGATATAGTAACTCAGTAACAACTGTCTAAAGAAGTTAACAACTACATTTTGTAACCAACTGTAAAGAATCGAAACGCCGCCGAAGGCTAGCGTCGATCTTCGTCTATTCACACACCAAACTGGATGAACCGTGTAGTACTGTGGCAGGGCAGCCACCAGTTATCACGGTTTTCCTTTGTTTTATTTATTTACTTGCTGCCACCATTTGTCAATGCTTGACCACTTGATGTGAGGGTCTCTGTAAATAAACGACTCCCAGAGATGTTTTTGCTGAAAGGGTTTAACGGTTTATTTGACACAAATGGGCTCAAAGCTTGGGTGGTTTCAAACTACTAAGAGGTACAGACTTGTAATGTTAAACAGTATAACCAGGCATGTAGCCAAGGGGGGGGGGCTAAGGGGCTTCAGCCCCGAAATTATCAGGGTGGTCCGCGAGAAGGCCTTACTGGTACATTATTTAAACTGTTATGTTTATTCATATCATGATCTGATCACCATGCTCATTATATCCCACATTCATGGGGTTATTGGGATAACAATACAAAAGGTTTGCTAGGGTAGAACCTCTTCCACCCAGTCTCAGCCCCCACCGAACCGAACTCAGCCCCCCCCAAACAAAATCCTGGCTACAGCCCTGAGTAAAACACTGGGGTTTTAACTTTCCCCAATACAGTTACTAGCACAAGTAATGGCTTACTATTGGGTTTCTCTAAACCCTTACTAGGACTACACTTGTCCTTAACCTGGGTTTCTCTAAACCCTTACAAAACTGAACTGCACGCTAGCAGCTCCAGCAACAACTAAAATCTCCTCCCACTCTGCTCACAGCAGCTGGCTAACTCCCGCAAATGCTAAATCCCAACTGTCATTTTTAAACTGAACATTCTAAAGCTAGCCTTGGCTGGCTCCGCCCACTGTTACTATGACAACACATTCCCCTGGGAGGGGAAATGCCTTTACTATCATAGTTAACCCTTTAGGGTCTGTCTAACATTCAACCCCATTTCAAATACAAATGTCCCTTCTAAACCATATAAACAAACATGTGATCAACATACAGCACATGCATTTACACATAAATATCCACCTCATCACACCAATCAAGCTATTGTGCCTTAGAAACCATTAAGATTGCCACCTTGTGAACAAATAAACTGAATTATTGTTCTTTAAAGAAAAGTCCAGCCTCTCTGTTTCAAAGTTAGTCCTTAGGGGACTTGGTGGCAGTGGAAAAGAAACAACGAGGGGATTCTCCTCAGGCCAATAGGGAAATCTCCTGATATATGGTGGCAGCTTAAAAGTCAGAAATAAGGGATTTCTGACAGGAAAGAAGATTCCATAGCGGTGGTCATTAATCAAGTTTGAAGCCGCACTTCTTTACAAGGGTGGCAGAAAGACAAATGCACGGTGTTAATAAGTTCGATTCTTTACAACGATCCACTAGACATTATTGTAATACAGCTCCCATCCACCAAGCCAGCAAGCCTATTGTGCGTTAGGAGGGAAGCTCCAGTCCAACAATATCTAGAAAGCTACACAGTCCTTATCCCAAGAATAGCATAATATGTTTTCATGGATAAGAACCTATTTATTATTATTTATTGCCACCATTTCTAACCCGCTCTTCTCAACCCCCGAGGGGGGACTCAGAGCGGCCTAACAACGGCAACAATTTGATGCCAAAAACACAGTATACATATAATAGAAACCCAAAAACAGTCAGAATTAAAATACATTAAAATACAGTTAGCATTAAAATACATTAAAATACAATTAGCATTAAAATACATCATATACATTCACATAAGTTAAAAACAGTATTCCGTCCATAATAGAAGCATTGGGCCATGTCCACCAGTTTGCCATTACAATCCAATCTAAAGTGCTGTATCGTGCTAATGTGCAAACGCCTGGTCCCATAACCAGGATTTCACTTTTTTCCTGAATGCCAGGAGGGATGGGGTTGATCGTATGTCAACTGGCAGTGCGTTCCACAGACGGGGAGCCACCACCGAGAAGGCCCTATCTCTCGCCCCCACCAACCGCATTTGAGAAGTAGGCGGGAGCGAGAGCAGGGCCCGCCCCTCCTAGCAGGCAATGAAAAATCCAGTGCATGCTGGCTATATATCTCAATGGAGCAACAGATAATAATTCATAATTTTGGGGTTTAATTTTTGATAACAGGAACATGCACTTTGGAAAGTTCTGCATTGAAATGTAATTTTTTGACCAGTGATAGATCATCACAATAGTTTTTTCAAAATATAAAATCTGGAGATGCAGAATGACGAATGAGAGCATTGCCCTGGTTCGCGACCTTGGTCTGGAGTGTTATCAGTATGCGGATGACACCCAGCTTCTGCTGAGAATGGACGGCAGGCCGGACACCGTACCCGATTGTTTCCATCAATGCCTGGAGGCCGTGACTGGTTGGCTGCGTGCCAGCCGGCTGAAGGTGAATCCGTCGAAGACGGAGATCTTGTGGCCTGGTCGACCTGGGCTGGATGAGTGCCAATTGCCTACCCTGGATGGCGAGCGTTTAAGCCCGTCATCCCTTGTTAAGAGCTTGGGTGTTCAGCTCGACCCCCTGCTGACCATGGAGACTCAGGTCTCCTCGGTCAGCAGGGTGGTATCTTTCACCTACGACAGGCTAGGCGACTGGCTCCCTACCTGTCCAGGGACGACCTGGCCACGGTGATCCAAGCGACGGTCATCTCGAGGCTGGATTACTGTAACGCCCTCACGTTGGCCTTCCTTGGCGGCGATCCGAAACTCAAGCTAGTGCAGAATGCCGCTGCTCGCCTGCTGGCGGGAACGTCAGTAGGGGAGCACATTACCCATCCTTCGGCAACGGCACTGGCTCCCCATCGAGTACCGAATCGCCTTCAAGGTGCTGGTGTTGACCTTTAAGGCCTTGCACGGCCTAGGGCCTGCGTATCTGAGGGACTGCCTTGCCCCATATATTCCCCCGAGACCACTCCGTTCAGAAGAACAAAATCTGCTTTTGATACCATCAATCCGCTCCTGCCATCTGTCTTCAACTAGGCAAAGAACCTTTTCGGCGGTAGCCCCAGTGCTCTGGAATTCCCTCCCAGAGGAAACTCGAGCCATCTCAGAACTGATTCCCTTCCGGAGGGCTTGTAAAACTGCTTTATTTAGATCAGCCTTCGGCTAGGCCCCCTGACCGGCCGACGCTGACATAACTCCCTTGCTTACTGGGGTCCCAGACCCAAGGCACTTTCTGTGTTTTCCTCTTTACTGCGCTGTGACATGTAATTTTAAATGTTTTAATGTTTTAGTGTAGGGCCGCATGTTTGTTCCATGCTGCCCGTTTTATATGTTGTAACCCGCCCCGAGCCTGCAGGGAGGGGCGGAATATAAAACCAAATAATAAATAAATAAATAAATCATACTTCTGGCCCCAGATGACATTTTCCTTCACTTATATACCTGTTTTATAATGACCAATGATTCAATCCTGCCAACAGGTGAATGATGATGAGAGTCACTGTTCAACTGAAGAGTGAAGGAGAACAAAAAGCAAATGCTCATCAACTAAATATTTTTTATCAATTAAGTGCCACATCTACCTTTGACTCTTGTATGTGCGAAGGTCTGGACGATATGTATAATGTTCTATTTCACTGGACCAACTCATCATTTAAAATACTGCAAGCTTCTGAATGTCGTTATCTTCCCCAAAAATGATGACGAGTAAACAGAATAAAAATAAAATCTGTTGTATGTTTAGGCTGAGGGGCAACAGATGGATTTGCTTATTTATGGAACAAAGGAAAGATGTATTCTGCTTGAAAGACTTAAGATTTTATATTTGGGAACGGGGGGGGGGGACTTGAGAACAAGGAGGAGGAGGTGGATGGATTTGCATTCTGTCTTTTACGTGAAGCAAAAAGGAAATTACTTGAAGGTAGATTTGTTCTGAATTAAACAAGAACATAATCCCAGGCAACTATTGTCTGGAGGAAATGACTAGATCAGGGCCAGTCCTACTGCGCATTTGCCACCTCACATTCATAGAGGAAAGACTACACCTCTATGGACTAGATCAAATGTTACAATTGTATATCCCGCCGAGAGACCATTTGAATGGAAGGATTTAGCGTGTATGTCAAGTGGCCTTGAGAAAGACCCTGTAGGGTCGAAACGGGATAAGGGTCCTTATGTAAACACATCCTTGTCAGCCTGAATTGACTCACTGGCATTTTCCCGTTCATGTGGATTACAAACCTTCCTCTTTGTTTTGATATTGCATGAACCAACAGAAAGCTCACATACCCGCCCGAAAACAAATAAAATGTTTACTATTTTCCCAAGTAGAGTTAAAAGGGGGCTCTTTCATGGTATTAGGGGGAAAAAAAAAGGGGGGAAGGAGAGAAGAAAGGGGGGGGGAAAAAAGGGGAAGGGGAAGAAGGGGGAGGGAAGGGGAAAAAATGGAGGGGGGGGGGGGAAGGAAGGTTGGAAAAAAGATTTAAATGAACAGTTTAACCGTTAGTATCTGAGTATTTTCACGATAGTAATTTTAATCAGCTGGGGCTGAGCTGTGTGCTGAGCTGTGTTTGGGGAGGGGTTTCCCCGGGTTGCTATAAAATCTCTCTTGCAAATGGGGGGGGGGGAAATTGAAGAAGAAAAAGGGGGAAAGGAGAAAAGGATTTTTTTTAAAGAACCGATTTTTTTCCAAGTAAAAGGACAAAAAGGGGGGAAGACTGGGGTTTATCCTTTTCCCCGTTTTGTGGTTTTTTTTTTTTCCCGGGAAACCACTTCATGGAGCAAACTACTGGAGCAGAAGGATTGTGAGTCTCGAGGGGCCAAAACCCCCTTTCATGGGGGTTTTCCGCCATGCAAGAGAATTTTTTTTTGTAGTGGATATATTTGCTGAGGGGACTTACTTTATGAATTTTACAACATTAAAAACTAATTTAATTTTGCAAAAGAATTTAAGGCCCCTAATTTTTCTTCCTTTTCCGTGTTTTTTTTTTGGTGGAGGGAATTTTTTTCCTATTCCCATTTTCACTTTTTCAACAGGTTATCCCAAACCCTTTAATAATGGGGGTTTTTTGGGGAAGCCCCGGGGAGAATTTTTTTTCTATTAAGGGAGGAAAAGGGGGGGGTTTTCTACTGGGAGAAATTTTTTTTTTTTTGGGGGGGAGGTTTTTTCGGAGAAAGTTTTTGGGCTTTTTTTTAATTTTTACAGTCCTGAAGTTTAGATTTTGGGCGAATGTTTAAGGTTTTTGAAACTAATTTTAAATTATTTACTGGGCTGAGAAGATGAAACCCCACCATCACACAAAGTTTGTGGAAAGGGGGAATCCCCTCCCAGCGGGGGTTGAGATGAAAGGGGAAGGGCCAAAAAAAGGAGTTTTTATTCTGGGGGTCAAGCCAGCAACTTGTCCATGTGAAAGATTAGAGCACCCCAAGGTTTTTGGTTTGGCAAAAACTCTTTATCAGACCCCCAGTGCTGGCTAAAATTTTTTTTGCAGGAAATGTTTTCTTTTTTTGAGGGATGGAAGATCATGTGAATGCTATGCTGTCTATTTTGGGGATTTGGAGCCGGGGGCCCCAGGAAGACTTGAGAGCTCTTTTTTTGTTGGGTTTTTTGGGGGAAAAAGGGTTTTTGATATTTTTGTTGACTGTTTGGGGTAAATTTTCCAGGATAAAGATTTGAATGTTGTTAAATTTTTCCCAAAACTCATGGGGGGGGTTGGGAAAAAAAGAATTTTTTTTCAATTTTCACAACAAAATAGGGGAGAAAAAACTTTGTTTATGAGTCTGAGGAGTTGCATACAAAACTAAAAAATTAAGTTGCTCGTTGTTCAAAAAAAAGGGGCTTTTGAAAGATTGAAAAAAACCCCCAATGAATACTAAAAGAAAAATGTAAACGGTTTTTAAAAAAACCCAAGATAAAGCCTGATTTTTTTAATTCCCATTTGGTTTTAAGCGTTTAGCTGCCCCGGGTTTTACTGGATAATTTAAATAAGTTTTTTCTTTTCTTCAGTTTCCGAAGCTCCAGTGACCTCACTTTGGCAAATGGTCAGAGAGCAAAAAATGGGGGTGGGGCTTTTTTTAAAATTTTAAAGTTTGGGGGTTAAAATCGGGGTATAACATTTTAAGTGTTAAAGAATTGATGAAAATTTATGCGGGGTTTTTTAAAAAAAGGGAATGTTTAATAAAATTTTTGGGGTCAGGATTGTAATAAAAAAAGAAAATTTTTCACTAAAAATGTAAATGTATCGGGGAGGATGTGTAGATGGGGGAGAATTTCCCAGGTAATGGACAGCGATTCATAAAAAATTTGGGGTTTACCCATGGCATAGAAGGCTAGGTCATTGTGGAGGATAGAATCACCAAAAATGTGAACAAAACGGGGTTTGAAATATGTAAATCAAAGTACTTGGACTGTACTATATGCATGAAGACAAAGTTAAAAGACCCCGGGGGGACAAGTTCCAGAAAATTGAAATTTCTGGAAAAGGTTAGTGGTCCATTTTTTTTAGGGGTTTTTGTTTATTTTTTTGGGGGGATGATTTTTTTCATTATAATTTTGTGTTTTTCTTCGAAAAATCGTTTACAAAAAATTGGAATGGTTAAGGCTTATGCGAACTAATTCCCAGAAAAACCGGGAAAATCTGTTCAGCGATAGGGTGGAAATTTGGGGAACAAAAGATAATGTTTTTTTTAAAAATATGGGAAAAGAAAGTTTTTCAAGCAAAAAGGGGAAAGGGGTTTGGAAAGGGTGGTTTGGGATTTTGGTGGGAACCTTGTTTGTATTTGAGAGGATCGGGAGATCAACAGATGTGTGTTGTTGTTTTTGTTGACGATATTTTGTGCATGGGTAAAAATTCCAAAGTAGTGGGTCTAGTTTTAAGAAACTGGCAGAGAAATTAAAAATTAAAGATTTAGGTTTGCAAAAAAAATACCTTGGAATAAATTTTGAAAAAATTGAAAATGGCCTGAGACTGAATCAGTCTGACAAAATTGTTGAATTGTTAAAAAGAAACCAGGATGTCTGATGCTAAAGTAGCCAATACCCCTATGGCAGTAGAATTTCTTTCTAGTGTGGAGGGGAAACCTTTCCTAAATAATTATGTCTATAGATCAGTAGTGGGTAGTTTGTTGTATCTATCAAATGCTTCTAGGCCTGACATAAGTTTCGCTGTAGGGGTACTTAGTAGGAAAGTTGAGAATCCAACTGAAAACGGATTGGGCTGGAGTAAAAGAGTGTTGCGGTATTTAAAAGGTACTGTATCAAAAGTGTTGAGATTTGTCCAAACTCATCGGAAAGTATTGAAGTTTTTCTGATAGTAGTTTTGCAAATATGGTTGACAAAAAGTCTGTGTCAGGTTTTTGATTAAGTTTGCTGGAGTTCCAATTTGTTGGAAGTCTCGGAAGCAATCATTTGTGTCACAAAGTACGACTGAATCAGAATTATCAGCTCTGAATGAGGCCTGTAATGATATGGAATTTATACAAGGAGTGATCCGAGATATGAGAATGGAACAAAATGAACCTGCAAATGTGTTTGTGGATTCACAGTCTTGCTTGGCAATAGCAAAGTCAGAGGGACTTAAGAGCCGAACTAGATATCTGGGTGCAAGATATGCAAATATGCAAGAATTGGTCCGGAATAAAAGGATTTGTTTGTATTATGTTCCCAGTGAAGAAAATGTTGCAGATGTCTTCACCAAACCACTAAGTGGTGCTGCTTTCGTTAGATTTGTCGATTCGTTATGTTTAATTTAACTCTTTAGGAGGGGTGTTGGAAATAAAGAGTTAAGTGAACAGTTTATACCTGTTGTAGTATCTGAGTAGATTTCCACTGTGGAGTAGTCAATTAATCAGCTGTGTGCTGAGCTGTGTGTGGGGAGTGGTGTCCTGGTTGCTCTAAAATCTCTCTGCTGTGCTAAATGTGTGTGTGGGGGGATTGAAGAAAAAGAAAGTCTGGCCGAGCGTTTGGCTGATAAGGAGAAGAAAGAGTTTGTTTGAAAAGACACGCTGATATCTTTGCCAAGTCTAGTGACAAAGAAGACGTGAAGACTCTGTTTATCCTGTTACTGTTTTGTGGTAGTTTTGTTTTTCTCTGAGAACCACTTCATGGAGCAAACTACTGGAGCAGAAGGATCTGTGAGTCTCGGAGCGTGAGCAAACAAAACCTCCTGTATCTATGTTTGTGTCAGGAAGGAAAGAAAGAGGTACCAAAGGAAGGAAGAAAATGAAGTAGAAAGGAAAGAAAAAGGAAAGGCAGGAAAGAAGTAAAGAAGGAAGGGAGGAGAAAAGGAAATAAAAAGTTAAAGAAGGAAGGCAACAGTGAGGGAAGAAAGGAGATGAAAAAGTAGAGAAGGAGGTGGGAGGAAAGAGAGAAGGAAGGATGAAACCGAAGAGTGAAATAAGGAATAAAAGAAAGAGCTAGGGAATGAAGAAAGGAGAGAAAGGGGAAGAAAAAGGGGGGAAGGAATAGGTAGGCACCTCTCTTTCATAATAGTCCAGATATCTACCTCTACTTCGAAAATGCTTACTATAGGCCACAGCAACGCGTGGCAGGGCACAGCTAGTTTCTCTATATGATTGTATGGATGGCCCTGTGAAAGAACTCTGAAATATTAATGATTCATTGGCAGGAAGACTAGCATCAGCTACACAATTACCCCAGCCTTCTTCTTGAAGGCTCAAAAAATAAATCTCAAGTCAAAGCACCAGGAAATGACATCTGCATCTTAGGGAGCCACTGACCATGCAAGCCTTTGTATGATTCGATATACTGTATACTTTATCTTTTGCCCCAATAGGCCCTCATAGTAGTGGATACCATACATCAGTGTTTTTCAATCTTTTTTTAGCCGCGGCACAGTTTTTACATTTTCAAAATCCTGGGGCACACCACTAACCAAAATGACAC
Source organism: Anolis apletophallus (assembly GCA_030556195.1). NCBI lineage: Eukaryota > Metazoa > Chordata > Lepidosauria > Squamata > Anolidae > Anolis > Anolis apletophallus. The sequence goes on along the minus strand of JARBWK010000005.1, from coordinate 150,064,320 downwards.
AAAATGACACTCTAACACAGTAATACATATAGTTAATATGTATATACACAGTACATATATGCATATACACACACAACACATATAGCCTACACAGAAAGGGAGAATGGTGGGAGTTGTAGGCCAAAACACCTGGAGGGAGGGCCCAAGTTGGCCCACGCCTGCCTTAAGTGAGCAAACCCTGTTAGTTTTCGGCCCCTGCTTAAAGGTGCCTCAACCCTGTGTCCCGAACACCCCTTGACCCGCCTTGGCTGAGTGTGATGGAATCACAGGAGTAGTAGTTTGACACCATCCTGAGCCTCCCCAAACTACAAATCCCGAGATTCCCCAGCCTTGAGCCCTGGAAGACCAAAGGGTGCCTCACTACATGAATGCTATGGTGTAGATCTGCCCCCAGGCAGCCGGGGGACCCAGGGAAGTCCCATCCCAGGATCTTCTCTCTCTCAGTGTGGCTCTTTCCGGCTGACGCAGTCCCCGCTTTTTGGCTCAAACCCTTCTGAGGCCGAGGAAGGAGCGGAGGGGAGGAGGAAGCCCAAGAAGGCAAGTGGTGAGTCCGCCGGCACAAGGCTTCCCAAAAGGAGGCTGTGTTTGTGGGACTCAGGCAAGGGATCAAGCCCCGGCTAGGGCTTCCAGGTAGGACAGGAGGGCTCTCTCTCTCTCTCTCTCTCTCTCTCTCTCTCTCTCTCTCTCTCTCCTATCTCCAATTTCCCACGGCACACCTGATGATCGCTCACAGCACACTAGTGTGCCACGGCACACTGGTTGGGAAACACTGCCATACATCATGTAACAAGTCAAACCCAATTTTAACTGAATCATCTACTACAGAAAAACAGAACAAGAAATCCAGCGTCAGAGCAGCAACACAAGGACAACAAAACAAAACAAAACATGTTAATCATCACCTGAATCTCATTCATAACATGTTAATCATCACCTGAATCTCATTCATAACCTGCAGCCATCAAGAGCTCATTCAGACATGCTTGTTCAGTCCTTCTTGTCTATCATTACACAACTAAAAATATCCATCACACATATAACACAATGGCTGGAATGTCTGTATCCCAAGGTACCACCATGAATATCAATGGCTTTCAGTGAAGACCATTCACTCTATTATCATTACTTGACTGAATGTAAACCAAGTACATCCTGAACTCTGGTGATTGACAAAGATAGATATATAGATCAGTGTTTTTCAACCTTTTTTGAGCCGCAGCACATTTTTTACATTTACAAAATCCTGGGGCACACCACCAACCAAAATGACACTCTAATGCAGTAATACATATAGTTAATATGTTTTTAAATGTATTTATACACTCCGTGTGAAACCTGGGCCTGTTTTGATGAACACAACATAGATATCCTGGCAGGAATGGCAGAAAGACACAAACTTCCCACACAGAACTCCCATAACCAAGAGAAAATACTATAAGAGTTTGGTGGGCATTGACTTTGAGTTTTGTAGTTGTAGTTCACCTATATCCAGAGAGCACTGTGGACTCAAACAATGTTGGATCAGGACCAAACTTGGCATGAATACTCAATATGCACAAATGTGAACACAGATGGAGTTTGGGGAAAATAGACCTTGACATTTGGGAGTTATAGTTTCTGGGATTTATAGTTAACACACAATCAAAGAGCATCCTGAACTCTTGCAACAATGGAACTGAACCAAACTTGGCCTATTGAACTCTCATTACCAACAGAAAGTACTGAAAGGGTTTGCTTGGGAATTGACCTTGAGTTTGGAAGTTGTAGTTCACCTACACCCAGAGAGCATTGTGGACTCAAACAGTGTTATGTTACGTTGTTGTTTGTTTTCTATCCAGAATCACAATGTTGGAAGGAGGCTCACCACTTTAAGGTCCTTAAAACAGGCATGGGAAAACTTCGGCCCTCTTGGTGCTTTGGACTTCAATTCCCATTATTCCTAACAGCCTGAGGTCATTTCCTGCTTAAATGGCTGGGGGGGGGGGAGGAAAAGAGCCTGAGGTTGCTAGGAATGGTGGGAGTTGGAGTCCAAAACACCTGGAAGGTCCAAGTTTGCCCATGCCAGCTTTCGACAGAGACCTCTTTCTCCCCCTTCCCCTTCACGCCCTTTCTTCCCCCTCCTGCTGAACACTTACTTTTTCTTCTAACTGCCGCTTCTGCCACCATTTTGATCTGAGGGGGCAGCATGAGCGTGTTCAGGAGGGGAGGGGGGAGGGAGGAAGACGTGACCCGTGCGGGCGCTACTGCGCAGACTTGCCCCAGAGCAAAGCGAGGCAAAGTGAGCAGAGCGAGGCTGGGAAGAAGGGAGCCCGAGTGGAGAAGAAAAAGTGTTCGGCAAGAGGGGGAAGATTGGAGGTTCCAATTTGGAGGCACACCTGATTTCCCACGGCACACCTGATGATCGCCACGGCACACTGGTTGGGAAACACTGATATAGATTTATACCCCATTCTCCATACAATTTTTTAACTTAATTAAAAATGAACATAAATAAATAAAGATTATAGCAGTCTACAACAAAGAAGGGAAGCATGGCCATTACATCAGGCCTGGGGAGATACCAGCTCCGTCTTGTTTATCTTCTCTCTGAACTCTCCGCAACTAGTCAATATAAGAACGCTGGTGAAACATTCAGTCTTGATTTCTGCATTTCCTTATTTCACCTTTGCTCCTTAACCCATTTTCTTTTTGTCTTGCTGCATTGTAAGTGGTAAGCTAGACGGCAGGGGCTGTTTTATTGACTGCAGTAGGCAAGCTATTTCAGGAGCCTCTTCAGCCTAAGAGTGGACTAAATAATAACGAATAAAAAAACTGGTTACGAATATGGATGTGTGAATCAGCACAAAGTGACTAGTATTTAATTGTTTTACATGGAAATGCAAACTACTCCTTAAAGTCCTTTTACTGTGATGTATAATTAAATGTCCTGCAGCTAGACGTCAATTCTACAGAATCATACACTTTTAAAATATTTTTCACTGCCATGTTTCTTAATAAATACTTAATGAATCTATGCTGAGTGCAACAGCCAGAGAAGGAGACTGTGACTGAGCAGTATCGTTGGTTTCAAGTTCATTTCATCTCTAGTTTTTCCTGCAGTCGCAGAATGGCACAGCCGGGGGTTAACTTCATTATAAATTGAAATAATCTTTATTTTTAAACTTCTCATAAAGTATTTTGCCAATATTACCTCTACATTCACAGCACAGCTGAGCAGAATGTGTCGTTTCTGATGACCAAGTTATCCATTGTTTGTGTCAGTGATTCTCAAATCTCCAGAAGACATTTTGGTTGGGTTTTTGAAGCAAGTAAAAGCCTTCCAAAAATTACTTGGAAACGATATTTGAAATAATTGTGCATTATAGCCAGGGCCGGTTCAACCATTACGCGGCCTAGGCAGCCGCGTACGGCGTCGTCACCTGGGAGGGGCGCCGCCGCCGACCGGCGGGCTCCACCCCACCCCGCCTGGGCCTCCGCAGCCGGCCCGCGGGCCGCCCGGCCCGCTGCCCAGGGCGCTCCGGCCGCACCTCCCCATGCGGGGAGGGCCCCGCGCACACGGAGAAGCCCCCACAGGGGCTACGGTGCGTGTAGGAGCTGCCGGGCATGCGCAAAAATCTTACTCAAAGCGCCTCCCGTTTTGGGCCAGCGCACGTGTGCGCAGTTTCACACATGTGCACAGATTGGCGCATGCACACTGGGCTCTAAAGCAGGAGGCCTGCCCCGGAGCCGGGGGGGCGCAAATTTTTTTTGCTTACCCCCCCAGAATAGCTAGGTCTGCCCCTGATGTAGCATAAAATGCAGAAAGCATCTATCTATCTTCTATCTATCTATCTATCTATCTATCTTCTATGTATATAATAAAAGTCAGTGTTTGCGGGCGGTGGCGCGGTGGGAGGAATATGTGCCAGCGTTTCGATTGGTTGCCACTGTGGGATTATTTGCATAAAGGACACTGAATGGCCAGCCTCAGAAGTCCAACATTCGAATGCACCAGACAGAGGGGATTGGTTCCCACGGAGGGAGTATTTGCATAAAGGACTCTAATTGGCCATCAACAATCCAACATTCTAAGGTGACACAGAGGGAAAAGGAAAGGCCTCAGGCAGTCAATCACTGTGGCCAACAGCAATGATGGATCAGGACCAAACTTGGCAAACAGGGGCCCAATGGCCCACTTCACAACCTGGTGTGGTTTAGGGCAGGATGGGCCACGAATGATGGGATTTGCAGTCCCTTCACCTAATTCACTTCCCAAACAACATTGTAGCCCCTATAAATCACATACCAGGCCCAAAATTGACAGTAAGGCTTCATTAACTTGATTTTCCTGACTAGGCCTCAGCTCATGGGACATTGTATATGGCCTGAATTGACAGTAACCTACCTTGGCACACAGAGCCGCTATGACCCACGCTACATTGTACTGCAGTTTGGAGGAGGGTGGACCATGGATAATGGGACTTGACGTACCTCCATGGATTATGGGGTTTGTAGTACTTTCAAACCCTTCATTCCCCACAGACCACTGCGGCCCAGAACCAAGACCAATAAAGACCAAACTTGGCACACAATGCCCCCATGACCCACACTCCATCCGACTGCAGTTTAGAGGAGGGCGGACCATGCATGATGGGATTTCAAGTACCTCCATTCACTCCCCAAGCCTGCTGCAACCTTCATCCAGTGATTGAGGAAGACCACACTTCACACACAAAGCCCCCATGACCCACTTTACATCCTGGTGAAGTTCGGAGGAGGGTGGACCACATAACCAACTGATAAACGGAGTTAATGCGGGGTCGAAGGCGGGGTCGAAGGCGGGGCAGGGGGTGGAGCAAGAAGAAATCCCAGCTCCGCCCAGCAACGCCACCTCTTACAGCTATTGGCCTGCAGAGGGTGACCCCCAATGCCTCGGGAACCATGAGGACCCTCGAACCTTCCCCTGGACTCCTGGAGCGAGAGAGGTTCACGCTGCCCGGGCTTGGGGCATCCAGAGGGCACCCCTCCAGGACCTTCTGGAATGCCAACCCCGGGTGTCGAGCTCACTCGCTGGCGAACCCTCACCCCAGGAGACTTGACAACCCGACGATGGGGAGTTCGGAGCCACGGGCGTGTGGTGACCATCTCCCTCTGGAATTGGAAACGCTAAAGGCGCTGTTAGACCCTCCTAGGCTTCCCTCATTTGATGGCCATTAGCTGGATAGCTCTCTGACCCATGCGGTCATGAGCCTAGTCCCCCCTTCCCTGTCTTAGATGTAGTCACCTCCCTCTTGTTTGTTGTATTGTATTGTTTGTATACTATGTATTTTTGTCAAACCATGGAAACCGCTCCGAGCCTCCGGGGAGTGGCGGTATACGAAGTTTGAACAAATATATAATATATAAAGGAAGAGTCGTCATGGAAAGACCGTCCCAAACAGAGAAACCTTACAACACAGAGACACCAAACTTGCCAACAGAAATAGGCCTCAGACAAGGTACGTTTGTAGCAAAGAAACTCCCCCCCCCAAACCTAAAAGGCCCCGTAAACAACGAGTAAAAAAACCCTACATTTCCCAGCATCCTCCGGGGCTGCCAACGACTCTCCCAGCCTCTACATTCTGACAACATGATTGGCTGCCAATAAGGGCGGATTTGCATAACTCCTATACTGGCCAGCCAACATGAACATTCCGACCCATAATAAACTGTCAGAGGAGGATAAGGCAAAGGGCTGAGCCACCAAAACAACCCACAACAACACAGCAATGACCCCAACAACACCATAACTAACAACAACTCCAACCCTTACATACTCAGACTTCCTCGCATCTCCAAAATAGGGCACAGCAATGCGTGCCGGGTAAGGCTAGTATATAATATAATATAAAGACCAACCTTGGCACACAATGCCTTTCTCAAATAACCCGGGCACTGCCGGGTCCCCATGCTAGTTTTTAATAAAGCAACAGGAGTAGATTCACATAGCTATAGTTTTCTAGAAACACAGATAAATGTGTTCCATGAATTCTTGATCTCAATAGTATAGCAAGAGAAGAACAAGAGAATCGTCTACCTTTGCTAGCACATGGACAAGAGTGCAGTTTGCAGAATGAACAAAGATAATGACTATAATCAAAGTAGCACTAACAGTGTCTAATGTTCTTTTGCTTATAGGCTCAACAAGGGGAGCAGGTTAGGGAGAGTGGCACCATCTGCAGCTTTTCATTACTGAGATCACTTGCCTAATACAGTAAAGCACTTTTTTTGCCAGACAAAAGGGTCAGAATTCCCATGGCAATTAATAAATGGTGTCAGACTGCATTAATTCTATAGTGCAGATGCACCCCAAGGTAATCTATTCCACTGTCAAACAATTCTTACAATCAATAGATTCTTCCTAATGTTTACGTGGAATTTCTTTTCTTGTAATCAGAGTCTATTGATTCATGCTGTAGTCTCTGATGTAGCAGAACACAAGCTTGCATCATCTTCTATAACAGGGGTCGGGAACCTATAGCTTGCGAGCCAAATATGGCTCTTTTGACGATTCCATCTGGATCCCAGCACGGCAGGCCCTAACAGAAGCAAAACACCCAAACAAAAAGGCTGGATACCGGGCCACAGGCCCCTCCTTGCCCAAGGAGTTGCCGGAAAGCAGCCCTGGGCCGTGGAAAACGCTGTGTGGCGGGCCCTACTGGGCCCGAAACCCACAGCGAGAGAGGCGGGGAGGACATTTACAGAAAGCCAGGTGTCTCCCATCCTATATTTGTGCAATTTGTTCTTTCTGTCTACATTTTTCTGCTAAATGTAGTACTGTGCTTTACATTTATGCTGCTGACATTAATATTGTTGGTTTCTGCCAAGCAAACCAATCTATCAGTTCAACATGTGATAGGAATTCCCCATTGCCCGCTTGTAAACATAGCAATGACATCATTCTGGAGGAAGGAGCCAAGGTGGGCAGTGTAGATTCCTTTCTTCTGCCATGATATTCTTGGGACCAAGGAGGAAGAAACGGTAATTTATATCTTTTTGTTATCAATGTAAATTTAGAGGTAACTGTACTTATAAAAAGACATGATAATATAGAAAAATATAGAATACTAGCTGTACCCGGCACGTGTTGCTGTGCCCTATTTAGGAGATGCGAGAAAGTCTGAGTATGTAAGGGTTGGAAATGATGTTACTTGGTGGGGTCATGGCTGTGTCGTTGTGGGTTGTTCTAGTGGGTGGGATGTTGAAGTCCTGTGGAGTTGTCGGTGTGTGGTGTTCCTGGCATTCTGCAAAGCTTGTGGATATACAATGTTTTTTGTCTTTCCGTTGGCTGTGTTGATGTAGAGGTTCTGTGGTTTCCCAACTCTGGAGCACGCTACATAGAGTTGTCCGTGGGAGAAGCATTCTGTGTCAAGGTCTATGCCACAGATTTGTAGTGTTTGTCTGTTGTCTGTGTCTCTGCTGCGCAGTGTGTTTCTGTTCTGGCGTTTTTTTCCGCCCTTTTTTGTTTGATGTATGTAGCGCTGTGAGTGTGTCGTCCGATGCTGTTATTTTTATAAGGCATGGCTTGTCTTTTGGGTCAGTTTATGTCTGTGTGGAAGGAAGGAATGGTTTTTGTTTGTGGTGTTTGTAGGTGTTGTGTGTACAGGGTCCCGTAAGGTTGGTGGGATGGGTTGTGATTGGAAGTTGTTTTGTGTGGGTAGGATTTTGCTGGAGAATTGCTCCCTCAGAGTTTGGTTTTGGCAGTTTAACCCTCAAACACCAACTGAAATCTCTTAGCATTCTTTCCTAGCCTTGGATGGCTTTTGGCAGTGTTGCTATGGTTACAGCAGTTATGCAAATCCGCCCTTATTGGTAGCCAATCATGTTGTTCAGAATGTAGAGGCTGGGTGAGTCTTTGGCTGCCCCGGAGGATGCTGGTAAATGTAGTATTATTTTTACTCGTTGTTTTGGGGGCCTTTTAGGTTTTGGGGGGGAAAGTTTCTTTGCTACAAACGTACCTTGCTTGAGGCCTATTTCTGTTGGCAAGTATTGTGTTTCTGCGTTGTATGGTTTCTTTGTTTGAGGTATACATCACATGACGTGAGCCCATTTATATAATAGATAAGAAATCCCATTTAAAAAGTACTTCTGTGAGAACAAACACAGGATTTTTTTTCAAGTAAAAGAAAACGAGAGAGGAGACACTGAGAGGATAAATATGTCTCCTGTGTGATGGGAAGGCAACTGGATAATTTGAAAAGAAAGCTGAATGAAGGCAAAAGTGTGATGGGAGTAGGAAAATAATTTATTTAATTTCCAAACAGGGTGTTGCAAAGCTTAAGGAAAGAACAGTGATCCCCAACACTTTACTTATCACGTGGGATGAAATCCTTTGAATTGCGACTCTGTCCTTTGGGGTATTAATTCCTCCTTCAAGATCCTGAGACTGGCGTAACTTGCTTTTCAATGATTTTTGCCCTTTTGGGGACATACAGGCATGTTTTGCTCCTTGCTAGGCCCGGGAAATCATGGTTCGAAATGGTTCTAAAGTACTTACAAAACTAAAGTTCTGGTGGTGAAAACTAGGTGGCGCTGGTGCTTTGCTTCTACAGTGTTGCTAAAGTTCTGGTGGTGAACATTTCAGAACTCTAACAACACTTCAAAACCTCATTATTATTTCATTATTGGTGATTTTTAAGACGGAACCAATTAGTAACTGCCATTTATAACGAAATTTTGAAAGTTTTGTTAGAGTTCTGAAATGTTCACCACCAGAACTTTAGCAACACTGTAGAAGCAAAGCACCAGCGCCACCTAGTGTCCACCACCAGAACTTTAGTTTTGTAAGGATTTTAGAACCATTGCCCAGGCCTATTCCTTACACCAGTGTTTTTCAACCTTTTTTGAGCCGCGGCACATTTTTTACATTTACAAAATCCTGGGGCACACCATCAACCAAAATGACACAAAATGACACTCTAACACAGTAATACATATAGTTAATATGTTTTTTTAATGTATTGATACACTCAGTGTGAAACCTGGGCCTGTTTCGATAAACACAACATAGATATCATGGCAGGAATGGCAGAAAGACACACAAAAGGTCTTGCTCAACAGCTGGGAATTATAGTTCACCCGTAATCAAAGAGCATTCTGAACTCCACCAATGATGGAATGGAATCAAACTTCCCACACAGAACTACCATAACCAAGAGAAAATACTATAAGAGTTTGGTGGGCATTGACCTTGAGTTTTAGAGTTGTAGTTCACCTATATCCAGAGAGCACTGTAGAGGGGAGGGAGGAAGACGTGGGGCGAGTCTGCGCAGTAGCGCCCGCACGGCTCAAGTCTTCCCCCCTCCCCCCTCCCGCAGAAGCGGCAGCGTGAGCAAAGCGAGACAAAGCAAGCAGAGCGAGGCTGGGAAGAAGGGAGCCAGTGGAGAAAAAAAGTGTTCGGCAGGAGGGGGAAGAAAGGGTATTGGAGGTTCCAATTTCCCATGGCACACCTGATGATCGCTCACGGCACACTAGTGTGCCACAGCACACTGGTTGGGAAACACTGTTCTACAGTGTTGCTAAAGTTCTGGTAGTGAATATTTCAGAACTCTAACAAAACTTTCAAAACTTCATTATTATTTCATTATTGGTGATTTTTAAGACAGAACCAATTAGGAACTGCCATTTAGAAGAAGACTTTGAAAGTTTTGTTAGAGTTCTGAAATGTTCACCATCAGAACTTTAGCAACACTGTAGAAGCAAAGCATCAGCGCCACCTAGTGTTCACCACCAGAACTTTAGTTTTGTAAGTACTTTAGAACCATGATTGTCCAGGCCTACTCCTTACACACACCACTAATGAGAACCATATAAGTCCTTACGTGGAGCAGCCCCTTTTGATCTAGGTGCATGCACATGTTTAATACACAAACAGAGCAATCACTGGTAACAACTCACTATACACAAAGCTAAACCACAGGGCATAAAGGGGCAGATCTATGGGAATAAAGGTGTAGACACGTGTTTGAGGTAAAAATCACAGGTATAATCATATGAACAAATTCAAGTGCTAAATAGCATAACAATCTCACAAAAAGCACAATGCAATGCAATTCATTCACAGTGTTCCAGATTCACATAATAACAATAGTAGTGCCCCTACAGTGGTATAGGGCCAAGTACAAAATCCCAATAGAATCTGTGTTCCCCTATCAAAAGTCAAGAGTATAATAACTCATAGGCTAACGACGGAGTCAGAAACGGAGCCTTGGTGGGTTGAAGAGCTGGCAAGCTGCTGGTTGGGCAGGCGCCAACGGCTGGAGGTAAGCTGGCGACACCAAGATGGCCGTTTCGCGTAAACTCCGCTTCCTCAGGGCGCTCAAAACTTCTGACCGCTCCTCCCCAGTGTTGTAGTAACACAATAAGGACTCAAAGTCGGTACAGGAGATTTCGCGTTTCCGCGTTCTAATACATGTCAATGCTGTGAGTCATCTCCCGGGCTGGAATCAGCTTACCTCCAGCTGTTGGCGCCTGCCCATCCAGCAGCTTGCCAGCTCTTCAACCCACCAAGGCTCCCTTTCTGACTCTGTCGTTAGCCTATGAGTTATTATACTCTTGACTATTGATAGGGAACACAGATTCTATTGGAATATTGTACTTGGCCCTATACCACTGTAGGGGCACTACTATTGTTATTATGTGAATCTGGAACACTGTGAATGAATTGCATTGCATTGGGCTTTTTGTGAGATTGTTATGCTATTTAGCACTTGAATTTGTTCATATGATTATACCTGTGATTTTTACCTCAAACACGTGCATGCACATGTTTGCCACAGCATATCTGGGTTTAATATTATTTATTTATTTATTTATTCAGGCTTCTATGCCGCCGACTCCCGGAGGCTCGCGGTGGCTCACAAGAGCCAAAGGCGCAATAAAATACAAGATAAAAAACAGTAAAAACAGTTAAAATAGCAGTGGCGAAATAAAACAGTAACATAATTCAGCATAACACACTTAAAGGTATACGGGCCTATTCGCCAAAAGCCTGCTTGAACAGATGGGCTTTTGCAAGCCCGTCTGAACAGGGAACTGGGGCAGGTCCTTCAAGGCCCTGGAGGTCGCCGGGAGGGCGTTCCATAGCGTGGGAGCTATGACAAAGAACGCCCTCCGGCGGGCCTCTTTCAAGCGTGCCAGCTTTGCTGATGGTATTTCAGGAAGTTGGCATCCTCGGACCGTAGTGATCTCGAAGGGCAATATGGAGTGAGACGGTTCCTCAGATATGTTGGGCCCCAGGCCGTGCAAGGCCTTAAAGGTAAGAACCAACACTTTGAAGGCGATCCGGTGCTCAATTGGCAGCCAGTGCAGATCCTGCAAGACAGGTGTTATGTGGCAGCCTGCTGGGGTGCCAGACAGGAGCCGGGCGGCAGTGTTCTGCACCAGCTTGAGCTTCCGGATCGCCAACAGAGGAAGGCCAACGTAGAGCGCGTTACAGTAATCTAGCCTTGAGATGACCGTGGCTTGGATCACCATGGCCAGGTCGCTCCGGGAGAGATAGGGGCCAGCCTCCTTGCCTGTCGGAGATGGAAAAAAGCAGCCTTGCTGACCACGGAGACCTGGGCCTCCATGGTCAGCTGGGAGTCTAGGTGGACCCCCAGGCTCTTCACAGAAGATGATGGGCATAACGCCGCACCGTCCAGGGTCGGAAGCTGGACACCTACCCCGCCCGGGCGACCCGGCCACAAGATCTCCGTCTTCGCCGGATTCACCCTCAACCTACTGGCTTGCAGCCATCCAGTAATGGCCGAGGCAGTGTTGGAAATTATCGGGGACGGATCCGGCCTGCCCTCCATCTCAGAATGAGCTGGTGTCATCAGCGTACTGGTGACACTCCAGCCCATAACTCGCACCAGCTGTGCAAGCGGCTGCATGTAGATGTTAAATAACAGAGGGAGAGACGGGCCCCCTGCGGAACGCCCCAAACGACTGAGGAGCCCTCAGAGACCACCTCGCCCCTCCTCACACGCTGAGACCGCTGGTGGAGGAAGGAGGTCAGCCATTTTAGGGCTGTCCCCCTCACTCCAGCCATGGCCAGGCGGTGGATCAATAGATTGTGGTCGACCCCTGATTGGTTAACACCTGCAATTGTATCCAAGCCAATGATTTATTAACATCATACTTCCTTTGGCATTTTCATGATCTGGAAGGCACCAGTCACCACCATAATAGAGATCTTTAATCTTGGCCTATATCCTGCAATTTAGGAAGTGGGCTGGACTCAGTGAGGAAATGTGAGGAAGCTGAATTCAAAAAATTCTCAGGTTAAAAATGTGCTATTTTTATTCCAATTTACAACCGCCAAGAGATGAAAAGATCTCAGATGGGCCAGGCAGGAAGTGTATGCCATGCAAGGGTTAGAAATGGGATGAAGCTGCATTTTTATTCCTGACTAGATTTGGAGAAGCAAAAAAAGAAAAGTCAGAACTGTATGACATTGGAAAGCATGAGCCAGCAGATTTATTGTACAGCATCCTCTGGGCAGCAGCATTCAGTATCAACAGCAGTAACCCTCAATGCTTCAGAGACGTATATGTTTTCTCACTAGCCCTATAGGCCAATCAATCTCTAATTATCATTAATAACAACTGATTTTCACGTATCTAATGTGACATTCACATTTAAAATTAAGTATTCCATCATCTCTTCATTCTAAAAAGCCACCTATTTTAAGACAACAAAACAATGGCAGACCAAGGCAGTATACATCTCATGATATACGTATACATCTAAGAGCTATTTGATGTAGCGCCTCCTTGATGTGAGTGTATTATTCCCACTAATATAATGACACTATATTTAGCTAAGTCTAAGAGCAGTCTTGATGTTTGTATTATTCCCACTAATATAATAATAATTTAGCTAATAAGTCTTTTTATACAATAATAATAATAATAATAATTTCTATATATAATAAAGCGGAATGTTTGTATGTATGTTTGTATGTATGTATGTGGCAGCGTTCTGATTGGCTCCCGGCCTCTACATTCTGACAACATGATTGGTTGCCAGTGAGGGAATATTTGCATAACGCCTCTAATTGGCCAGCCAACACAAACATTCCGACACTCTAAACTGCCAGAGGGGGATAAGGCAAAGGCCTGAGGCAGTTGCCAACATGAACATTCCGACACTCTAAACTGCCAGAGGAGGATAAGGCAAAGGCCTGAGGCAGTCAGCAATGGTGGGAGTTTCAGACCAAAACACTTTGCGGCTCCCAACAATGACAGAACAAAATCAAACTTGGCACACAAACCCCCCAAGACCCACTCTACATCCTGGTGCAGTTTGAAGGACGGCACACCATGGATGATGGGACTTTAAGTACCTCCAATCACTTCCCCAGACTGCTGCAACCCTCATCCACTGACTGATCAAGAGCAAACTTGGCACACAGAGCCTCCATGGCCCACTTTACATCCTGGTGCAGTTTGGAGGAGGGCAGACCATGAATGATGGGACTTGAAGTACCTCCAATCACTTCCCCAGACCGCTGCTACCCTCATCCACTGACTGATCAAGACCAAACTTGGCACACAGAGCCCCCATGACCCACTTTACATCCTGGTGCAGTTTGGAGGAGGGCAGACCATGCATGATGGGACTTGAAGTACCTTCACTCACTTTCCAAAACTGCTGCAAACCTAATCCAATGACTGATCAAGACCAAACCTGACACACAGAGCCCTCATGACCCACTCTACATATAAAGGGAAATATTTCTTCACCCAGAGGGTCATTGGGTTATGGAACTCACTTCCAGAGGAGGTTGTGACAGCGGTCAGCCTGAACAACTTCAAGGCAGGATTAGACAGATTCATGGATACCAAGTGTATCAGTAGTTACTGAAAAGGACATTCAAGTGCCACCTCGGAGTTGGTTGAGGTAGGCAGGATTTCCCTGGGTACTGGTTGTTGGGGGGGTCGGGGAGCAGGTCAGGGTTTGCCCTCCCTTCTGCTCGAGATCCCCGTGTACAACTGGGGGCCACTGTGTGATACAGAATGCTGGACTAGATGGGCTGAGGTCCGATTCAGCATGGCTCTTCTTATGTTCTTATGTTCTTATGTACATCCTGGTGCAGTATTGAGGAGGATAGACCATGGATGATGGGACTTGAAGTACCTTCACTCACTTTCCAAGACTGCTGCAAACCTCATCCAATGACCAATACAGACCAAACTTGGCACACAGAGCCCCCATGACCCACTCTACATCCTGGTGCAGTTTGAAGGAGGATAGACCATGGATGATGGGACTTGAAGTACCTCCACTTACCTAAGGAGACCGCTGCGACCCTCATCCAATGAATGATCAAGACCAAACGTGGCACACAGAGCCCACATGGCCCATTTTACATCCTGGTGCTGTTGGGAGGGGGGTGGACCATGGCGATTGGGACTTCACTAACTTCCTGAGACCACTGCAAGCCACGTAAACATCTGATAAGGATCAACCTTGGCACACAATGCCTTTCTCAAATAACCTGGGCAGGGCCGGGTCCCCAAGCTAGTTATTAAATAAAACTTTATTTATATACTGCTCTATCTCCCCGGGGGGGTTCAGGGCGGTTTCCAAGCAACAACATCAAAACATACAGAGTCACAACATGAACAAAAAGTAACAGTAACAGCAACATCAGCATGGAATTACCCAACAACACATAAATATTAAGAGGAAAAAATCTGCCTGCTCTTCATGTCTGTTTGTTGGGGCATGGAAAAGGAATGGGTCAAAACAATTAAAAGGCTGGGTGAAGAAATACAAACTGAAATAAGATGGCATTTGGGTACAGTACTGTAATAGATAAATGAGAAAAGTGGAGGCGGGCTATTTCCAGGGGCCTGTTAGGAGAATGACCAGGGTAATATATAGGGGGCCGGGCTAGGTCATGTCTGGACAGTGTCTGGGCTGAGTTAGCACTGGTCACTCTTGAAGATTTGTTGCAACCACCAAGTCTTCAAACTCTTACGAAAAGAGGGGAGGGATGGGGCCTGTTATTACTAATATTTGACAAACACAAGTTGAAATCCCCATGCCTATGAGAATGAGCATTGCTATCAACTCTAATAAGGGAGGCTAAATTTAACTGATTTACGAGGCCATAAGAAAGATCTCCAGAAAACACAGATGTTAAATTGCCTCTGTCTGCCTTGTGTGTTTGTGTGTCTAAATGTAATGTGTACATTATAATCCGTATTATAACAGCTAAAACAGTGGGCAAGCAATATGTAATACAACTAGGGTTCCCATATGTCCCTTATTCTAAGGCAGTGTTTTTCAACCTTTTTTGAGCCGCAGCACATTTTTTACATTTACAAAATCCTGGGGCACACCACCAACCAAAATGACACTCTAATGCAGTAATACATATAGTTAATATGTTTTTAAATGTATTTATACACTCCGTGTGAAACCTGGGCCTGTTTTGATGAACACAACATAGATATCCTGGCAGGAATGGCAGAAAGACACAAACTTCCCACACAGAACTCCCTTAACCAAGAGAAAATACTATAAGAGTTTGGTGGGCATTGACCTTGGGTTTTGGAGTTGTAGTTCACCTATATCCAGAGAGCACTGTGGACTCAAACAATGTTGGATCAGGACCAAACTTGGCATGAATACTCAATATGCCCAAATGTGAACACAGATGGAGTTTGGGAAAATAGACCTTGACATTTGGGAGTTATAGTTTCTGGGATTTATAGTTAACACACAATCAAAGAGCATCCTGAACTCTTGCAACAATGGAATTGAACCAAACTTGGCCTATTGAACTCTCATTACCAACAGAAAGTACTGAAAGGGTTTGCTTTGGAATTTACCTTGAGCTTGGAAGTTGTAGTTCACCTACACCCAGAGAGCACTGTGGACTCAAACAGTGTTATGTTACGTTGTTGTTTGTTTTCTATCCAGAATCACAATGTTGGAAGGAGGCTCACCACTTTAAGGTCCTTAAAACAGGCATGGGAAAACTTCGGCCCTCTTGGTGCTTTGGACTTCAATTCCCATTATTCCTAACAGCCTGAGGTCATTTCCTGTTTAAATGGCTGAGGGGGGGGGGAGGAAAAAGAGCCTGAGGTTGCTAGGAATGGTGGGAGTTGGAGTCCAAAACACTTGGAAGGTCCAAGTTTGCCCATGCCAGCTTTCGACAGAGACCTCTTCCTCCCCCTTCCTTTTCACGCCCTTTCTTCCCCCTCCTGCTGAACACTTACGTTTTCTTCTAACTGCCGCTTCTGCCGCCATTTTGATCTGAGGGGGCAGTGTGAGCGTGTTAAGGGGGGGAGGGGGGGAGGAAGACGTGACCCGTGCGGGCGCTACTGCGCAGACTTGCCCCAGAGCAAAGCGAGCAGAGCGAGGCAGGGAAGAAGGGAGCCCGAGTGGAGAAGAAAAGGTGTTCGGCAGGAGGGGGAAGAAAGGGTATTGGAGGTTCCAATTTCCCACGGCACACCTGATGATCGCTCACGGCACACTAGTGTGCCACGGCACACTGGTTGGGAAACACTGTTCTAAGGGACGCCCCTTATTTTGACCCTAAAATTTGTGTCCCTTATTTTCAGGCCCTGTCCCTTATTTTTAACTAGCAGGACAGGACTGGGCGGGGTTGACCAGAGGAAGCTGCACGCTGCAGTTTCCACGGCAATGCCTGCCCGGGGATTCCAACTCGCAGGGCAGCCTGCGTCCCCGTTGGAAGGAAGAGGCGATACAGGACTTTTTCAAAGTACAGTAGACTAATTAACCGTTACTCAAGGGGAATGTTAGATCATGTTGGATAAAGATAGTTTCTGGTTGCTTGAGAGTTACTCTTAAAATAGGCCTAGTTGTGCATCCCAGTACTATACAATGCTGTGTATCCCATACTCTACTATACCATTAACTATTGACATAATAATCAGGAAGATGTACTGTCTTATAAAATTTATTTTATTTTAATTTTAGACAGTGCACTTTTAAAGTCAGCAAAGTCAAGTACTAAATACAGATGGAGAAAATTAGGTAGTTCTAATAATGTTTTTTCTGCATGACAAAGCATGCAGAAACATACCATGTACTGTTAAGAGGGTGTAAGTCAGTTTCTTTTGTGAGTTTCAATCATTATCTTATTCTGTTAATAAAACTATTTCTACCTAATGTTTGAGTTTCAAGTTTTTAATGAAGTGTCCCTTATTTTTGTGAAAAATCCCATAAATGTCCCTTTATTTCTTATATGAAAAAATGGCAACCCTAAATACAACTCTAGAAACAGAGGTTGCTAATCAATAGCAATAGATATCAAAATATCTTATTATAGCAATAAAACGTCGTTCAACACATTGGATTATAGTCAATAGTACAGCATAGTTCAGCACATAGAGGTCAACACAATTAGTACAGCACATCGAAAAATGGGGTGTTCTACACCAGTGTTTTTCAACCTTTTTTGAGCCGCGGCACATTTTTGACATTTACCAAATCCTGGGGCACACCACCAACCAAAATGACACAAAATGACACTCTAACACAGTAATACATACAGTTAATATGTTTTTAAATGTATTTATACACTCCGTGTGAAACCTGGACATGTTTTGATGAACACAACATAGATATCCTGGCAGGAATGGCAGAAAGACACAAACTTCCCACACAGAACTCCCATAACCAAGAGAAAATGCTATAAGAGTTTGGTGGGCATTGACCTTGGGTTTTGGAGTTGTAGTTCACCTATATCCAGAGAGCACTATGGACTGAAACAATGTTGGATCAGGACCAAACTTGGCATGAATACTCAATATGCCCAAATGTGAACACAGATGGAGTTTGGGGGAAATAGACCTTGACATTTGGGAGTTACAGTTTCTGGGATTTATAGTTAACACACAATCAAAGAGCATCCTGAACTCTTGCAACAATGCAATTGAACCAAACTTGGCATATTGAACTCTCATTACCAACAGAAAGTACTGAAAGGGTTTGCTTAGAATTGACCTTGAGTTTGGAAGTTGTAGTTCCCCTACACCCAGAGAGCACTGTGGGCAGGAGGGGGAAGAAAGGGTATTGGAGGTTCCAATGTCCCACGGCACACCTGATGATCGCTCACGGCACACTAGTGTGCCACAGCACACTGGTTGAGAAACACTGTTCTACACAATAAACAGTTCGCATGACACATAATTCACAGCAACACAATGTGGGTACATGAACACGCTGAGGTTCCGACTCAATTATACAAAACTTTCAATAGGTAATATCTATAGAGTCAGAACAACTGTTAGTAGAAGAGAGTTCGAGGGAAGAAACCAGATTATATAGGGAAATTATATAGGCTGTTTCCAGGACTGAAGACACATGTCCAGGCCTTTTCTTGTAAGGAAAGAAGTGGACAGGCCCTCAGAAGCAGATATAAATCAATTTTTAACATGTGAAACTTGTGCATTATTTATCGTTCTGTGTCTTTCTTCATCTAGCGAATGGGTGGAGAATTTCCTTCTCTGGCTATGTTCAAAAATAAAAAGCACCGCACTGTCTACTCAAAACTGACAGTTATAACAAAGGGGCTACAACTCAATTCAATACACCATGATAGGATTAATATCCCATATAATATCCCATATAAACATCAATATTATATCACACAATGCAATGAGAAAATGTTTGCAAAATCCATAGTCAAACCCAGGAAATATTCAATCACCAAAAAACATTTAATTATAATACACAATACACATTATCTTTTCCAATTGTATTTACAATCAAACTCACCCCGTGTTTTAATTGTATGTTCAAAAATGCCAATGGAACCCTGTTTTTCCAAGCAGCTGGGCTGTATTTAAAAAGTGAACATAATAAAGGAGAATGGCAAGACATTGTCCCCTAGGACAGTGTTTCCCAACCTTTTTTGAGCCGCGGCACACTTTTTACATTTGCAAAATCCTGGGGCACACCACCAACCAAAATGACACAAAATGACACTCTAACACAGTCATACATATAGTTAATATGTTTAAAAATGTATTTATATATTCAGTGTGAAACCTGGGCCTGTTTCGATGAACACAACATAGATCTCCTGGCAGGAATGGCACAAACTTCCCACACAGAACTCCCATAACCAAGAGAAAATGGTATAAGAGTTTGGTGGGCATTGACCTTGGGTTTTGGAGTTGTAGCTCACCTATATCCAGAGAGCACTGTGGACTCAAACAATGTTGGATCAGGACCAAACTTGGCTTGAATACTCAATATGCCAAATGTGAACACAGATGGAGTTTGGGGAAAATAGACATTGACATTTGGGAGTTACAGTTTCTGGAGGAGGGGGCTCGAAAGACCAGCAGAAAGGCCTCTCTGCCCCTCTCAGGCTTAGGTTGCACCCCACCCGGCTCCTCCCGCCAGGCATCTTGAGCAGGCAGGGGTCAGGGTGCCAGGGGGGCTGAGGATTTCGCGCGCATCGGGGGAAGGGGGAAGAGGAGGGGCAGGGGTGGTGCTGGACACCACCTGCCGCAGTCTCCTGGAGAAAGGGAGGGGGTCCAATGCATGGAGAGGGGTGACTAGGCACGGAAATTAAAAGGTGGGCATCCCGGGCTGGTAGACTTCCTTTAAGCAGGCAGGAAGAAATTCTTAAGTATTAATTAATTAATTAACTTCTCCCTGTCTTCTCTCCCCTCATTTCCTTCCCCCGGCATTTCTATGAGGAACTGGAAGTGACAGGCAGGGTGCCAGAGGGAGGCTGCCATGAGCAGGGGCCTGCTTCACACACACACACACACACACACGCTTCTCCTCCTCTCTCTCCCTGCGCCTCTCAGACCTGCTGCCATGCCCCATCGAGGGGGAAGAGGGTGGGAGGGGGGTGGCAAACTTGCTGGACTGAACCAAGAATAGAAACCCCCTCCCTCCCTCCCCCTCCTTCCGAGTCCCATCTAGGCCTGGGAAGCCAAGAGGAGGTCTCTACTTGGGGAAAGGGAGGGGAAATTTTTTTGTAAGTCTTTGATATACTTCCCATTTGAATGCATGGAGCCTAGGAGTGACCAAGTAGACAACGGGTGAGGAGGGAGAGTGTTTGTAATTTTGTGCTTTTATCGAGGTAGGTTTCTTAGGGTTTTTATACTTCAACACACTAGACTCTCCCCCCTCCCCTCCTGGAGGTTCCAATTTCCTACGGCACACCTGATGATCGCTCACGGCACACTAGTGTGCCCCGGCACACTGGTTGGGAAACACTGCCCTAGGAATCTCTGCTGTCTGTGTTGTTTTTGTAGTCACACAATTGGGTCCCCTTCCCCATCTTTTTTTTAAAGGATGCATTTCTCATTTTGGTCTTCAGCATCTGCCACAACTGCATAGTAGAAAAGTTACCAAGGCAAATGAATTGTAGCAACAAACAGGCTGTGAGCTGAAGGAGTCAACACCTATCCTATTCCCAACCACGAAGCCATTTCAGCACTTACAGCTATGGACAGCAAACACCCTCACCCTTTCTGCCAAGCCAGCGCATGCAAGCAGCCGTCAGGATGATCATGTCATACAGACCCCAAAGATACATGGGCCTAGTTTTATATGTGCATAGACATCTATTAGTACAGGGGTCAAGAACCTTTTGGACTCAGAGAGCCATAAAAGCAAAATATTTGGAAATTTAAATGTGAGTCTATACTTGCATACTATGAGAAAAGGATTCCCCCGGCAGAATGACAAGACACTTCAGACCTGGCTCTGCAAAAGGCATGCTCAGGACTCTGTGAAGGAAGAGAAGAAGAAAGGAAGGAAGGAAGAAAGGAAGAAGAATGGAAATGGAGGAAGGAAGGAGGGAGGAAGTGAGGGAGGGAAAAGGAAGGAAAGAAGGGACTATGGAAAAGGAACAAAAGAAAAGCAGGAGAGAGACAAGGAGGGGAAAAGAAAGAAGGAAATGGGAAGGGAGGAAAGGAAAGGGTAGGGGAAAGGAAGGAAAGGGAGTAAGGAAAAAGTAAACCAATGAAGGGAAAAGAGGAAAAGAAGGAAGGTAAGAGAGAGGGAAGGGAAAAGAAAAGAAGGAGAAGGAAAATAAGACTTGGGTGAAAAGAATAGAAGAGGAAGGAAGGAAGGAAGGAAGGAAGGAAGAGTGAAATGGAGGAAGGAAGGGGAGAGAGGGAGGGAAAAGGAAGGAGAGAAGGAGGAGAAGGAAAGGGAGGGAGGAAGGGAGGGAGGGAGGAATGGAGGAAGGAAGGAAGGAAGGAAGGAAGGGGGAGAGGGAGGGAAAAGGAAGGAGAGAAGGAGAAGGAAAGGGTGAAAGGGAGGAAGGAAGGAAGGAAGGAAGAGGGAGAATGGAGAGGAAGGAAGGAAGGAAGGAAGGGGAGAGGGAGGGAAAAGGAAGGAAAGAAGGAGAAGGAAAGGGTGAAGGGGAGGAAGGAAAAAAGGAAGGAAAAAGGAAGGAAGGGGGAGAATGGAGGAAGGAAGGAAGGAAGGGGAGAGGGAGGGAAAAGGAATGAGAGAAGGAAAGGGTGAAAGGGAGGGATGAAGGAAGGAAGGAAGGAAGAGAGAGAATGGAGGAAGGAAGGAAGGAAGGGGAGAGGGAGGGAAAAGGAAGGAGAGAAGGAGAAGGAAAGGGTGAAGGGGAGGGAGGGAGGGAGGAAGAGGAGAAAAGGAAGGAAGGAAGGAAGGGAGGGAAAAGGAAGGAAGGAGAAAGGGAGGGTGAAGGGAGGGAGGGAGGGGGGAGGAGAGGGAGGGAGGAGGGAGGGGGGAGGGAAGGAAGAGGAAGGAAGGAAGGAAAGGGAGAATGGGAGAAGGAGAGGGAAGGGAAGAGGAAGGAAGGAAGGAGGGAGGAAAGGAAAGGGAGAAGGAGGAGGGAGGGAGGGAAAGGGAGGGAAGGAGGAAGGAAGGAAGGGGAGGGAGGAAGGAAGGAAGGAGGGAAGGAAGAAAAGAAGGAAGGAAAGGGAAAAAAGGGAGGAAGGAAGGAAGGAAAGAGGGAGGGAAAAGAAGGAAGGAAGAGGAAGGAAGGGGAAGGAAAAGAAGGGAGGTGAAGGAAGGAGGGAAAAGGAAGGAATAAAGAAGGAAAGGGTGAAGGGGAGGAAGGAAGGAAGGAAGAGGGAGAATGGAGGAAGGGGAGAAGGAAGGAAGGGGAGAGGGAGGGAAAAGGAAGGAAGGAGAAGGAAGAAGAAAAGGGTGAAGGGAGGAGGGAGGGAGGGAGGAAGAGGGAGAATGGAGGGAGGAAGGAAGGAAGGAAGGAAGGGGGAAGAAGGGAGGGAAAAAGGAAAAAGGAAGGAGAGAAGGAGAAGGAAAGGGTGAAGGGGAGGGAGGGAGGGAGGAAGGAAGGAAGAGAGAGAATGGAGGAAGGAAGGAAGGAAAGGGAGAGGGAGGGAAAAGGAAGGAAAGAAGGGGAAGGAAAGGGTGATGGGGAGGAAGGAAAAAAAGGAAGGAAGGAAGGAAGAGAATGGAGGAAGGAAGGAAGGAAGGAAGGGGAGAGGGGGGAAAGGAAGGAGAGAAGGAAAGAATGGAAGAGGAAGTAAGAAATGAAGAGGGAGGGAGGAAAGCAGGTAGGGAGAGAGAAGAATGAAAGAAGAAGAGAGGGGGAAAAGAAAGGAAGAGAAAGGAAGGAAGAGGGAGAATGGAGGAAGGAAGGAAGGGGAGAGGGAGGGGAAAGGAAGGAGAGAAGGAAAGGGTGAAGGGGAGGAAGGAAGGATGAAAGGGAGGGAGGGAGGAAGGAAGGAAGAGAGAGAATGGAGGAAGGAAGGGGAGAGGGAGGGAAAAGGAAGGAGAGAAGGAAAGGGTGAAGGGGAGGGAGGAAGGAAGGAAGAGGGAGAATGGAGGTAGGGAGAGAGAAGAATGAAAGAAAAAGAGAGGGGGGAAAGAAAGGAAGAGAGAGGAAGGAAGGGGGAGGAGCGCGCAGGGGCAAGGCGGACCTTGGTGTCGACATTGGTGACGCAGTCTTTCCGGAAGGCGTCGAAGAGGCAGCGGCTCTTGAGCTGCCCGACAATGAGGGCGATGAGCTGGGTGTCCCCCAGGGGCAGCGAAGCCGGGTCCCCGGCGCCAGGGCCAGGCCCGCCTCCACCGCCTCCCCCGAGGCCCGGCCTCCGCCATCCCCGGCGAAGAGGGCGCAGGGCCTCGAGAGCAGTGGGGGATGAGGAAGAGGCGGCGATGGCAGTGCGGAAGCGGCAGTCGCGGTGCATTTGCGTCACTCCTCCCTGCTGCATGCTGGGAAACCGAGGCCCGGGCTGCTCTGGAGAGCCAGATGCAATAATGAAAAGAGCCACATCTGGCTCCCGAGCCATAGGTTCCTGACCCCTGTATATTTCTATCACTATGTTACTGTATATTTCTTTCTTTCTTAATTTTTTTATTTTTTATACAGTTTTTACATATGATAAAATAGCGAAACCTGTGAGAAGGGGGGGAAAGTAAAGAAGAGGAAGGAAAAGGGGGAGGGAAAGGGAAGGGTTAGGCGTGAATAGATGTAGGTTAGATCGGGGTAAGAGGTGAGTTAGGTGGGGAAGGGTATATAGTAAAGTAGAGTTAGAGTAAAGAATAGAATAGAGTCCATATTCATAACATTGCTTCCAGTCCATTTCACAGGGAAAATTATGTCTTGATGTTGGTAATTTCTCTCTTTTTTTTCCCAGGTATTTCTATGCCGATTTCTTCATTTGGGTTTAACTTAGCCCTATTTATTGTGGTCTTTCCTTCTCTTTGTTTCTTCTTCAATTTTTAATTCCTTTAAGTATTCCTTGACACATTGCCAGTCTATTCTTTTCCTTGGGTTGTTATCTTGAATTATGTTTCTTATTATATCATAGTCCACGATTTCTCTAAGCTTTAACAGCCATTCTTCGACTCCCGGAGGGTCTTTACTTTTCCACTTCCTTGCAAATTCAAGTCTCACAGCTGAGGATAGAAAGAAGAAGATCTTATCTTCCTTACTGTCTGTCTCTAGTTCTGTTATATTCAAAAGATAGGCATCTGGTTTAAATTGTACTCTCCGTTGAAGGATTTTTCCCACGTGGATGTGTATTTTCCTCCAGAATTTCTTAGCCTTTTTACATGTCCACCAACAGTGGATATAACTTCCTTTGGCGTCCTCGCATTTCCAGCATTTGTCTTTTAGCTGCTTATAGAACCTCACCAGTCTCATTGGTGTTAAGTGCCATTTACTGTATATTTCTTCAATGGTAAGATTGTAGGACCCACCCTAACCATACCACTACCACCTCTAATAACACATAAGATATGCCTGTAATTCTAAGACACGCCTCATTTTTAGAGATATGCGGGGAGGGAAGTGTTTCTTGGAATTGAAGAAACCCGGCAAAACTGACTAAATACGAGGGCAGTACCAGTAATAAATGCTGGAAATGTAAAAAGGAAATAGGATGTTTCTTTCATATGTGGTGGAACTGTTATAAAGCAAGGAAATTCTGGAAAGGGATCCATAGGGAGATAAAAAATATTTTGGATGTGGATTTGGAGTTCAAACCCGAATTTATGTTACTAGGTCTAATTAATTTTGATTTAGAAGAAAATAAAGAAATACTTTTTATATATTGTATAACAGCTGTGAGGATGACATATGCGAAGAGGTGGAAGGACAATGACACTCCGGGGTTAGCTGATTGGAGAAAGAAACTGGTGGACATAATGAACATGGACTCACTCTCATTTGCCTTAACAGAGGAGATACATAAAAAAAAGACGGACTGGTCTCCGATAATTATATACCTGAACAAATTCAAAATAAAATGGACAATGGATCCCTAACAACACAAAGGACTGTACAAACAAATTTATACTTCACTGGGACCAGAGGAGATTCGACTTGGCAAACAAGATAACTTTAGAGTTACATTGTGTTTATATTTTATTTAATATGTGGGATTAATATTGGATATATATCAAGGGAATGGGAGAGGGTAGGAAGTATCCACCGTCTGTTTTTCTTTTGTTCGTCCGGGGTGTATGTGGGGGTTCGGGTGTTGTATTGTATTTCAAGCAGCCTACGTTTCTGTGTGTGTGTCTTTTATCACTTTGCAAACCAATAAAAACTATTTGGGAAAAAAAGAATTGAAGAAAGACAGTCTTTGTACAAAAAATGCTTTTGAAAGGGTAAGGAAAGCAAAGTATGTTATTCTTCAACAGGAAAAACATGGGCAGTTGGAGGGAAAAGACCCAGAATAAGGGACAAATGGTTAAATGCCAAAGAGGAAGAGGGAGGCTGGGGGATCCCAAGTTTAGAAGTTTACCATGCTGCATTTCAAATACAAAGATTGATAGAAATACAGTATACGGGGGAAGGGTAAATATGGAAAAGATAATAAATAATATTAAAGGAAAACAAATAATATTTACGGAATGGAAGAGGAGAGAGGAAACAGAATTTAAGGAACCCTTTAAAGCAGGGGTGCTCACACTTTTTCAGCATGCGAGCTACTTTTGAGCAACCAAGTTGAAAAGATCACCTGCCGCGTGCGCGTGCACCCGCGGGCGGCTTCTTACTAGTTTGGGTGCTCACCGGATTTGGGGGAGGCGTCCGATCCATGGCGTCTCTCGAGGCCCCTGTCGCGCTGCCTCGCCTGTCTCTCGCCCGGATCCATGGATCCGGCTGAGAGAGGCAAGGAGAGCGCACGGGGCCTCTCCCTCCTCTGTCACCTATGGCAGGGCGGCGACAGAGGAGGAGGCCCCCGCGCGCTCCTCGCCTCTCTTTTCGCCCCGATCCATGGATCTGGGCGAGAGAGGGGCAGCGAGAAGCGCACGGGGCCCTCCCTCCTCCTCTGTCGCCGCCCTGCCATAGGTGACAGAGGAGAGCCCCCCAGACTCCCCGCCTCTTTGCCCGGATCCATGGATCCGGGCGAGAGAGAGGCGAGGAGAGCACGCGGGGGCCTAATCCCCTCTGTCGCCTATGGCAGGGCAGCGACAGAGGAGGAACGCCGGCTCCTCGCTCTCTCTTTCGCCTGGATCCATGGATCCAGGCGAAAGAGAGGCAGCGAGGAGCGCGCGGGGGGCCTCTGTCGCCTACTGCAGGGCAGAGGAAGGCGGCGCTGGGAGCCGCCATATGGAGACTCAAAGCGGTTCACAACTAAAAAAATTGCAATACAACTTAAAACATACAACTATCAAAACAGTATAAAAACATCATTAAAAGCATATAAAATCACAGCAGCCCCTGAAAATCTTTAAAACCGTCTTTGATCAAGGGTGCATGAATTAAAAGATTTTAGTCTGCCACCGGAAGGACATCGGGGAGGGGGCCATTCTGACTTCCCTGGGAAGAAGGGAGCTCCAGGGTAGAGGGGCAGCCACCGAGAAGGAAGGTCCGCTCTCTCATTTCCACCCATTGAACTTGATATGGAGGTGGGACCAAGAGAAGGGCCTCTCCTAAAGGTCCAAGGCAGTGTTTTTCAACCTTTCTTGAGCCGCGGCACATTTTTTACATTTACAAAATCTTGAGGCACACCACCAAACAAAATGACACAAAATGACACTCTAACACAGCAATACATATAGTTAATATGTTTTTAAACGTATTTATAGACTCAGTGTGAAACCTGGGCCTGTTTCGATGAACACAACATAGATATCCTGGCAGGAATGGCAGAAAGACACAAACTTCCCACACAGAACTCCCACAACCAAGGGAAAATACTATAAGGGTTTGGTGGGCATTGACCTTGAGTTTTGAAGTTGTAGTTCACCTATATCCAGAAAGCACTGTGGACTCAAACAATGTTGGATCAGGACCAAACTTGGCATGAATACTCAATATGCCCAAATGTGCCCACAGATGGGGTTTGGGGGGGAAAGACCTTGACATTTGGGAGTTACAGTTTCTGGGATTTATAGTTAACACACAATCAAAGAGCATCCTGAACTCTTGCAACAATGGAATTGAACCAAACTTGGCATATTGAACTCTCATTACCAACAGACAGTACTGAAAGGGTTTGCTTGGGAATTGACCTTGAGTTTGGAAGTTGTAGTTCACCTACACTCAGAGAGCACTGTGGACTCAAACAATGTTATGTTATGTTGTTGTTTGTTTTCTATCCAGAATCACAATGTTGGAAGGAGGCTCACCACTTTAAGGTCCCTAAAACAGGCATGGGAAAACTTCGGCCCTCTGGGTGCTTTGGACTTCAACTCCCACCATTCCTAACAGCCTGAGGCCCTTTTCTGCTTAAATGGCTGGGGGGGGGGAGGATAAGAGCCTGAGGCTGCGAGGAATGGTGGGAGTTGGAGCCCCAAAACACCTGGAAGGTCCAAGTTTGCCCATGCCAGCTTTCGACAGAGACCTCTTCCCCCTTCCCTTCGCGCCCTTTCTTCCCCCCTCCTCCGAACACTGACTTTTTCTTCTACACTGCCGCTTCTGCTGCCATTTTGATCCGAGGGGGCAGCGTGAGCGTGTTCAGGAGGGGAAGGGGGAGGGAAGAAGAAGTAACCTGAGTGGGCGCTACTGCGCAGACTCGCCCCAGAGCAAAGCAAGGCAAAGCGAGCAGAGCGAGGTTGGGAAGAAGGCAGCCCAAGTGGAGAAGAAAAAGTGTTCGGCAGGAGGGGGAAGAAAGGGTATTGGAGGTTCCAATTTCCCACGGCACACCTGATGATCACTCAAGGCACACTAGTGTGCCACGGCACACTGGTTGGGAAACACTGGTCTAAGGGCCCGGGCAGGTTTGTACACTAGGATGCGGTTGGCTTTAAAGGTCATAATTATGCTTGATAACAAACTAGCAGCAACAGGGGGTTATCCACTCCCTGTAGCCATCCCCAGTGAGCAACCTGGCTGCAGCTGTTTGGACCAGCTGAAGTTTCCGAGCACTCTTTAGCGCATGGGTCAGGAACCTATGGCTCACGTGCCAGGTGTGGCTCTTTTGATGATTGCATCTGGCTTGCAGATTTTGCCTTTTCAGATAAGACCAATGCTGGCGCAATCCCCAAAACAAATGGGACAAGAAAATGGAGTTCACGTGAGGCTGCCAAGGAGAACCAAAGCAATCAATCGCTGAATGGGGGTTGGAGGAACACTCTAAGGCAGGGGTGCCCACACTTTTTCAGCATGCGAGCTACTTCTAATAAAACCAAGTCAGAAAGATCTACTTACCTCCTCAAGGCTGGAGAGGGGGGGGGGGGGGCTTGGCATGACCTGGGCTCTGGCACGCTCTACCACCTCCAGGTGAGGAGGGCAGTGCCCCATCCTTGTGCTAGCTATGCCACCACTTGCTTGGCACTGCCATCCCAGCCTGGAGAAGCTGCTGGTAGAGTGGGAGCCAGGGGGCGGAGCCAGGCTGCACCAAGCCCCTCCCCCTCTGGATTTGGAGCTCCCAGCTCCCAGCAGCTTCTCCAGGCTTGACGATGGCAGTGCCAAGCCAGCCTTGTGCTAGCTATGCCACCACTTGCTTGGCACTGCCCTCCTCAAGCCTGGAGAAGCTGCTGGTAGAGTGGAAGTCAGAGGGGCGGAGCCAGGCTGCACCAAGCCCCGCCCCCTCCTCTCTGGCTTTGGAGCTCCCAGCAGCTTCTCCAGGCTTGACGATGGCAGTGCCAAGCCAGCCTTGTGCTAGCTATGCCACCACTGGCTTGGCATTGCCATCCTCAAGCCTAGAGCTGCTGGGAGTGCTGAAGCCGAGGGAGGGGGCGGGGCTTGGTGTGCCCTGGCTCCGCCCCCCTCTGAGAAGCGCCCCATCATGGGATCGACCTCCTTCGGTCCCGGGATCAACTGGTCGATCGCGATCGACTTCCTGGGCAGCCCTGCTCTAGAGCAACCCCCATTCAGCGATTGATTGCTTTGGTCCTCCGCAGCAGCCCATGTGAACTCCGTCTCTCTCTGCCTTCCCGCGGAGCCTGGGAGCGTTGTAGGGCTTTATTTACACACTGCTTTCTTGCCCATATTGTTTGGGGATTGCTCCAGCATTGCTCTTAGTCTACGGATTCTTCGGTTGGACATACGCACCCTCATTCTGCCGGGGGAATCCTTTTCTCATAGTATGTACTTATATACTCACTCACATTTAGATGAATTCAGTCTTAAAATATATTATATATATTATATGGCTCTCACCAAAATAAAGTTCCAAATATTTTGCTTTCATGGCTCTTTGAGTCAAAAAGGTTCCCAACCCCTGCATTAAAGGAAGGCCCATGTAGAGAGCATTACAGGAATCCAAATGGGATGTAACTAAGGCACGGACCACCGTGGCCAGATCTTGCTTATGACTCAAACATGTCAGGCAAACACCCGATCCTTCTTAATTCACACATCAGAAGCTCTTGTTGGCTTTTCTCTCTCGCCACCACAAAACTCACACCCGTTCGCTAAGTGTGATAAAGGATCAGATCACCTTTAGGCCTTACGAGGGATGTGTAGGTCCTTGTTGGAGATGGTAGCAGTGGGTGAGAGGGTGGTTAAGGCTGCAACAAATATGAAAAGGCCCGTTTACAGAAGACACGCATATTATTCTGGGAAATGGGGACCATCACCATAGAATCATAGAATTACAGAGTTGGAGGAGACCATCTGGGCCATCTAGTCCAGGGGTGCTCAGAATGGTGATCGGGATCACCAGGGTGATCTTTTGGTTTTTGCAGTTTGTCTTCTTCACGCGCCCCTGCACGCTGCAAAGAAGTCCTCCGTCGTTGCTCCTCCCCGCTCCCTGCTCGTGCGCCGCCTCCAAAAGCTGCAGAGTCCAAGAGGCAGATTGGGCCCCCTCTTTTGGATTCCTCCTCCTCCCTCCGTCCTTCTCCAGCCACTCAGAGTCATAGGAGACCAAAGGGGGTGGGCCTGGATGACGCGATGCATGGCTGGCCCCGCGTGCATGCGCAGAAGCGCCCATTCTGCCTCTCGGACTTCTCGTGAGCTCTTGGAGGCAGCACGCATGCTGGCGGCGTGGAAATAGGAGCAATGACGGAGGAGGAGGACGCTTTGTGGTCATTTCCTTACCGCATCTCAAAGGTCGGTCTTTTTACTTTGGGGTGGGTGCTTGATTGTTCTGTGGCATGTCTCTTTGTTTATTTTTAATGTTTAAAATGGCCTTTTAGCTCCAAAGCCTCTCTGCTTGCTTTGTTCCTTGAGAAATATATGTTGGGGAATATATGGAACTGTGGGAGAAATGGTGTGGTTGGATGTATTTTTCCATGCCCCTTTGTTTACCTTGCTGACTATTAAGTGGCCTTGCAGTTCAAAAGCCTCTCTTCTTACTTTCTGGCTGATAATATGTGTGATAATATGGCAGTGTGGGAGAAATGGGGTGGTTGGATGTATTTTTGCATGCCCCTTTGTTTACCTTGCTGAGTATTAAATTGCCTTGCAGTTCAAAAGCCTCTCTTCTTACTTTCTGGCTGATAATATGTGTGATAATATGGCAGTGTGGGAGAAATGGGGTGGTTGGATGTATTTTTGCATGCCCCTTTGTTTACCTTGAAGAGTATTAAATTGCCTTGCAGTTCAAAAGCCTCTCTACTTACTTTCTGGCTGATAATATGTGTGATAATATGGCAGTGTGGGAGAAATGGGGTGGTTGGATGTATTTTTGCATGCCCCTTTGTTTACCTTGCTGAGTATTAAATTGCCTTGCAGTTCAAAAGCCTCTCTTCTTACTTTCTGGCTGATAATATGTGTGATAATATGGCAGTGTGGGAGAAATGGGGTGGTTGGATGTATTTTTGCATGCCCCTTTGTTTACCTTGCTGAGTATTAAATGGCCTTGCAGTTCAAAAGCCTCTCTTCTTACTTTCTGGCTGATAATATGTGTGATAATATGGAAATGTGGGAGAAATGGGGTGGTTGGATGTATTTTTGCATGCCCCTATGTTTACCTTGCTGAGTATTAAATGGCCTTGCAGTTCAAAAGCCTCTCTTCTTACTTTCTGGCTGATAATATGTGTGATAATATGGCAGTGTGGGAGAAATGGGGTGGTTGGATGTATTTTTGCATGCCCCTTTGTTTACCTTGCTGAGTATTAAATGGCCTTGCAGTTCAAAAGCCTCTCTTCTTACTTTCTGGCTGATAATATGTGTGATAATATGGCAGTGTGGGAGAAATGGGGTGGTTGGATGTATTTTTGCATGCCCCTTTGTTTACCTTGCTGAGTATTAAATGGCCTTGCAGTTCAAAAGCCTCTCTCTTTTTACTTTCTGGCTGATAATATGTGTGGTAATATGGCAGTGTGCGAGAAATGGGGTGGTTGGTTGTATGTTTATGCTCTGTTTTATATTGTTGTTATTAAATTGAAATGTTGATGTTTTATAACTTCATTTTATGTAAACTGCCCCGAGCCTGCTGGAAGGAGCGGTACATAAAAATGAATAATATAAGTAAATAAATAAATAAATAAATAAGAAAATAGTTATATGTTTTACATTTCTGGGTAGGTGATCTTTGGGACTTGGTTTTTTAATCAGTAGCTCCCATGCTGAAAATGTGTGAGCACCCCTGATCTAGTCCAGGGCTGTCCAACTGGCGGCCCGGGGCCCGTATACGGCCCTTAGCCCCTTCCCTCCAGCCCCATAAGCTTTTTTAAAAAATAAAAAAAATAAAAAAATACAAAAAATAAAAAAATACCTACTTCCGGGTTCAGAGCAAGTATCGCGAGAATACGCAATCCACACGGGATTTCGCTGTCAATATTAAATAAAAATAAGGGGAGAGGGGAGGATGGAATTAAATATTAAATTAAAATAAGGGGAGAGGGGAATATTATATTTATTAAAAAAGGGAGAGAGGGGAGGATGGAATTAAATATATTTAATATTAAATTAAAATAAAGGGAGAGGGGAGATGGAATTAAATATATTTAATATTAAATTAAAATAAAGGGAAGGGGTGGAGCTGGGGTGGGGGGGTGGGAGTGGGGGGAGAGACCCTATGGCCCCCCAGGTCATCAGTGACCGGAATTCAGGCCCCTGGGCCGGTAGAAGTTGGACAGCCCTGATCTAGTCCAACCCTCTGCCATGCAGGAAAATCACAATCAAAGTATCCCTGACAGATGGCCATCCAGCCTCAGTTTTAAAACTTCCAAGGAAGAAGCTTCAAACACACTCTGAGGTGGAGAGTTCCACTTTTGAACAGCTCATAAAGTGAGGAAGTTTGTCCTAATGTTCAAGTGGAAACTCCTTCCCTGCCATTTGAACCCATTGCTCTGAGTCCTCGTTTCTTGGGCAGCAGAAAACAAGCCTCTTCCTTATGAGTGCCTTTCACATATTGATACATGCCAATTATGTCTCCTCTCCACCTTCTCTACTGCAGGCTAAAAACACTCCGGCTCTTTAAGATCTCCCCTATGAACCATCAAGGACATTAAGATCCTCCGGAGAGGCCCTGCTCTCGGTCCCACCTTCTTCGCAAGCACTGCTGGTGGGGACGAGGGTCAGGGCCTTCTCTGTGGTGGCCCCTCGGCTGTGGAACTCCCTCCCAGGTGATGTTAGATGTGCCCCCTCCCTGCTGTTCTTCAGGAGGCGGGTGAAGACTTGGATGTGGAACGAAGCTTTCCCAGAATAGGCTGTGATTGATTATAGTATG
Source organism: Anolis apletophallus (assembly GCA_030556195.1). Taxonomy (NCBI): domain Eukaryota; kingdom Metazoa; phylum Chordata; class Lepidosauria; order Squamata; family Anolidae; genus Anolis; species Anolis apletophallus. Next base: position 150,031,852 of record JARBWK010000005.1, on the reverse strand, counting down.
AATTGAGTGACCACGTTCACAGATTTAGCTGAATTGGTTTTAAATGGCAATGTGATTTGTATGTTATGTATTTTGGTGCTTTGTTTTTAATATATTGTTGTAACAAGTTTTTAATTTGCATAGCATTGAATTATTGCTGTAAGCCGGTCTGAGTCCCTCTATAGAGGTGAGAAGGTCGGGGTACAAAAAATTTAAATAAATAAATCTATATCTATCTATCTATATAATAAAAGAGAATGTTTGTATGTATGTGTGTGTGTGTGTGTGTTTGTGGATATGTGCCAGCTTTCTGATTGGTTGCCACTGTGGAATTATTTGCATAACGCCTCTGGTTGGCCAGCACCGCCAACATTCCGACACTCTAAAGTGGCAGAGGGGGGGTAAGGAAAAGCCCCGAGGCAGTCAGACATGGTGGGAGTTTAAGGCCAAAATACTTTGCGGCCCCCAACAATGACAGATCAGAACCACAAAATCCCCCATGACCCACTTTACATCCTGGTGCAGTTTAGGGCAGGATGGGCCACAAACGATGGGATTTGCAGTACCTTCACCCGATTCACTTTCCACAGACCACTGCAGACCCTACAAATCACAGATCAGGCCCAAACTTGCCACACAGAGTACTCATGACCCACTCTACATCCTGCTGCAGTTCTAAGGGGGGTGGACCATGGATGATGGGTCTTGCAGTACCTTCACTCACTTACTGAAACCACTGCCACCCTCATCCAATGACCAATGCAGACCAAACTTGGCACACAGAACCCCCATAACCCACTCTACATCCTGGTGCAGTTCGGAGTATGGTGGACCATGTGTGATGGGACTTGAAGTACCTTTACTCATTTCCCAAGACTGCTACCAATGTCATCCAATGACTGATCAAGACCAAACTTGCCACACAGAGCCCCCATGACCCACTCTACATTCTGGTGCAGTTTGGAGGAGTATGGACCATGGATGATGGGACTTGAAGCACCTTCACTAACTTCCTGAGAGCACTGCAAGCCACGTAAACATCTCATAAGGACCACCCTTGGCACACAATGCCTTTCTCAAATATCTATATAATAAAAGTCAGTGTTTGTGGATGTGTGGAGGAATATGTGGCAGCGTTTCGATTGGTTGCCACTGTGGGATTATTTGCATAAAGGACTCTGATTGGCCAGTCTCAGAACTCCAACATTTCTAGAGCACCAGACAGAGGGGATTGGTTGCCACTGAGGGAGTATTTGCATAAAGGACTCTGATTGGCCAGCATCCAAGAATCCAAGCCTCTACATAAGGACCACCCTTGGCACACAATGCCTTTCTCAAATATCTATATAATAAAAGTCAGTGTTTGTGGAGGTGTGGAGGAATATGTGGCAGCGTTTCGATTGGTTGCCACTGTGGGATTATTTGCATAAAGGACTCTGATTGGCCAGCATCCAAGAATCCAAGCCTCTACATTCAAACAACATGATTGGTTGCCACTGAGGCACACCACCCTTGGCACACAATGCCTTTCTCAAATAACCCGGGCACCGCCGGGTCCCCAAGCTAGTAAATAAATAAAGGCTACCATCTTCTTCCAGATCCCCCTCCTATAGACCAGTCTTTCTCAACCAGTGTGCCGTGAGGGACCTCCTGCTGTGCCGCGAGAAAAGCTCTCTGCCCCCCTTCCTCCCCCCTCCTGCCGAACTCCTGCTGCTTGGGGGAGGAGGAAGGGCCGGGCAGTGGCGAAGAAAAAGAAGAAGGGACCGGGGTGCCACCTCCTTCGGCTGTTTCCCCAGCCAGCCTCCAATCCGCCATGACTCCCACCATGACTCTCGCCCCTCGCTCGCTGAAGCTGCGTGGAGGAGAAGCCCCGCCCACTGAAGCCCGTCCACCGCTCATGCTCCTCCTTTGTAGGAGAGCTGAAGGTGGGGGGAGGGGGCAGGGCATGGCGCGGGCTGTAGGAGAGCTGAAGCTGGGGGGAGGGGGCGGGGGGGGGGCATGGCGCGGCTGGCTCCGCCTGGCTCCGCCCCCTTCCCGGCTTTGGCACTCCCAGCAGCTGCTCCCAGCAGGCCACCATCCCCCAGCCGTTCTTTACTGTGTTAGAGTGTCATTTTGTGTCATTTTGGTTGGTGGTGTGCCCCCGGATTTTTTTAATGTTAAAAGTGTGCCGCGGCTCAAAAAAGGTTGGGAAACACTGCTATAGACAGACCAGATCCTCTGCTAAGATGGGCCTCTCCAGGCATGTAGCCGGGGGGGGGGCTAAGGGGGCTTCACCCCCCCCCCCGAAATTCTCAGGGTGGTCCACGAAAAGGCCTTACTGGTACATTATTTAAACTGTTATGTTTATTCATATCATGATCATTATATCCCACATTAATGGGGTTATTGGGACAACAATACAAAAGGTTTGCTAGGGTAGACCCTCTTCCACCCAGTCTCAGCCCCCAAATCAAAATCCTGGCTAAGGCCCTGGGCCTCTCCATTCCCTAAGCCAAGCCATTCCTGGCTCCAGTGGTCCATGGGCCAAGCTCTCCCCAAGGGGAAGACTGCCTCCCTCTTCCAGATCCCCTCCTCTAGATCCTTTCTGCTGCAGATCCCTTCTGCTGCCATCTTCATCCTCCTCCAAGGCAGCCCTCCCCGCCTGAAACATCACCCCCCCTTCCCCATCACAACCTCCCCCTTCCTGAGCTGCCAGAGGGGATTCTGCGCCCAGCATCTCTGCCCTGTTCCTTGTCCCGCGCCAAAGCCTTCCTCCCTGCTGCAGCGATCCAGGCCTTCCCCCACCCTTCCCCACGCCGCCCCCATCAGCCTTCTCCTATACCTGGGGGCCCCTTGGGGGAGAGGGCCTTGCCTCTCCTTCCTCCCTTCCCCTTCTTCCCTTCTGCTCCATCATCCCATCCTGTGGGCGGCGGTGGACTCACCGAACATCTGGATGTGGCCCTTGGTGACCGGGTTGAAGCTGCCGCAGGCCAGCAGGATGACATGGGTCTTGGTGGTCTCTGTCATGGCTCTTCTCCCTGAAGACGGGGGGTCGCCAATGGGTTGGGTGAAGGGGAGGGGGGTCGTCTTTGTCGGAGCGCTTTCTCGGAAGCTCCCCGGCGCGCCTGGCTTCTTTTTGTGTGTGTTTCTCGGTGCGCCTGCAGAAAGAGGGAGGGAGGGGGTTAGGGAGGGGGGAGGGAGGATGCCAATGACGTCACTGGCTCCCTAACACCCCCCCCCTTTAACACCTTCGTTGCTAGGAAGGGAAAAAAACAGCGGGGAGGGTTCTCTCGGCTTTGCTTCGCGAACGAAGATTCAGGAAGGACTCATCCTACGCTTTTGACAAGCGCGTTGATGACTCCAAAGGCCAACCTGAGATAGGCAAGTTCGGTTGCAGAAAGCACAGCAGAAAGCACAGCAGAAAGTCTCCTTGGGTGATGTTGTTTCCAAGTTGCGGTTCTTTCTGCGTTGTCGTTTCTCTTCGCAGGGCCGGCCCCGCCCATTCCGCCGCCTACGCGGTCGCGTAGGGCGATGGTACCTGGGAGGGGCGTCGCGAACTGGGAGGAGCGCCAGCGCGCCGCCCCCGCCGCTGCGCTCCGCAGCCAGCTGCGCCGCTGCCGCTGTCGCACGCGGCCGGGCGGGACACCCTCACGCGGCTGGGCAGGACGCCACTGCGCATGCGGCCGGCTGGGACGTCGCTGCGTGTGCGCGCCACCGCTCGGACCCACTTGCACGGCCGGCCGGGGCGTCGCCGTGCATGCGCCACCCGCGACGCACATTTTCGCAGGCCGCGCGCGACGCCATCGCGCATGCGTGAGGGCATCCAGGAGCCACCGGGGCACAAAAATAAGGTTTGCCTAACCCCCCCCGGGAGAGGTGAGGCCGCCCCTGTCTCTTCGAGACCCATTTGGCCAGGCATGTAGCCGGGGTCGGGGGGGGCTACGGGGGCTTCAGCCCCCCCCGAAATTCTCAGGGTGGTCTGCGAAAAGGCCTTACTGGTACATTATTTAAACTGTTATGTTTATTCATATCATGATCTGATCACCATGCTCATTATATCCCACATTAATGGGGTTATTGGGATAACAATACAAAAGGTTTGCTAGGGTAGACCCTCTTCCACCCAGTCTCAGCCCCCGAACCAAACTCAGCCCCGAATCAAAATCCTGGCTACGGCACTGCATTCGGCGTGTCTTCTCGAAAGAGGCCGCAGCATTGCGGATAGTGCGTCTCCATGCCTCCCGATGTGAGGCCAGGGTGGACCATTTTTGGTGATCAATCTGGCCGAGCCTGAGATGTTGTTTCAGGGAGTCCTTATATCTCTTTTTGGAGGCACCTCTCTTGCGCTGACCCCTGGCAAGTTCACCGTAGAGTAGTATCTTTGGGAGGCGGTGGTCCTCCATCCTAGAGACGTGCCCTGCCCAGCACAGCTGTGTTCTCAATAGCATGGCCTCAATGCTGGTGATCCCTGGAGGGTTATATTCGGGGCAAAACTGGAGGTCTGGGTGGGCATCCTCATCCACCCCATCTCTACCTGCATCCCTGACTAGGGAAAGATACCAACATAGAGTGGAGATGGCAACCCAAGCCCTGTCTCCATCCCTAACTATAGGCATATATAAACACAGAGATGCAACGTATGGACAATGTCAACACAAAGGAGGAAACCCTGGAAATGAACACAATCTGGTTACCAGTATTTAAAGGGGAAAAAACCCCACCAGAATCAAGACAGTAAATAAAGGACACCACTCAGCAACAGGGGAACTCCAGACAGCAAACCATCAAGTGCCAGTTAACACCTCCCAAACAGAGGATGCCCAAACAACTAGGCCAGTGTTTCCCAACCAGTGTGCCAGGGCACACTAGTGTGCCGTGAGCGATCATCAGGTGTGTCGTGGGAAATTGGTAACTCCAATACCTAAGTTTGGTTCTATGCCATTGTTGCAAGAGTTCAGGATGCTCTTTGATTGTGTGTTAACTAGAAATTGAACTGAAACAAGATCGTAGTTTAAAGCTAAAATTTGCTGATCTTCCTTTGGACAGTTATTTGGTTTTCTGTTGGCAGGGAGTTCCCCATTCTGGCCAACAAAGCTATTTTGACATTGCTCCCCTTTTCAACCACATATCTGTGTGAGATGAGCTTCTCTAGCTTGACTGCGATAAAAACTAAACACAGAGAGAGACTGACAGCTGTTGAGCAAGAGCTTCGTGTGTGTCTTGCTGCCATTCCTGACAGGATATCTATGTTGTGTTCATTGAAACAGGCCCAGGTTTCACACTGAGTGTATAAATACATTTAAAAACATATTAACTGTATGTATTACTGTGTTAGAGTGTCGTTTTGTATCATTTTGTTTGGTGGTGTGCCCTAGGATTTTGTAAATGTAAAAAATGTGCCGTGGCTCAAAAAAGGTTGAAAAACACTGAACTAGGCTACCTCTTTACAGATACCCTCACTGGTTGACTTTGGAGCTTCATGGATGGGGTTACACTCCCCCTGAAGACGCAGGTTCGCAGCTTGGGAGTGATCCTGGACTCATCGCTGAGCCTAGAACTCCAGGTCTCGGTGGTGGCCAGGGGAGCTTTTGCACAGTTAAGACTTGTGCGCCAGCTGCGCCCGTACCTTGGGAAGTCTGATCTGGCTACGGTTGTCCACGCTCTGGTCACATCCCAAATAGATTACTGCAATGCACTCTATGTGGGGCTGCCTTTGAAGACAGTTCGGAAATTACAATTAGTCCAACGGGCGGCAACCAGATTACTAACTGGAGCTACATACAGGGAGCATACCACTCCCCTGTTGTGTCAGCTCCACTGGCTGCCTGTCAATTTCCGAGCTCAATTCAAAGTGCTGGTTTTGACCTTTAAAGCTCTATACGGTTCTGGCCCAGCTTACTTGTCCGAACGCATCAGCCCCTACGTCCCACCTCGTAATTTAAGATCATCCGGGGAGGCCCTGCTCTCACTCCCGCCAACTTCTCAAATGCGGTTGGTGGGGACGAGAGAGAGTGCCTTCTCGGTGGTGGCTCCCCGTCTGTGGAACGCGCTTTCAAGCGACATAAGATCAACCCCATCCCTCCTGGCATTCAGGAAAAAAGTGAAATCTTGGCTGTGGGACCAGGCGTTTGCACATTAGAACAATACAGCTCTTTGGACTGGATTTGTAACAGCAAGTTGATGGATATGGCTCAATGCTCCTGTTATGGACGAAATACTGTTTCTATCTTAAGAGAATGTGTATGATGTGTTAATGTTAATTGTATTTTGATGTGTTTTAATGCTGTATGTTTTTGGTTTTATATTGTATTTATTATGTTGGCATCGAATTGTGCCTTTTGTTAGGCCGCTCTGAGTCCCCCCTCGGAGGTAGAGAAGAGTGGGGTAGAAATGTTGGAAATAAATAAAAAATAAATAATGGCACCGGGAATGCGGTGCAGCTGGCTAAGTATCAGCTGCATAAGATCTCTCTGACCAGTAGAGGCCTGCCCGGGTTGAGGTGAGTGCTCGACCTTTAAGTGTAGCCTGCTGCCGACCTTTGCAGCCCGAAAGACAGTTGCATCTGTCAAGTAGGAGATAAAGATACCACATTAAGTGGGGAGGCACATTTTGACTGAATTATGAGGCCATTAAAGAACTCCAGGAACGCTGAGGAATGTTAAAGGAACAACAAGGGATGCTGGGAATGCTGAGAGATGAGGAGTGCATCAGCTCCCCCTGGTGACCAGAGTTTGCCTCTGTTCGTCTATATGTTGTGTATGTGGAAAACGGCAGGAATTGTCTGCTAAGTATGTGTACCTGTAATCCGCTCTGAGTCCCCTTCGGGGTGAGAAGAGTGGAATATAAATAAAGTGTATTATTATTATTTATTACTCAATGCTATTCATTCAAGCTTATTAATTGCTACACTCACACTTCCTTTCTCCCACCTTGGAAATTCCATAGACAGACGGACAGACACACTCCACTTGCCTCATTTTATTTATTTATTTATTTATTTACGTCATGTTTACTCCACTCTTCTCACCCCCGTCGGGGGACTCAGAGCGGCTAACAATGGCACAATTTGATGCCGCAATACATTACAATGAAAGCACAATATAACATACAAATATCTAAGATGAAAAAAAACATTAGTAAACAGTCATAAAGCCTTTTCCATTTCACAATCACAGGTCATGTTCAGTGTTCAGTGCCGCCGTATCCACCAGCCAAATGCCTGGTTCCACAACCACGTCTTCAATTTTCTTCTAAAGGAAAGGAGGGAGGATGCCAATCTGACCTCGCTGGGGAGCAAGTTCCATAGGCGGGGGGTCACTACTGAGAAGGCCCTGTCCCTCGTCCCCACCAGCCTCGTTTGCGCAGCTGATGGGACCGAGAGCAAGGCCTCCCCGGCGGATCTTAAGCTACGAAGCAGAACTGTGATCCAAGCCACGGTCATCTCGAGACTGGACTACTGTAACGCGCTTTACGTTGGCCTGCCTATGTCGTCGATCCGGAAGCTCAAGCTGGTGCAGAACACCGCCGCCCGGCTCCTGTCTGGGGCCCCAGCAGGTTGCCGAATAACTCCAATCTTGCGGGATCTGCACTGGCTGCCTATTGAGCACCGGGTCGCCTTCAAAGTGCTGGTTCTTACCTTTAAGGCCATTCACGGCCTGGGGCCAGCGTATCTGAGGGACCGTCTTGCCCTATATTGTCCACCGAGATCACTGCGGTCTGAAGAGACCAACCTGTTGGCAGTCCCATCTGCCAAAACAGCCCGTCTAACATCTACTCGCCGGAGGGCGTTCTCAGTGATAGCTCCTACGCTATGGAACGCCCTCCCGGCTGAGGCCAGAGCCCTGAGGGACCTGCTCCCCTTCAGACGGGCCTGCAAAACCCATCTGTTTAGGCAGGCCTTTGGGGAGTAGGCCCCTACACCGCTGCTGTTTTAATCTGCCATTTTAATCTGTTTTAACTGTTTAATTGTATTGTTTGTTTTAAATTGTATTACTTGTACTTTGTTTTTTATGCTGTTCCCCTGGCACGGAGCCAGTGGTTTGTGAGCCGCCGCGAGCCCCTGGGAGTCGGCGGCGTAGAAATCGCAATAAATAAATAAATAAATAAATAAACTTAGAGGGAGATACAGTATGTTCGGACAAGTAAGCTGGGCCGGAGTCGTATAGGGCCCAACAGACCTCTGAAGATGCCAACCACAGATACAAGCAAAACGTCAGGAGAAAATGCTGCCAGAACACAGCCATACAGCCCGGAAATCACACAAGACCCCAAATATTAAACTGGTTGTAACAATGCAAATGCAATGAGGGCTTTGAGTCATATGATTTGCTGCAAAAGCCATGGTCTCAGCATTGATCCATCCCAGGAAGATTCAGGTAGATCTACTTGGTTTTTCACTTTTTATAAGGTCTTTGATTCCTGGGATGGATCAATGCCAAGACTATGGCTTTTGCAGCAAATCATATGACTCGAAGCCATATGATTTGCAGTTTAATATTTGGGGTCTTGTGTGGTTTCCAGGCTGTATGGCTGTGTTCTGGCAGCATTTTCTCCTGACGTTTTACACCTTCGTTGCAAATACGTTTGGTGGGGACGAGGGACAGGGCATTCTCAGTAGTGGTCCCTCGCCTGTGGAACTCGCTCCCCAGCAAAATAAGGTCAACCTCTTCCCTTCTTTCCTTTAGAAAAAAGCTAAAGACATGGCTGTGGGACCGGGCGTTATGGGGTATCTGATATGTAATTGTTTTTAATCTGTTTTGTTGTATTTTGATATGTTGATGTTTGGTTCCTTTGTATATGGCATTGAATTATTGCCTTTTGTTAGCCGCCCTGAGTCCCCCCTCGGGGGAAGAGAAGGGCGGGTTATAAAATAAATAAATAAATAATTGTTTAAAATTTATTTATTTATTTATTTGATTTTATACCACCATTCCCAAGGGCTCGGGGCGGTTTACAAGGAAGAATATAAAACAGCAACTAATGAAACAATTAAAATGCATACATCATTCAAAAGCCTGCCTGAACAAGTGGGTCTTACATGCTCTGCGAAAAGTGCTTAAGTCTCGCAGAGCCTGAGTCTCAGGCAGCAGAGCGTTCCACAACACCGGGGCTATGATGGAGAATGCCATTTGCTGGGTTGCCGTTAGGTGGAAAGATCTAATACTGGGAATGTCTAAGAGATTGGAGTCTTCTGACCGCAGTGATCTCGGGGGGTTGTATGGGAATAGGCGATCCTTTAGATCAGTGTTTTTCAACCTTTTTGGAGCCGCGGCACATTTTTTACATTTACAAAATCCTGGGGCACACCACCAACCAAAATGACACAAAATGACACTCTAACACAGTAATACGCATAGTTAATATGTTTTTAAATGTATTTATACACTCAGTGTGAAACCTGGGCCTGTTTCGATGAACACAACATATATATGACTTCCTCTCACATATTTATACATGGCTATCATGTCTTCTCTCAGCCTTCTCTTCTTCAAGCTAAACATGCCCAGCTCTTCAAGCCGCTCCTCATAGGGCTTGTTCTCCAGACCCTTGTGAAATTTCACCCTGAGTGAAACTTGCTTCCAGATAACTATGGATGTCATGAAGCTGTTATGAACAGTTCCTTGGGATGGGGGGCAACTCTTGAAAAATCCAATAAAATAGTAAAAAAATAAACATTTCCAAGCGGAGAGGCTCAATTTGTTTCTTGGAAACCTGTGTCAGACCCCAGCCTGAACCCCAGCCCAATGCCGTAGTTAAACCAAACCGAAGCCATGTTGTTTCTGAGATACCAACTGAGCCAGAAAGCAAGCCACTGCAGAGCAAGCTCACTACTCACCACCACACACACCTCCAAATACACACACGTCCCAGGCACAATACTCCAGCAATTTCTACCCACACAACACAACACAACTTCCTATCACAACCCATCCCCCCAACCTCACGGGACCCTGCACACACAACACCTACCACCACCACAAACAAAAACCAACTCCACCTATACAACCAACCACAACACAACACTCACTGATACTCTACAAACACACACAAACACCCAAAACACCCCACCCACACAAGCATTCCACAACATACTACCACCCACAATGCCACCACACACCCACTAACTCATCAAAAAAGAAATACCTACACACAACACAATACGCACATAACACAACCTTGCGTCTACTGCTCAACCCATTTGTATGCCATTCCTTCCGTCAACACCACACACCGACAACTCCACAGGACTTCAACATCCCACCACCAGAACAACCCACAAGGACACAGCCATGACCCCACCAAGACCATAACTAACATTAATTCCAACCCTTACATACTCAGACTTTCTCGCATCTCCTAAATAGGGCACAGCAACGCGTGCCGGGTACAGCTAGTTCTAAATAAAGCATTTAACCTCAGCTGGTCTCAAGTGGTTTACTGAGGGAGCCCCCCAGGTCTACGGTGCAACAACCTGTGAATGCTTCAGCCTCCCGATGCTCCCAGGTTCGCTCACTGCCCAATTCACCGACGTGGAGCTTCCGGCATTTGGCGGAGCCCTTCCTTTGCCTCGGGGAGGATCTTTGGGGAGGGAAAGAGGGAGAAAGAGCTGCTAGGAGGGGGGAAGAGTGCCAATTTCCCACGGCACACATGCTGATTGCTCACAGCAAACTAGTGTGCTGCGGCACACTGGTTGGGAAACACTGCTTTAGATAAACTGGTCCCAGACCATATAAGGCCTTAAAAGTAAGAACTAGCACCTTGAAAGTGATCCAGAATTCAATTGGTAACCAATGCAGGTCCCGCAGTATAGGTGTTATATGGCAACTTGCAGGCTTCCCTGCGAGAAGCCGGGCAGCGGCGTTCTGCACTAGTTTGAGTCTCCGGATCGCAGTCAAGGGAAGGCCAATGTAAAGAGTGTTACATTAGTCAAGTCTTGAGATGACCGTGGCCTGGATCACCGAGGCTAGGTCGGTCCGGGACAGATAAGGAGCCAGCCACTTCACTTGTCGCAGATGGAAAAACGCGATCCTGCTGACAGTAGAGATTATGAAGAAACTCTGAACCATTAAGCTTAAAGTCAATTCTATTCAAGTTCTCTTTAATAAATATCAACATTTTATTGTTCAACAAACAACTGCCTCACTTGTGCCTCAGTCAAAAGAATTTAAACCAGTTCCTACAGCAGTCCAGAGTCAAAAGGTGGCAGCATACCTTAACTGGAGAAGAGATCATTTTAGTTTTCCTCCAGTGAGCCTTACTAAGAACTGTGGTGGTGGCGGCCAGTGGGTTTTCAAAGGTGTTTCGGCCAGGAGAGCATTCCAGCTCAGTTCAGTTTGAAATCCTCAAGTAAATAATACATTTATCTTTGTACTAGCTGTACCCGGCCATGCGCTGCTGTGGCATAGTCTGGTGGTATGGAAAATTAAGTAATGAGAAGGTCTGCTTAATGACCACAGCCACAACAATAGTAGTAGGAAGGAAAGAAAGAGGTACCGAAGGAAGGAAGGAGAGAAAGTAGAAAGGAAAGGAAAAGGAGAGGAAAGGCTGGAAAGAGGGAAAGAAGGAAGTAGAAAATGATATAGTATTCTTTTTTCCCTCCCTTTCTACTACTCCTTTCCTTCCTTTCTTCTCCACCCTTCCTTCTTCCTTTCCTTCCTTCCTTCCTTCTATCCTTCCCCTTCCTTCTCTCCTCCTTTTTCCCTCCTTCCTGCCCTTCTTTTCCCCTTTTCCTTCCTGTTATTCTTCCCCCTCCTTCCTTCCATCCATCCATCCTTCCTACCTTCCTTCTTCCCTCCTTCCATCCTTCAGTTCCTTTCACATTCTCTCCCTCCCCTCTTCCTGCTATCCTTCCTTTCTCCTCACATCCATCCCTCCACCCCTCCATCCCAAACAGCGACCTGGTCCAGCCATTTGCCCCCCCCCCCCAAAACACACACACACAGGCCTGGGGGGAGGGAAGGCAGGGGGAAGCTTTAGGGCGCCCGGGGTCTTTCCTCGTGCCGCCCCTCTGGGCAGGGGAAGCTAGAGGACCGATCTTCCTCGTGTAGAGCCCCTTTGATTGGCCGTTGGTTTCGCGCGCTCCGTGTGTTGTTTGCGAGGGGGTGGGGAGGCGCCGAGAAGCATAGGCGCACGCTGTGCTTTCGCGCGCCCGATCTGTTTGGAGGGGAGTGCGCGCGCACGGTGTGTGGCTTTTATGGGGGTGAGGAGGCGGCGAGAAGCCCAGGCGCGCGCCGTGCTTTAGGGCACTCGATCTGTTGGGAGGGGTGAGTAGAGGAGCTTTTCCTCGCGCCACCCCTCTGATTGGCCAGTGGTTTCACGCACTCCGTGTGTTGTTTGCGAGGGGGTGAGGAGACGGCGAGAAGCCTAGCGCGCGCCCAAGCTGTTGGGAGGGGGGAAAGTGAGCTGTTCCAACCGCCTTTACCATGCACGGTTTTTCTTGGCCTGCCCCAACTTGTAGTCCCAAACGTTTTTACAGTTTTTTGGCTGTTGTCTTTAATTGGGGGGGGGGGGGGGTTGGCAAACATACCTCGTTGGGTTATGTGTCAGTGTGGCCTGGTTTTGTTTGTGTTCGTTGTTGTCGCCCCCTTGGGCCCCTTGGCACTTGACCTCCCCGGACAAAAGACAAGGCAGCTGAGGTACAACAAGCTTTATTGATTATAAGGTAGCAAGGTAAGTAGATAGTCCAGGAAGCCTTTAATATGCAGCCTCCGGATAGCAGCAAATACTGGAATCAGCAGGGCTTGAGTATCCGCAACGGCAGGATCTCAAGCGGAAGAAGTTCAGGAACAAATGCGGGATGCGATAGATAGTCTCTGGGCCCCCAACCGGCGCAAGAAGGTTGGGCGGCTTAAGGTACTGCAGGCAGAGTCAATGCAAAAGTATCACGGCTTCTCCACAGGGTTCGACGATGAGCAGGAACAAGGCTTGGTGCTGGAACGAGGCAGCTGGGGAAGGCAGGCTGGCAGGGTCTTAGTAGCTGGCCGAAAGGCCCGGTTCACAATAGCATCATGGCAATAGCGGTCGTTGGTACGAGATGCTGGCATGCAGGATCTCACATCCTTTTTAGGATTCCTGACTGTAGGGCCCAGTGCGTCGAACATCAACTTGGATGATGGATGGGCCTTGGGTTGTTTTGAGAACCTCAGTCTTGAAGAATGTGGCGCCTCGTTAGCTCGAACCACCTGGGCTGGGGAGTAGCGCTTGGTGCTCCGAGTACCCGCTTCTGCTATCAGTCTGGTGGGCTCAGTTTGGCCTTGACATGCCTTTAGCATAGCATATTTCCTGGGAGGCACATGAGAACAGCAAAGAGGCCCACGGCAGGAGCCGGGAGTTAACCCAGCTGTGCTGGAAAGTTTCTTGGAGTCAAGCGGGCAAAATGCAGCCCCTAGGAAAGAGGCCGTCTGAAGCCCTTGGGGTGCGACGGTTGTGTAGTTTTGCTGTCTATAAGCTTATAAACACGGATTGAAGATTTTTATATATATAAGAAGATATTGGTGGCAGAGCATAAACCCTTTTGTTTGTTGAACACACACTTTATTAATATTGGTGGCAGCAGTTTTGATTCATTGGGGGTTTCTACAAAAGACATCTCCCCTTGTTAAACCCCCTTATCTTTACATTTGGTGACAGCGGTGGGATCAAATAGGAAGGTCCACCCTGCCCTAATTGGTCAATGGCCTCCATTCTTTCTACATGCCTTCTCAGAGTCAGGCCTGGATTAACCGATTGTGGCGCCCTAGGCCATACTCTGGAAGCGCCGACCCCGCCCCAGGAAGGAAGAGGGGAGGCGGGACTTATCTCCGCCCCCTCCTCGCTCGCGTCAGTGTCGGTTCCGCCCCTCTTCCTTCACTGACATGGAAGGGGGCGGAGGGAGTTTAGCCCCCTCCGGGGGCCTAGGACTTCCCCTCCCCCTTCCTTTACTGAAGGAAGAGGGACGGGGCCAACATGAGCAGTGAGGAGGGGGTGGCGGAACTTCCCTCCGCCTCCTCCTCTCTCGTGTCAGCATCGGATCCGCCGACGGGGCCAACGTGAGCAGTGAGGAGGGGGCGGCGGGACTTCCCTCCGCCTCCTCCTCTCTCGCGTCAGCATCGGTCCCGCCCCTCTTCCTTCACTGAAGGAAGAGGGGCGGGGCTAGCGCGAGCAGCGAGGAGGGGGCCTAGGACTTCCCTCCGCCCCTCCTCTCTCACGTCAGCATCGGTCCCGCCCCTTTTCCTTCACTGAAGGAAGAGGGGTGGGGCTGGCGCGAGCAGTGAGGAGGGGGCCTAGGACTTCCCTCCGCCTCCTCCTCTCTCACGTCAGCATCGGTCCCGCCCCTTTTCCTTCACTGAAGGAAGAGGGGTGGGGCCGGCGCGAGCAGTGAGGAGGGGGCCTAGGACTTCACTCCGCCCCCTCCTCTCTCACATTAGCGTTGGTCCCACCCCTCTTCCTTCACTGAAGGAAGAGGGTAGGGCCGGCTCAAGCAGCGAGGGAGGGAGGAGCCGAGGGGAGCAGAGCAAAGGGGGGCGTGGGGGGGCCGTGGATGATGCTTCCACCGCCGTGCGCATGTGCACTTTTTTTTGATTTTTTAAAATTATTTTGAATTTATTTTTACTTGGGGGTCCGGATCTGCTGCCCCCCCCCCTCCATGGCTGCCGCCCTAGGCCATGGCCTAGGGTCGCCTTATAGATAATCCGGGCCTGCTCAGAGTCATATCTAAAAGACAGGAGGCAGCCTCCATATGCCAAGCTGCAGTCAGCAGCCTCCCACTGCCACTATCTTCCTTACATAAAAATATATCTCTGTCTTGAGAAGCATCTGTTGTGTCCATCTCTGTCTCTCATTCACAGCCATACATAATTTGCCATCCAGATCTTTCTTTAATACCATTCATTTATTTTAAACCAAGAACTGGTCTGCAAATATCTATTCTTAGACAGATATTTAAGTATAGACCTCATCATGCTTGTAATGCAAAGCTACCTCTTCCTCTTCCTTTCTTAACACCGCTGTCTTCTTGTCTTCCTTTTTTAAAAATTCACATCCCCTCTCCATGGATGCTGAGACCAATAAAGGTCTGTGTGGAGCTATTGATGTATCTTCTGTTTATGGCTTTCATTCTGAATCAACCAAATCCATTTTGCTTTCTCAAAAGACTGAAGCGATTTGGGGTTTACTTTCCGCTTGTGATTTGATAAGCTTTTCTTCAGTTAAAGGGCCAAGCAGATCAAAGTCACCATAAAATGCAAGCCGCGACAAAAGTTTCCCGGAATGGCAGGAGAGCAAAGTAGTGAAAGATTTAACCCAGGCAAGACAACATTGCTACCACTTCTGGACTGCATCATAGGTAGATCTTCTCCCTTCAGGTCCACAGTATTGAGGGGAAAAACCCATTGTATTTTAAAGTCCATGCACATTTTAATTCCAGAGGACATTTCCAAACTGCGAACCTGTGTCTTCAGGGGGAGTATTACCCCGTCCAACACAGGCTGTAACCCAAACGGCTCATTCCACAGGCAGGTTTTCACTAGCTTCCTAAAGGTCAGGAGGGAGGGGGCAGATCTAATTTCATTTGGGAGGGAATTCCATGGCCAGGGGGACACCACAAAAAAGGCCCTGTCTAGTGGTGGGATCGAGAGCAGGGCCTCTCCAGACTATCTTAACACTCTTGATGGTTCATAGAGGAGAATACGTTCGGACAGGTAAACTGGGCCGGTACCGTATAGGGTTTTATAGGTTAAGACCAGCACTTTGAATTGTGCTCAGAAGCTAATTGGAAGCCAGTGGAGCTGGCGCAACAAGGGAGTTGTACGCTCCCTGTACCCCGCTCCCATTAGCAGTCTGGCTGCCAAGCATTGGACTAATTGCAGCTTCCGGGCAGTCTTCATAGGCAACCCCAGCAACGTAGAGCGCGTTGCAGTAGTCTATACGAGATGTAACCGGAGTGTGGACCACCGTGGCCAAGTACGATTTCCCAAGGTACTGTTCGCCCTCATTGGGCAGGGCCAATCTACACCCTCTGTTCCGTCTTCCAGACACCTGTTTTGTATTGCCCCCAGTTCTAGGAAACAGCATCCCTTTGCATGTTCCTTTAGGGTTGCCATAGATCCACTGGCACCCTGCTAGTTAATCATCTACAGCAGGGCTGTCCAACTGGTGGCCCACGGGCCGTATACGGCCCCCAGCCCCTTCCCCACGGCCCCCTACCCTCCTGTAAGATACCTGCTTTTTAAAAAAAATTAAATTTTTTTGAATTCTTTTTGGAATATTTTTTGGAATTTTTTTCGCAGCGGGGGGGGTGTGAGGGGCGGGGCGGGGCAGGGAGGAGGAGCAGGCTCCCTTCCTCCTCCTACTTCCCTCCCTCCCGCCCCCCCCCACCAATCGGCGCACTCGCAGCCGCCTGCTGCAGCTGCTCGAGGCCTTGCTGAGGGGCGGCGGTGGCGGCGGCTGCTGAGGCAGCGGCGGAGGAGGTGGCGGAGGAGGAGGAGGGAGCGCCGCGAAAGGGAAGGCCGCAGCCGGCCATTCCCAGCCTCATGGCGACCGCTGCGGCCTTTCCTTTCCTCCTCTCCTTGGGAGTAAACCAAGACAAGGGTCCCGGTTTAATCCCAGGCAGAGGAGGAGGCAGGAGAATCGCGTCCCCTGCCTCCTCCTCTGCCTGGGAGTAAACAGGGACCTTGCCCCGGTTTATTCCCAGGCAGAGGAGGAGAATCGCGTCCCCAGCCTCCTCCTCTGCCTGGGAGTAAACCAAGACAAGGGTCCCTGTTTACTCCCAGGGAGAGGAGGAGGCAGGAGAATCGGTGGGGTTTAGAATGCTCTTTGATTGTAGGCGAACTACCAATCCCAGCAACAACAACTCCCAAATGGCAAGGTCTATTCCCCCTGAACTCCATCTGCATTCATATTTGGGCATATTGAGTATTCATGCCAAGTTTGGTCCAGATCCATCATTATTTGAGTCCACAGTGCTCTCTGGATGAAGGTGAACTATAACTCCACAACTCAAGGTCAATGCCCACCAAAGCCTTCCAGTATTTCCTGTTGGTCATGGGAGTTCTTTGTGCCAAGATTGGTTAATTCCATCATTGGTGGGGTTTAGAATGCTCTTTGATTGTAGGTGAACTACTAATCCCAGCAACTACAACTCCAAAATGTCAAGGTCTATTTTCCCCCCAATCCACCAGTGTTCACATTTGGGCATATTGAGTATGGGGGGGCGGAGCCGGGGGAGGGGAGGGGGCGGAGCTTGGGGAGGGGCGGAGCGGGGGCGGAGCTAGGGCGGGGCAGACCCTTAGGCCCCCCAGGTGATCAGTGACCGGAACTCAGGCCCCCGGTCCGGTAGAAGTTGGACAGCCCTGGTCTACAGGGTTTGCATCCAGTTTTGCAAAGCTTGCTGCTGGAGCCTTGCAAATGTATTCCTTTGGTTTGGGGCCCGCCCCTTTTTCCCCTGGGGATGAGTTCTCCATTTTGAGATCTCTTTTTAGTCCTTCTCAGGCTGGAGAAGAGATCAGATGTGCTTGGCCAGTCAGGTTAGCTGTGTATAGGCCACCGTAAATACTGCTTGACCAATTACTTGACTGAATGCTTGACTGAATTGCTTGACCGCTGGAGTTAGATAGGCCAATGATACCCTGCTGTGATTAGCACTGCTTGTTGTATATTGTCCCTATCTAACTGCCATTTAAGCATCCGTTCGCCTTTGAACTGGCTCTAGGCATAGATAGTGCTAAGAATGGAAGGCAGGCCAGAGACCGTACCTGATTGTTTCCATCAATGCCTTGAAGCCGTGATTAGATGGCTGCGGGCTAGCCGATTGAAGGTTAACCCGTCGAAGACGGAGATCTTGTGGCTGGGTTCCCCTGGATTGGGTGGCTGCCGGCTGCCTACCCTAGATGGCAAACCTCTAAGCCCGTCATCCTCCGTAAAGAGCTTGGGGGTCCATTTAAACCCATTGCTATCGATGGAGACACAAATCTTCACGGTATGCAAGACCGCATTTTACCATCTGCGGCAGGCTAGGCGGCTGGCTCCCTACTTGTCCAGGGGCGACCTGGCTACGGTGATCCAGGCGATGGTCATCTCGAGGCTGGACTACTGTAACACCCTCTACATAGGCCTTCCCTTGTGAACAATCCAGAAACTCAAGCTAGTGCAGAATGCTGCTGCTCGACTTCTGGCGGGAGCGTCAGTCCGAGAGCATATAACACTCATCTTGCAGCAACTGCATTGGCTACCAATAGAGTACCGGATCGTTTTCAAGGTGCTGGTGTTGACCTTCAAGGCCTTGTATGGCTTAGGGCCAGTGTACCTGAGGGACCGTCTCACCCCATATGTTCCCCCAAGATCACTACGCTCAGAAGAACAAAATCTTCTAGCTGTCCCGTCGATCCACTCCTGTAGGTTATCGTCAACGAGATCGAGAGCCTTCTATGTGGCTGCACCTTCCCTCTGGAACTCTATGCCGGATGAGGTTCGTGCTATCACCGACTTAGCCCCGTTTCAGAGAGCTTGTAAGACTTTCTTGTTCAAACAAGCTTTAAACCTCTCCGGCCCATGAAATCTGACATAAGTTCAGCGTTAATTTGCGATTACTGTAGATGCTTTGCTTCGGGATAGTTGTATTTTATGCTTCCTTGCTTTTATGTTTTATGCTTTCGTATGATGTATTAAACTGTTACTGTAATATTGTATGTGTACCATGTAAACCGCCCCGAGCCTTCCGGAAGGAGCAGTATATAAGAGTGAATAATAAATAAATAAATAAATAAATAAATAAATAAATAGGGAAGGCGTAGTTCCTTCTATTCAGTAACCTAGGGTCAGGGTGAGGAATACCTTTGGGTTTCCTTGCCATTCGGAGGAAGCAAATGGAGACTTTGTAGTCTTAGTCAGCAACCCAGGGAATTTTCGTTTTATATTTTGCAACCGTTAAGCTCTGTGCCAAGTCCTTCAAAGACTTTGTAGCTGAATAAACTATTTGTTCTTCATCTTCAACCTGGAGAGTTTTTTTGGGTTGCTGGACCCTAAACTTCTCAAGTAGGCATCCTGCAGTCCACCAGGCTTATAGGAAGCACATCGCAGTTCAGTTTTTTTAAACGTGCCTGGTGCGACGGCATACCCTCCTCTCCTCAATAAGCATTTCTCTGTCAATGGCATAACAGTAGAAGAAATATGCACATGTAGGAAAACATGCATGAATGTAGTGCTAGCAGCACAAGAGGCCCCCAGCCACTGAGGCTCTGGAGTATTTCTTTCCAGGGGCGGTCTAAGGTTATTTTATATGGTAAGCGAACATTACTTTGGTGCCCCCCTTTGTCTCCGCCCCCTCTCCCTTTGCCTCCGCCCCCTGCCTGCCCAATTGCATCACGTGACGTGTTTACAGGCTTCTGCGCCTGCAGGAGCTTCTGCGCATGCCCAGAAGCTCCTGCAGGCACAGAAGTCGAAGCCTATAAACACGTCACGTCAGCACTCTGTCTGTATTCGGCATGCAGGGGGCGGAGGCAAAGGGAGAGGTTAAGCCTCTCCCTTTGCCTCCGCCCCCTGCGTACCGAATACAGACGGAGTGCTGACGTGACGTGTTTACAGGCTTCGACTTCAGCGCCTGCAGGAGCTTCTGGGCATGCGCAGTGGCTCCGGAGCTCAACTTCAGCTCCGGAGCCACTGCGCATGCATGAAAATCTCTGCGCATGCCCAGAAGCTCCTGCAGGCCAGGCGCTGAAGCCGACGCAGCAGCAGGGAGGTTTGCTACGGCGGCGTGGCCAGCGTGGCGGCGCCCTTCCCAGAAGATGGCGCCCTTCCCAGAAGTTGGCGCCCTAAGCGGCCACTTACTTCGCGTATACGTCGGAATGCCCCTGTTTGTTTCAGAGGTACCATTGATAATCCAGCTCTTGTAGCAATGAATTCTATGGACTGCCTACACCTTTTGGGAATCAATTATTTATATACTTCATCATGAGATCTTCCAGTTTCAGTAGAGAGAGAGTGTGTGTTTTGGTTTCCAATGAGTGAATAAATTTTGGCTGTTCACCATCTCCATAGCACTCATAATGCTATCTTTCAATCTGCACCCATCTCCCCTACCATTCCTTGGTTGACAAAACAGGATAGATGCACCGTGTTCTCTTTCTTTGCCAATTTCTTCTTTGCCTTTCCGAAGAAGAAATACTAGATCAGTGATGGGCAACCTTTTGAGCATGGTGTGTCAAAATTCGCCAAAAATCCGAGCGTAATTTGGGTGGTGTGTCACTTCAAGAAAAAACCCATAATTTCGCAATATTTAGTTGAAATAACAAAAAAAATAATTGTAATATATAACTATATTTAATACACCAAAAACTAATTATATAACTTACCTTTTTAGTGACTTCTTTGTTCATCTGTCAGTCGGTTTCTTTTGTTGATCTTGATATTATTTGACTTGTGTGGGGTGCCGTGAACTAAGATAACTGGGGGGGGGGGGGGGACTTTAACTAACCTGCCTATTACGTAGTAACTCTTTTTTTTTTTGCTGAATTTCATTGGCCAAATCTTCAATTGAAGGTTGATATTTTGAACACTTCAAGCCCAAGCAAGCACTACTAACTTCATCTGTCAGTCGGTTTCATTTGTCGGTTTTGATATTATAAGAAGGCAGAAAATCCCACATTATCTGCTTTGAAATGGGTTATCTGAGTACACTCTCAGATAATGTGGGATTTCCTGCCTTGATATTCTAGGACAGTCTTTCCCAACCGCTGTGACTAGTGTGCCGTTTGAGATCACCTGGTGTGCCGCGAAAACGTCTCCTCCCCCCGCCTTTCTTCCCCCTCCTGCTGCTGCTGCTTGGGGGAAAAGGAGTGTGTGAGGAGAGGGTTGGAGGAGAGGGAGGACGCTGGGCTGGGGGAGGCTTTTCCACCTGGCCCCCATGCCCTTCCGAAGTTGGAAGGATGCGAGAGCCGGGCGAAAAGCTTCCCCTGCAAGGCATCAAGGCCTGGGGGAAACTTTTCGCCCGGCTCTCGCGTCCCTCCTAAGTCAGGAGAATGTGAGAGCTGGACGAAAAGCTTTCCCCGCGAGGCATCGAGGCCTGGGGGAAACTTCGCCCGGCTCTTGCATCCCTCTAAAGTCAGGAGAACGTGAGAGCCGGGCGAAAAGCTTCTCCCATGTGGCATCAAGGCCTGGGGGAAACTTCACCCGACTCTCGCCTCCCTCCGAAGTCAGGAGAACGCGAGAGCCGGGCGAAAAGCTTCCCCCGTGAGGCCTTAACTTAGCCTCACAGCACGGGCAACGGCTGTGAGTGGCCTGCATAGAGCAATGATACATTCTGGCTTTGATTGGTCCTGCCTTCCTCACCTTCTTCCGGGTTCACCGCAGCACTCTCCGCGGCTACGGAAGAGCTCCTTTCTGTAATTGAGTGCATTTCCTGATGGGTATTTTCCCCTTCATGTCCCAGTAAGGTTGTGATTACCTTATGAACGTAATTTTACTGAACCGTGCAAGATTGTATGTGTTTATGAACTGGGTCAATGTACAAACTGTGAGTGTTATTGCAGCTCTTCTCTAGTGTGTGAGAGGTTTTCATATGAGTGTTATTTAATTGGACTGTATTACATGTATGCCGCATATGATACTTTGCCCACATTATCCTGTATTGTGAATGGAATATTGATGGTTACATGTGCTACAATTGGTGTGCCCCAGGATTTGGTAAATGTAAAAAATGTGCCGCGGCTCAAAAAAGGTTGGGAAACACTGTTCTAAGATATAGGGCTGTGTGGGAGAACGACCGAGCAAAGATGGCGGCAGGTCGGGCGGTGTGAGTGCTCCTCACCCCGCCAACCGTTACCGCGATCCAGGGGGCGAATCGCGCCCCCACCTCAGGCTGCAAACAGCAGTCAAGAGGCAGAGAAACCGGGGGATCTTGCCGCTGGCTCCAGAAATCCCCCTCCTCAAGAGGGGGGAGATTGAGAGGCCCGGCGAGTCCTCAGCCCGGCGAGCGGATCGGGAGCGGGAAGCAGGCTCAAGCCTGCATTTACTGCCAGCCCAGCTCGCCCCGACGGAGTAAGTAAAAGGACCGAACAAGGGGGGGAAAACAGTCAGCCCCAGAACCCGGGGAACGGAACGGAGCCCCGGCGAAGAGAGATCACGCAGGGGAGAGGGGGTGGTTGCAGGACAGGAGGCAGACATCTCGGCCTGAAAGACCCCCAAAGGCCCGGAAGACACAACAGCTCGGGGGACAATCGGGGACAGATAAGCAGCCGAGAAAAGGAGAAAAGAGGGAGGTAGAGCGCCTGCGGGACCCCAAAAAGCACCCCCGAAAAGCTCCAGAAGGCACAGGAAGGAGAGATCCGAGAACCAAGATGGCGGCCAATGAAGGGTAGAGAGAAAAGATAACAACCTGGGGAAGAAGGCGGCCATTTTTGGAGAGGGCTCCTTCTGCCTCAGGGGAAAAAAAAAGAGGCGCGAAACAAACAGGAAGGGAAGGCAACAAGCCACAAGGAACCAAATGTAGATTGGACATTCAACGGAAGGGCAGAGAGGACGGAGAAAAGAGGGAGCAACAGAACAGATGGGCCAACAAGAGAGTCAAGCAAAGGAACACAAAAGCCCCATAAAACAGAGAGGAATATAGGGGGGGAGGGAGAGGGGGAACAGAAAAGGAAAACAAGACGAACAGGACAGGGCTGGGTGGAAAGAAAGACATAAAGAAGAGGAGGGAAAAGAGCAGACAACACCGACCCTCCACCTCCCCCCCTCCCTTCCTCCAACAAACAGGAATCAATCAACGCAGTGGCTCTGGCCGATGCAAAGGACATCACAGCGCAAGACAAAATCGCAAAGACATCTCCCTCCATTCTCAGCTGAGCAAAACATGCCAGCACTCAAATAATCAAACACAGAAGTAAAAGAACAAGAGAGAATGCAGGGAAGGAGACCAGAGGAGGAGAAAGTAACTCTAAAGGACATTATGACAGAACTACGAAAATTAGGGGAAGCACAAGACAGGTGCATACAGAAGATTGACTCAATAATGGCCCGACAAGAAAAGCAAATTGAATTGCTACAGGACGCAAGGCTAGAATCAAACAAAGAAGCGACCCCCATAAGGCTAGTACTAACAGTTGTTTATGAGGATGGAAAGGAAACACCCCAGGTTGCAGGGAAAAGTGCAGCAATACAAGAGGATTTGGAGAAGGGGGTGGAGAAGACTACAAAATTGCAAGAAGCATTAGGGGAAAGAGGAATTTATTCAAACAGAAAACGAAGAGGAGAAGAAACTCTGGGAGCTACTAGAGCGATTAATGAAGATTCTACAGTCTCTACCCTCAAAAAGGAAGAGAGGACAAGAACCAGGAGGTCGATCCAACATCTAAGGGTTACATTCAGGGTGCAAATAAGAACAAAGCTAAATGGAGTGGGGGACAGACCAATGGAATGAGAAGCCGGAGGAGGACAACTCAACAAAGCAGAAAGAAAACTCCAAAGAAAAGACATCCTTACTCTCCAGGGAGGCCCACGGAATATAGTCCTTCGAGAGGTGAAAACATGGAGGCGGATGTAGGAGGTCTAGAATCCCATAAAGAATATGGTTAGGAAGGAGGACAAGAAAGATGAAAGGAACGGACGCAACTACATTAAAAGACAAGGAACGGACTATGGACATGGATCCTCCTACCAAACAACAAACAACGCGAACCCCCAACCAGGTAAACTCAAGAGTCAACGACCCTGGCTACCTGATGAAGGAATGGGACTACCTATAACCAGACAAGCTGATCTTCCAAGAGCTAGCATCCCCCCTTCTCGCACAATGTCAACCACACCTTAACCCCCCCATTTCTTCCCTTTTACAAGAACTGAACAAACGAGACTGTACGGAGGTACCGGAAGTCAACATGACTCCCCCTTTTCCGTCTCCTTCCCCTCCCCCTTCCCTCCCACCTCCCTAGCCTCCCCCTTTCCCCCTCCCCATCGCGCTCCACTCAGACCTCTTACCCATCCTCAACCCCTCCCCCACCCCCCTCCCCTTACCAAGGTCCCAGGAACCCCCCACCACCACCACCCTCACACCTTTTCTCAGTTTTGCTGTATTTGAAAACCTTAATCAAAATTATTGGGAAAAAAAAAGATATAGGGCTGTGTGGAAGGGACCTGAGTCCACACTGCCATATATTCCAGTTCAAAGCAGATAATGTGGGATTTCCTGCCTTGATATTCTGGGATATAGGGCTGTGTGGAAGGGCCCTTAGACTCCAATTTCCAGAGCCCCTGACTAAGGAACAAGTTGGGGGAGACCTCTGGGAATTGAAATCCCAAACACCTGGAGGACCAAAGGTTGAAATCCTCTCAATTCAGTAGTTGACTGAAAGAGGAAAACAAGGGCTCCCTGAGAGCTCTGTTTTGGGGGGCAAAGGGACCTCACGGCGAGGGAGAATGCAAAGGAGGGGGAAGCTGAGGACGAAGGAATGGCTGGGAGCCTGGCAGGCAGGCAAGTACTGAGCCCCTGAGCTAGAAGGAACGCGTCTGCTCCTTCCTCTCTCTGCACGCAATGCGTACGGCTTGAGAGAGCGCGTGTCACTAGAGATGGTTACGCGGGTCACCTTTGTCACAGGTTCGCCATCAGGGTACTAGTTCATGGTAGCTTGTTTTTTGTTTTTGTTTTAGCTAGACTCTTTCGTCTGCTTGACAGTCTTCTTTAAAACCTCTTTGGTGTTTGATAGCACCCAAGTGTCTTTTAAACAAACTCTGCAAGTTGTCAAGACGGCATATATGCCAACTGAGCCAACTTTATAATCTATCAAAATTGAAAAATGAAAATAAACAGTTCCATTGTACATGTAGCACGAGGGCTTGTCTGCAAGTGTCACCTAGGGCTCTTCTAAATGAGGCATTTAAAACTTGACTAGGGAGAAAAGCACTCAAGAAACACTCTCAAGTGCAGAAATTATATTAGAGTCATAAATATCTCTGGATGTTTTAGGAGGAAAAATTCTTTTTTTTTTTTTTTTTTTTTTTTTCAGGAGAAGTTGAAATGAAAAAGTCCATTTATTTACACAGGAGGAAAAATTCTTATGGGAACACAGATGTCTCAAGGCTTGTACACACGTGCACATGTGTGTGCGCATACACAGAATGATGGAAGTCTAACTTCAAAATTGACAAAATAAAATAAGGCTAAAGGCTTTCAAAAACATAATCGTTTGTGCATTTTCTGGAAGGCCTGGTTTCAAAAGCTGTCAAATAATAAACATTTGGTGGTGAAGTGAACATGATGAGTTTTCTAGGTTGGAAACAGGGGCGGTCTAAGGTAATTTTATATGGTAAGCGAACATTATTTATTTTGGCGCCCCCCCTGTAAAACAAATATACAATTATAATATCACAATACCATTAGTAGTATTATATTGTATCAATGTATATACAATATATTATAGTACATACTCATACTATATTATATCATAATTAGATTATACTACATTACAATATGATTATATTATAATATATTGACATTATAATATAATATAACATTCTATTATATTATTATTATTATAAAATAATAAATAAAATTATTTATTTAAATAAAATTATCCTCTAGTAAATATTTTCATTACTTCTATAAAACTCAAATAACCCAAAATAAAGTAAAATAAAATATTATATATTACTCTTTTCCTGCGCAGTTGCGCCTGTCTCTCCTTGATGCTCCCGGCCGGCGCGCGGGGAGGTGGCCGGTTGTGGTAGGGTTCACGCGTGATTGGGCCTGGTGAGGGAGTTCGCCTCAGCGCGCGGTGGCTACTTCCGGTGGCAGCTGTCAGGAGACAATACGTCGGTCGCCAGTACCCCTTTGGCTCCCCTCCCCTCTCCCTTTGTCTCCGCCTCATGCCTGCCCAATTGGGTCACCATATTTGGCGGCAGAGCAAAGACAAAGTGAGAGGGGAAGCACTCCCTGCCTGCCCGATAGGGAGTGCTTAGCTTACAGGCTTCTGCGCACAGGAGCTACTGGGCATGTGCAGAGGTTTTCGCGCATGCTCAGTTACTCCTGCGCTCAACTTCAGCTCCGGAGCAACTGCCCCTGCGCGAAAACCTCCGCACATGCCCAGAAGCGGCGTTGGAGCGCACAAGGCTGGGGCCCAAAAGTAGGCAGCCGCGGTGCTGCCTGAGGAACATCGGCAGGGCCAGGATGCTGTCTGGCACCGGCGCCCAGCGGGCGGGGGAATTTGCCCCTTCCCAGATGGCGCCCCATGCGGCCGCTTCCTTGGCCTAACTGTAGGACCGCCCCTGGTTGGAAATGAATTATGAGACACTTCTGGGAAAGATCACTCTGGCCTTTCAAGTGGGGCATCATGAATATTACATCAATGACAAGGCATTCCTAGATTTCATCCATTATAATAATATAAGGAAGATGTCTCAAAGTGGAACCAGTTGCCTGAAGAGAGTGATTGGACTGGGTGAAGAGAAACAGGGCGACGCAGTAGTAGTCTAGAAAAGACGGCAGAGATGTCAACTGAAAATCCCTGTTCTGGGAAAGGGATGACTTCACCTGTGGTAAGTTTGAGCTATGCAGGCAGGAGGAACTTGAATAGGATTGAAGTATGTCCTTAAGCTTAGATTCATTTTCCCTGGGTTTATTTTATTTTATTTTATTTATTTATTTATTTATTTGTGTTTCAAACTTTTATACCGCCACTCTCCGAGGGCTCAGAGCGGTTACAGAGTTTGACACATAACAGACAAAGCACAGAAGAGAAAGTATGATTACATAACAGAGAA
Organism: Anolis apletophallus; assembly: GCA_030556195.1. Classification (NCBI taxonomy): domain Eukaryota; kingdom Metazoa; phylum Chordata; class Lepidosauria; order Squamata; family Anolidae; genus Anolis; species Anolis apletophallus. The sequence continues at coordinate 150,005,173 of JARBWK010000005.1, read as the reverse complement.
GATAAAAGACTATACAACATTCAAAGAGCCAGAAAGAGAGACATGGGTCTGAGTTCCAACTCAGGACCTACGGGGCTGAGAGAGTCGTCTAGCCGCGGAATCTGTCATAGTCAAAGGGAGGGAGCTGTGAAGCTCCTAGCGAGTCACCGACCATACCCACTGATCTCGGTAATTTAAAGGTGTCCGACCTGCGCCAGCTTCCAGCGCTCAGGCCCCAGAACGTCCCTGACTTGTGTACCCTAGACGTCCTCCACCCTGGTGGGTCAGCTGAGGGCCTTGGAGTCTTAGGAGCTCTGTGGTAGTGACGAGTCGCTGGCCTGCTTTGTTGCTGAGTGGCCCAAGAGGTTTCCTGGCACTCCTCTAAGGGGCCGGAAGTTGCCTCTTTGGTACTCTTCTTTTTTCGGTGGCGTTTCCGTTTCCGGAGTCGCTTGCATCGTTTCTTCTGTGAGATCGTCGTATGCTTCCGGTCCTGAAAAGATGAAGACATCCAGTTAACTCCAGCGTCCTCAAGCTCGGTCGCCATCTTCTGCCAACCCTCATCCATCCACTCCGCCGCCCTAGGGAGGCCACGGCGGCAGGGGTGGGGGGAGGGTCTTGAGCGCGGGCCAGGTTCCTCGTGATGTCCAACAATGGCACCGAGGGAGGGCAGCTGGTCCGGTTGAGACCGCTTCCCGGCAATCGCCATCACACGGGTACAGGGCTGGAGCTAGGTACAGTCCAGGTACAGTTCAATTTTAGCTGGTGTAGATTTGGGGCTGGGCGGTAACTCACTGTCCATCCTCTTCTCCTGGGCAAATCTCTGTTCAGGGTCGCCTCCCATCAGGGGCGGCCTTTGCCATTACGCGGCCTACGCAACCGCGTAGAGCGCCATCTTGGACGCGGTGGGGTGGGGCGCCATCGTGAGGCGCCGCGGCGTCGCCCGCCCTGCTGCTGCTGCGCTGCGCTGCCCTCTGCGGTTTTGCGTGCATGCGCAGTGCCTACGGAGCTCTCTTGAGGTCCGTAGGCACAGCGCATGTGCGCGGAGATTTACGCGCGCATGTGCTGTGCCTACGGATCACAAGAGAGCTCCGTAGGCACAGCGCATGCGCGCGTCGCCCTCCCGAGCGCATGCGCTGTCCCTATGGAGCTCTCTTGAATCCCGTAGGCACAGCGCATGTGCGCGGAGGGCGACGCGCGTGTGCGCTGTGCCTACGGACCTCAAGAGAACTCCGTAGGGACAGCGCACGTGCGCGTCGCCCTCCCGCGCGCATGCGCAGTGCCTACGGAGCTCTTTTGAGGTCCGTAGGCACCGCATGTGCGCGGAGATTTATGTGCACATGCGCTGTGCCTACGGACCTCAAGAGAGCTCCGTAGGCAGCGCAGCGCATGCGCTGTCCCTATGGAGCTCTCTTGAATTCTGTAGGCACAGCGCATGTCCTCTCCGAGCGCATAGGGCGCTGTCCCTATGGAGCTCTCTTGAATTCTGTAGGCACAGCGCATGTGCGTCGAATTGTGGACAGGACAGGAAGGAGCGGCGGCTGTGCGCGCGCGCTGTGCCAAGAAAAATATTTGGGGGGGGGCAAAAAATAGCTTTCTAGAGCAGCCTGCAGCATCCGCTCTGTTATCCCTGCTCTCTTCCTTATCACCAGGTCCCAGTCCAGCCCCGGGTCCACAGGGGATTCCTGGTGGAAGGCATCTGCGGTCGTGGTTCCGGTGTCAGCGTCGGGGCCGTGCGGGAAGACAGAAGAGAAAGCTGCAGTTGTGGTTGTTTTCCATCAATATTATAGCAGATATGACAGGCGCACTTGGGAATGTAAATAGTATGGGTGACAGTAATAGAATAAGATTTTTTAAAATTACACATTCCATTGTAGCTGAATAAAACGGTAGCATGAAACAAATGTTTTTGGCTTTTGTTAGAGCAGTGTAGGTCTCTGTATTTAACTGGCTGCCTTTGGGCTAGCTCTGGAAAGTTGTTTTTGCAGCCTTCTGGTTGCCACCTGATGCTAGGAAAAATTAAAGGTGCGATATATGGCTAAAATTTCAACAAGAACAAATCTTTATTACAGTCATAGACCAGCATAAGGAAGGCGGGGTACAGTCTCATAAAAGCACTATACTTTAAAATAATTATAGTCTAGGTCAGTGGTTCCCAAACAATTGTATCTGTCAGCCATTTCCTTCTTTCTTTTCCCCTCCTTGCCTCTCTCCTGCTTTTCTTTTCTTCCTTTTCCATACTTCGTTCTTTTCTTTCTTCCTCTCCCCCTCCCTCCTTTATTTCCTCTGTCTTTCTTTCCCCCTTCCTTCTGTCTTCTCTTCCTTCCCAGAGTCCTGAGCATGCCTTTTGCAGAGCCAGGTCTGAAGTGCCCCCTTCCCATTCTGCCCAGGGAATCCTTTTCTCATCGTATGTACGTATATACTCACATTTAGTTGAATTCAGTCTTAAAATATATTATATACTAGCTGTACCCGGCACGCGTTGCTGTGCCCTATTTAGGAGATGCGAGAAAGTCTGAGTATGTAAGGGTTGGAAATGATGTTAGTTATGGTGTTGAAGTGAATTGGGTGTTTTATGTTTGTGCCTCAGCTCTTTGCCTGCAGTCCTTCGGGTTTGACTTGTGCCATGGCCAGGACGGATCAGCTTGGGAGGGCTTGTCCTGTCAGGGGATCTCTATCTTCACAGGTGCGCCCAGTGTCTGTTGGGGGACTGTTAAAAATCCTTTCCGTATCTTTTTAGCCACCTCTCTCAAGATCTTCATGTCTAGCTTACTTTCTGCTCCTCTCTTTTTCAAGAGGTCCTGCTCTGTGTCTTTTGCACCCATTGGTCGATGTCCGATGAGGCTTTCCTCATGGACAGGCCATCTGAGGGAGCTCTTCCAGCACTGGGCATCAGAAGGTACTTGGTGATGACCTCCATCCCTTGGAGCCAGCATATAGAGGGGCTGGAGCACCCTCTTTGGCAAACCCCATTGTTGCTGGATGGTCCTCTTATTAATGTGGAATTCCAAGGCACTGGAGATCTTTTGGGAAAGGAAGAAGAGCTCCCCTTGAATGGTGTTGATCTCCATCATGGTCTTCTGATTTGAAAGTGTTGGAGGAGGCTCTGGCAGTTTGTTATGGGTCGGAATGTTCATGTTGGCTGGCCATTACAGCAGTTATGCAAATCCGCCCTTATTGGCAGCCAATCATGTTGTCAGAATGTAGAGGCTGGGGGAGTCTTTGGCAGCCCCGGAGGATGCTGGGAAATGTAATTTTATTTTTACTCGTTGTTTTGGGGGCCTTTTAGGTTGGGGGGGAAAGTTTCTTTGCTACAAACGTACCTTGCTTGAGGCCTATTTCTGTTGGCAAGTTTTGTGTTTCTGCGTTGTAAGGTTTCTCTGTTTCAGGTAGTCTTCACATGACGACTGTTCCTTTATATATATAGATATTATATGGCTCTCACTGAAATAAATTTCCAAATATTTTCCTTTCATGGCTCTCTGAGTCAAAAAGGTTCCCGACCCCTGACCTAATATATTTCACACAAAAGGAAAAGGGGGTGGGAGGCAGGAAGGAGAAAAGCAAAAAATGTAACTTTTATTGTAAGGGGCAAACAAGCTCCCTGTACTTGTTTTATTCTCTGGCTCATGGCTGAGGTTAAGTGAGGTTAAGCTTATGTGCTCCTTGCCATTGTGAGGCAGCGACTGCAGCTTGCTATGACTGTATGAATAGAGTAAAAAAAAACCAACCCCCCCCCCCCCAAGTCTTGTGTTGTTCACATACATGCATGCTTTCCAGTAGCTTGAGAGAATGAATGCTTGCCCAGTAATCTATTTGTATTTGTTGCCGCTGGATTTTCCTGTGCATCCAATGGATAGGTGTATGAAATGCACGCTCAGAGTGCAGACGCATTTATCCACATCACTGCAAATTTTCCCAGGCAACTTCCTTCCTATTGTTTCATCCAAGCCAGGAAATAGAAAGTCGCCAGAGCCATAATAATAATTTGAGACTGCTGCTGTTTGTAAACGAGAGGGCGGTTATTCGGAGCTGGCCTTGGGTGCTGGAGCCACCTGCAGGGCTACAACCAGAAAACCATGAGTGCATATTTAATTATTAGCTGTTTCATTTAGTGCTGCATCAGATGGCCAGGTGTATTTTTGAAAAGGAGTTCAGCTCGTATTCAACATCTTTCCTCGTACCAAACACACTGAGGCCCACACAGCTGAATAAAATTTCACATTATCTTTTTTGAACTGGGATATATGTCGCCCCCTTGGGCCCTTGGAACCTGACCTCCCTGGATAAACCACACAGCCGCTAAGGTACAACGGGTTTTATTTAGAATAGGTAGGTATAGGAAAGAGCCTGAGGCAATACAAGGCCTTCAGGTAGCAGCAATCAACAGGAACGTGCGGCAAGCATATAATCCGCACCAACAGGATTCCAAGCGGAGGAAAACAGGAACAAGCCGGATATAATGGAAAGTCTCTCAAGGATCCCCACCAGGTTATAGAGGCAGGGAACAGCTTCTTAGTAGCAATAGAGTTCTTTAGCAATAAAGTCTCTGCAGGAACAACACTGGATCAGCACACGAACGTGGCAGTAAGCAGGAACAAGGCAGCCCGATGCTGGCTGAGTAGCAAGACTTCTGGAAGGGCCGAAGCGGCCTTTCTCACAGAAGCATCCTCCTAAGCGCGTCGTTGATACGAGATACCCTCAATGGATATCCTGGGCAGTTATAGTATTTCCTGGCTTTGATCTACATGCGTCGAGTGTCAATGTTCTATGATTGATGGTCGGCTGTATGTTTTGGTTACTTCAGTCTCTCTGGAATGCCTTGCTCGTTAGCAAATTGCAGCTGGCAAAAGGGAGTCAATCTTGAGGCACCTACAAGGCGCTTCACTATCAGGGAGGCTCGTTTGAGTAACCTTCCATCTATCCAAGCTATGCATTCATGACTGGTTTCACACGGGAAATGCAAAGAGGCCCAGGGGGGAACTCTGGAATCAAGCAGGCTGACTTAGAAAGCATCTTACAGCCGTCCTGGCTGAAGTGCCGCTCAAGCAATACTGAGGCCTGAGGTCCTTGGAGTGTGACAATATATTACAGCGTGGACTCAGATAATCCAGTTAAAAACAGGTATTGTGAGATTTTCTGTCTTGATATTCTGGGTTATATGGCCTTGTGAAAGGGCCCTGTCTCTCCCAGGAACTGAATGTAGGGCATGACTGGGAACCAACATAGCTGGAAGAGCCTTATTAAAATATGAGCTCACTGGGCAATATTCATCATCATCATCATCAATTTAATATCTGTTAATCGCCCTCCATCCAGGATGCTCTGGGACAGGGGTGCCCACACTTTTTCAGCATGCGAGCTACTTATAATAAAACCAAGTCAGAAAGATCTACCTACCTCCTCTAGGCTGGCGGGGGGGGGGGGGGGGGGGGGCGGAGCCAGAGGGGGTCGGAGCCAGGCCACACCATTGCCATCCTCAAGCCTAGAGAAGCTGCTGGTAGAGCGGAAGCTAGAGGGGGCAGAGCCAGGCCGCGCCAAGCCCCGCCCCCTCCCCTCTGGCTTTGGAGCTCCCAGCAGCTTCTCCAGGCTTGAGGATGGCAGTACCAAGACAACCTTGTGCTAACTATGTCACCACTAGCTTGGCATTGCCATCCTCAAGCCTAGAGAAGCTGCTGGGAGTGCCGAAGCCGGGGAGGGGGCGGGGCTTGGCATGGCCTGGCTCCGCCCCCTCTGAGAAGCACCCCATCCAGCTGAGATCGACCTCCTTAGGTCCTGGGATTGACTGGTCGATCGCGATTGACTTCCTGGGCAGTAGCCGGCACCGTGTTCTTTAAGGCTGCCTTCCTCATGGAGATGAACTTCGCTAAGAGCAGCGATGTCAATATTAAGCTGTGATCGTTCATGGGTTATTACAGCAGAACGTCCACTATCTGCAGAATCTTGCATGGTTCTGATGTTCCAGCATGCAAGTGTCAGTCTATTTGAACCTTTGCAGGCAGGTGTTGGCCTTTGTTTCTTTGTCTTTGTTTGCCCGCATCGGAAGATGCCTGTTGGCCGCGGCTAGCACATGCACACAAACCTTGGTGTTGTTATCCTTCCATATTCTTACTTGTGATTTGATTGTCCATTGCTTCACTAGCAAAACAAACACAGTTTGTGGTCATATCAAGTCCTTTGGCATATTCCTTTGATGCTATCCATGAATAATGTATTATTGATCAGGCCTAGTCCTTTGCTCTCTCTCTCTCTCTCTCTCTCCATGCTTTTATCTTTATGTCATTGATTGTGACAAGCAGATTTGAAGCTACAAAATATCACCCAGATTAAATGGAATTATGCACCACTTTGAAAATATCTATACATCAATTATAGCAACTTGGCCCCACTTTTAATTGCCATGGAATACTGGAACCTAGAATTGTAAAGCCTGGAATTCTCTGTCAAAGGGCTCCCGAATACAGTCTCATATCCCATAAGGTGAAACTATACAAGTGGATTTGATCTGCTACAGTTGTGAAGTGTGAAATACCCTAAGGCAGGGGTGCTCAGAATGGTGATCGGGATCACCAGGGTGATCTTCGGGCCTCATCCTGGTGATCTTCAGGCCCCTGACCAGGTCTTTTGCTGTTGGTCCTCTTCACGCGCCCCTGCACGCTGCAAAGAAGTCCTCCGTCGTTGCTCCTCCCCGCTCCCTGCTCACGCTCCGCCTCCAAAAGCTCCAGAGTCCAAGAGGCAGAATGGGCCCCCTCTTTTGGATTCCTCCTCCTCCCTCCGTCCTTCTCCAGCCACTCAGAGTCGAAGGAGACCAAAGGGGCGGGCCTGGATGACGCGATGCATGGCTGGCCCCGCGCGCATGCGCAGAAGCACCCATTCTGCCTCTCGGACTTCTCGTGAGCTCTTGGAGGCAGCACGCATGCTGGCGGCGTGGAAATAGGAGAAATGACGGAGGAGGAGAAGGACGCTTTGGGGTCATTTCCTTACCGCGTCTTTTTACTTTGGGTTGGGTGCTTGATTGTTCTGTGGCATGTCTCTTTGTTTATTTTTAATGTTTAAAAATGGCCTTTTAGCTCCAAAGCCTCTCTGCTTGCTTTGTTCCTTGAGAAATATATGTTGGGTTATATGGAGATGTGGGAGAAATGGGGTGGTTGGATGTATTTTTGCATGCCCCTTTGTTTACCTTGCTGAGTATTAAATGGCCTTGCAGTTCAAAAGCCTCTCTTCTTACTTTCTGGCTGATAATATGTGTGGTAATATGGCAGTGTGGGAGAAATGGGGTGGTTGGATGTATTTTTATGCTCTGTTTTATATTGTTGTTATTAAATTGAAATGTTGATGTTTTATGACTTCATTTTATGTAAACTGCCCCGAGCCTGCTGGAAGGAGCGGTACATGAAAAATGATTAATAAATATAAATAAATAAATAAGAAAATAGTTATATGTTTTACATTTCTGGGCAGGTGATCTTTGGGACTTGGTTTTTTAATCAGTAGCTCCCATGCTGAAAAAGTATGAGCACCCCTGCCCTAAGGATAGATTTTACTGGTGTGAAAACCGCTTCAGACTGAAACCAAATGCTACAACAAAACCAGAATTACCTCTGACCAAAACTGTGCATTATTCTTCAGTCATTTTTGCACACTTCATGTAGACCAGGGGTGCCCACACTTTTTCAGCATGCAAGCTACTTATAATAAAACCAAGTCAGAAAGATCTACCTACCTCCTCAAGGCTGGAGAGGGGAGGGGCGGGGCTAGGCGTGGCCTGGCTCCGCCCTCCTCTGGCTTCCGCTCTACCAGCAGCTTCTCCAGGCTTGAGGATTGCAATGCCAAGCCAGCCTTGTGCTAGCTATGCCACCACTGGCTTGGCATTGCCATCCTCAAGTCTGGAGAAGCTGCTGGTAGAGCGGAAGCCAGAGGGGGGCGGAGCCAGGCTGTGCCAAGCCCCGCCCCCTCCCCAGCTTCGGTTCTCCCAGCAGCTTCTCCAGGCTTGAGGATGGCAATGCCAAGCCAGTGGTGGCATAGCTAGCACAAGGCTGGCTTGGCATTGCCATCCTCAAGCCTGGAGAAGCTGCTGGTAGAGCAGAAGCTACAGAGGGCGGAGCCAGGCCATGCCAAGCTCCACCCCCTCCCTCTGGCTTTGGAGCTCCCAGCAGCTTCTCCAGGCTTGAGGATGGCAATGCCAAGCCATCCTTGTGCTAGCTATGCCACCACTGGCTTGGCATTGCCATCCTCAAGCCTGGAGAAGCTGCTGGGCTGGCTGGAAGCCGGGAGGGGGTGGGGCTTGGTGCGACCTGGCTCCGCCCCCTCTGAGAAGCACCCCATCTGGCTGGGATCGACCTCCTTCGGTCCCAGGATCGACTGGTCTATCGCGATCGACTTCCTGGGCAGCCCTGATGTAGACTGTTGAAGCTGAAAGGGGATTTGGGGGGGGGGGGGTAGTCCAATGAGGGACATATTTAGGGAATCTGAAGGGGATCCCTCCTGCACAATATTCCCAAAATGTGCCATAAAAGCCAGACGTATTAAACACTGTGGCCTTTCTCTTATATGCTGTCCATGCGATATGAATATATATATTTTAATCTGGTATTCATTGTGATGTCTGTGATGAATGGAACAAAATCATTTACAGACAGAACAGGTTTAATTGGTTTTTCGACAACTTCACGGTTTAAGAACAACCTGTACTAATGAGCTTCTGTATTGATTCCTGCCCATGTTCAGCAACTGGAACCTAATAATCATTTTCATATGCCTCGCGTGACTTGCCAGTAGTACTTAAAGCTGTTTCATTGAAGATGATGCAAGTTCAAAAAAGCTGCAGCAAACGGCTTTATTTGAATAACCAATTGCTAATCAAACCTGAGCCATATTTTTAGCTATAACAGAGGGGGAAAGGCAATATCAATTCTTTTTCATACAAAGTGCATTTTCTTTTCCCTTTAAATTCTAGTTAAAAGCTCACAGCATTGTATAGTAGGAGTGAGCAACTCTAGGAGACTACATTGGCTCTCCAGGAGATGGCCATAACTCTTGCAAAAAAAAAAAATCAATTAAAAAATAACACCCTCCGGATAAGCAAAAGTCACTTTCAGTAAATTCCTTTTTCTAAAAAAACAGGTATTTATTGGGCTTAAATTATCCTGGGAGGCTGCAGAAAGTAGTAAAAACATACCCTTTCCCTCTAATAGAGATCTTGGGACTATTCTTATTAAATTGCTAAAATTATTCCTTTAAAAATATTATTTTATTATTTTATTGTACATGCAATTTATACAGAAAACTACAGAAGTTACATTTGAAATATCAATCTCAGTCTTAATTTTTCCACTCCACATCTTAGCACATTCTCTAAATAATTCCGAACCCTTAGTTATTGTAACCTTTTCAATTTTATCTATATTGTTCCATTTTCACGGGGCTGTTTTATATCTGTATTTTGTATTTTGTTGCCCTCACCTGCAAGGCCTTTGTTCTATTGTTGTGGCCATGTTGGCACTTAGGGGTGGAGCTGTGTCTTGGCTCCAAACTTGGCGTCACCACCCTTAACTCCTCCCCTTTCCGGAGTTTACCTGAGGGGCTGGACTTCCTTTCTGCCTCCATTCCAGGAGAGTACAAGGACGAAGCCAGGCGGAAATCTGGAGCTAAGGCTCAGACAAAGCACCTTCGTTCACGTATAGTCTTCCAACGCTCTCAAACCAAGGAATTCAGTAATAGGAAGGGCCAGCCCTTCAACAGAGACTGTATTTCTTTGGGGACCGAAGGACTTCGTGAGCCAGCGAACCATTTGAGGAGCAACAGAGGAATCCGGAACCTAAGAAAGGCACCTTCACTCTGCAAACAAAAGGCAAGTGAATGCAATTCCTTTCTTTAAAGCAGGGCTGTCCAACTGGCGGCCCGGGGCCCGTATACGGCCCCCCAGCCCCTTCCCTCCGGCCCCCTAAGCTTTTTAATAAAAAATAAAAATTGAAAAATAAAATAAATTTAAAAAATTAAAAAAAATACCTACTTCCGGGTTCGGAGCAAGTATCGCGAGAATACGCAATCCACACGGGATTTCGCTGTCAATGTGAGATCACGCCGGCGTTGACAGCGAAATCCCGTGTGGATTGCGTATTCTCGCGATACTCTTCGGCTACTCTACTACTGGATCGCTGAGGCCCACAGACGCGATTAGGACCTTCTTCGCCTCAGTCGGTCGTTGCCTCTCTCGTCGTCCGGGTACTCCTGGATCCTGCGCGTTTGGAAAAGGTAGGCCGAAGCAGGGGGGCTCCTCAGGGGGCTCCTCATTCCCTCCCCCCATCTCCCCTCATGTATTAAATATAAAATTAAATATATTTAAAGATGAAATAAGGGGAGATGGGACACATTAAAATAAGGGAAGAGGGGAGGATGGAATTAAATATATTTAATATTAAATAAAAATAAGGGGAGATGGGAGGATGGAATTAAATATATTTAATATTAAATAAAAATAACGGGAGAGGGGAGGATGGAATTAAATATAATATTAAATAAAAAAATAAGGGGAGAGGGGAGGATGGAATTAAATATATTTAATATTAAATAAAAATAAGAGGAGAGGGGAGGATGGAATTAAATATATTTAATATTAAATAAAAATAAGGGGAGATGGGAGGATGGAATTAAATATATTTAATATTAAATTAAAATAAGGGGAGAAGGGAGGATGGAATTAAATATATTTAATATTAAATAAAAAATAAGGGTGAGGGGAGGATGGAATTAAATATATTTAATATTAAATAAAAATAAGGGGAGAGGAGAGGATGGAATTAAATATATTTAATATTAAATAAAAATAAGGGGAGAGGGGAGGATGGAATTAAATATATTTAATATTAAATAAAAATAAGGGGAGAGGGGAGGATGGAATTAAATATATTTAATATTAAATAAAAATAAGGGGAGGGGGAGGATGGAATTAAATATATTTAATATTAAATTAAAATAAGGGGAGAGGGGAGGATGGAATTAAATATATTTAATATTAAATAAAAATAAGGGGAGAGGGAGGATGGAATTAAATATATTTAATATTAAATAAAAATAAGGGGAGAGGGAGGATGGAATTAAATATATTTAATATTAAATAAAAATAAGGGGAGAGGGGAGGATGGAAATAAATATATTTAATATTAAATAAAAATAAGGGGAGAGGGGAGGATGGAATTAAATATATTTAATATTAAATAAAAATAAGGGGAGAGGAGAGGATGGAATTAAATATATTTAATATTAAATAAAAATAAGGGGAGAGGGGAGGATGGAATTAAATATATTTAATATTAAATAAAAATAAGGGGAGAGGGGAGGATGGAAATAAATATATTTAATATTAAATAAAAATAAGGGGGAGGGGAGGATGGAATTAAATATATTTAATATTAAATAAAAATAAGGGAGAGGGGAGGATGGAATTAAATATATTTAATATTAAATAAAAATAAGGGAGAGGGGAGGATGGAATTAAATATATTTAATATTAAATAAAAATAAGGGGAGAGGGGAGGATGGAATTAAATATATTTAATATTAAATAAAAATAAGGGAGAGGGGAGGATGGAATTAAATATATTTAATATTAAATAAAAATAAGGGGAGATGGGAGGATGGAATTAAATATATTTAATATTAAATAAAAATAAGGGGGAGAGGGAGGATGCAATTAAATATATTTAATATTAAATAAAAATAAGGGGAGAGGGGAGGATGGAATTAAATATATTTAATATTAAATAAAAATAAGGGGAGAGGAGAGGATGGAATTAAATATATTTAATATTAAATAAAAATAAGGGGAGAGGGGAGGATGGAATTAAATATATTTAATATTAAATAAAAATAAGGGGAGAGGGGAGGATGGAAATAAATATATTTAATATTAAATAAAAATAAGGGGAGAGGGGAGGATGGAATTAAATATATTTAATATTAAATTAAAATAAGGGGAGAGGGGAGGATGGAATTAAATATATTTAATACTAAATTAAATTAAGGGGAGGAGAGGGCGCCGGGGAGAGGGCGGAGCCGGGGGCGGAGCCGGGGGCAGACCCTACGGCCCCCCAGGTCATCAGTGACCGGAATTCAGGCCCCTGGGCTGGTAGAAGTTGGACAGCCCTGGTTTAAAGGACCCTTTTTGCAACCTACTTCAAGCTTTTGGGCCACCAGCATTTTTACTGGTTGTTGTTAAATAAACTTGTTTTGTGTTCACCCTTTTTGAGTCCTGAACTAATTGCTTAGAGAATCTCCAAGTTTTCTTTTATGGGAATGCTAGAACGCAAACCCCAAGGCCTATAGAATTCATCCATCCTTTTAAAGCCCCTTTTTTGGCCCTGGTGAGACGCCACATCCACATTTAACATATTAACTATATTCTTGTACCAATTAGTCAGTGTCCATTTTGTTTTATCTTTCCAACCCCTCATTAAAACAATTTGTGCACACGCTATTGTCAACCATTTTTTCTTTTTGTATACTCTTCACTCCTGTTGTCCTTGCATGTAGTACATTTGTATTTGTGCCATCGCTCCAGGGCTTTCAATGCCTTGTGAAAGGGCAAGGATGTGGTCTGTCTATCCCGGGGGATTGCTTTTTTGCCTCCCTTTAAAGCAGCGTTTCTCAACCTGGGGGTCAGGACCCCTGTGGGGGTCGCAAAGGGGTGTCAGAGGGGTCACCAAAGACCATCAGAAAACACAGTATTTACTGTTGGTCATGGGTGTTCTGTGTAGAAAGTTTGGCCCAATTCTATCATTGGTGGGGTTCAGAATGTTCTTTGATTGTAGGGGAACTATAAATCCCACCAACTACAACTTCCAAACGTCAAGGTCTGTTTCTCCCAAACTCCACCAGTGTTCACATTTGGGCATATTGAGTATTTGTGCCAAGTTTGGTCCAGATCCATCATTGTTTGAATCCACAGTGCTCTCTTCTCAGGGTTAGGTGAACTACAAACTCCAAAACTCAATGTCAATGCACACCAAACCCTTCCAGTATTTTCTCTTGGTCATGGGAGTTCTGTGTGCCAAGTTTGGTTCAATCCCATCATTGGTGGAGTTCAGAATGCTCTTTGATTGTAGGTGAACTATAAATCCCAGCAACTACAACTTCAAATGACAAAATCACCCCCCCCCCCAACCCCACCTGTATTCAAATTTGGGCTTATCGGGTGTTTGTGCCAAATTTGGTCCAGTGATTGAAAATCCATCCTGTATATTTGATATTTACATGACGATTCATAACAATAGCAAAATGTCAGTGATGAAGTAGCAATGAAAATAATTTTATGGTTGGGGGTCACCACAACATGAGGAACTGTATTAAGGGGTCGCGGCATTAGGAAGGTTGAGAAACACGGATTTAAAGGCTCAGGGCCCTAAGGACCAAACTGAACACTTTGGTTAACTCAAACGCTTTATTGTCCATTATATGAGTTAACTTCACTCAGGCACTTTGCTTAATTTCCCCAAAATAACAACTGATGACGTAGTCTCCAAAATAAGGTAGAAAAGTTCTTAAAGTTCCTTTACTGTTTTGGTCCACGAAGCTTTAGCTGGAGGGCTCTCGGAGTCCTTTCTCTTCCAATGGCTTTGAGGTAGGAACACTAGCAGCCCCAATCAGATGGCTGAACTAGAAGTCACAAAGTCTTCCTCTTGAGGCCAGACAACTGGTTTGGAGGCGCTTGGAACTCCCCAGAGTTACTCAGCTTTCCAAATATGCTGAGCCTTCTGCTTGAATTCCAAGGAAATCAGACTGGTATTGAAGGATGGCTTGACCAAGGGCCTGGTCTGGCAAACCCTTTTAAACACGTCCTTACAGGAGGGGTCCTGGTAGTCTCTAGAACAGGGGTGGGCAATTATTTTTTCCAAGGGGCCAAACGAGAGCTAAAAAATGTTATGGAGGGCCGCACCTAAAGGCTGAACTACATTCTAATCAACACATTATTTATTTATTTACTATATATTACACATAATTAATATTAACATATTAATATATCAAGAAATATTCATATATTATTAGTATTAATATCATAATTATTATATTATAGTGTGTGTGTGTATAGACATTATAATATATTGAAATTATAATATAATATAACATTATATTATTTATTATATTATTATTATAAAATTATTATAAAATAATAAAAACCACTAAAATAAAATAAAATACAAGAGGACAAGGTGGAAACCAAGATGAGGAAGGATCCCAAGATGGAATGGCCCAATGGACCCAGCCCAGAGAATGGCAAAGCGGACCCAGCCACCGCTGCAGCAGAGAAGAGCAGAGCAGCAGGCGATCGGAGGCTGCAGGCCTCTGCCTGCTCTTGCCCCCAGCCGTTCCCCAGCTGATCGCCCTGCTATGGAGTGCCTGCCATCCCTGGAGGCCAAGAGGAAGGGGTGCCGCTGCTGCCATCCCATTGCGGGCTCTGTGGGGCCTGTGTCAGCAGATCCGGGCCTGCAGGGGGAGCACTTGGCAATCTGAGGCAGCTAATCGCCATGGCGACCCGGAAGACGATCAAGTCTTCCGGGTCGCCAGGGCGATCAGCCTGTGCAGGTCGCCGAGTGCTCCCGCTGCAGGCCCAGATCGCCTCCAGGAATGGCAGGCACTCCAGAGCCGCCGCTCCTTTGGCCTGTCTTCCAACACAGGCCCCACAGAGCCCGCAATGGGATGGCGGCAGCGGCACCCCCTCCTCTTGGCCACGCCCCCAACGCCCTTCTCCCCAGGCTGGACAGAATTGGCTGCCGGGCCGGATCCTGCCCGTGGGCTGTAAGTTGCCCACCCCTGCTCTAGAATGTAAAAGTAGCTTGTTCCCAAGATCCCTGGGAAAAGGGTTGGAACAAACTCAACTGGGCTCTACAATTGATGATTGGCAGGAGCTAAGGACCAAACAATGCAACTAAACCTCTTGCAAACTGTGCAGGCTGCAAAAACACACTTTAACAAAGCAAACCTTTAAGAACTCAAGACTTTCTATATAAGTGCGTCACAGTATTAACTATTACAATTTGTAAAGCTAAAATTATTATTGACTCCTAAGGTTCAAATGTGTCAGCAGGAGGAAAATCACTTCTCCCAGGCAGCTGTAGTTTTGAATGTACATGGAGTGTAGTATCACTGAAAGCGATTGAGCCAAATGATCAGATAGAAAGTGTTGCCACTAGGAATAGACATACCGTACATAACATAATGTAATCCAATTTTTGCTCTTCTTCCTTTTTACTATGGGCCCTTCCACACAGCCCTATATTCCAGAATATGGATGCAGAAAACCCCACATTATCTGAGTGTGGACTCAGATAACCCAGCTCAAAACAGATATTGTGGAGTTTTCAGCCTTGCTATTCTGGGATATAGGGCTGTGTGGAAGGGCCCTATGTTTCAATGTCTTATAAAGTGTTGGGATTTCATGTGTTGTCGACGGCTTTCATAGCCGGAATCACTGGGTTGCTGTGAGTTTTTCAGGCTATATGGTTGAATTCAATCAGAGAAGTTAGCAATAGCAGAGCCCTTGAAAGTCCAACCTGGACGCAGAATATTATTTAAGAACACAGAAGTGCTGTACCACTCTGTCAACCATCATGTCAGACTACACAGAGAAGCCACTGAAATCCACAAGCGTGTGGACAATTTCAACAGAAAGGTGGAAACTGTGAAAATGAACAAATTCTAGTTACCAGTATTAAAAAAAACACCAGAAACAAGACGGTAAATAAGGAACACCACTCATAAACAGGGGAACTCCAGATAGCAAACAACTAAGTACTAGTGAACACCTCCCAAACAGGATGCCATTAGGTAACAACCAGGCTACCTCTATGCAGATACCCTCACTGACTGACTTTGTAGCTTCATGGGTACTCAGTGCTATTCAAGCTTGCTAATTGCTACACTCACACTTGCTTTAAACAGACAAGGGTTCATTGTCTCACTCTGGACAGTCCACAAATATACCATATTTACTCGAGTCTAATGCATCATCGAATGTAATGCGCACCCCAATGTTCAAAACCCTGAAACCAAAAAAAGTATTTAGCATATTATACGAATCTACTGAGCACCCTAATTTTGAGAAGATAATGTAGTCAAAAAAAGTGATAATTAGATTCGAGGAAATATGGTATATACATTTCATGTTGTAAGTCAGGCCTCGGCGTCGGCTGATAGCAGAGCTGGAGCAGACGCTATGTTATCTCCAGCTGAGAATGGAATGCAGCAGGGCGAGGCTAATGAGCTTTCAGACGCTGGAGGGAGAAGGAAACGCAATGTAAGCAATTCTAGCTCTGAAGAGTTCAAACAGAGAAAGAGGATTCGGCAGGGACTTACAGCTGCTGCAGATTCTGAGCCATTGGAAGGTTTTTCTAGATATGTGGACCTAACGTGAGAAGAAAGTGATACTGAACTTGATTCAACGTTGGTAAAAGAAGTTCAGGATATATGTAATGCTGACTCCAGTCCTGACACATTTCTGGGGTTTGATAGTGACAGAGATTGGCCCACTGACAATTCTGGAAATGAATGGGAAACACTAAGTTTTGGAAAGCGTTGGGAGGAGTGGCGAGGCAATGAAAGGCAAGCAGCTGGTTCTTCTAATCAAGATGGGTGTGACACTGATGAGTCTGACCTTTAGAGTTATAAATTGTGTGAGGAAAAATAGTTTCCTTGCGGCAGGCAAGGAGTTGTGTACTACGTCCTGTTGCTTTGCCGTTCTGTTTGTCTTGGCATCCAGTTATCTTGACACCCTGATATTGTGTTCCTGACTACTCCTACAGCTGTGTTTCCTTGTGGCGGGGTTTATTTCTTCTGGATCTGCTCTCCGGTTACACCTTGGATTGTCTCCTCGTTTACCTCCATCATTTTCTCCTGCCTTTGACCTTGGATCGGATACAGACTACGCGTTTTGGATCGGCCGATGAAAGACGTCGCAGAGGACGTCCCTGAGTTCATTTTGGATTTCTCCTGCAGTGTTTTTTTTGGGCTTCCTTTGGGTTTTGTGGGGTTTTTTTTGCCAGTTTGGCTAGATTTTTGTTCGTCCCACTTCCATTTCTAGTTAAATAAACCTTTTGTTAACCCCTTTAAACATCTGGCTTTGGCTCTAATTGGCATGAGTTACAACATTTCACTTGCCTCATCTCCAACAAACCTCTCAAGATGCCAGCCACAGGCAAAACGTCAGGAGAGAATGCTACTGGAATATGGTCATACAGCCTGAAAAACGCACAGCAACCCTGTTGTGATTTAGTCTTTTTGGCAAAACTGTCTGTTTAATTTATTTTTTTTGTAACTTGTGTGTCAAATACATTTTAGCCTTGTTTTAAATTTGACCTGAGCCACTGTGGGTCCTATACCAGGAGAAAGGTGGGATAAAAAAATTAAAAGAAACCTCAATTTTAACCTTAACTGTAATTCAGATTCTCTTTTAAAACTACAATCTTGATTCTTATGAAAACAAGCATAAAACCAGAACAGTCATCATTTTCTCTCTGAAAACTAAGCAGAGTCTTTTCTTTTTCTCTTCTGTAAATGAGATAGGCTGCTGAGGAAATGGAGGCAGGAAGAGGACAAATCAGTGGAACGCACTAACCTAAATCCCCCAACTGTGTTAAATTGATTGGATTCGAGGATGGGGCGGATAATCTTTTGGTACAAAGCATCTAACTGTCAGGTACTGTTGAGTGACTCTCTGTATGGACTGCAGCTTATTTTATGGAGATATAGTATTTCAGAAAGTTCAAGAGCCAATCAGTTTCTATTATCTGAAAAAGGCACGATTTCCATCCACTGCATACGGGATACGTTCTGTACAAGCAACTCTGAATCTTACGCAAATTTGGTTTATAGTGGCCTCCATCCATGGTTTACATCCAAAATAAATAGATTCAAGTCTGTGCCGCTGTGCAGGTACGATTGGAGGTAAATGTAATATCAACATATTAACAGTTCAATCCTAGGCATGTCTACTAAGTTATGTTTGACTCTATTCATTGAAACTTATCTCCTAGTTGCAAAGTATATCTTAGGATACACAGTCTGAGGATGTATTAGATTAGACTTTATGGGGAAAGTGAATTTTGAAAAAAGGAAGAGAAATTTTATTTATTTATTTATTTCCAACATTTCTACCCCGCTCTTCTCAACCCCCGAGGGCCTAACAAAAGGCACAATTCGATGCCAGCATAAATACAATATAAAACCAAAAACATATAGCATTAAAATACATTAAAATACAATTAACATTAACACATCATACACATTCTCTTAAGTTAAAAACAGTATTTCATCCATAACAGGAGCATTGAGCCATAGCCATCAACTTGCCATTACAAATCCAGTCCAAAGTGCTCCATTGTGCTAATGTGCAAACGCCTGGTCCCACAGCCAAAATTTCACTTTTTTCCCAAATGCCAGGAGGGATGGGATTGATCGTATGTCGCTTGGAAGCGCGTTCCACAGACGGGGAGCCACCACCGAGAAGGCCCTCTCTCTCAACCCCACCAAGTTGGCGGGAGCGAGAGCAGGGCCTCCCCAGATTATCTTAAATTACGAGGTGGAACATAGAGGCTGATGCGTTCAGACAAGTAAGCTGGGCCAGAACCGTATAGAGCTTTAAAGGTCAAAACTAGCACTTTGAATTGAGCTCGGAAATGGACAGGCAGCCAGTGGAGCTGACACAACAGGGGGGTTGGTATGCTCCCTGTATGTAGCTCCAGTTAGTAATCTGGTTGCCGCCCGTTGGACTAATTGTAATTTCCGAACTGTCTTCAAAGTCAGCCCCATGTAGAGTGCGTTGCAGTAATCTATTCGGGATGTGACCAGAGCGTGGACGACCGTAGCCAGATCAGACTTCCCAAGGTACGGGTGCAGCTTGCGCACAAGTCTTAACTGTGCAAAAGCTCCCCTGGCCACCGCCGGGACCTGGGGTTTCAGGCTCAGTGATGAGTCCAGGATCACTCCCAAGCTGCTTATGTGTTTGGGAGTTCATACAGGTGACACTGACAACTTGAATACAGCTCATGACATCACAATAAAAGGGGGGAAGTAATTACTATAGAGCCAGGGATCCTCTCCATCTACTCATTTCTATCTACTCATTGGAAATTGGTCACAGCTTGGGAACAAGAATGTGAAGTATGCAAAAGGGATACACAGAACAAAACATGGATTCTTGCTGCAGCAGTGTTAGTGACTCATTGTACTACTGTCAACACTAGAAGCATGTTAAGAGTCTATTCATGGGTTTTCTCGATGCGAAACCACAGGGGGAAAAGGAAATGCAACTGCTTTGAGACAATATCTGATGATATTATCATCATACGATTATTCGGTACTGTTTTATTATCTGGGCAGAGGCCACAAGGGGGCGATAGACAGAGATGGATAGTCCAGTTGGGGGGAGGAGGGAGTTGAAGAAGGAAAACCATTTCTCCCATTTTTGCTGGTTATGTCCCTTCCCCACTTCCCATTTCATAAACAAGTGTTGTTTCTACAACGGCACATAGGTGGGGGGAATAACAGAAAAATGGTGAAAATGGATTTAATCCTTCGAACCCCCTTCCCTCACTAAAATGGACCACCCTTCTCTATCTAGACTCCCTTGTGGTGTCCGCATGGATAATTAAGCAGTACTTTGAATATATCGGTTTGATTAGATCTCTGTCTACTCTTACAAAATCTATGTGACATTCATTGTTCCATCAGTTTTATATCCATTTATTATACATTGCAAAAGGGATTATGACTATGTAATTATAATAGCAGTAAGAAAATAACTGCATTTTGGTAAATACATGTTCCTTATACAGATTAGTACAATTTCCCTATTCATCCCTTAGTATAAGCATAGTTTAAAATGTACTGTGTGACTGCTTAATTTCTGAAGTTCTCCTTACCAGTGTTTCCCAACCGCTGTGCTGCAGCACACTAGTGTGCCATGACGGACCTCCAGCTGTGCCGCGAGTAAAGCTCTCTGCCCCCTTCCATCCCCCCTCCCCCTGCTGAACTCCTGCTGCTTGGGGGAGGAGGAGGAAGGGCCAGGCGGCGGTGAAGAAAAAGAAGGGGCCGGGGCGACGCCTCCTTCGGCCGTTTCCCCAGCCAGCCTCCAATCCGCCATGACTCTCGCCCCTCGCTCGCTGAAGCCGTGCAGAGGAGCCCCGCCCACTGAAGCCCGTCCACCGCTCATGCTCCTCCTCTGTGGAAGAGCTGAAGCCGGGGAGGGGAAGGGGCATGGCGCGGCCTGGCTCCGTCCCCTCCCCCGGCTTTGGCACTCCCAGCAGCTGCTCCAGCCTTGAGGCGACAGTGGCAAGCCAGCATTGTGCTGGCTCTGCCACTGCTGGCTTGGCACTGCCCTCAAGGCTGGAGAAGCTGTGGGAGAGCTGAAGCCGGGGGGAGGGGGAGGGGCATGACACGGCCTGGCACCGCTCCTCCCTGGGTTTGGCACTCCCAGCAGCTTCTCCAGCCTTGAGGGGACAGTGCCAAGCCAGCACTGTGCTGGCTCTGCCACTGCTGGCGTGGCACTGCCCCCTCAAGGCTGGAGAAGCTGTGGGAGAGCTGAAGCCGGGGGGAGGGGCATGACACGGCCTGGCACCGCTCCTCCCTGGGTTTGGCACTCCCAGCAGCTTCTCCAGCCTTGAGGGGACAGTGCCAAGCCAGCACTGTGCTGGCTCTGCCACTGCTGGCTTGGCACTGCCCCCTCAAGGCTGGAGCAGCTGCTGGGAGACCTGAAGCTGGAGGGAGGGAGAGGGGCATGGCGCGGTCTGGCTCCGCCCCCTCCCCCCAGATTCGGCACTCGCAGCAGCCGCTCCCCGCAGGCCACCATCCCCCAGCCGTTCTTTACTGTGTTAGTGTGTCATTTTGTGTTATTTTGGTTGGTGGTGTGCCCCCGGATTTTTTTAATGTTAAAAGTGTGCCGCGAGTCAAAAAAAGTTGGGAAACCCTGCTTCTTACAACAAAAAGTCGCAGGTTCAACTTCCAGCATCTCCCAGTTCACCTGGGTAAACAATTTGTCTGAAACTGTGGAGAATAGCTATGGGCTTTCTCTGTAACACCAGTAGAATTCACATGTGCCTGGCTGCCCACCTACCTGCCACAGTGACTTGCCCAAGGCCACGCACCAAGGCTTTGGGAGCCAAACTAAAGGCCCATCTCAGTCACTTTGGATGAGCCAATGTGATTTCTGTAGTCCTAAACTCCTCCCCGAGAGCCAGTGTGATGTACTGGATTGAGTATTGCATCAGGGCCCTTAGGTTCAAATCCCTGCTCAGCCAATGAAACCCACTGGGTGACCTTGGTCAAACCGGACACCCTCGGCCTAAGAGAAAGGAAAGGGTATTTTTTTTGCTGAATAAATCTTGGTCATCCCATAAATCAGGCATGTAACAAACATTTTCTTTTTCCAAATTTTTCCACTTCATTGAAATAAACTTTGATATTTATACGAAAATGCTTGCCACATTAAGCACAATTAGTTTTACATGCAAAATGATCCCCCATTTGTGCTGAAGAGCTTGGACGTGATGTATGGATTTTCTTTTGGTGTCAAATCATTCTCAGGGAAAGGGCCTTAATACCAAGATGCTGCCTCATATCACAATTATGATACAGTAGGAAATATTTCCTGACTCTAGGAGAAAATGTATTGACTGCTTTTTGGCCTCCTTCTGCACTTCCTTAACATGGCATGGATCCAGAACCATGCCAGATGTGCTCTAGAAGTATTAAGAATACTGATTAAATCTGAGTACAAACAGTAAATACAAAACAGAGAGCCAGTATGGTGTAGGGCAGCGTTTCTCAACCTGGGGGTCGGGACCCCTGAAGGGGTCACAAAGAGGTATCAGGGGGGTCGCCAAAGACCATCAGAAAACACAGTATTTTCTGTTGGTCATGGGAGTTCGGTGTGGGAAGTTTGACCTAATTCTATCACTGGTGAGGTTCAGAATGCTCCTTGATTATAGGTTGTCGATCGCAGCCGGATAGGGTGCTTCTCAGAGGGGGCGGAGCTAGTCCGCACCAAGCCCCGCCCTCTCCCCCGGCTTCGGCACTCCCAGCAGCTTCTCCAGGCTTGAGGAGGGCAGGGCCAAGCCAGTCTTGTGCTAGCTATGATACCACTGGCTTGGCCCTGCCCTCCTCAAGCCTGGAGAAGCTGCTGGGAGCACCAAAGGCAGGGGGGAGAGGGAGGGGCTTGGCGTAGCCTGGCTCTGCCCCCCTCTGGCTTTCGCTCTACCAGCAGCTTCTCCAGGCTTGAGGGTGGCAATGCCAAGCCAGTGGTGGCATAGCTAGCACAAGGCTGACTTGGCATTGCCATCCTCAAGCCTGGAGAAGCTGCTGGTAGAGCGGAAGCCAGAGGGGGGCGGAGCCAGGCCACCCCAAGCCCCGCCCCTGCTCCCTCCCCTCTCCAGCCTTGAGGAGGTAGGTAGATCTTTCTGACTTGGGTTTTATTATAAGTAGCTCGCATGCTGAAAAAGTGTGGGCAGCCCTGTGTTAGAGTTAATTGGGAAGGGCATAGTCCGGCTACCGTGTATTATTATTTGTTTAATGGTAATTTATTGTTAGTTGAATTTGTATTGTAATTTTGTTGTTGTTTTATCTGTTCTCATACAATCCTGTAAACCGCTCTGAGCCCTCGGGGAGTAGCAGACTAGAAGTTTGAAGTATAAATAAAAATAAACTCCCATAATTCCTTTGGAAGGGGCCTGAGGCAGTCCTGGATTACCCATAAGGCCACCCGAGGCAATGGCCTCGGGCGGCAGATTTGGGGGGAGGCATTTTCGGGCCTGAAGGAAGGGGTGAAGGAAGGAGTGGCGCCCGCCTGCGCGAGGGACAAGGAGCCGGGGAAGTCCTGCCGCCCCTAGGGCGATTGACGTGGCTTCCCCCGCCGCCGCCCCGCTCGCGCGGGCGCCACTCCTTCCTTCAGTGAAGGGAGGAGGGGCGCTGGTGTGAGTGCGCCGGCAGCGGGGGCAGCCGCGTGAGTCTCCCTAGGGGACTTCCTGCGGCGCCTTGTCCGTCACGCCCGGCAGTGGCTCTGCCCTCCTCCCTTCAGGGAAGGGAGGGGAGACCGGCGTGACGGACAAGGCGCCGCTGGAAGTCCCGCCCCTAGGGCGACTCACGCGGCTTTTGCCGCCGCCGCCCCGCTCGCCCGTGCCCCAAATACGAGCGGGGCGGCGGCGGGGGAAGCCGCGTGAGTCGCCCTAGGGGCGGGACTTCCAGCGGCGCCTTCTCCCTCACGCCGGTTCCGCCCCCTCCCTTCACTGAACATAAGAACATAAGAAGAGCCATGCTGAATCGGGCCTCAGCCCATCTAGTCCAGCATTCTGTGTCACACAGTGGCCCACCAGTTGTACACAGGGATCTCTAGCAGAAGGGAGGGCAAAACCCTGATCTGCTCCCGACCCCCACAACCAGTACCCAGGAAATCCTGCCTACCTCAACCAACTCCGAGGTGGCACTTGAATGTCCTTTTCAGTAACTACCGATACACTTGGTATCCATGAATCTGTCTAATCCCGCCTTGAAGTTGTTCAGGCTGACAGCTGTCACAACCTCCTCTGGAAGTGAGTTCCATAACCCAATGACCCTCTGGGTGAAGAAATATTTCCCTTTATTAGTCCTAACTTTCCTACCTTGGAGCTTCAGGGAGGGCCCTCTAGTCCTAGTGTTGTGTGACAGAGAAAATATTTGTTCTTTAGTCACCTTTTCTATCCCATGCATGATTTTATACACTTCGATCAAGTCACCTCTTAATCGCCGTCTTTCAAGGCTGAAAAGACCAAGGCGTTGCAACCTGGTTTCATAAGAGAGCTGCTCCATCCCTTGGATCATTCTTGTTGCCCTTCTTTGTACCTTTTCCAGTTCCGTTATATCCTTCTTGAGGTGCGGTGACCAGAATTGTACACAGTACTCCAGATGTGGCCTCACCATAGATTTGTAGAGAGGCAATACAACATTTGCCGACCTATTTTCGATTCCCTTTCTGATCATGCCAAGCATAGAATTTGCTTTTTTCACTGCTGCAGCGCACTGGGTTGACATCTTCATTGAGCTGTCCACCAAAACCCCAAGATCCCTTTCCTGGTTTGTCTCAGAAAGCTTTGACCCCATCAGTTGATAAGTGTAGTTGGGGTTCTTTGCCCCGATGTGCATGACTTTACACTTGTTTAGGTTAAAATGCATTTGCCACTTTGTTGCCCATTCACTCAATTTCGAGAGATCTTTCTGGAGCTCTTTACAGTCAGTTTCATTTTTAACTACCCTGAACAGTTTAGTGCCGTCTGCAAACTTTGCTACCTCACAATTTACTTCTACATCCAGATCATTTATGAGTAAATTAAAAAGTAACGGTCCTAAAACTGAACCTTGGGATACGCCACTTCTCACCTCTTTCCATCCAGAGAAGTGTCCATTTATTACCACCCTTTATTTCCTACAGTTTAGCCAGGTTCCAATCCAGGACAAGACCTGAAGGGAGGAGGGGCGGAGTCGCTGCCGGCGTGACGGCCAAGGCGCCGCTGAATGTCCCGCCCCTAGGGAGACTCACTCGGCTTCCCCTGCTGCCGTCGCTCGCGCGCGCCACTCCTTCCTTCAGTGAAGGGAGGAGGGGCGCCGGTGCGGCGCGACGGCAGCGGGGAAGCCGCGTGAGTCTCCCCTAGGGGCGGGACTCGGCGGCGCCTTGTCCATCACCGGTCCTGCCCCTCGGCATTTAGGCAGGGGGCCTTGGGCGGCACAGTCCGCTAATCCAGGCCTGGCCTGAGGCTGTGAGGAATTGTGGGAGTTGAAGTCCAAAACCCCTGAAAGGCCCTGAAGTGTGCCCAGGCGTGTGTAAGAGCCATGCCTGACCTATTGAATTGAGTGTGGACTCAGGTAACCCAGTTCAAAGCAGGTATTGTGGGGTTTTCTGCCTTGTTGCCCTGGGAGATAGGCCCTAAGGCCCCTGAATCCACACAGCTGAAGAAAACCCCGCATTTTCTGCATTGGAGTGGAATATATGGCCCTGGGAAGCCTGGCTGCACGTGAGAGCGGCCTACACCGGTGTCAGGCCAAGGCCGCGGTGGGTCAGGAGGTGGGCCCAAGCCAGGCCGTGGTTGCCGTGGCGACCCTTCACTCCCTTCCCCTCCCTCCCACGCACCGCCGGTTGCTAGGAGACCCGCGCAGCCAATAGGAACGCGGGCTGTCGGGGCGCGAGCGGGCGAGGGAAGAGGTTGTCGGTGGCACCCGGGCGGAAGTGTGTCTTCAGGCTCGGGGCCGCGTCCGGAAGTGAGCGCTGAATGGTTGGGAGGAGGCGGCGGACGGGGAAGCTCGCCGGGCTCCAGGCCGCGGACGCCGTGAGGCGGCAGGAGCAGAAGCCGCCGTGGAGGCTCGAGCGCGTCTCGCGAGAGTTGTGTTGGTGAGGCGGGCGCAGAGCGGGCCTTCCCCCTTCCTTCCTTCCCCTTCCCCCGCCTCCCTCAGGAAGCGCCTGGGCCCGACGCGGGAAGATGGCGGCGGCGGTGGCGGCCGGAGGGAGCGGCGGCGGCGGCTGCTTGGGCTCCTGGGCGCCGGAGTGGCCCGAGCTGTGAGGCTCCGGCGCTGGGCCAGCGAGGACGGCGGGCGGCGAGCGACGGCGGAGGATGAGCCTGCTTTGCGCTCAGTATCTCCGGTGAGCAAGGGAGGAAGGGAGGGAGAGGGGAGGGCAGGATGTGGCCGGGGCCTCTCTGGGGGAGCCCAGGCCCCGCTTTGTGCCTTCCTCTCAGCCCAGGGGCAGGAAAGGCCTCGGCGGCCAGGGAGGGAGGGATGCTGCCCGGTGGGGATGAGGAGGAAGAAGAAGGGGGGTGGCCACGCAGGGGCGGAGGAGGAGGAAGAGGCAGGCAGGGCTCCTCCTCCAACGTGTGCTCCCTCTCCCTCTCCCTCCCACTATCTCTCTTCCCCTCTCCCTCCCTCTCTCCCACTATCTCTCTCTATCCCTCTCCCTCCCTCCCCCCTCTCTCCCTCCCACTATCTCTCTCGTTCTCTCTCTCCCCCTCTCTCCCTCCCACTCCCTCCCTATCCCTCCCACTATCTCTCTCCCTCCCTCCCACTATCTCTCTTCCTCTCTCTCCCCCTCCCTCCCTCCCCTTCTCTCCCTCCCTCTCCCTCCCACTATCTCTCCCTCTCCCCTCTCCCCCCTCACTCCCTCCCACTCCCTCCCTCCCTAGCTCCCTCCCTCTCCCTCCCACTATCTCTCTTCCTCTCTCCCTTCTCTCCCTCCCTCCCTCTCTCCCCTCCCTCCCTCCCACTATCTCTCTTCCTCTCCCTCTCTCCATCCCTCTTTCCCCCTCTCTCCATCTCTCCCTCTCTCCCTCCCACTATCTCTCTTCCTCTCTCCCCCTCTCTCTCCCCCTCTCCCTCTCTCCCTCCCACTATCTCTCCCTCTCCCACTATCTCTCCCTCCCTCTCTCCCCCTCTCCCTCCCTCTCCCTTCCACTATCTCTCTTCCTCCCTCCCCCTCTCTCCCTCCCTCTCCCACTATCTCTCCCTCTCCCTCCCACTATCTCTCTCTTCTTCCCTCCCTCCCACTATCTCTCTCTCTTCCTCTCTCCCTCCCCCCTCTCTCCCTCCCACTATCTCTCCCTCCCTCCTCCTCTCCCTCCCTCTCCCTCCCACTATCTCTCTCTTCCTCCCTCCCCCTCCCTCCCACTATCTCTCTCTCTTCCTCTCTCCCTCCCCCTCCCTCTCCCTCCCACTATCTCTCTCTTCCTCCCTCCCCCTCCCTTCCACTATCTCTCTCTCTTCCTCTCTCCCCCTCTCTCCCTTCCACTATCTCTCCCTCCCCCTCTCTCCCTCCTTCCCTCTCTCCCTTTCTCCCTCCCCCTCCCTCTCCCTCCCACTATCTTCCTCTCTCCCTCCCTATCTCCCTCCCTCCCACTATCTCTCTCTCTCCCTCTCCCTCCCTCCCACTATCTCTCTTCCTCTCCCTCTCCCTCCCTCTCCCTCCCACTCTCTCTTCCCCCCTCTCTCTCCCCCTCTCTCCCTCTCCCTCCCTCCCACTCTCTCTTCCCCTCTCTCCCTCCCTCTCTCCCCCTCCCTCTCCCCCCTCTCCCTCCCACTATCTCTCTTCCTCTCTCCCCCTCTCCCCCTCTCTCCCTCTCTCCATCTCTCTCTCCCTCTCTCTCTCCCCCCTCTCTCCCCCTTCCGCTCTCCCTCCCTCTCTCCCTCCCTCTCCCGCCTCAGCTCAAAAGCCCAAGGAAGGGAAAGCCCGTCTGCAGACTGAGCCTCACTCGCCTCAGGGGGGACCTGCCCGCTGCTTTCCACTCAGGTCCTTTCCACGCAGCCCTATAACCCAGCATATCAAGGCAGATACGCCCACAGTTTCTGCTTTGAACTGGATTAGCTGAGTCCACACCGCCCTCTAATCTAATTGATGGTTCACGAAAGGCCCTATCTCCAGGATTTCTGTTTATCCCAGATTATCTGGCAGTGCAGACTCATTCATATAATCCAGTTTAAAGCAGAAAACCACTGGCTGGGATATAGAAGGGCACCTTATCTGCTTTGAACTGGGTTATTCTATGAGACCACACGGCCATATCATCCAGTTCAAAGCAGATGATTTGGATTTTCTCAAGAAGCCAAAATCCAGCCATGGTAGTCCATGCCTTCGTTACATCCCGTCTGGATTATTATTATTATTATTATTATTAACTTTATTTATACCCCACAACCATCTCCCCGAAGGGGACTCGGGGCGCCTTACATGAGGCCAAGCCCAATAACACATAATAACAATACAACAGCAATTATAAAAACAATACCATCAATAAAACTCAAACATAAGCAGTAACATACAGTTTAAAACCATTACTGTATTGCACTCTACGGGCAGATCATTTGGATCAGTGTTTCTCAACCTGGGGGTCAGGACCCGGGGGGGGGGGGTCGCGAGGGAGTGTCAAAGGGGTCGCCAAAGGCCAGCAGAAAACACAGTATTATTTTCTGTTGGTCATGGGAGTTCTCTGTGCCAAGTTTGGTTCAATTTCATTGTTGGCGGAGTTCATAATGCACTTTGATTGTAGGTGAACTATAAATCCCAGCAACTACAACTCCCAAATGTCAAGGTCTGTTTTCCCCAAACTCCACCAGTGTTCACATTTAGGCATCTTGAGTATTTGTGCCAAGTTTGGTCCATTCCATCATTGTATGAGTCCACAGTGCTCTCTGGATGTAAGTGAACTACAACTCCCAAACTCCAGGTCAATGCAAATACCTTCAAGTATTTTCTGTTAATCATGGGAGTTCTGTGTACCAAGTTTGGCCCAATTTAATCATTGGTGGAGTTCAGAATGCTCTTTGATTGTAGGTGAAGTACAACTCCCATCAACTACAACTCCCAAATGATAAAATCAATACCTCCCACCCCCAAATCCCACCAGTGTTCAAATTTGGGCATGTTGAGTATTTGTGCCAAATTTGGTCCAGTGAATGAAAATATGTCCTGCACATCAGATATTTACATGACGATTCATAACAATAGCAACCTGACAGTTCTGAAGTAGCAACAAGAACAATGTTATGGTTGTGGGTCACCACAACATGAGGAACTGTATGAAGGGGTCCGGCATTAGGAAGGCTGAGAACTACTGATTTGGATTTTCTTGAGAAGCCAAATGCTGGCCATGGTAGTCCATGCCTTTGTTACATCCCGTCCGGATGACTGTAATGCACTCTACGGGCCCTTCCGCACAGCCATATAACCCAGAATATCAAGGCACATAATCCACAGTGTCTGTTTTGAACTGAGTCATCTGGGTTCACGCTGCCATATAATCCAGTTCAATGTGGATTTTATACTACTGTGTGGAAGGGGCCTACATGGGACTGCCTCCGAAGAGTGTTTGGAAACTTCAGCTGGTCCAAAGAGCTGCAGCCAGGTTGCTCACTGGGCCTAACTACAGGGAACAAACCTCCTGTTGAAGCAGCTCCACTGGCTGCCAGTCTGTTTCCAGGCACAAATCAAAGTGCTGGTTATGACCTTTAGAGTCCTAGATGGTTCAGGCCCAGGCTGTTTGGCTGACCAGATCTCCTTGTTCCAACCTGCCTGGGCCCTGAGATCTTCAGAAAAGCCCCTTCTCTCGGTCCCACTTCCATCTCAAGCCCGCTTGGTGGGAACGAGAGAGCAGGCCTTTCTTCGCAGTGGCTGCCCCTCAGCTCTGGAACTGCCTTCTTCCCAGGGAAGCCAGAATGGCTCCCTCCTTCTGTCCTTCCAGGGACAGACTAAAACCATTTTATTCAAAGGGGAATGTGTTTAAGATCCAGTCAGGGGATTCTGTAGTTTTACATACTTTTATGGTTTTACCTTGAATTGCTTTCATTATTAATGATGTTTAAAACCGTTTTAATATTTGTATATTTTAAGTTGTATTGTAATGTTTTTAATTGTGAGCCGCTTTGAGTCTTCGTATGGAGAGGAAAAAGTGGGATAAAAATAAAAATAAATAATAATAATTTTCTTTAGAAGCCAAGATCTTAGTTGCATTCTGCCTGGATTACTGCAACGCGCTCTACATGGGGCTACTTTTGAAGAGTGCTCGGAAACTTCAGATGGTCCAAAGAGCTGTAGCTTGGTTGCTCACTGGGGCTGACTACGTGGAGCGGACAACTGCCCTGACTGCTCCATTGGCTGTCAGTCTGTTACCAAGCACAATTCAAAGTGCTGGTTATGACCTTTCAAGCACTAGACGGTCCAGGTCCAGGCTATTTGGCCAAATCACATCCCCTTGTAACAAACCTGCCTGGGCCCTGAGATCTTTAGGAGAAGCCCTTCTCTCGGTCCCACCTCCATCTCATCCTTCCTTCTTGGTGGCTGCCCCTTTTTCCCAGGGAAGCCAGAAAGGCCCCCTCCCTGCTGCCCTTTAGATGGCAGGCTAAAACAACATTATTATGGAACACCGTGAGCAGTGGACCCATCTTGCCGTTGTGCTTGGCACCTGTTCTCATGTCCGGGAGAACAATAAGGGATGTAAGCCCCCCCCCCCCACCCAAGAGCCTTGCAGTTGTGACATCTGAAAAGTCTGTTCCTGGAGACCTGGGCTCTATGAACATGCTGAGAAAATAATAACAATCACAGTTATCATTATTACTAGCAGAGGTACCCAGCAATGCCCAGGTTTGATATTTCGTATTTTGTAACACTATTTAATAAAAAGGTCATCATTTTGGGGTTTTATTAATGGTCTCATTAAGGAAATGTATACGGAAGTGGATGGACTACAGTTTACAACATACTTTGAATGCGATTTTCCTGCTTCTTGGCAGGGGGTTGGACTGGATGACCCACGAGGTCTCTTTCAACTCAAGGATTCTATGATTCTATACTAGGCTGATCCCTCTCAAATCCCTCCTGTATGTTCTGTTATGCTCAAGGGTGGTCCATATCTGTCGTCGGTGTGGTTGAGAGTGCTCTCTGAATGCAGGGTGAACTACAACTCCCACCGCGGTGGTCAGTCCCCCAAAACCCCTCCAGTATTTTCTCTTGGTCATGAGGTTTCTGTGTGCCCAGTGTGGTCCAGATGCATTGTTGGTGTAGGTGACAGTGGTCTCTAGAAATGGGAGCCAATAGGAAATCAGCTGCAAACGGCATCGCCCACATACATACATGCATACACTTTTATTACCGATATCGATGATATACCTTGCTTGTCGTTCCATCTGAACTTAAGGCAGCTAGTAATCCCACACTTCAGATAAATTTTTAAAAGCACAGTACAATTTTTTTTAAAAAAATAGTATAGTGTGGTAAAATATAGTAAATACACTTAAAATAGTCTTTAAAACTGACACGCCCCCCCCCCCCCCAATCCCACCATGGATACCATTGTTGCTGGTATCAAAAGCTGCTGAAAGGTCCAGGAGAACCAACATGAACACACTCCCCGTGTCCAGTTCTCTACATAAGTCATCTACCAAGGTGACCGGAACTGTCTCTGTCCTATAACCAGGTCTGAAACTACACTGTAATAGATCTAGATTATCTGCTTCATCTAGAAACCCTTGGAATCACAACAACAACAATACCCCTTAGATACTACCCACCACCCCTTGAGATGAGGCACAACATGGTTTATTTATTTCGTGTCAGAAGCACTACATAAAAAAGCATTTTAGAAACTGACTAAAACACAGTTAAAACAGAGAGATAAAACACAAGCCTACTGAAATGCATCTAACAAGATACACACAGTTAAAATGCAAGTTGAAACTCACCGATAAAATGCAGATTAAAATTTACAAGTCAAAATTGACTGGGTAGTTCTTCAGCGGTATCTTAAATGTTTACAGTTGGTTTGAAAAGAGACAGGATTTGTGGAAGGGTCATTTCATTTCATGGTCGATGGGGAAGAGGACGGTTGGATGAGCAAATAGGAAGCTTACATTGTGGAGAAGAATTGGCTGTTAAGGAAGTGAAGTGAGGGACCTTTAATCACTCAGAGGTATAGTGGCAAGTGAGGCTGAGCATGACAACTTTTCATTCATAGATACATTTTCCACTTGTGTTTCTTCCTGAGCTTGACTATTGTGCTATGTAGAGCTGTTCCACATTGTTAAATTGCATCAGCATTCAACCAGGGAGGGGTGGGCAATTATTTTTTCGAAGGGGCCACATGAGAGCCACAAAATATTATGGAGGGCCGCACCTAAAGGCGGAACTGCATTCTAATCTACATTATTTATTTATTTATTTACTATATTTACTATATACTACATATCATTCATATTAACATATTAATATATCAAGAAATATTCATATATTATTAGTATTAATATCATAATTATTATATTATAGTATATATATAGACATTATAATATATTGAAATTATAATATAACATTGTATTATTTATTATATTATTATTATAAAATTACTATAAAATAATAATAAAAACCACTAAAATAAAATTAAATTCAAGAAGACAAGGTGCGAACCAAGATGGAATGGCCCAATGGACACAGCCCAGAGGATGGTAAAGCGGACCCAGCCGCCGCAGCAGAGGAGAGCAGAGCAGCAGGCGATCGGAGGCGGTAGGCCTCCGCCCGCTCTCGCTCAGCCGTTCCCCAGCTGATCGCCCTGCTACGGAGTGCCTGCCATCCCTGGAGGCAATCCGGGCCTGCAGGGGCAGCAGTTGGCGATTTAAGGTGGCAGATTGCCCTGTCAACCCGGAAGACGATCAAGTCTTCTGGGTCGCCAGGGCGATCAGCCGCCGTTGGTCGGCGAATGCTCCCGCTGCAGGCCCAGATTGCCTCCAGGGATGGCAGGCACTCCAAAGCCGCCGCTCCTCCAGCCTGTCTGCCGATACAGGCTCCACAGAGCCCGCGATGGGATGGCGGCGGTGGCACCCCTTCCTCTTGGCTCCGCCCCCGACGCCCTTCTCCCCGGGCCGGACAGAATCGGCTGCCGGGCTGTATCCGGCCCACGGTCCGTAGGTTGCCTACCCCTGAACCAGGGTGTAAAATGAAATATATCCTTGCAATAAATTGTATGTCTTTAGCATTTAAGATGCTTTCGCACTGTTTCCCCCCCACTAAAACCATTTTTGTTAATAGCCTGTAAACTTTTTAAAATAACTTTAAAAAATAAATGATAAAACTTCTTTAAAAAATCAAACCATCTGAGTAGTAGAGAAAGTAATAACCATGGGGCATCCATTCACTTGAGTTGGGCACACTGGACTGTAAATATAACTTGAAGTCACTGAACAACTCATCCATAAGTAAAGACAAAATGGTTTTGCATCTGTAGTTAGAAAAACTTCAGTTACATTTCAATTTATCTACCGTATGACTTTACTAGATGACTGCAAAAAGATTATTTTACTCTACTGTGGTAGTGTATAAAAATGATGTATTTTACTCTTAGGATCGCTAATGAAGATTGAGTCTTGCAAAGCGGCTGCATCTTCATTTCCTTGTGTTTGGCATGAAAGCCCCCACATGAGGGCTTTTAATGATTATCCTACCAATATGGTAATGCAGTTAGAACTCCTTCATATGTCATCTTTTAAACTTGAGATTTGTTTTCCTTAAAATGCTAGACTCTTTGATTAATCTCTGTTGCCAGGTTTCATTTTTAGTGCCTGCCTGTTCTATAAAAATCTGAAGGGGGGGACGGGACTTTATTAAACATTCACAGTCCATTAGCTGCCTTGTCCTAAAATATGTGGGCACTTATAGGCTTCAAATGGGTGATACTTGACATGGCAACAGCACATGGGAAATTACCTTGGAGTCTCCGTGGACAACAAGTTGAACATGAGCCAGCAATGTGATGCTGCAGCTAAAAAACCCAGTGGGATTTTTATTTTATTTATTATTCGTATTTATATACCGCTCCATTCCCTTAGGCTCGGGGCGGTATTGTTATAAAACAGGCAATAACAATAAAACAACTTTAACACTATACATTAAAACACTATAAGCTACTAACAACTGTCCCAATTTATCACAACACAGTCAAGTAGGACCATTGATGTTAAACGCCTGCC
Source organism: Anolis apletophallus (assembly GCA_030556195.1). Taxonomy (NCBI): domain Eukaryota; kingdom Metazoa; phylum Chordata; class Lepidosauria; order Squamata; family Anolidae; genus Anolis; species Anolis apletophallus. The sequence continues at coordinate 149,971,693 of JARBWK010000005.1, read as the reverse complement.
GGAACAACGTTGTTTTACAGTCTCTTCTAAATGCAGATATATCTTTAAAAGCCCGGGTGCTGTCCAGCAGGGCGTTCCACAGTGTTGGAGCTACAATAGAGAATGCTCTTTGCCTTGTAGAGGACAGATGGTAAGTTTTGACCGAAGGAACCTCTAAAAGGTTTTGATCTCCAGACCGTAGTGATCTCTGAGGAGTATATGGGGCTGTATCTGAAGGAGTATAGTGTCTAGATCAGTGGTTCTCCAGATGTTTTGGCCTTCAACTCCCAACAATCCTAACAGCTAGTAACCTGACTGGGATTTCTGGAAATTAATAGGCCAAAACACCCACAGGTTGAGAACCACTGGTCTAGATTGTGGGAAGTAATGGTGCCCCTTATTCTGCTTTGGTCTGACCTCATCTGGAATACCGTGTCCAATTCTGGGCACCAGAATTCAAGAGGGATAGTGAGAAACTGGAAGGTGTCCAGAGGAGGGTGACTAAAATGATCAAAGGTCTGGAGACCATGCCCTATGGGGCGTGTCTGAAAGAGCTGGGCATGTTTAGCCTGCAGAAAAAAGGTTGAGAGGAGACATGATAGCTGTATATACTTGTGTGAAATGATGTCATAAGGAAGAGGGAGCAGGCTTGTTTCTGTTGCCCTGGAAACTAGGACTCAGAGCAATGGGTTCAAATTACAGGAAAGGAGATTCCACCTGAACATTAGGAAAAGCTTCCTGACTGTAAGAGCCTTCTCAGATGGATGGCCATCTGTTGAGGGTGCTTTGATTGTGTTGTTCCTTCATGGCGAGTGTTGAAGCACGTAGCCCATGCAGTCTCTTTCAACTCTGATTCTGTGATTCTCCTACCAATGTCGTTTTAGACCTGAAGTCAGTGTATGTTATATGTAGAATTAGGAACTAGGTTTCGTCACTCCAAGGAGATGCCCAGTTCTGTATCTCATTAACTAAATCTCCTGTCTTAATTAATACCCATACCCTATTTGGAAAGTGCCTTCAGAAGAATGAAGATGGACAGCCAGATTGAATCCATAAAATTGTTTTTGACTGTTGGATTGTTCTTTATGTTAACCTGCCTGTGAAGTTGGTTCAGAAAGTACTCCTTGTGCACAGAACTGTAGCATGTCTCTTGTTAAGTATTAGAAGATAGGAACACATGGACTTTTTTCATTAGTTGCATTTTCTCCTTCTGACTTCAATTGAAGATGCTGATTTTAACCTCTTGGAGCAAAGTGATGGCCCTCCAGGTGTTCTTGAACTGAATAACCCTTTTACATACCATTACCCATTATTTTGGTGGCAGGCCCAGATTACCCATAAGGCCACCCTAGGCCATGACCTATGGGCGTAGGCCTAGGGGGCGGCAGATCAAGGACAATTTTTTGTTTTAAAAAACGCCCCCTCACAGCGCTCCCCCCGTCCTCTCCCGAGAGAGAGACGAGAGGGCGGGGGGAGAGCACTGCGAGGGGGCGGGGGAGGAGGGAATGGTGCCCTCGCCATCGCCCGCGTGGCCCGCCCCCTTTAAAAGGGGGGCGCGAGGAGGAGGAGGACGGAAGCCCCACCCTGAGGCTGCTGATGCGCATGCCCGCCAGCAGCCTCGGGGCGGGGCTTCCCTTCCTCCTCCTCCGCGTGACCGTTTTCCGATCGCGGGAGGAGGACGGAAACCCCACCCTCGTGCCGCTGACACACATGTACAGCACGCCCTGGGGGCGGGGCTTCCTCGGCCTGGGGGCGGGGCTTCTTTTAGCCTAGGGCGCCAAAAGAAGCTATTCCGGGCCTGTTTGGTGGCTAATAGGAGTTTTAGAATTCAACAAACTCCCATCTTTCTGCTCTGGTAGTACAGGCTCTCTTTCTTTTTCCTTGTTTCTTCATTAAATCAAACTTTGCTGAGATCTTTCATGTAAAATATGCACCTGCTTCTAGCGGGGCCCCTTATGGCACAGTGGGTTAAACCCTTGTGCTGGCAGGACTGGAGCCCGACAGGTTGGAGGTTTAAATCCGGGGATAGTGCGGATGAGCTCCCTCTGTCAGTGCCAGGTTCTTATGCAGGGACATGAGAGAAGCCTCCCACAAGGATGGTCTAATATCCAGGTGTCCCCTGGGCAATGTCCTTGCAGACGGCCAATTCTCTCACACCAGAAGCGACTTGCAGTTTCGTAAGTCACTCCTGACATGAAAAAAAAAAACCTGCGGCTAGCAGGAATCCTCTTCTGCCATGCCCCCAAGTTAGAGAGTGATTTCATTCTAGATTGTAGACCGTGGTTCGTCTTTGCAATAATTGCCACAATTTGTGTTGGCCCAGAAGAGTATTTCTCCAGTTTGGTAGGATTTGTCTAACTGACTTTTTTTTCTCCAGTGGCTATGTTTTTAATTCACTTTTCACTGATTAAGATAGTTGTATCTTTTTCTTTGTAAATCATTCGTTGAAAAAAAAAACCAAACCCTGAAACAGCGCTTGGGGGAGCATGTACAGTATGTTTTTAGTATCCACTGGGGTTTGGTCCCAGTATAAAATACCAAAATCTGTAGATTCTCAAGTCTAATTATATAGAGTGGCATTGTAAAATGATGCCCCTTATATAACATTTATTTATTTATTTCGGTTTATATACCGCCACTCCCACAAAGGCTCAGGGTGGTTTACAACCAACAATGAAATAAAACAGTTAAAACAGCGTTAAAATGGCATTAACACAGCTCAAATGCTTGCTGAAATAGATAGGTTTTACAAGCTCTGCGGAAGGCCAACAACTCCCGCAGTGCTCGAACCTCTGGTGGAAGAGCATTCCATAACGATGGGGCAATGATCATGAAAGCCCTACGTCTGGTTGCCGTCAAGTGATAGGTCTTACAGCTTGGAATTTCTAGGAGGTTTTGGACTTCTGAACGCAGCAACCTCTGGGGTTTATATGGGATAAGGCGATCCTTCAAGTACACTGGCCCCAAACCATGTAAGACCTTAAAAGTGAGAACTAACACTTTGAAAGTGATCCGGTATTCAATTGGCAGCCAGTGCAGCTGCTGTAAGACAGGAGTTATGTGGCAGCTCGCCGGTTCCCCAGTGAGCAGCCGAGCCGCAGCATTCTGTACTAGTTTGAGCTTCCGGGTCACCGTCAAAGGTAGGCCAATGTAGAGAGCGTTACAGTAATCTAGTCTCGAGATGACCATGGATTGGATCACCGTAGCTAGATCGTCCCTGGACAGATAGGAGGCCAGCCGTCTAGCCTGCCGCAGATGGAAGAAGGCGGTTCTGCTAACGGCGGAGACCTGGGCCTCCATCGTTAGCAGAGGGTCCAGAAGGACTCCCAGACTCCTTACCAAAGAAGATAGGCGTAATGCTTCGCCATCCAGGGTAGGCAACTGGATATCCCTATTGCCCGGGCGACCCAGCCATAGGATTTTCATTTTCGCCGGATTCACCTTCAACCTGCTGGCACACAACCATTTAGTGACAGTCTCAAGGCATTGATGGAAATTATCGGGTACAGAGTCAGGATGGCCCTCCATCTGCAGAATAAGCTGAGTATCATCAGTGTACTGATGGCACTCAAGCCCAAAGCTTCGCACCAGTTGAGCAAGTGGTCGCATGTAGATGTTAAATAACAGAGGGGAAAGAATGGCCCCTTGAGGGACCCTACAAATTAAGGGAGACCTCTCGGAGACCGACCTGCCCCTCACCACTCTCTGTCCCCAATTTTGGAGACAGGAGGAAACCAGTTTAGGGCTGTCCCCCTCACACCCATTTCGACGAGCGGTGAGTCAAAAGATCATAATAGACCGTATCAAACGCTGCTGTGAGATCCAATAACACAAGCAGTGCCAATACGCCCTGGTCAAACTGGCAGTGAAGCTGATCTGAGATGGATAGCAGCACAGTCTCCATCCCATGCCCCATATGGAAGCCGGACTAGAAGGGATCTAATCCGGCTGTGTCACTTAGGGATCCCTGCAACTGCACCACTGCTGCCCTCTCAGTCACCTTACCCAGAAACTGTATGTTCGAGACTGGCGATAATTGGAGGGAACCGAACAATCTAAGTCCGGTTTCTTCAGCAGCGGAGAAACCATAGCCTCTTTTAAACCCTCTGGAAAAACTCCTTGCTCAAGGGAGCTGTTCACTATATTCAACAGAGGGCCACATAGACCCTTCATGCAAGCTTTCACCAGCCAGGAGGGGCACGGGTCGAGGGAGCAAGTAGTTGGTCAAGTAGCAGCTATAATCCTAATGACAGCCTCTGCGACCAGTGGTGTGAACCAGTCGAAGGTGGGCCCAGCGAGTGGCCACGGGGTCTCAAACTCTCTTACCGTATCAATCGTGGCTGAGGAGTGAGAACTTGTCTGCAAAATAGCTCTGAAAAGCCTCGGGAGTAGGGGCCTGATCATTACTTTTTTGGACTGTAGGAACCGTTGTCAAAGACCGAATTATCTTAAATAATTGAGCTAGGCGTGAGCTAGCAGACACTATCAAGGAGGCATAGTATAATTTTTTGCCTCTAAGATAGCTTGCTCATAAGCATCCATTAACTGCTTATAAGCTGATCTTGATGCTTCGTCATGGAGTTCTCACCACACGCTCACTAGCCGTCTCTTCTCTCGCTTCATCGATCGAAGTTCCTTGGTAAACTGGTAAAATGACAATTTAAGGTTTGCTTTTGGGATTGCTTTGGGAGGGGGGTGGAGCTATGGGTATAGAATTAATGGGTATGGAGTGCCAGATGTAAATTAAAATAATTATGAAAAGGCTCTTGCGGCTGCTTCTCTAGGTGTCTTTACAATCCCAGTTTAGTGCACAGACGACAGCCTCAAGTTGGCACTTTTTATTGATCCTGGAAGTTTTGAGGGAGCATGAGAGGCAACATATGCTGTGCTGAGATAATCTAAGGCATTTTAGAACCTATTTAGGACCATTAAATGAATCCTGGGAGGCAGTAGGAGAAGCAGCACAGATGCAGGGGGGGGGGTTGCTGCTGCTGCTTATCAGAACATTCTGTGAGGAAGAGCAGACTGATGACTGGTTCCTAGCAGTCCTCATGATTGATTCAATACAGTACTGTACTCAATAAGATCTCTATGGCAGTGTTTCCCAACCAGTGTGCCGAGGCACACTAGTGTGCCGTGAGCGATTATCAGGTGTGCCGTGGGAAATTGGAACCTCCAGGAAGGAGGGGGAGGGGGAGTCTAGTGTGTTGAAGTATAAAAACCCTAAGAAACCTACCTCGATAAAGGCACAAAATTACAAACACCCCCCCTCCCCACCCATTGTCTACTTGGTCTCTCCCTCTCCATGCATTGGGAAGGCCCGCCTCCCTTTCCCCAAGTAGAGACTTCCTCTTGCCTCCTGGGGGTTCTGTGTGGGAAGTTTGGGCCAGTTCTATCATTGGTGGGTTTCAGAATGCTCTTTGATTGTAGGGGAACTATAAATCCCAGCAACTACAACTCCAAATGTCAAGGTCTATTTCCCCTGAACTCCATCTGCGTTCATATTTGGGCATATTGAGTATTCATGCCAAGTTTGGTCCTGATCCAACATTGTTTGAGTCCACAGTGCTCTCTGGATATAGGTGAACTAAGAACTCCAAAACTCAAGGTCAATGTCCACCAAACTCTTATAGTATTTTCCCTTGGTTATGGGAGTTCTGTGTGGGAAGTTTGTGTCTTTCTGCCACTCCTGCCAGGATATCTATGTTGAGTTCATTGAAACAGGCCCAGGTTTCACACTGAGTGTATAAATACATTTAAAAACATATTAACTATATGTATTACTGTGTCAGAGTGTCATTTTTGTGTCATTTTGGTTGGTGGTGTGCCCCAGAATTTTGCAAATGTAAAAAGTGTGCCACGGCTCAAAAAAGGTTGGGAAACACTGCTTTAGTATATACACTAGGTCAGTGGTGCTCATTAGGTAGATCGTGTAGGGCGCCCTGGTAGATCGCAGGCAGGGTAGAAAGAAGGCTCAGTCCCGCCCCGCAGGCTCCCAACGCCGCCCAGGTGCAGAAGGAGGTTGGACTGATATGGGAGTTTTGTGTGGGAAGTTTGATTCCATTTTATCATTGGTGGAGTTCAGAGTGCTCTTTGATTGTGGGTGAACTATAACTCTATGTTGTGTTCATCGAAACAGGTGCAGGTTTCACACTGAGTGTATAAATACATTTAAAAACCTATTAACTATATTTATTACTGTGTTAGAGTGTCATTTTGTGTCATTTTGGTTGGTGGTGTGCCCCAGGATTTTGCAAATGTAAAAAGTGTGCTGCGGCTCAAAAAAGGTTGGGAAACACTGCTCTATGGGATCTTGTTGAAAATCCTTTCACTGTATACATCTATATCTTTATAGTTGCATCTGTTTATTTTTTCTGTTCCCTTTCTGAAGAAGCTGCTTATTTGGATAATGCTAACAATAATAGTTCAGCACAAAATATGCATTTTAAATGTTCATATTTATATTCAAAGCATCATAGAAAAGTGACAATCTTATTATTTATAACAAATAAACATCCATAACAGTACCGTGTCCAGGGCACAGCTGGGACGACGCAATGTCTATGAGGAGTAAATCTCAGTGAGTCCAGTCTGTGCACCCTAGGGCCAATAGTCCAAAGCTCGAAAAGAGCATGACACAGGTAAAGGGATGCAGGCAGGAGTAATCCAAAACTATAGACCAAGGATGAACCGGAGCCAGCAATTCCAAGGCTCCTGGGAATGAAAATAAAGCAAGCCGATGGAAGAATATCCAAACACAATCGGGGCCGCTGAATTCCGTTTCGTGGTCTTTTTCAAAGGCTAGATATCCATCAATGTGGTTCAAGTCCTGGAAGATTACAATATATACATAATATACAGCATTGTGGGAATGGTACATAACCTCAGGAAATCATTTGGATAATGCCTCAGATAACAAGAGTAGTACTTTATAAGGCCTTCCTTAGCATTTTCAAAACAATTTGAACTTATTTCATGTATATCATTCCCCCAAACATTTCCATAGAGACTAGAGAAAAGGAATTGGGGAGTGAGGAAGGAAGACAAACTAGCTTAAACTAATCAACATTTCATCCGCCAGATGTATTGGACTATATCAGTGGCTCTCAAACTGTGGGCCCCCAGATGTTTTGGCCTTCAACTCCCAGAAATCCTAACAGCTGGTAAGCTGGCTGGGATTTCTGGAAGTTGTAGGCCAAAACACCTGGGGACCCACAGATGGAGAACCACTGATCTACATGTTCCCACCAATGCATTTAAATGGCACCAGGTGTGGGGAGGATCTACTTTCTCCCCCATCATCAATCTCCTCATTTGAGCCTGTTTCAGGGTAAAATCCAGTATTAACTCATTACTTCATGTGCGTATTTGAAGCCTAGTGAATGAAATCAAAATGTTATATATACAACGCATTTTTCAAAAACATAACTTTTAGGAGTACAGTCAGGCTTCATTTTCATATGAAACTAAATTCAAACATTGGGCTATGACTTTGAAGACGCTTGGCCATGAAAACCCACTGGATGACCTTGGGCAATCATACTCTCAGACCCATGATATGTTTGCCTTCGAGTTGTGTTAAGTTGGAAATGACTTGAAGGCACATAACAGTGACAGCAACAAACCTTACAAAGCAAAGCTATTTTATTGTTTTTGTGTTCCCTGTTTTCATATAAGAATGGATGGTTAAATTTGCACATACAGTTTTTCCAGCAGTTAAGTATAGTTATTTGCCCTGCTAAGCTGTGGTGAGGTTAAGAGCCAGATATGTGGAATATTTCTGTCTTAAAACTCTTATTTGACTTCAGCTAGTTTTTGCCAATCTTTGTCACTTAAAAGCAATTTCCTATGGACAAATCTAGCACCAGGAAAAAAGTAAAATAAATGCCTCTGCATTTCTAGATTTCTGTGCCAGTTTGTGACCAAAAGTTATGTCTTTCATTTGGTGGTAGTGCGCCCACCAACTTCTCCGACACCTGCATGTACCTTGCATTTCTATTATTTCTGGCTTTTCACCCTCTCTCTTGATAAGCTTTATATTCCTCACTCATAGCAGATGTGCTACTAAAGCACATTCAGGGCAAAAGCAGAATAGATTTGATCTTTTTCTTAGTCCAAATATTTAAGTACGCTATACCTGTTGTTTCCTAAAAAAAACATTATTGTGACTAGCATTCAGTCATTTTGTCTGGTTTATAGTCTTTGGCTTCATATTGCATGGAACATTTTTTGGTAGCAGCCACTGGTGTTATTTTTCGTAATGTTCATAAAGGAAACTATTTTGATATATCTTCCTCACTCAGCAAATTATTTTCTGAAATTTCGGTGCCATTATATGATACAGTCATAGAATCATGGAATCCTAGAGTTAGAAGAGACTCCAAAGACCATCCAGTCAAACCCTATTCTGCCATCCAAGAACACACAATCAAAACACCCCTGACAAATGGCCATCCGGGCTCTGTTTAGAAACTTCCGGAGAGGGAGACTCCACCAAACTCCAAAGCAGCATGTTCCACAGCTCTTCCTAATGTTTCCGTGGAATCTTTTCCCCTGCAATTTGAATCAATTGCTCCATTTCCTAGTTTTCAGAGCAAAAAAACACTGTTTTTATGGGATTAGAAAAACAGGGATATATTGGTGCTTCCAGAGATTAATAGAGATGTCTTTCTTTCCTGAGGAGTTAAAGGACTGTAGTCAAAGAGTGCCGAAGCTATAGAAAATATATCCTTCACCTGGTTCCAGCATATTCAACTTAAATAATACTATAAGAAAGATAAAGAAGTAGGCTTTCAAGAAAAAGATGCATTCGAGGAAAAAATACTAAAAAAGGAGACAAAGACTTTTTCACACACACACACACACACACATATAAATATAACATCTTATTAGAATGGGCTACGGAAGAGGAAAGAGCAACAGTGCATGATAAAATGGGCAGAAAACATTGGAAGATCAATTAAATTTGAGGAATGGGAAAAATATGGTGCAAAAAACTAAAGTACACATACTCAATAGACTTGAAAGAAAATTGGTATAAGATTTTTACAGGTGGTATATGACACCTCAAAATTAGGACTAATGTCTAAAAAAGTAAACAACAAATGCTGGAAATGTGACAAGGAAGTTGGAACTTTCTACCATTCATGGTGGACATGCCCAAAGGTAAAAGACTTCTGAAGAAAAATACAGGAAGCTTGTGAAAAAATAGTGAATAAAACGATACATATGAAACCAGAATATTCCCTCCTGGGCATAACAGATGTAGACGTTGAATTAGATCAAAATCAGGATATTTTATTCTCATATTTAACCACTACAGTGAGAATGGTACATGCAAAAAGAAAAAAAAAAGGAAAACAAAAGACTTAGCAACCCTAGAAGACTGGATAATAAAGGTAAAAGAAATAGACAAATTGGCATTTGCCTTAAAAGGCTCATATGGTAGACCCATAAAGAATACAGACTGGACGGCTTTTGAAGATTTTCCGGAGGAGATACAGCTAAATAAGTGAGGAAGAAGAAGAGAGCAGGAAGAAAGAGAGATGAAGGAAGGAGGGGAATAGTCAACTGAGAGAGACTTTGACACATTGGAAACTAACCCCCAAATATGCGGAGAAGTTGATTTGGAAGTCAGCAATCCCTAGCCATTCCCTAACACAGTGTTTCCCAACCTTTTTTGAGCCGCGGCACACTTTTAACATTAAAAAAAATCTGGGGGCACACCACCAACCAAAATGACACAAAATGACACTCTAACACAGTAAAGAACGGCTGGGGGTTGGTGGCCTGCTGGGAGCAGCTGCTGGGAGTGCCAAAGCTGGGGAGGGGGTGGAGCTAGGATGCGTCATGCTCCACCCCTACCCCCGGCTTCAGCTCTCCCTGCAGCTGCTTCAGCCTTGAGGGGGCAGTGCCAAGCCAGCAGTGCCAGAGCCAGCACAATGCTGGCTTGGCACTGTCCACTCAAGGCTGGAGCAGCTGCTGGGAGTACCGAAGCCGGGGGAGGGGGCAGAGCCAGGCCACGCCATACCCCGCTCCTCCCCCCAACTTCAGCTCTCCTACAGAGGAGGAGCATGAGTGGTGGACGGGCTTCAATGGGCGGGCTCCTCCTCCACGCGGCTTCAGCGAGCGAGGGGCAAGAGTCATGGTGGAAGTCATGGCGGATTGGTGGCTGGCTGGAACGGCCAAAGGAGGCGGCGCCCGGTCCCTTCTTTCTTCGCCACTGCCGGCCCTTTCTCCTCCTCCCCAAGCAGCAGGAGTTCAGCAGGAGGGGGGGAGGAAGGGGGGCAGAGAGCTTTTCTCGTGGCACAGCAGGAGGTCCGTCATGGCACACTAGTGTGCCACGGCACACTGGTTGAGAAAGACTGCCCTAACATACCTACGGCCTTACCTGCATGTACCCCAATACACCATACCTTTAGGAATTTAGTCTACCCTAATTCCCAACCAGACACTCAGACTTTCCTTACCCCAGAATTTAGATAGTATAAACATTTCATTAAATGTACACTGTGATTATTCACAGTAAAAATTTATTTCAAAAAAAAGAAAAGAAAATATGTGCGGAGAAATGAAGGCTTCATAGGTTGTTGACTGTCCCCAGGCATTCCGCAAGGTAGCCCTAATTAATGGGGAATTGCTGCACACAGCAGAACTATGGCTGACTCCTGCTACTGTCCCAGTGGTTTTCAAAGGCAATTTTACACAACTTTCCTTAATAAGATTCTGCAGCTTCCATAATACTAATGACAAAAATGTATGTATACACTGGTTTTTTTAAAGCTGTATTTTGTCTATAGCTGAGGCAGAAACATTTTAATTTTCTTTTTTTTTGTTCCATTGCAATATTTTACCAACTAATCAAAAGTATCCTTCCTTGTTTAGGTGGAAGCCTAAACCTGGGATTCATTGATTAGAGGGACATTTTACTGTACTAGGAAATAACATCTGTTCGCAGAGTATTCATTCTAGAATTTTGTGTGCATTTGTAGGATGAAACCTTTCTTATAGCATGGAAATTTATTGCTTTTTTACTTCTTCTGTTCATCCTTTTTAATGCTGAAGATTACGTGCCATTTAATGTTTCAGAAAAAAAACCTTGAGAGTAAATGAATTCCTTTATCTTCATTTGTGCTTGCATGAACTTAGGGATCATAGCATCTGAATTTACATATAATTTATTTTACCTTAGTGGTTAGTATGTGCAAGTCATAGTTTAATGTGTGAATTTGCATCAATAATTATAATGAACATCTAGTTGCAGGTCTATTACTTGAGATATTGTGTGGAGTTAAGTTGATCAGACTTTGAATGTGCATCCTATACCAGTGTTTCCCAACCTTTTTTGAGTCGCGGCACACCTGTTCACTCGGGGCATGGCCTCCACCCGGGCCCTGCCCCCTTTCGGTCCAGGCCCCTCCCTCTTCCTCCTTTCCCTCCTGCCTGCTTGGCTGCCTGGCTTCTCAGGGGTGGTGGAGGCGCAGCCTGGCGCTGCTGCAGGAGGAGGCCTCGCGGCTGTTGGGCGAGCGGCCCCCGGCCCCGCTCTGCGCCCGCCTCTGCCCAGCTGCCTGGCTTCTCGGGGGGTGATGGAGGCGCAGACCTGAGTAATCAATACCCGATATCCAGAAAAGCGCTGCACCAGGACACAGCGCTTTCCCGGATATCTGGTATTGATTACTCAAGTCTGCGCCTCCATTGCCCCTGAGAAGCCAGGCAGAGGCGGGCGCAGAGCAGGGCCGGGGGCCGCTCGCCCACCAGTCGCGAGGCCTCCTCCTGCAGCAGCGCCGGGCTGTGCCTCCATCACCCCCGAGAAGCCGGGCGCAGAGCAGGGCCGGGGGGCGCTCGCTCACCAGCCGCAAGTCCTCCTCCTGCAGCAGCACGAAGAGCTCCAGCTCCGCCGGGCAGCTGATGAGCAGCCACAGCCTGCCCTGGATGTAGTCCAGCAGGGCAATGTCCAGGCCTGAGGGGAGGCAGGGCGAAGCTGGGCGCCGCAGAGCAAGACCAGCACCAGGTCTCGCGGGAAGATGGTCTCGAAGGCGGCGCGGTAGTGGCGAGCGTAGGCCGTGAGCACTTGCCACCCCACCTGCCGTTGGAAGGGGTCGGGCCCTTGCAGGATGAGCCGGGTGCTGGTGCTGAGCTCGAAAGTGGAGGGAAGAGGCTTTCTCGCAGCACAGCAGCATGGCTGTGGTCCACTAGATGTTGTTGGACTTGCTGCTGTAAACTTTAATTGCTGGCAGATGAGGAGGAATACTGAGAGCTGAATATCTGGAAGCCTCAGCGGGCTATTTCCCAAATGGCACACTAGTGTGTCAGGGAACAGCGGTTGAGAAAGACTGTCCTATACGTCCAGGTTATCTGTGGTCCACTAGATGTTGTTGGACTTGATCTGCTGTAAACTTTAATTGCCATGGCAGATGAGGAGGAATACTGAGAGCTGAATATCTGGAAGCCTCAGCGGGATCCCTATTCCTACTGCAAACTGAAAGATTTGCATTCAGCTATGGATGCTAGCTTGGATCCTTCTGGTTAGTTGTCTTAACTGACTATACAGAGATAATGTATATTTTCAGTGACAACCATAGGTCTTCAAATCATAGCTCCTTCTTTTGCTGATTTGCAGGAGATAAGGGGCTGGCATCTTTCCCCAGCTACTTCCTATTATTGACCAGATAAATACATCCGGGGAGACACTGGGTGGTAAAAAGATTGCAGGTGGAAGGCATATCTCTACCCAGTGCTTTTCCTTGACTGTATTTTTTTTGTAATGGAGAAATAACAGCCTTGGATTCTCAGGTCCGTTTCTTGCAGAAAGCCGAGCTCAGCATTGTGTGTTTTTGTGCTCAAAGAAATATGATTGTGCTATTGCCCCATTAATTGATGTTTGACATCCATACTTGATTTTCATTTCTGAAATCTATTCAGTGTCTCCAAATATATCAAGGAGAAAATAGAACATGCTCAAGTTTTTGTCTGCATGGTATTGTAAATGCAAAAATCTGATACTATTTCTGACATATTCTGCAACTCCAAACTAGAGCTTCATGCCTGAGGTCATGTCATGTTTGAATGCAATTGCTGATGGTTTAGAGTTTAAATGTGCACTTTCATAGCTTTTAATATGTTTTGAGATTGTGAAGTACAGCAACAATGGACCGTTCTCCTGACTTACCTTCCTGATCATGTTGAGTCACTGTGAGAGACAATGAAAGTCACTTTTAATTCATTATGGTGTGTAGACAGTTGATGTATGTATTTATTTATTTATTTGTTCGATTTCTTGGCTGCCACTCCCAGGTGGCTCGGGGCGGCTCACAATTCAAACAAAGAACACAGTGGATAATACATTTAACATTAAAACAGTAAAACAGTAAAACAGTAAAACATTTACAACAGTAATTGGCTTAAAGTTGTCAGATATGGTTAGGCCAGCTTAGCTTGCGAAGGCCAGCCGGAACAGCCAGGTCTTACAGGCTTTCCGGAAAGCCAAGAGATCACGGAGTGACCTGGTCTTCAGCGGTAAGGAGTTCCAGAGTGTAAGAGCCATAATGGAGAATGCCCTTCTCCCCGTCGAGGTGAGGCGATAGACTTTGGCACTCGGGATAAGGAGAAGATCCTGATCTTCTGAACTCAATGATCTCATGGGACAGTATGGGGTAAGGCGGTCCCTCAGGTACACTGGCCCCAGACCATACAAGGCCTTAAAGGTCAAAACCAATACTTTGAAGGTGGTCCAGAATTCAACAGGCAGCCAGTGCAGTTCCCGCAGGATAGGCGTGATGTGATGGCTCACAGGCGTGCCTGTGAGCACCCGAGCTGCAGCATTCTGCACCAGCTTAAGTTTCTGAGTCACCGATAAAGGTAGGCCAATGTAAAGAGCGTTACAGTAGTCTAACCTTGAGATGACCGTTGCTTGGATCACCGAGGTCAGGTCACGTCGGGACAAGTAGGGGGCCAACTTCCGAGCCTGGTGGAGATGGAAAAACGCAACCCGGCTGACCATGGAGACGTGAGTCTCCATAGAAAGCCGGGTGTCCAAATGGACTCCAAGGCTTTTTACTGATGACGACAGGCATAAAGCCATGCCGCCAGGGTTGGAAGCTGGAGTTTCCCACTGCCCGGGCAACCTAGCGAGAGGATCTCCGTCTTCGCTGGATTCACCTTCAACCTACTGGCTCGCAGCCATCCAGTGAAGGCTTCGAGGCAAAGAAGGAAATTATCGGGTACAGAGTTGGGCCGGTCTTCCATCCTCAGAATGAGCTGAGTGTCATCAGCGCTCTCTATATATGTAGGCTCTATAAAGACAGTAAGTTTACTAGAATTTATTGTGTTCAGGATTTCAGTACCTTGTGTAGTTCATTGTCTCTGTTCGTAACTATAATAGCACTGTGCATAACCTAGGAGTACAGCAGAAAATATATTGACTGCTGTCCGCCATTAAGTTAATCTTGACTTATGACAATGAATGAGAGACCTTTAAGAGCTATGCCCACCACTTCCATGATTAGGTCTTGAAAATTCAGGGGTATGACTTCCTTTATTGAATCAGTATACCTGTAATGCAGTCTTCCTCTTTGAGTATTGTCTTCTGAATTACCTAGCATTATTGCCTTTTCAAGTGAGTCGTATAATGTCATGATGTATCCAAAGTAAAACAGCCTCCATTTAGTCATCTTTGCATCTAATGAAAGTTCAGGCTTGATTTGCTCTATGACGCATTGGGAGTAATTTGTTTTCTTTAGCAGCCCAAGGTGTCAGAACCTTTCCACAGCACATTTCCAACAAGTTGATTCTCTTCCTGTCAGGTTTTTTCACTGTCCAGCTTTCACAACCATACATAGAAAATGTGTTATACTTACGTAATTGAAAACAGGATATGTGTTAAGGGATTTTTAGAAACTTTAAGACTGAGAGAGAGAAAATGCTGCTGACTTTTTCTTAATCTCAAAGATACTATAAGGCAGGGATGGGCATTTGGCGGCCCGGGGGCCAGATGCGGCCCCTTGGGCGCTCCCATCCGGCCCGAGGGGCCTTGGGCAGCGCTGCTTACCGGGGGAGAGAGGGAGCCGGTTGCAGCGCTGCTTACCGGGCGAAAATGGGAGGCCCGGGCAGGTAGAAAGCCATGCGTGGCTTTGTTTACGGCAAAAGCAAGCAAGGGAGGCGAACGCGGGGTCCCCTTCCTCTCACGCATGCTTGAAAACAAACTCCGGAGGACGCCCCGCTTTCTGAGCGTCTCCCGTGATGCGTCGCAGCCGGCATCGCGAACGCTCAGGGGGCGGCGCTTCCTCCGCAATTTGTTTGGCAATGTGAACGGAGGAAGGGACCCGCGTTCGCCTCCTATGCTTGTTTTTCGCCAGATACAAAGCAAAAAGCAAGCATAGGAGGCGAAACGAGGTCCCCTTCCTCTCGCTCACGTTGCCAAACAAACTGCGGAGGACGCGCCGCCCCCTGAGCTGGTTCGGCGATGCCGGCTGCGACGTCATCGCGGGAGACGCTCAGGGGGCGGGGCGTCCTGGTAAATATAGTAAGTGAAATAAATAAATTATGTAGATTAGCATGTAGTTCCGCCTTTAGGTGCGGCCCTGCATAATATTTTTTTGCTCTCATGTGGCCCCTTGGAAAAAATAGTTGCCCACCCCTGCTATAAGGTCTTTTGTGTACAGATTCAGACAATTCTGCGGGAGCAAACCAGGCAATAGGGAAGTGTGGACCTGCGCTTTAGAACTCTATAACAATGTTGTTGTTGTTGTTATCAGAATATACAATTAACAGTTTTTCCAAAAATGCGAAAATCAAGAATGGATATCTATGATGGGAAAGTACATAGTATGCGCTTTCTAACTCTAATATCACATTCTTGATTTTCGCATTTTTGGAAAAACTGTTAATATCACATCCTCATCATCATCAGAAGAAAAAAAACCTTTTGATTTTTCTACTTCACTACCTAATTATTTGGCTTGTGGTCATTTGCTTTCCTTCCCTCACCACCTTCCCTTCTTTCACCATTGGAGCAGCCACATGGATAGGGAAAACAATGGTGATGGAGAGGCCTTTGCAGACTGGCAAGGGATTCTCCAACCCCATCCCAGAAGTAGAGACCTTCCCCACCCTGAACCAGTAGAACTGGTATTGTTTGGAGGGTTTAGAGGGCTTGGGGGGAGAGGGATTGGAAGGACTGGAAAGCTGTCAAATGAGGAAGCACCCCACATTCCCAGGTCAGAGCAGGCCAGGATCAGAGGCAGAGCAACATCCAGCTGAATCAATGGATGATGTGAATAGTGCAGCCCTGATATGAGTGCAGGATGATGGTGATAATGCTTATGCCTCATCTTTTGTCTCCACAAGGAGACTCACTTCCTCTACTTTATAGTTTGGCTGATGGATTTAGTTTTCTTAGAGACAGTGACATGCTACTGCAGTGGTTCCTAACTAGCTGGTGGGGTGAGTGTGCAGGCAGAACTCTCCACACCAACATTTCCAGTGCACCAGGTATCCTGATGGGTGGGTTGGGAAAGGACTGCATAAATAGTTCTTCCTTCTACCTATCCCAAAGCTCTTCTGTCATGAAGGCCGACATCAGAATCCCCCTACCGGCAAGGCCAGAGCCAAAACCTATACTGGCACGCCAGAAGAGGCATATGGACCCCAGCTGCTTCGCAGCAGCCATTGAGCCGATGGAAGTTTCCGGTGGGACCTTGAATCAACGGGTGGACAGATGGAATACAGTCCTGTCGAAAGCCATCGACCAAATAGCCCCCAGACGCCTGATCCGGCCACGAAGAGTCCATTCTCCATGGTTCACGGACGACCTGCGACTGCTGAAGCGAAGGCGGAAGCAGCTGGAGAGCGCGTGGCGTCGGAAACCAACTCAGACGTCGAGATCAGCCTTCAGAGATATGCGCAGGTCATATGAACGGGCGGTCAAAGAGGCCAAGAAGACCTATAACTCCTCCTTAATAGCGGCGGCAAGATCGCGCCCAGCACAGATCTTTAAGATCGTCCGAGACCTAGCTATGCCCAACTCACTGCTGAGGGACAATGAAAATTCAGCTATCTCAGCGGAAGAATTTCAAGTTTTCTTCACTGAGAAAATAATTGCCCTTAGGCGTGATTTACCCTCTATACCTGAGGAGAGGAGCGGGATGGGTAAGGACCCAGCTCCATCGCCTAGCTTGAAACTCGACCAGTTCAAGGCCCTGAATTCAGAGGAGATTAATCAAATCTTGACCGCAGCAAGGGCAACCACTTGCTCTACAGACCCGTGCCCGTCCCATCTGATTAAGTCCTGTGCGGGGAGCCTCCTGGCCACTCTGACAGGGTTGATAAATCACTCATTGGAGCTGGGAGTCTTTCCCGATGCGCTGAAGGAGGCTAGAGTCCGCCCGCTGCTGAAGAAGGCGAATTTGGATCCAGCGGTGCCGGCAAACTACCGTCCGGTCTCAAACCTACCCTTCCTCGGGAAACTGATTGAACGGGCAGTAGCGATCCAATTACAGGAATTCCTGGAAACCTCAGGAAGCCTGGACCCCTGCCAATCGGGTTCCGCCGGACACGGGACCGAGACCGTCCTGGTGGCCATTACGGACGACATCCGCCGCCAATTGGAGAAGGGAGGTTCGGCTATCCTGGTGCTGCTTGACCTCACCGCGGCGTTCGACACGGTGGACCATGACTTGCTGTTGCGGCGACTATCAGCCATTGGGATTCAAGGCACAGCTTTGGCCTGGTTCGATTCCTTCCTGCGGGGCCGTTCGCAGCGTGTTGAGTGGCGAGGCCAAGCGTCCAAGAAATCCACCCTGGACTGTGGAGTCCCCAAGGCGCCATTTTGTCACCAACGCTTTTTAACATCTACGTCCAACCCTTGGCAAGCATAGCCAGAAGTTTTGGATTGGGGTGCTACCAATATGCAGATGACACCCAGCTTCTGCTGAAGCTTGAGCCAGGTGTAACATCGGTGCCTGAGAACTTCAGACAAGGACTAGAGGCAGTGACCAGATGGCTCCGCTCATACAAACTCAAGATCAATCCATCAAAGACTGAGATTCTATGGCCGGGACGCCCAGAGCCACCCATTCCGCTGCCTCTCTTTGAGGGAGAGCCGCTGATCCCCGCCCCGTCGGTGAAGAGTCTCGGTGTGATACTAGACTCGAGACTCTCACTGGAGGCCCAGGTTGCTGCGACAAGTAAGGGCGCTGTTTTCCACCTACGCCAGGCACGTCAACTGGCACCTTACCTTCCATCAGATGCGCTGGCTACTGTGGTCCATGCCACAGTGACATCACGGCTGGACTACTGTAATGCCTTGTACGTGGGGTTGCCGCAGTCAACCACTCGTAAAATCCAGCTGGTGCAGAATGCAGCCGCCAGACTCCTCACCGGGACACCACTGAGATGCCATATCGCGCCATCTCTGCAGCGCCTGCACTGGCTGCCAGTCGAGCTCAGAGCCATCCACAAGATCCTGTCGCTTACCTTTAAGGCCCTCCATGGTGCCGGCCCAGCTTATTTAAAAGACCGCTTGTCCGAACCAGCTCATTTAAGGTCGCCGCGCTCAGGAAACAGGGACCTTCTCCGCATCCCAGGTGTGAGTGAGGCCCGCCTCGACACCACGAGACGGAGAGCTTTTTCCATCGCGGCCCCTGTCCTTTGGAACTTGATGCCGGCGGATCAGAGAGCTATCGGGACATGCCCCAGTTCCTGACCGCACTGAAGACCTGGCTCTTCCGAAAGGCTTATGGCTAAGGACACCTCCCAGACTTAGCCTGAGCTACTGGAACTATTTTAATTAATCTTTTTATTCTTTTAGCTTTTAACTATTGAATTCTTTTATGTGTTTTTGTGTGTAAGTCGCCCGGAGCACTGACGTGGAGGGCGACTCATAAATAATAAAATCAATCAATCAATCAATCAATCCCCCAGCCTTCGGAGTCCCCAGTGGTGCAATGGGTTAAACCATTGTTTAATCCATTTGAATTGGTTCGAATCCGGGGGATTGGGGTGAGCTCCCTTCTCTCAGCTCCAGCTTCCCATGCAGGGACATGAGTGAAGCCTCCCAGAGGATAATAAAACATCCGGGGATCCCCTGGGCAACATCCTGTTTGAATCAATGAATGTTTGCCATCTATGTGTACTTGTGATCTGCTCTGAGTCCCCTTCGGGGTGAGAAGGGCGGACTATAAAATGTCATTATTATTATTATTATTACTAGCTGAGGACCCAGCGGTGCCCGGGTTATTTGAGGAAGGCATTGTGTGCCAAGCTTGGTTCCTATTAGATGTTTATGTGGCTTGCAGTGGTCTCAGGAACTTAGTGAAGGTACTGCGAGTCCCGGGGGCCTAGTCAGGAAAATCAAGTTAAGGAAGCCTAACAATATCCCATGAGCTGAGGCCTAGTCAGGAAAATCAAGTTAAGGAAGCCTTTCTGTCAATTTTGGGGCTGGTTTGTGTTTTATAGGGGCTTTAGTGTTGTTTGGGAAGTGAATGACGTGAAGGTACTGCAAATCCCATCATTCGTGGCCCTTCCTGCCCTAAACCACACCAGCTAGTGAAGTGGGCCATTGGTCGCCTGTTTGCCAAGTTTGGTCCTGATCTATCAGTGCTGTGGGCCTCAGTGGCTGACTACCTGAGGCCTTTCCCTTTCCCTCTGAGTCACTTTAGAATGTTTGAATGTGGTTGGCCATTTGGAGGCAGTTATGCAAATTCCATTTCAGTGGCAACCAATCCCTTCTGTCTGGGGCCGTAGAATGTTGGAGTTCTGAGGTTGGCCAGTTAGAGCCCGTTATGCAAATAATCCCACAATAGCAGCCAATCGAAACGCTGGCACATATTCCTCCCGTTGCTCGCTCGGTCGCTTGGCCACACCACCACAAACACTGACTTTTATTATATGTAATAGATTATTATTATTATCCTTGCAGACATCCAATTCTCTCACACCAGAAGCAACTTTCAGTTTCTCAAGTCGCTTCTGACTCGAAAAAAAAGCAAGCCAGGATTCTGAGTTTGTATGCTAGAGTAGCTGCTTGAAGAGTGATTCATCTTAGCATGTAGCTTACACATGGGAAGGTTTAGAGCATAGGTCCCCAAACTTCTTTAAGCAGACGGCCCGGTTCATGGTACTGTTGAGGACGGATGGACTATAGTTTGAAAAAAAACAACTATGCACACTGGATATATCTTAGACTGGCTGGAAGTGTCTTCCTCTCCTGGACCAGCTGGAAGTGAGCCACTGTACCACCCAGACTCATCTAGCTTCATGCATCACTGTTAAAGACACACATGCTCCAGGACCATCAGTATTCAGACACAGTGAGAAATCATCCTGACTTGAAGAAGCCCTTCCAACAACGGGCTCTCTGAGTATACCTTTATAGTATTCAAATCCTTTTGCAGATGGGGGGAAAACTGGATCAGGGTCCCTGTTCCTCTGCTCCTTGAGTTTCTTCAAGCGAGATGGACAGAGGTTTCACACCTAACACTACCGTGTTTCCCCGAAAGTAAGACAGCGTCTTACTTTCCCCCGAAAAGTCCCACTACGTCTTACTTTCAGGGATACGGTTTACATTGGGCGACGGTAAGCCGTACCCCTGGCCGCCGCGTCACTCGGTCCCGCCTTCTCCTCCGCCGCCGCCCTCCCTGCAGCCGCCTCTTCTCGGAAGAGAGGCGGCTGAGGAGAGCCCTCTGCGCCTCTCTTCCATTCCCCGAAGAGGAGGCTGCAGGGAAACCGCGCGATCGCCCTCCCTGCAGCCCCCTCTTCGGGGAACGGAAGAGAGGCGGCTGAGGAGAGCCCTCTGCGCCTCTCTTCCATTCCCCGAAGAGGAGGCTGCAGGGAAACCGCGCGATCGCCCTCCCTGCAGCCCCTCTTCGGGAACGGAAGAGAGGCGGCTGAGGAGACCCTCTGCGCCTCTCTTCCATTCCCTGAAGAGGAGGCTGCAGGGAAACCGCGCGATCGCCCTCCCTGCAGCCCCCTCTTCGGGAACAGAAGAGAGGCGGCTGAGGAGAGCCCTCTGCCACCTCTCTTCCGTTCCCCGAAGAGGAGGCTGCAGGGAAACCGCGCGATCGCTCTCCCTGCAGCCCCCTCTTCGGGGAACGGAAGAGAGGCGGCAGAGGGCTCTCCTCAGCCGCCTCTCTTCCGTTCCCCGAAGAGGAGGCCGCAGGGAGGGCGGCGGCGGAGGAGGAGGCGGGACCGAGTGACGCGGCGGCCGGGGGTACGGCTTACTTTCGGGGTACGGCTTATATTAGCCGACCCCTCTGACACCCCCGATACGTCTTACAATCGGGGGTGTCTTACTATCGGGGAAACACGGTATTAAAAGACAGATTGCCATTATCGTTTCCTTCCTTCCATCACAAAAAGGGGTCAAGATTTCATCTCACCCACAGAATTGTGAAGTGACTGACGCTTTCAGTGCTCCACAGATTTCTGTCTTTGCATTTCCACACCCTCCTCAATGTTCTCACATCACCTCTATTCAAACTCATCAGGGAAGCAAAACTGAAGCATGATGCCTGGAATGCTCTCCTGTTAACAGCAATTATGTCAGCACATAGTTCTGGAATTGGGGACCTGTCTTCACAAGAGGAGCTGTACATCACCAGATCTGATGCAGTGCTTTTGGGACTCACGGCTACCTTTATCCTGAAGGTAAACCATCCACCAGTACTGTCAACCTTTTGTCCCAGGCCTTCCAAGCCTCTGGAGAGTATCTGGCAGACACTGGATGTAGACCACATCACCAAGGTGTACCCTGAAGAAGATGAGCAGTCTAAAGTGCATGGACTCCCTTCGTTCCTACAACCAAATTTTCCATCAGGAAGGAATTGTCCTCATCTTCCCTGAGTAGATGGACGACAGTGCATTAGCACGTGCAACAAGTTCATAGGGATCCTGCTGCCTGGCACACTGAGGATCACAGTGACTTCAGCTGCCTTGACAACCAATGCTCCATTGGTAAAAACATGCAGGACAGCTATTTGGAAATCTCCATCCACCATCATTAGATAGTACAAATTAGGCATGTTCACTTTGACTGAGGGGGCCTTTGGCAGGTGCATACTTCAACAAACAGTAGGGCAGTGATCTGTCGTGAGCGCCAGCCTTCCCACCCTTCTCGGCATTACTTCGCGAACGAAGATTCAGGAAGGACTCATCCCACGCTTTTTACAAGCGCGTTGATGACTAAAAAGGCCAATCTGAGATAGGCAAGTTCGGTTGCAGAAAGCACAGCAGAAAGTCTCCTTGGGTGTTGTTGTTTCCAAGTTGCGGTTCTTTCTGCGTTGTCGTTTTTCTTCAAGACCCATTTGGCGTGTCTTCTCGAAAGAGGATAGTGCATCTCCATGAGGCCAGGGTGGACCATTGTTGGTGATCAATCTGGCCAAGCCTGAGATGTTGTTTCAGGGAGTCCTTATATCTCTTTTTCGGGGCGCCTCTCTTGCGCTGACCCGTGGCGAGTTCACCATAGAGTAGTATCTTTGGGAGGCGGTGGTCCTCCATCCTAGAGACGGGCCCTGCCCAGCGCAGCTGTGTTCTCAATAGCATGGCCTCAATGCTGGTGATCCCTGCTTGCTCAAGGACAGCAACATTCGTCACATAGTCGGTCCAGTGTATATTTAGGATTGTGCGAAGACAGCGCTGATGAAAGCATTTGAGGAGTCGTAGGTGTTGGCAATAGGTGACCCATGTTTCAGACCCATATAGGAGAATAGACAGTACGATAGCTCTGTACACACTGATTTTGGTGCTTTGCCTCAGGTGCTTGTTGCTCCAGACTCTTTTGTGAAGCCTTCCAAATGTACTATATGCCTTTGATAATCTGTGGTCAATCTCTTTGTCAATCTTGGCGTCTGAAGAGATGATGCTTCCCAGGTAGGTGAACTGCTGAACGGACTTAAGCACAGATTGGCCTATGCTGACGTGGGGATGATGGTGTTCTTCCTCTGGTGCGGGCTGGTAGAGGACTTCCGTTTTCTTCAGGCTGACTTCCAGCCCAAACAGCTCTGCAGCTGCTGCAAAGCAGGATGTTAGGCGCTGCAGGGCTGCTTCTGAATAGGTGACAAGGGCAGCATCGTCGGCAAAAAGCAGCTCACGGACTAGATAGTTTAGAGTCTTAGTGCGAGCTCTCAGACAGCTTAAGTTGAACAAGCTACCATCAGTACGATAGCATATATATATGCCATCTTCTTCTTCGAGGTCTGCCGTAGCCCTTTGGGGCATCATGCTGAAGAAGATTGTAAAAAGGGTTGGTGCAAGAACACAACCTTGTTTCACTCCATTAGTTATTAGAAAGGGCTCTGAGAGAGCATCACCGTATCTGACTTCCCACCCAATGCATCTACAATGTTACATCTCTTACACAAGATTAAGAACCATTTGTCTTACCCATGAGGTGGTTTCATTTTGTTAATAAGGGCAGAAATGGGATGCCCCCTCCTGTCATCTTCCTGTTGTGCATTCTTTCATTTATGTTGGTGAGCCTTCCTTGTTCCTTTTCCTTGTGGTGGTAATGTCACCTCTGACAGTTTTTTCTTCTATTCCTAAATAAAAAAACACAGTTACTGAGGGGGAAGCATCAATTCCTTTTTTATGTATCTTTGGCACCAGAGCACTAAGGTGGCATGCGACTGGCCTGAATTCTAGGATTGTGCAGACCACTGGACAACCCCAGAAGGTTTTACATGTTTCACCCTACAGATAAGTGGGTGGACCAACGCACATCAAGGATGTTCAGCCCTTCTGCACAGGAAACGGCTACCTCACAGGCAAGACAAACAGCTCTTTTCTGACATTTGGAATCCCAACTCAATAGCTATGCGTAAAAGTAGTTCCCTTTGTATACCAATTCATATTTAGATTTTATTTTCACTTGATTTATTTGAGGAATTTATGTATTTTACCACAAGGACAGATTCCAACAGCTTTTATATAAATACTAGCTTGGGGACCCAGCGGTGCCCGGGTTACTTGAGGAAGGCATTGTGTGCCATAGTTCGTCATTGGTGTGGGCCACAGTGCTCTAAGGAAGTGAATTAAAGTACTGCAAGTCCCATCATCCATGGTCCATCCTTCCTCAAACTGCACCAGGATGTAGGGTGCATCTTCGGGGGTCTGTGTGCCAAGTTTTGTCTTGTTCTGTCATTGTTGGGGGCCTAGTCAGGAAAATCAAGTTGAGGAAGCCTAACAGTATCCCATGAGCTGAGGCCTAGTCAGGAAAATCAAGTTAAGGAAGCCTTGTTGTCAATTTTGGGCCTGGTCTGTGATTTATAGGGGCTGCAGTGTTGTTTGGGAAGTGAATGATGTGAAGGTACTGCAAATCCCATCATTCGTGGCCCATCCTGCCATAAACCACACCAGGTTGTGAAGTGGGCCATTGGTCCCTTGTTTGCCATGTTTGGTCCTGATCCGTCATTGCTGTGGGCCGCAGTGGCTGACTGCCTGAGGCCTTTTGCTTTCTCTCTGAGTCACCTTAGAAGTGTATTGGGTGAAGGTACTGAACATTCCATTTCCAACAGAAAAAAACTGTCAACTGGCTAACTTCAACTCCAGCCTCAGGTCCTTTCCTTTCCTCTCTGTGCTGTGTTGGAATGTAGGGAGGCTGGCCAGTCACAGCCATTTATGCAAATAATCCCAGAGTGGCAGCCAATCGAAACGCTGGCACATATTTGCTCGGTCGCACCACCCACCCACCGCCGCAAACACTGACTTTTATTATATACTGTACATAGATAGATAGATAGATAGATAGATGAGTAACAGTTACAATACAATGTCATAAGACATTATCTTTAGAAATTCAAGCAACATTATTTGTTTTAGCATGGCAACAGTTGATAACCTATTTAGTGCACCGTTGTGTAGGATATAAATGTGTTTAAAGAATACTTTAAATATGGTGTGGTACATTTGGAACATCAACCGCTTAAACTGTGGTCACTGGTGCATATGCATTTTGCAGGAAACCTTGGAGAAGGACTGTATATCTTTATTTCACAATGCATTATCCAAAACAGCCTTTCAGAAGGGCAGACTAATTGTCTGTGTATGTAGTTTTTCTCTATTCTTAGCTGAATGCAAGGAGCCCCCAGTGGAGCAATGGATTAAACCCTTGTGCCAGCATGAACGGCTGACGGTGAGGTCAGTGGTTTGAATCCGGGGAGAGTGAGTTGAGCCCTCTCTGTTAGCTCCAGCTCCCCATGCATGGGCATGAGAGAAGCCTCTCACAAGAATGGTAAAACATCAAAACATCTGGGCATCCTCTGGACAACATCCTCACAGAAGGTCAATTCTCTCACACCAGAAGTGATTTGCAGTTTCTCAAGTTGCTCCTGACATGAAAAAAACTAAAAACCTGAATGCAGCTCTACAAGGTCTCATTCAGTGGTCTTGTGTATAGCTTGGTCTATGATCCTATGTTAAGTTGTGATTCCAGAAATGAATGCGGGACCTTCTACATACAAGTTTCTTACATGTTGGGCAGACTTGGATGCCTGTCTCACATACTAAATCCTTCTGACTCAGCATGCTTATTCAGTTTAGTGGTGCATTTAAAAAAAGCATAGAAGTATTTCAAAGCATAAATTACTATAGACCTCATGTCTCCGCATTGACCACTATAAGGCGCTTCTGTTTTCTTTTATATACTTCCTTGAATATCAAAGAATGGCAATTGATAACTCCTTTGTTTTATTCTTTAGAGCAGTGTTTCCCAACCAGTGTGCTGTGGCACACTAGTGTGCCGTGAGCGATCATCAGGTGTGCCGTGGGAAATTGGAACCTCCAATACCCTTTCTTCCCCCTCCTGCTGAACACTTTTTATTCTTCACTCGGGCTCCCTTCTTCCCAGCCTCGCTCTGCTTGCTTTGCCTTGCTTTGCTCACGCTGCCGCTTCTGCGGGAGGGGGGAGGGGGGAAGACGTGACTTGTGCAGGCGCTACTGCGCAGACTCGCCCCACGTCTTCCTCCCTCCCCTCCACAGAGCTCTCTGGATATAGGTGAACTACAACTCCAAAACTCAAGGTCAATGCCCACCAAACTCTTATAGTATTTTCTCTTGGTTATGGTAGTTCTGTGTGGGTTGATTCCATTCCATCATTGGTGGAGTTCAGAATGCTCTTTGATTGTGGGTGCACTATAACTCCCAGCTGTTGAGCAAGACCTTTGTGTGTGCCTTTCTGCCATTCCTGCCAGGATATCTATGTTGTGTTAATCGAAACATGCCCAGGTTTCACACTGAGTGTATAAATACATTAAAAACATATTAACTATATGTATTACTGTGTTAGAGTGTCATTTTGTGTCAGTTTGCTTGGTGGTGTGCCCCAGGATTTTGCAAATGTAAAAAATGTGCAGCTGCTCAAAAAAGGTTAAAAAACACTGCTTTAGAGAGAGAGACTTTTCAAGCACTGTTAATGTGAGAGGAATTGCTAAAATAAAGAATAGGAATTGGAGAGTGTCTGTTGGGGGTGAAGGTACCAGCTGTCAGGAAGCAAAGCTTGGGCAGGAGCTTTGAATAGCAGGTGTTTGAGTTTCAAGGTTAAGACTATTTTTAGGGAAAGTGGACAAACATAGCATGATATTGTTGGCTGTGTTTTGAATATTGTCTCTGCAAAATTGTATGCAAAGGATAGGTTACATTTGATGAAGCAAACTAATACCAGGTTCTCTTGGTAATACTACTTCTAGGTAAAACATTCATCATCTTAAAAAATGATGAAAACAGTTGCAGTTGTAACTACCTTTTCTCCATCACAGACCAGCTTCGTTGCGAACTGGACCAAGGTGGATGTTTTTGGACCTCACGGCAGTTTTTGATACAGTCGATCACACATTATTGCTCCACCGTTTAGCCGTAACGGGGGTGAGGGGGACTGCCCTTAATGGGTGGCCTCTTTTCTCCAAAATCAGGGACAACGAGTGGAGAGGAGAGGCGTGGTCTCCGAGAGACTCCCGCTTATGTGTGGGGTCCCTCAGGGGGCTATTCTCTCCCCTCTGTTATTTAACATCTACATGCAACCACTGGCTCAGTTGGTGCGTGGTTTTGGTTTGGAGTGCCATCAGTACGCTAATGACACCCAGTTTGTGCTGAGGATGGAGCGTTGGCTGGACTCTGTACCAGAGAATTTCCATCTGTGCCTGGAGGCTGTGACTGGATGGCTACGGGCTAGCCAGTTGAAGGTGAATCCATCGAAGACGGAGATCCTATGGCTGGGCCTCCCAGTTGGGGGGGGGGGGAGTGCCGGCTGCCTACCTTGGACGGTGAAGCACTTTGCCCGTCGTCCTTGGTCAAAAGTCTGGGGGTCCAGTTGGACCCACTGCTGACAATGGAGGCCCAGGTCTCTGCTGTCAGCAGATGCGCATTTTTCCATCTGCGTCAGGCTAGACGGCTGGCACCCTACCTATCCAGGAGCGACCTAGCTACCGTGATCCATGCGATGGTCATCTCGATATTAGACTACTGTAACGCTCTCTACATCTTGAGTTTCCTTTGTCCGTGACCCGAAATTCAAGTTAGTGCAGAATATTGCAGCTCGCTTGCTTGTTGGCACGCCGACCAGGTGTCATATCACCCCCATCCTGCAGCGACTGCATTGGCTTCCAGTGGAGTACCGGATTACTTTCAAAGTGTTGGTGTTGACCTTTAAGACCTTATATGGTCTAGGACCGGTGTACTTGAGGGACCGCCTCACCCCATATGTCCCCCAGAGATCACTATGGTCTAAAGAACAAAACCTTCTTGTAGTTTCCTCTGTCCGGACCTTCCACCTGTCCTCCGCTAGGCAGAGAGCATTTTCGGTGGTGGCTCCGACCCTTTGGAATGCCTTACCGCAGTGTTTCCCAACCTTTTTTGAGCTGCGACACACTTTTTACATTTCCAAAATCCTGGGGCACACCACCAACCAAAATGACACAAAATGACACTCTAACACAGTCATACATATAGTTAATATGTTTTTAAATGTATTTATACACTCAGTGTGAAACCTGGGCTTGTTTCGATGAACACAACAGATATCTTGGCACGAATGGCAGAAAGACACAAACTTCCCACACAGAACTCTCAGAACCAAGAGAAAATACTATAAGTGTTTGGTGGGAATTGACCTTGAGTTTTGGAGTTGTAGTTCACCTATATCCAGAGAGCACTGTGGACTCAAACAATGTTGGATCAGGACCAAACTTGGCATGAATACTCAATATGCCCAAATGTGCACACAGATGGAGTTCAGGAAAAATAGACCTTGACATTTGGGAGTTGCAGCTTCTGAGATTTATAGTTAACACACAATCAAAGAGCATTCTGAACCCCACCAATGATAGAACTGGGCCAAACTTCCCACACAGAACTCCCAGGTGGCTCCCTTCCTGAATGGCTCTCTCCCTCTTCCACACCAGAAGGGAAGGCACTCACTCAGTTCGCGGTTGCCTGCCTCCCTGCCTTCCTTCTTTCCTGCGGATGGAAAGAAGAAGCCGGTGGGCCTGTCTCAGACTGCGCTCCTCACTTCTGCTTCCGTTCCCTGCCCTCCCTCGATTGGAGGCTGGCTGGGGAAACGGCCGAAGGAGGCGGCGCCCCGGCCCCTTCTTCGCCGCCGCCGCCCAGCCCTTCCTCCTCCTCTTCCTCCCCCAAGCAGAAGGAGGACTTTGGCAGGAGGGGGAAAAAGGGGGGGAAGAGAGGTTTTCCCGCGGCAGACCAGGTGATCGCTCACGGCACACTAGTTGGGAAACACTGCCTTACCGGAGGATAAGAGAGCTATCCTCTTTTCGGAGGGCCTGCAAAACAACGCTCTTCCGGCAGGCTTTTAACCTGGTGGCCTCTGATAACTCAAGCTGACTTTCTTGTGCTGGTCGGAAATCTGTTTTAAACTAATTTTATTGTTGCATATTATGATTGTGCTCTTTTTAGGCTATGTAAACCGCCCCGAGCCTACGGGGAAGGGCGGTATAGAAATGGAAATAATAAATAAATAAATAGTCATTTGAAGTCTCAGTCCTTTGAATTACTTCTGAGTAAGTGTACATCAGATTGCAGTTCAGGTTGTTCAAACATGCTGATCCTGTATTGCATTGTATCAAGTTGAAGCTGAGCACTTGAGTTCTTTGATGGCGGCTTCTTTTTCTAAGGTGGTCTTCCTGTAACTCAGACCTTGTCTCAGAATAACAAGGTTATATACACAGTACTTCCTAAACTTATTTCAGTCACATGCTCAGTGTCTAAACTGAGAGACTGAAATGATTTGAGACCATCAGTTTGTGGCTAGAAAAAGGACTCTTGGTGCAACTTTCTTCCTGGAATAATACTATCCAAGTCATTTAAGTGTGGTTGAGAGAAATAATAATCTTTGAGTGTATTAATGGCACAAGCCATTTTCACTTGTGGGATGGAATAGTAAATGACACTTCTATCAATCCCTTGACATAATATCAGTAAGATCCTAGAGAGGGTGGTGGCTAGGGATTCCTGGATATGGTTGATTATTTTAATCCTTTCTAGTCTGGCTTTCTTGTCCTTCTTTAGGGGCCCCTTTCAAATCTATGATACTGTCATATATATGTGTGTGTGTGTGTGTGAATTATTTATATCTATATCTATGGCTGACTGGCTCTTTGTCAGGGGGGGCTTTGATTATGTTTTCTCGCCCTGATGAAGGAAGTTGGATTGATGGCCTTAAGGCAGCATTTCTCAACCTGGGGTGTCAGGGGGTGTCAGAAGGGTTGCCAAAGACCACCAGAAAACACAGTATTTTCTGTTGGTCATGGGGATTCTGTGTGGGAAGTTTGGCCCAATTCTATCATTGGTGGGGTTTAGAATGCTCTTTGATTGTAGGTGAACTATACATCTCAGCAACGACAACTCCCAAATGTCAAGGTCTATTTCCCCTCAAACTCCATCTGAGTTCACATTTGGGCATATGGAGTATTTGTACCAAGTTTGGTCTAAATCCTTCATTGTTTGAGTCCACAGTGCTCTCTGGATATAGGTGAACTACAACTCCAAAACTCAAGGTCAATGCCCACCAAACCCTTCTAGTGTTTTCTGTTGTTCATGGGAGTCCTGTGTGCCAAGTTTAGTTCAATTCTATCATTGGTGGAGTTCAGAATGCTCTTTGATTGTAGGTGAACCATAAATTCCAGCAACTACAACTCCCATCTGGTAATTGGGAGTAAATGGTAAAATCAACTTTTTTTAGTGATGGTCACTCCTTGGGTTTAGTAGGTGTCTTGTGGCCAAATTTGGTACCAATTAGTAAGACACACACACATACACACTGTACACAATTTAAATTCTGTCTTTAAATTCTCTGGCACAGGGGTCCTCGCTTTTTAAAAAAAAGAGAATACATTTTTTAGAGAGAATACCTCTCTAAAAATCTCTAGATCAGGGCTGCCCAGGAAGTCGATCGCGATCGACCAGTCGATCCCGGGACCAAAGGAGGTCGATCCCAGCCGGATGGGACGCATATCAGAGGGGGCGGAGCCAGGCAAGCGGCGCCCCCTCCTCCGGCTTCGGCACTCCCAGCAGCTTCTCCAGGCTGGAGGATGGTAATGCCAAGCCCGTGGTGGTATATCTAGCCCAAGGCTGGCTTGGCCCTGCCATCCTCAAGCCTGGAGAAGCTGATGGTAGAGCCAGAGGGAGCCAGAGGGGCGGAGCCAAGCAAGCCCGCCCAAGGCCCCCCTCCTCTCCAGCCTTGAGGAGGTAGGTACATCTTTCTGACTTGGTTTTATTATAAGTAGCTCACATGCTGCAAAAGTCGAAATAAGAAAATCCTTTTTCTTTCACATGTATCAAAGGTATTTTATACAAAATATTTTTAATAATTTTGTGCATGAAATAAAGTTTGTATACATTGAATATCAGAAAGTAGATGTGTTACTATCTTAGCCACCCATGTGGACAGTTCTGGATTTAGGAATATTTTGGATTTTGTATAATTAGCCTATCTTTGTTGAGTAATGTGGTTACGTTAGTCAAGGCATCATGCTTTGGTAATTATTATGTATGTGTGAGTTGTACCATCGGTTTACTCCCCTGAGAAGGTTTAGAAAATATTTAGTGGAGACTTTTCTTTACGAATTCTGGTAGCATTAAGATACACCTGCAGATTGAATTTCAAATAAACTGCATTTATTCTATAAGAATCAAGAGATTAAAGCACTAACCATTTTAAATCATTGTTCTAATGTGAATTCTTGTGTGTTCTTCCTACAGGCAGGCAGAAGTCCTGAAGGCTGACATGACAGGTAATTCAAAGCTGACAGAACCCTAGGTGGTCTGTTTTTAACACATATTACTGTAGCTTATGAGGAGGCACTCTCCACTTAGGAATGCATCCTTCTTCTCTATGATCAAGTGGTAGAAATGGTTGGGTACTATCTAGATTGGATGACAACTGAACAATTTCGGCTAGGTCAGTAAGGCCAGTAGAATTGTTGACTTCCGTGCCTGTACTAGTGTTATTACTCTTCACACTAATTCTTTGCCCACTACTACTAGTTTTCTTACCCTGGCATCTTACTGTCCAACTCCTCCACTCTAAGGAAGTTCTAACCTAACTCACAGAATTGTATCTCAAAAGCTTGGAGTTAGGGTAATATATTATCCTGATGATATTATCCGTGATCTGACCATTAGGCTGGTTGCCTTGACATATATGTCTATTATCAAGAATCCGCACTAACCCGAAGCAAGACCGCTAACTACATTTAGAACAGGGGTGCTCATTAGGTAGATTGCGATTGACTGGTCGATCCCAGGACCGAAGGAGGTTGATCCCAGCTGGATGGGGTGCTTCTGAGGGGGCCGAGCCATGCCGTGCCAAGCCCCGCCCACTCCCCCTCTGGCTTTGGCGCTTCTACAGCTTCTGGAGACAAGAGGAGGGTAATGCCAAGCCAGTAGTGGCATAGATAGCCACTACTGGCTTGGCATTACCCCTCTCTTGGCTCCAGAAGCTGTGGAAATGCTAAAGCCAGAGGGGGGAGGGGGCGGAGCCAGGCTGCGCGAAGCCCCGCCCCCTTCTCACTGTTCCGCCCTGCTTCTCTCTCGGTAGATCTTTCAGACTTGGTTTTATTATAAGTAGCTCGCATGATGAAAAAGTGTGGGCACCCCTGATTTAGAAGGTGTCCCGGGTCTGGGTGAAACCTGCAAAGGAGAAACAATTCGGCACTTAGAAACCCACTAATCGTCGACCCTTGGAAAGCCTCCAATCGTTATATATGTCTCTTTTGATTTGGACCTTGGCTGTCCCCCGTCTTAGCCGGAAAAGAGAACTATTATTTGAACTTATCCTACTTCGGAATGCTTTCTTCAAAAGGGAGTCCTCAGCGTGAATACGCTACTGGGAGAATTGTCTCCCCGCTTGTGTTATTTGCGGCACAATTGTGTTATATTTACACTTATGTTTATATGTGAACTGAGTGCAACCCAACATATGTTGTAGAAATACAGATATTTAAACTGAGATATTCAATTATTGATGCTTTGAAGCTCCAGTTTGGAGTATTGTTTGTTTTTTTAAAAATTTTTTTATTGTTTTATCATTATCAACACAATATTATACAATGTCTATTTACAGCAGGTTCATGTTATTCATTTCTAGGTACAATACTTCAATCTTTAGCATCTGCCATTATGTTTTTCTTATACATTTTTGTATCCCTCACCACTGTGCTCCCCTCCCCCTCCCCAAGCCATGGCTTTTACATATCATTCGGCCAAAATTTCATTTCTTCTTGTGGAGGTAACCTTCCTTCTTCCTTTTCTAATCCTTTTTCAATAAATTTTCTCCATACCTCATAAAAATCACTTTGTTTCCATATACCTCTTTTTACTTTTAATATACATGTTAACTTGTCATTTATTGCCAGTTTCCATACTTCCTTGTACCATTCCTCTATTTGTATATTTATTTCTTTTTTCCAATTCCTTGCTATAAGCAGTCTTGCTATTGTTAATAGGTTTGTTATCGCATCTTTATCCTTTTTTTCCAATTGTATACTATTATATAATGATAATAAAGCTATACTACGACTTCTTTCTATTTTAATATTCATTATATCTTCTATTTCTTTAAAGACTTTCGCCCAAAATTTGCTTACATATTTACATTGCCACCACATATGTATGTATGTTCCTGTTTGTTTGAGAGAAACCATGTTGTATGTTGTAGCTCATACATGATAGACATTACTCTTCCATATCTTTGTTACTCTGAATTTCCTACTTGAGACTACATTATGAACCCTATCTACAACTTCACTTACCCATGCTCCAAAAATTATCCCCACCCCACCCCGGCCAAGAATTTGTGGGCCTCTCTAGGCCTTGCAACATATTTCCATAGTATGCTTCTGGCCCTAGTATAGTCAAAATATAGTGGTTGCTACTATCCACTGTTTCAGGTATTCCCTGGGAATACAGGGCTTCTACTGTACTGTTTTTATCTATAGCTGATTATATGTTGAAAGTATGTTTATCTTATTGACTCTTTTGTCGAGGAATGGACAAAATTTACTTGCATAATGAATCCTTTTTCTTCTCATTACCCAGATTCGAAGCTGGGACCAGCTGAAGCTTGGACATCCCGACAGGCTTTACAGGACTTATACCAGAAAATGCTTGTAACGGATTTGGAGTATGCATTGGATAAGAAAGTGGAACAAGATTTGTAAGTAATTTAATTAAGATATCTATAATTTGTTCAAGAAGCCTTAAGACAGAACCCAGTGCCATTTACTTGAAAATCTATAGCTTCTGAAATATTTTCTAAGTTTCATTTGAAAGTATTTAAAAACACTAAATTTTGGGAAATTCAATGTATTTTGTGACATATTGTTGCTGGCTAACTGTATTATAAAAAAGAAAATAATTTTAAAAACATAGTTTTAATTATTTTCTTTTTTATAATACAGTTAGCCAGCAACAATATGTCACCAATGCCTAAAATTAAAGTGAAAGGGTTTTTATTTTTATTTAGATGAAATGCTTATATATGAAGCTTTTTTAAGTCATTGGGAGATAAGGCTGTTAAAAAGTGAAAGCTTCCAACAGTTTCTTTAGATCTACCATCTGATATTCCACTTCTGTATGCAGATGATATGATCCTACTCTCCTACACCCAAATAGGGATGAGGAGGTTATTAAGAAAACTTAGTCACTACTGCCTTAGAAACGCACTAAAGATAAACAAAACCAAATCAAAAATGATGATCTTTGGTAAACGCCCCTCAAAATGAAATGGAAAATAGAGGCGAACAATTAGAACAAGTTAGATCCTTCACTTACCTAGGATTAGACTTTGCAGAAAATGGTCTATGGCATAATCATTACCACAGGTGTTCAACTAAAGCCAAGGGCAGAGCAGGCTTACTCTTAAAGCTGCTGAATCAACGGCAACCGGGCTCCCTCGTTCCCCTTCTGAAAGTTTACAATCACAAAAATCTCCCGCTGCTTCTTTATGGTTCTGAAATCTGGGGTGCAAATGATACTCCTCTCTTGGATAAGGCCCAAGCTCAACATCTGAAGTGGTTTTAGGGGTCGATAGAAGCTCCCGGCAGCGGCAGTTAGGGCGGAGTTGGGAATGTTCCCTATTAGCACACAATCTAAGATCAGAGCCTTTAACTACTGGCTCAAGGTCATGGAGATGGAGGCGTCTCGCCTCCCAAAATTATGTTTGCTGGAACAATCTAGCAGTTCTTATAAATCGGGGCTGACCATTTGTTTGATTACATCAGAAGGTGCGGCATTCAGGTAATATTCCCAGTCCACCTATCTGGTCAAGAGTTAAGTAAGCACTTCAAAGAAGTGCGTCAACGATGTAATGACATTGCGGCCCAAACCGATATAGACTCCTTGGGTTCTACCGTTTCCCTGAGATGGTTGAGTGGTTTTAAGAAATCCTTCCAATTAACCACTTACTTACAGCAAGGAAGGTTACACCACCTAAGAAAAATTTTCACTAGAGCCAGGTTTGAGCAATTAGATTCAATGGTGAGATATGGGAGGTTCAAGAAAATTCCCTATGAAGAGCGTATCTGTATTTGTGGTGCCCCTGAGATCGAAGATCTAACTCATCTTCTGCTCTATTGCAAAATCTATCAAACAGAGAGAAAACAACTGCTAGAGATATTTCGTGGAAAAAATCATTGGGACCCTCTAGCAAAAGTCTCACTTCTGCTGGCCGGCTCCAACAAGCTGATAACAGATGCTACTGCTCGTTTTCTCTGTAAAGCCATGAAACTAAGATCTGATTACATAGATGCAATTGGAATAAATTGTGTTGGAGATGAGGACCTGTGAATTGTTACCACCTCCCTTAGAATCCCTCCTGCTGGGCAAAAAGGGGGTTTAATGGATGTAATGGCCTACAATTCTCCTCAGATTGTTTTTAGAATCATTGCAATGTGTCTGTGTTCTGTGTGTATTTGATATGGCTTCTGGCTAATCAATAAAATTGTTGTTGTTGATATTCTGGCAGGGTTGTCCTAAAAGTGATCATTCTGCTCTGTAGAGTTGCTTGTCACTCAGTCTTTATACTAGCTGAAGTGAGTAAAACATTGGGATCAGAAATGTCTTTTAGGTTTTGTTGAATTTGAAAACCTATATATTTTAGATCTGGCTCTTGCAGACAGACTGTAAAATCTTAGTTTAGGTAATATTTCAAGGCTTCACCCTTAAAGCATCCTAAATTTTGGGAACGAACATCTTGGTCTATGATATGATTACTCAAATCTAATGCTCACTTTTGTTGTCTAAATCAGTGTTTCCCAACCAGTGTGCCGTGAGCAATCATCAGGTGTGCAGTGGGAAATTGGAAGCTCCAATACCCTTTCTTCCCCCTCCTGCTGAACACTTTTTCTTCTCCACTCGGGCTCCCTTCTTCCCAGCCTCGCTCTGCTCGCTTAGCTCACGCTGCCGCTTCTCCCGAGGGGGGAGGGAGGAAGACGTGACCTGTGCGGGCGCTACTGGGCAGACTCGCCCCACGTCTTCCTCCCTCCCCCTCACCTCGTGAACACGCAGCAGCGTGAGCAAAGCGAGCAGAGCGAGGCTGGGAAGAAGGGAGCCCTAGTGGAGAAGGAAAAGTGTTTGGCAGGAGGGGGAGACAGGGCGCGAAGGGGAAGGGGGAGAAAGAGGTCTCTGTCGAAAGCTGGCATGGGCAAACCTGGACCTTCCAGGTGTTTTGGACTCCCAACTCCCTAGCAGCCTCAGGCCCTTTTTTTCCCCCCAATCCACTTAAGCAGGCAAGGGCCTCAGGCTGTTAAGAATGGTGGGAGTTGAAGTCCAAAGCACCCAGAGCTCTGGCCGAAGTTTTCCCATGCCTGTTTTAGGGACATTAAAGTGGTGAGCCTCCTTCCAACATTGTGATTCTGGATAGAAAACAAACAATAACATAACATTGTTTGAGTCCACAATGCTCTCTGGGTGTAGGTGAACTACAACTTCCAAACTCAAGGTCAATTCCCAAGCAAACCCTTTCAGTACTTTCTGTTGGTAATGAGAGTTCAATATAATCTATTGGCGTTAGTTCTCAGAGTAATTCAAAAAGAACAAGCAAAAGAACGCCAACACAGTAGTCGCTTTTCAAAATCAAATAATTCTATTTCTTGATATATTTTCTTTCAATCATCATACAAAGTATGGTTGCAGTGGAAACCAAATCATGAAGATTGCATTCACAAGTCTCAAAATTATAATCCTCCCAAGAAGTCAAGGTCTCCGGGTTGTCCAAATAATAACCGGCAAGATTGTTGATGGTATTAACCGAGAGAATTATTGATTATATACGTGACATTTTCCGGATCACTTTGGAAACTTTATTTCTTGGAGCATTGGTCTGAAGGTTCCGACGAAGCCAAGATGGCGGAAACGGCTAGACCGTCGACCAATCTGGGTTGACCACCTGATGAACTATATGCCATTAATATAGTATTGAAAATATTGATTATTTGGACAACCCGGAGACCTTGACTCCTTGGGAGGATTATAATTTTGAGACTTGTGAATGCAATTTTCATGATTTGGTTTTCCACTGCAACCGTACTTTGTATGATGATTGAAAGAAAATATATCAAGAAATAGAATTATTTGATTTTGAAAAGTGACTGCTGTGTTGGCGTTCTTTTGCTTGTTCTTCTTCAATGAGAGTTCAATATGCCAAGTTTGGTTCAAACCGCCCTGAGCCTACGAGGAAGGGCGGTATAGAAATGGGAAATAATAAATAATAATGTATTTTGCAGAAAGTTTTTATATCCTCTGCTAGGATCCCTATCAGAGGAATCAAAATGGAACCCTACCTTGAATCCCATCTGTAGTCGCTTTAGAAACTTCATCAGCAATTACGTTTGCTTGGAGGCACTTTGAAAAGCAAGTGTAAAGTGATGGATCAGGTTCTAAATCCCCATTATCCTGGATGCTTTTCACCCTGGGCTTTTTCTACAGTGGTTATTGATAACTGGAAGGTTCAGTTCTAGCATTAAAGGATCTCTAATTGAGAACTCTATTCTCAAGTGTATGTTTATGTGTAATACAATATTGATGCCTAACTTGATCTTCTTGTTGCTTAACAAGATGAGTAGTATTCCACAGTAACTGAAGGCCCTTACAGGCAGGCCCTATATCCCAGGATCTGATCCCAGGTTTTCTGCTTTAAACTGGATTATATGAGCCCGCACTGCCAGATACTCTGGGATAAACAGAAAACCTGGGATCGGATCCTGGGATATAGGATCTGTCTGGAAGGGCCCTGACATTCACTTCTCTCTCTCTCTCTCTCTCTCTCTCTCTCTCTCTCTCTCTCTCTCTCTCTCTCTCTCTCTATATATATATATATATATAGGTCCTAAAAAAATTAGCATATAGTGCTAAAGTTCATTATTTTCCATAATGTAATGATAAAAATAAAACTTTCATATATTTTCAATTCATTGCACACCAACTGAAATATTTCAGGTCTTTTTTTGTTTTAATACTGATGATTTTGGCATACATATCTCAAAAAATTAGCATATTCCATCCGACCAAATATGCTAATTTTTTGAGACAGTATTTTTGGGTTCTCAGGAGCTGTATGCCAAAATCATCAGTACAAAACAAAAAAAGACCTGAAATATTTCAGTTGGTGGGCAATATATGAAAGTTTAATTTTTATCATTATGTTATGGAAAACAATGAACTTTAGCACTATATGCTATTTTTTTAGAAGGACCTGTATGCGCGCGCGCGTGTGTGTGTGTGTGTGTGTATATATATATACATACATACATACATACATATATATAGGGGGGGTTAAACCCACAACCTAAGCTCTAAAATAACAGTCAAAGCATTTATATCGTGAACAGTGTTGCTCAGTACTATTAACATTCAGTACTAACTAGGCCTTAAAATTGGTGAATTCTAGTAGAGACATTCTTAGTACTTCAACAATAAATTGTAAGTGAAAAAATTGGGAAACATTCTGTGTTTTCATTAGCGCATGCTAGGTACTGTTGTATAGGGGTGTTTTTCCCCCTAAAAGTTGCACATAAAATCATAAGAGTGGAGACTTGTGATACTTAACTCTGTTTAACAAAATAATAAATTTCAGTTTTACTGAGTCCAGCGTCCTTCAACAAATTAGTTTTATGTCATATATAACTATGTGCAAATACTTTATTTCTCTAGGTGGAATCATGCCTTTAAGAATCAGATCACAACTCTACAGGGTCAAGCAAAAAACCGATCAAATCCAAATCGGAGTGAGGTTCAAGCAAATCTCTCTTTGTTCTTAGAAGCAGCTAGTGGCTTCTACACACAGGTAAGATAGGGAAAAAATTATGACTGTAGAGTATGAAAACCGCATAGCTCATTTGACACCAAATTAATTTCAGTTCTGCCAACTGAGGTTCTCTGAACTAGAAATGCTTTAGCTGGAACTTGGGAACTTAATGCAACAGCTCCACTATTGAGCTAAAGCCCCTCCCTTAATTTTATTTGGGGAAAGATGAAATTAGTCTAAAATTATTAAATGTGCCCCCATTACATTTTTATGAACACTTGATCTTCTGTAGAAGCTCTTCAATTAGATCACTGATTCTCAAAGTGGGCGGTACCGCCCCCTGGTGGGTGGTGAGTTGATCCAAGGGGGCGGTGAACCCCTGTAAGGGGGCTGAGAACGATTGGCCATTTAGGAGGGATCGCGCGGCCCTCTTTGGCCCCGCCCCCTTCGCTATGACCTGCATATTAGATAATTAGATTAGAATTTGTAAGAGTAGCAAAATTATTTATGAAGTAGCAACGAAAATATGGTTGGGGGTCACAACAAGAGGAACCTTATTTAGGGGTCACGGCATTAGAAAGGTTGAGAACCACTGCATTAATACATATATCTTCCTGTTTAATTGCTATTAAATTAAAAAATAATAATTTCTAGGGGGGCGGTGAGTAATTTTTTGTGTGGAAAGGGGGCGGTAGGCCAAAAGAGTTTGGGAACCACTGAATTAGATGATGATAGAGGATAGGTGGTAGAGAGAAGATGACTATAATAACCAGGGGAAGCAGTTGAATTCTAAAAGTTGAACAGTACTTTCGGGGCTTCATTGAGAATATGAGTCCTAGATAACTGGATGTATTATCTGAGGAAGCTATCAAATTTCTTAATTTTAATTACAGCTACTGCAGGAGCTGTGTACGGTGTTTAATGTAGATTTACCCTGTCGTGTAAAGTCCTCCCAACTGGGAATTATCAGCAATAAACAGACGCACACCAGCGCCATTGTGAAGCCACAATCTAGCTCCTGCTCGTATATATGCCAGCATTGCCTTGTCCACCTTGGAGACATTGGTGAGTAATAGTCATAGTAGTAGAAAAAGCTCTGTGTATCATAACCTGTATGAGTTATAAGGACAGGAACACTGTCAGCAATTGAATTGATACGAAGAGCAGTGGGGGATGCCCTACTTGAAATATTGAAAATATGATAAATATGTATAATTAGCGCGAAATGAGAATGGAAGTCACCACACCCTTATGTTTCGATTCCTTTTCCCATCCCTCCCCCCCTTCCCAATTGTATTGATGTATGTTTATAAAATTTGAAACTGATAATAAAATATTAATTTAAAAAAACCTGTATGAGTTACGTGTGTATATAACATGTGGCATTAAAGGGGGTAGGGGAAGATTGTCATGTACTGGCCATCACAAAAAGTAGTAAGCTATGAAAGCTAGTATTTTTATTGTCTCTTGACAATGGAAAATAGAGGTTCCAGACCATTGATCTGGAGCTGGTCTTTTCATTAAGCAACATAAATAGATTGTGACAAGTATTAAACTAAAGAGAAGGAGTCCTCAAACTAAGGCCCGCGGGCTGGATACGGCCCTCCAAGGTCATTTACCCGGCCCTCACTCAGGGTCAACCTAAGCCTGAAACGACTTGAAAGTACACAACAACAACAATCCTATCTCGTCAGCCAAAAGCAGATCCACACTTCCCATTGAAACACTAATAAGTTTATATTTGTTAAAATTGTGCTTCATTTTGATTATTGTATTGTTTTAAAGGCTTTTTTGCACTACAGTGTGCATAGGAGTTTTTATTATTATTATTGAAGATTTCATGGGGATACAATAAAAAAGTATAATGAATATGTTGAAAGATTAAGAATCATCAAGATAATAATATATAATATTTATAAAACTAGGGGCGAATGTAGGGTAAGAGGGGAAGTAATACGGGATGGGGTGGATTACGGCAGAAGGGAGATGGAGGTGAAAGAAAAATAATAATAAAAAATAAAAAAATAGAGAAAAGTGAGGAAAGGGAGAATAGGGGCAGGGGAGGAGGATAGGAGGGGAAGGACTAAGTACTGGAAGGTTAGTTGTTTAATTAATGATCAATTCCCCCGGTGTTGTTAGGTTAGTAGTTGTAATCTCTTCAAGAAGTTTCTCTCTTCATCCTACATCTGATTTGTATTAAGATGGGAATTCATTCATGCTTTTTTCCCCAAATTATAAACTGACCTCCAACGGTTTGAGGGACTGTGGCCTGGCCCTCTGCTTAAAATGTTTGAGGACCCTTGCTCTAGAATTCAATTAAGATCCTTGGGGAGGCGAGGCCTACCAAATGCATCCTAGACCCCTACCCATCCTGGCTGGTTAAAGAAGCCAGAGGGGGTTTGGCAGAGTGGGTTAAGGTGGTGGTTACTGCCTCCTTAGAGGAGGGCAAGATTCCAGTCATCTTATAGCAAGCTGTTATAAAAACCGCTGTTGAAAAAACCATCACTGGACCCCACTCAATTAGTGAACTATCGGCCAGTTTCCAATCTCCCCTATTTGGGCAAAGTCATGGAACATGTGGTGGCTTTGCAACTCCAGGGGTTCTTGGTAGACACTGATTATCATGATCCGGCACAGTCTGGCTTTCGGCTGGGACATGGCACTGAAACAGCCTTGGTCGCCTTGGTAGATGATCTATGCCGGGAGCTCGACAGGGGGAGTGTGTCCCTGTTGGTTCTGTTGGACCTCTCAGCGGCTTTCGATACCGTTGACCACGGTATCCTTCTGGGTCGCCTTGCAGATATGGGGCTTTGGGGGTACTGCTCTGCAGTGGCTCCAATCCTTCCTGGATTGTTGTACCCAGAAGGTGTTACTGGGTGACATCTGTTCGGCTCCGCAACCTTTGTCTTGTGGAGTCCCTCAGGGTTCAGTACTGTCCCCCGATGTTATTTACATCTACATGAAACCGCTGGGAGAGATCATTCGGAGTTTCGGAATTAGGTGTTATCTGTATGCAGATGATGTCCAGATCTGTCACTCCTTTCCACCTGTCACTAAGGAGGCTGTCCAAACTTTGAACCGGTGCTTGGCTGCTGTGTCGGACTGGATGAGGGCTAGCAAATTGAAACTCAATCCAGACAAAACAGAGGTCCTCTTGGTCAGTCGAAAGGCCAAACAGGGCATAGGGTTACAGCCTGTGATGGATGGGGTTACACTCCCCCTGAAGACGCAGGTTCGCAGCTTGGGAGTGATCCTGGATTAATCGCTGAGCCTGGAACCCAAGGTCTCGGCGGTGGCTAGGGGAGCTTTTGCACAGTTACCAGCTGCGCCCGTACCTTGGGAAGTCTGATCTGGCTACGTCGTCCACGCTCTGGTCACATCCCGAATAGATTACTGCAACGCACTCTACGTGGGGCTGCCTTTGAAGACAGTTCGGGAATTACAATTAGTCCAACGGGCGGCAGCCAGATTACTAACCGGAGCTACATACAGGGAGCATACCACCCCCCTGTTGTGTCAG
Organism: Anolis apletophallus; assembly: GCA_030556195.1. Classification (NCBI taxonomy): domain Eukaryota; kingdom Metazoa; phylum Chordata; class Lepidosauria; order Squamata; family Anolidae; genus Anolis; species Anolis apletophallus. The sequence continues at coordinate 149,929,454 of JARBWK010000005.1, read as the reverse complement.
CTCCACTGGCTGCCTGTCCACTTCCGAGCTCAATTCAAAGTGCTGGTTTTGACCTTTAAAGCTCTATACGGTTCTGGCCCAGCTTACTTGTCCGAACGCATCAGCCCCTACGTCCCACCTCGTAATTTAAGATCATCCGGGGAGGCCCTGCTCTCGCTCCCACCAACTTCTCAAACGCGGTTGGTGGGGACGAGAGCAGGCCTTCTCGGTGGTGGCTCCCCGTCTGTGGAACGCGCTCCCAAGCGACATACGATCGACCTCATCCCTCCTGGCATTCAGGAAAGGAGTGAAGTCCTGGCTGTGGGACCAGGCGTTTGCGCATTAGCACAATGCAGCACTTTGGACTGGATTTGTAAGGGCAAATTGATGGCGATGGCTCGATGCCCCTGTTATGGATGGAACACTGTTTTTAACTTAAGTGAATGTGTGTGATGTGTTAATGTTAATTGTATTTTAATGTATTTTAATGCTGAATGTTTTTGGTTTTTATATTGTATTTTAATGTATGGGCATCGAATTGTTGCCTTTGTTAGGCTGCTCTGAGTCCCCCCTCGGGGGTTGAGAAGAGCGGGGTAGAAATGTTGGAAATAAAATAAATAAATAGTAATAAAAGGCTTTATTTATGAAGCTCAAACACTCAGGGATTGCAGTAGCAAGATATTCTGTGTGCTGTTACTTTCTATAGAACACAAAATGTTGTTAATTTAGAAATCGTTTTACATGTTGGCTAGGAGATCATATGATGTTAACCTTTTTAAATCCTTGTTTCAGCTCGCTACAGAAATCAGACCAGCCAGGCCGAGTCCTACTACAGACACGCAGCTCAGCTCGTCCCTTCCAATGGTGAGCATTTGATTGTTTTGATCAAGTTCATTACATCTTTCGTAACAAATTTCAATATCTCACTGTGTTTTACATATTCAAGATTCCCGCTTTAAGCTCTGGAAGACCTCAGATATAACCAAAGTGGTAATCTTCAGTATTGCTCAAGTTTTTATATTATTAAGACCAGGGGACTACAAGGAAGCATTATTTTATTTTAGTGGTTTTTATTATTATTGTATAATAATTTTATAATAATAATATAATAAATAATATAATATGTTATATTATACTATAATTTCAATATATTATAATGTCTATATATACTATAATATAATAATTATGATATTAATACTAGTAATATATGAATATTTCATGATATATTAATATGTTAATAATGATGTGTAATATATAGTAAATATAGTAAGTGAATAAATAAATAAATAATGTAGATTAGCATGTAGTTCCGCCTTCAGGTGCGGCCCTCCATAATATTTTTTGGCTCTTGTGTGGCCCCTTGGAAAAAATAATTGGCCACCCCTGGTCTACGCTCTCCCCCTTGTAATTAGATTTCTTAAATGTAGTGCAGAGCATTTTGAAAATAAGGAAGCCATATTTGTGTCAAAAAGATCGATCTAATAATAGTGATATTATGAGATCCTTGTAATTTTCATCACCACCAGCCATGCTATCTTAATATCAATTGAAGATGCCTTCTTCCATACCTCTTTTTTATTGAAAGAATATTGCGACATAGAAAAAGATGCAGTTCCACTCCGGTCTGCCCCTGCACCCCGTTCAACAGGCTGGTGGTTACTTTTCAGGTCCCTCATAGTTTGGGATTAGCATGCCTTTAGTCTTCTTCTTCCCTTGAGAGTCTTAATGGGAATGGCAGTCATTGAAAATTGTAAGGCGTACCCTAATACCACCACCACCACCACCAAAAATGCATCAGATACACCTGCGATTCTAAGATGTGCCCTATTTTAGAGATGTTTATATAGGTCAGTGCTGTCCAACTTCTTCCGGCCCAAGGGCCGGAAGAAGTATCACTGATCACCTGGGGGGCCGCAGGTGATCAGTGAGCAGGGGGCGGGGCCGATGGCGGGGGGGGGGGGGGGCGGGGCCAGCTGACTTCCTCCTCCTTTGCCCCTCCTCCTCCCCCGCGGACGCGCCGCGGTGCGGGGAAGGAGGAGGGGCGAAGGAGGAGCCAGCTGTCTTCCTCCTGCCTGGATCGCCCCCTCCGTCCCTCTCTCGGCGCCGCCGTTGCGGGAGCAGTTCGCAGCGGCGGCGCCGAGAGAGGAGAAGGGGCGATCCAGGCAGGGAGGAGGAGCCAGCTGTCTTCCTTCTGCCTGGATCGCCCCCTCCGTCCCTCTCTCGGCGCCGCCGTTGCGAGGCAGTTCGCAGCGGCGCCGAGAAAGGAGAGGGGGCGATCCAGGCAGGGAGGAGGAGCCAGCTGTCTTCCTTCTGCCTGGATCGCCCCCTCCGTCCCTCTCTCGGCGCCGCCGTTGCGAGGCAGTTCGCAGCGGCGGCACCGAAAGGGAGAAGGGGCGATCCAGGCAGGAGGAGGCGCCAGCTGTCTTCCTCCTGCCTGGATCGCCCCCTCCGTCCCTCTCTCGGCGCCACCACTGAAAACTGCCTCGCAACGGCGGCGCCGAGAGAGGGAGAAGGGGCGATCCAGGCAGGGAGGAGGAGCCAGCTGTCTTCCTTCTGCCTGGATCGCCCTCCGTCTCTCTCGGCGCCGCCGCTGCAAACTGCCTCGCAGCGGCGGCGCCGAGAGAGGGAGAAGGGGCGAGCCAGGCAGGAGGGAGGAGCCAGCTGTCTTCCTTCTGCCTGGATCGCCCCTCCGTCCCTCTCTCGGCGCCGCCGCTGCAAACTGCCTCGCAGCGGCGGCGCCGAGAGAGGGAGAAGGGCGATCCAGGCAGGAGGAAGACAGCTGGCTCCTCCTCCCTGCCTGGATCGCTTCTCCGTCCCTCTCTCGGTGCCGAAAAAAGCAGAAGGCGGCGCCAACGGCAGCGCGTCACAGGCCTGGCGTGACGCGCTGCCCCTTGGCACGCCTACTTCTCCTTCGGCGCCCCTCCCTTCCTAGGCCGGGGAGCCGCCGAAAAGGAGGAGTAGGCGGTGCCAAGGGGCAGCGTCACACCAGGCCTGTGACGCGCTGCTCTTGGCGCCGCCTTCTGCCCTTTTTTTTCGGCGGCTCCCCGCCCTAGGAAGGGAGGGGGGCGCCGAAAAGGAGGAGCTAGCTCTCTTCCTCCTCCCTGCCCCACCTCCCCCTCCCCCCCGGCCGCCATTTTTTTAAAAAAAATCGATTTTTTAAAATTTTTTAAAAAATGGCGGCTGAGGGCATAGGTGGGGCCGTGTCCAACAGGCTACGGGGCCGGATCCGGCCCCGGGGCCGCCAGTTGGACAGCCCTGATATAGGTTAAAAAGTGTGCCTTAGGATTGAAGATATACAGTAGATTTAAAGTAACACACCAGTTTTTTAAAATATAGATAAGCAACTATAAGTTTTGACAATTGTGTGTGGATTGTGCTTATAGAACAAACATGGGGAATGTGACATTGTACAGATATTTTTGGGGTGCATTGCCTTCAGCCCAAGCTAGGGTTGTCAATGGTGATGGGGGCTGCAATCTAACAACACTTCAAGAACCACTTGATTCCCCCACTTCGGAGCTCCCGGAAAAACTGTTTTCATTTCCATTCTTTCTTTAGGTCAGCCTTACAATCAGCTGGCCATTTTAGCATCCTCCAAAGGAGATCACCTGACCACAATTTTCTACTACTGCAGAAGCATTGCTGTGAAATTCCCTTTCCCAGCGGCTTCTACTAACCTACAAAAAGCACTTTCTAAAGCACTGGAAAGGTAAGGCAGATTCCTTCTAGGCTGTGTGTGGTCATTTATAAGATTTACAATACGAGGCCCTCTTACAGCTTTCTTCCCCCCCCCCCCCCAAGCTCCAGTATACACATGTGTCTCTTTATATAAGTGCTTCTGACCGAACATGAGTTGCAGGTAATTGATTTTCATTTCATTTCCCCTCTTGCATAGGCTCCTAATGCAAATTTGGCCCACGGGCTGAATTCAGTTTGATGCACAGGGCCAAAGGCAAAAAGGTGAAACATATTTTAGATTAGATCTAGTGCTGATAATGAAGCATTAGGAGAAACATTCCACTTTTTTGGAATGCAAGAAATCTAAAGGGCTGGTTGCCCCTCAAATGACCAGATCTTTCCCACGCCCACATCTCAGATTTGCCATTATTTAGACCAGTGTTTCCCAACCTTTTTTGAGCCACGGCACACTCTTAACATTAAAAAAATCCGGGGGCACACCACCAACCAAAATGACACAAAATGACACTCTAACACAGTAAAGAACGGCTGGGGGATGGTGGCCTGCTGGGAGCAGCTGCTGGCAGTGCCGAAGCCGGGGAGAGGGTGTAGCCAGGCCGTGCCTTGCCCCGCCCCCTCCCCCCAGCTTCAGCTCTCCCACAGCTTCTCCAGCCTTGAGGGGGCAGTGTCTTGCCAGCGGTGGCAGAGCCAGAACAATGCTGGCTTGGCATTGCCCCCTCAAGGCTGGAGAAGCTGTGGGAGAGTGGAAGCTGAAGGGAGGGGGCGGAGCCAGTCAGCACCATGCCCTGCCCCTCCCGGCTTCCTCCTCCGCGCAGCTTCAGCGAGCAAGGGGTGAGAGTCATGGCGGATTGGTGGTTGGCTGGGGAAACGGCCGAAGGAGGCAGCGCCCCGGCCCCTTCTTATTTTTCTTCACCACCACCCGGTCCTTCCTCCTCCTCTCCCAAGCAGCAGGAGTTCGGCAGGAGGAGGGGGGAAGGAAGGGGGGCAGAGAGCTTTTTCCGCGGCACAGCAGGAGGTCCGTCACGGCACACTACTGTGCTGCATCACAGCGGTTGGGAAACACTGATTTAGACATACACCAAAATCTTCATTTTTGTCTGTGATTGTAAATGAGCTACTGACATGAAAATTATTGTTGATTTCCATGTACTGGTAATTTATTTTTGGGCAATCTTTTTAGGAGCATGCCTGTTTGTCTGTACAGTATGTATTTCTTAACTAATCCTATATCTTGCTTACTAATTATATATCTGCATATAAAGACCTGTAACCAGACTAAGAGAACTTTGCGTTTGCATTCTAATCAGTTTTGTTTTAAATGACCCGCACAAAAATGGCTTACTAACTTTCTTGAGCCTGATGCGGCTCCTAAGCCAATTTTGTACGATTTCTGTCAGCCCTACTGAAAATGATTTTGGTGAAGAAAATAGATTATGAGTACTAATCTTATTGGTCTTTTAACTCAGTGTTTCCCAACCTTTTTTGAGCCGCGGCACACTTTTAACATTAAAAAAAAATCCGAGGGCACACAAACAACCAAAACGACACAAAATGACACTCTAACACAGTAAAGAACGGCTGGGGGATGGTGGCCTGCTGGGAGCAGCTGCTGGGGCTGCCGAAGCCAGGGGAGGGTGCGGAGCCAGGCCACACCATGCCCCGCCCCCTCCCCCAGCTTCAGGTCTCCCACAGCTTCTCCAGCCTTGAGGGGGCAATGTCAAGCCAGCGGTGGCAGAGCCAGCACAATGCTGGCTTGGCACTGCCCCTCAAGGCTGGAGAAGCTGTGGGAGACCTGAAGCCGGGGGAGGGGGCAGAGCCAGGCCACACCATGCCCCGCCCCCTCCCCCAGCTTCAGGTCTCCCACAGCTTCTCCAGCTTTGAGGGGGCAATGTCAAGCCAGCGGTGGCAGAGCCAGCACAATGCTGGCTTGGCACTGCCCCCTCAAGTCTGAGAAGCTGTGGGAGACCTGAAGCCGGGGGGGGCAGAGCCAGGCCGCACCATGCCCCCCCCCCCTGGCTTCAGCTCTCCCACAGCTTCTCCAGCCTTGAGGGGGCAATGTCAAGCCAGCGGTGGCAGAGCCAGCACAATGCGGGGCAGGAGTCATGGCGGATTGGAGGCTGGCTGGGGAAACGGCCGAAGGATGCAGCGCCCCGGCCCCTTCTTCTTTTTCTTCGCCGCTGCCCGGCCCTTCCTCCTCTTCCCCCAAGCAGCAGGGGTTCAGCAGGAGGGAGGGGGGAAGGAAGGGGGGCAGAGAGCTTTTCTCGCAGCACAGCAGGAAGGCCGTCACGGCACACTACTGTGCCGCGTCACAGCGGTTGGGAAACACTCTTTTAACTAATGTATGTAACATGTAAATGTTCTTATTTGTTTAAATGCATAAGCATTTCTAATGTAATGCACCTTCTGCTGCGTGGAGTCCACATCTATTTTAGCACTAGCCAGTATTTTTCTTTATGATGTTGTATTCCTTGATGTTAAAGCGTTTGCTATGAATCATAAAATCCTTTTAATCTGAAAAGGGCTGAACGTTAATATTGCTTTTATCTTCAATGCAATTGTCTTGGGAAGCGCCGCTAGCCACAACTATCTGTTCTGTTTCATGTAATGAGAAAAGTTCATCTAAATTTCTCTAAAGGCAACCCAAGCAGTGAATAAAATATTTTCCCCTTTTTCTTATCTGTATTTACAAAGACTGAAATAATTTTTTTGATCTTCTGATTACAGTCGTGATGAGGTGAAGACTCAGTGGGGTGCATCTGATTTTATTAAAGCATTTATAAAATTCCATGGCCATGTGTATCTGAGTAAGAACTTGGAAAAACTGAATCCTCTTCGTGAGAAATTAGAGGAGCAGTTCAAGGTTAGTTCTGCAAACTACTGAGCTCAAAAAATTTATATTTGGTTCCCTGTACCTTTATTATGTTCATCATCACCAGCCGTGTCATCTTAATATCTATTGAAGATGCCTTTTTCCATTTCTATAAAGGCAATGTAATAAATGTAACTAATATTAAATGAACCATCAAGTATAAAAACCCAAATGGGAAAGGGGGTTCTGTATTTTTGTTAAATGAAGCACACACAAATACTGTTACCGGCATTCCCCAAGTTACAACATCCAACCACACATGATTCCTAGTTACAGACAGGTGAGACAACAGGAAGTGAGAGGAACTCTGCCCCTAGCTTCGCAGTCTGGGAGTGATCCTGGATTCATCGCTGAGCCTGGAGCCCCAGGTCTCGGCGGTGGCCGGGAGAGCTTATGCACAGTTAAAGCTTGTGCGCCAGCTGCGCCCATACCTTGGGAAGTCTGACTTGGCCACGGTGGTCCACGCTCTGGTTACATCCCGAATAGACTACTCCAACGCTCTCTACGTGGGGTTGCCTCTGAAGACTGCTCGGAAGCTGCAATTAGTCCAACGTTCGGCAGCCAGGTTACTAACAGGAGCGGGGCACAGGGAGCATACAACTCCCTTGCTGCGCCAGCTCCACTGGCTGCCAATTAGCTTCTGGGCACAATTCAAAGTGCTGGTTTTAACCTACAAAACCCTATACGGTTCTGGCCCAGTTTACCTGTCCGAACAGATTCTCCCCTATGAACCATCTAGAACATTAAGATCCTCCGGAGAGGCCCTGCTCTCGGTCCGGCCAGCTTCGTAAGCGCGGCTGGTGGAGACGAGAGACAGGGCCTTCTCTGTGGTCGCCCCTCGGCTGTGGAACTCTCCCAAGTGATGCTAGATCTGCCCCTCTCTGTTGTCCTTTAGGAGGCTGGTGAAGACTTGGATGTGGAACCAAGCCTTCCCAGAATAGGCTGAGATTGGCTATTGTCTGAATGTATGACCACGTTTACAGATTGAGTGGAATTGTTTTAATGGCGATGTGGTTTTATGCTGGGTTTTTATGTATTTTAATATGTTGTTCTAGTTTTTAAATTATATAGCATTGAATCTTTGCTGTTATGCCGGTCTGAGTCCCTCGATAGAGGTGAAAAGGCCGGGGTACAAAAGTTTTAAATAAATAAATAAATAAGTTCACTCCTGAAAGAGTTATCATGAGAAAAAGGCGTCTTCGCTGAAGCTTAATCAATCAATCAATCAATATTGATATCACCAACCTATGTTTCCACAACAACCAAAAATTGCTTTCTTCCATGAGGATATTTTTGGTTGGATGAGGTTTTGAGAAAAATGGAGATAGTGGAGCTAAAGTAGTTATTATATTGTATGATTTAAAAGGGTTGAAAGAGTGAATCATGGAAGGTTAGTATCCCCTCTACTCACCAAGTGGTCAGGAAGAAGTGACTGCACTTGGTACTGCACTTACCGTATTTTTCGCACCATAAGACGCACCTGCTGATAAGACGCACCTAGATTTTAGAGGAGGAAAATAGGAAAAAAAATATTTTCGCTCCCCCTCTAAAATCTAGGTAAATCTTATCAGCAGGTGCGTCTGGCTGACTCCTCCCCTGGCTCCTTTCCTTTCCCTCCCACCTTTCCTCGAGCGAAGAAAAGGTGGGAGGGAAAGGAAAGGAGTCAGAGGGGAGTGCACCAGGGTCGCGTCAGCTCTGACGGCGCTGGCTGACTCCCTCCCTGGCTCCTTTCCTTTCCCTCCCACCTTTCCTCGAGCGAAGAAAAGGTGGGAGGGAAAGGAAAGGAGTCAGAGCGGAGTGCACCAGGGTCGCGTCAGCTCTGACGCGGCGCTGGCTGACTCCTCCCCTGGCTCCTTTCCTTTCCCTCTCACCTTTCCTCGAGCGAAGAAAAGGTGGGAGGGAAAGGAAAGGAGTCAGAGGGGAGTGCACCAGGGTCGCGTCAGCTCTGACGCGGCGCTGGCTGACTCCTCCCCTGGCTCCTTTCCTTTCCCTCTCACCTTTCCTCGAGCGAAGAAAAGGTGGGAGGGAAAGGAAAGGAGTCAGAGGAGAGGGCACCAGGGTCGCGTCAGCTCTGACGCGGCGCTGGCTGACTCCTCCCTGGCTCCTGCCCCTTACCTCTCACCTTTCCTCGAGCGAAGAAAAGGTGGGAGGGAAAGGAAAGGAGTCAGAGGGGAGTGCACCAGGGTCGCGTCAGCTCTGACGCGGCGCTGGCTGACTCCTCCCCTGGCTCCTTTCCCTTCTCTCCCACCTTTCCTCGAGCGAAGAAAAGGTGGGAGGGAAATGAAAGGAGTCAGAGGGAGGGCACCAGGGTCGCGTCAGCTCTGACGTTGGCGCTGGCTGACTCCTCCCTGGCTCCTTTCCTTTCCCTCTCACCTTTCCTCGAGCGAAGAAAAGGTGGGAGGGAAAGGAAAGGAGTCAGAGGGGAGTGCACCAGGGTCGCGTCAGCTCTGACGCGGCGCTGGCTGACTCCTCCCCTGGCTCCTTTCCTTCTCTCCCACCTTGCCTCGAGCGACGAAAAGGTGGGAGGAAAGGAAAGGAGTCAGAGGGGAGGGCACCAGGGTCACGTCAGCTCTGACGCGGCGCTGGCTGACTCCTCCCCTGGCTCCTTTCCTTCTCTCCCACCTTTCCTCGAGCGAAGAAAGGTGGGAGGGAAAGAAAGGAGTCAGAGGGAGTGCACCAGGGTCCCCCTCCGCCGCCGCAACGGACCACAGAAGAGGAGAGGCAGCGACAGGGTAAGTATATTGCCGCCCTCCCTCTGCTCCAGCGCCACCCCGGCCTGTGTCTTCGCTCCATAAGACGCAGCTGATTTTTCATCCCACTTTGGGAGGAAAAAAACTGCGTCTTATGGTGCGAAAAATACGGTATTTGCTGTCTGATCTTGATAAAAGGTTAATGGAACAGGTGGCCAAATTTCTCTTTGCAGCAGCAAAAAGCCACAAGTGCTTCATGAATAACCTATAAATACTAAGAGTGTAACAAAGACTTCTTGGGAGACTTCTTATTAATTAGCAATCAGTTTTTGCCCTGGTTTATAAAGACAGTCATTCAACCAGTAGCGAATGGTGATACTTGTTTTTATTAATCATAAGCCAAATGTGATGTTATTAATTACTTAAACGTTGTATTCCATCATTTTACTTTCACATGACTTAGCCGATGGTCTATTGGCCGAAATAAAGGCCACTGTCTGACTGAACAACCTAGAATTTTCAGAATCCAATTCCCACTGGGACAGGAAGTGGGGTGAAATCTTCTGAACAGGGAACAGATTGCAAACATTACAGGGCTGATTGGTAACCATTCGCTGTGCTATTCAAAACTAGAGATACATTTAAAAATAATGAGCCTGAAGAACCCATCTTGTTAGTAACTTGGTAACTTCCTGTATACATATTATTTCGTGATATGGCTTATGAAGCTGCCCACAAGTGCTTAGAGGAGTGATTGAGATACAAATAAACTATTAGCATGGCTGGTGATAGTTCAACACTGCCTTATTCATCCTGAACTAGAAGTAGGAAGAATATTGGAACATCGCCTTCCTTGTTCACAAGAGAGTAAGTTATATGCATGTGACATTACTGAGCGGCATTTGGAAGTCCTGCACTGCAAAGAGCATTTGCTCGCTCCATCACCTCTGCTTTCTAGATGATTTTCAACACGGAGCAAGAGGTTAAAGTGATTTGCTCTTTTATTTTCCCTTACAAAGCAATCTAGATTGTTGACAAAGGAAAGTGGTTAGTAGGCCTTGGCAATCATGGTTCTAAATGGTTCTAAAGTACTTACAAAACTAAAGTTCTGGTGTTGAATACTAGGTGGCGCTGGTGCTTTGCTTCTACAGTGTTGCTAAAGTTCTGGTGGTGAACATTTCAGAACTCTAACAAAACTTTCAAAATGTTGTTATAAATGGCAATTCCTAATTGGTTCTGTCTTAAAAATTGCCAATCTTGAAATAATATTGAAGTTTTGAAAGTTTTGTTAAGAGTTCTGAAATGTTCACCACCAGAACTTTAGCAACACTGTAGAAGCAAAGCACCAGCGCCACCTAGTGTTCACCACCAGAACTTTAGTTTTGTAAGTACTTTAGAACCATTTAGAACCATGATTGCCCAGGCCTAGTGGTTAGCTACTTCCTCCATAAAAGTTTGAAATATCAGAAGTTAGCAATACGCCTTTTATTGTGACTATGGGCATGTGAAAGGATCATTTGTATAGGACAATAACACATGGAGGCAATATTTAACCTCTGATCGCTCTCTTCAGATATTGTTGCATTCCCTGTATGGATCTCTGACTGTGAGGGCTGGGCACCCAATCCAGAGGTAGGCATCAGGTGTCAAATCTTAACCTTTCTTCAAATTTATCTCCCAAGTACAGCAGTGTCTTCCACACAGATATAGAAAGTATAGAGAGACGTTTTGGAGAGATTACATATTAGGACAAGGCTAAACCTGATACCAATGGCCTCAGTCTTCTAGAATCAAGATTGTTTTATAAACATTGCACCATTATATTTCTTGGCCATGCCAAAATACGTTTGTGCATTGAATATTTCATGTGAAATATATGGATGTCGCATACTAGTAAGCTGTTCAACATCTTGATTTTTTAGAGGATTGCAGTACATATATTTTTTTAAATTGCAGAGGCTGCTGTTCCAAAAAACCTTTAATTCTCAGCAACTCGTCCACATTACCGTCATCAACCTATTTCAGCTACATCATTTACGAGACTTTAGCAATGAGACTGAGCAGCACAGTTACAGTCAAGATGAACAGCTCTGCTGGACACAGTTGCTGGCACTCTTCAGTAAGTACGGAAACGGATAGCGTGGAACAAAGCCTGTCGTGATGCTGCAGGCTTCATAGCTAGATTTGCTGATCAGTGAGAGGAGATTCTACCCCAGGAGTAGGCAAAATACTGTAGGTCAGGGATGTCCAACTTCTACCGGCCCAGGGGCCTGAATTCCGGTCACTGATTACCTGGGGGGCCGTAGGGTCTGCTCCCACCCCCGGCTCCGCCCCCTCCCCGCCCCCGCTCCGCCCTCTCCCCGGCGCCATCTCCCCTTATTTTAATTTAATAATAAATATATTTAATTCCATCCTCCCCTCTCCCCTTATTTTAATTTAATATTAAATATATTTAATTCCATCCTCCCATCTCCCCTTATTTTTATTTAATATTAAATATATTTAATTCCATCCTCCCCTCTCCCCTTATTTTTATTTAATCTTAAATATATTTAATTCCATCCTCCCCTCCCCCCTTATTTTAATGTATCCCATCTCCACTTATTTCATCTTTAACTATATTTAATTTTATATTTAATACATGAGGGGAGTTGGGGGGAGGGAATGAGGATTCTCGCGATACCCCCTGTTTTAAAAAAAATTATTTATTTTATTTTCGGCCTACCTTTTCCAAGCTTATGGCGCAGGATCCAGGAGTATCCGGACGACGAGAGAGGCGACGACCAACTGAGTCACATGAAGGTCCTAATCGCGTCTGTGGGCCTCAGCGATCCAGTAGTAGAGTAGCCGCTCCAAAAGTATTGCTGAGAATACTGGCAATCCCCTTCCTCACGGGATTTCGCTGTCAACGCCGGCGTGATCTCGCGAGATCTGTTTTGAGTAGTCAGAGGGTTGTTGACCCCCACCTCTCAGGATGGGTCCCATAATGACTCGGCAGCCCGCTTTGAAGCATTTGCTCAGTTCTTTGAGGACAAAGTCGCTTTGATCCGTTCAGGCTTTGACACCATGTTAACGGCAGTCTCTGAGGATGTAACACGAGCACCTGCTGGTCCGGTTTTGCTGGCTTTGTTTCAATCTGTTCAGCTTGAGGATGTGGACAAGATTCTTGGGGAAGCAAGAGCGACCACATGCATCCTAGACCCCTGCCCATCCTGGCTTGTAAAGGAGGCCAGAGGGAGTTTGGCAGAATGGGTAAAGGTGGTGGTTAATGTCTCCTTCCGGGAAGGCAGCATTCCAGCCATCTTAAAACAAGCTGTTATAAAACCGCTGTTGAAGAAACCATCACTGGACCCCACTCAATTTGTCAACTATCGGTCAATTTTCAGTCTCCTCAATTTGGGCAATGTGTGGTGGCCTCGCAACTCCAGGAATTTTTGGTAGATACTGATTATCTGGATCCAACGCAGTCTGGCTTTAGGCCGGGACATGGTACTGAGACAGCCTTGGTCGCCTTAGTGGATGATCTATGCCAGGAGCTCGACAGGGGGAGTGTGTCCCTGTTGGTTCTGCTGGACCTCTCATCGGCTTTCGATACCGTCAACCACGATACCCTTCTGGGACGCCTTGCTGGAATGGGCCTTGGGGGTGCTGCTTTGCAGTGGCTCCAGTCCTTCCTTGAGGGTCAGTCTCAGAAGGTGTTGCTAAGGGACTCCTGCTCTGCCCCATGGCCATTGTACTGTGGGGTTCTGCAGGGCTCAGTACTGTCCCCTATGTTGTTCAACATATACATGAAGCCGTTGGGGGAGATCATCCGGAGTTTCGGGGTACGGTGTCATCTGTATACAGATGACGTCCAGCTCTGTCACTCCTTCCCACCTGCTACTAAGGAGGCTGTTCAAGTCCTGAACTAGTGCTTGGCCGCTGTAACAGACTGGATGAGGGCTAACAAATTGAAACTAAATTCAGACAAGACAGAGGTCCTCCTGGTCAGTCGTAAGGCCAAACAGGGCATAAGGTTACAGCATGTGCTTGACGGGGTATACTCCCCCTGAAGGCTCAGGTTCGCAGTCTGGGAGTGATCCTGGACTCATCGCTGAGCCTGGAACCCCAGGTCTCAGCGGTGGCCAGGGGAGTTTTTGCACAGCTTAGGCTCGTGCGCCAGTTGCGCCCGTACCTTGGGAAGTCTGACTTGGCCATGGTAGTACACGCTCTGGTTACCTCCCGTATAGACTACTGCAACACTCTCTATGTGGAGTTGCCTCTGAAGACTGCCCGGAAGCTACAATTAGTCCAATGTTCAGCAGCCAGAGCGGGGTACAGGGAACATACAACCCCCTTGCTGCTCCAGCTCCATTGGCTGCCAGTTAGCGTCTAAGCACAATTCAAAGTGCTGGTTTTACCCTACAAAACCCTATATGGTCCCGGCCCAGTTTACCTGTCAGAAAGTATTCTCCCCTATGAACCATCAAGAGTGTTAAGATCGTCTGGAGAGGCCCTGCTCTCAATCCCGCCAGCTTTGCAGGTGCGTCTGGTGGGGGCAAGGGACAGGGCCTCTATGGTGGCTCCCCGGTTGTGGAATTCCCTCCCAAGGGAGATTAGATCTGTCCCCTCCCTCCTGACGTTTAGGAAGCTGGTGAAAACGTGGCTGTGCAATGAGGCCTTCGCACAAGCATACTACCCCCCTGTTGTGTCAGCTCCACTGGCTGCCTGTCCAATTCCGGGCTCAATTCAAAGTGCTGGTTTTGACCTTTAAAGCTCTATACGGTTCTGGCCCAGCTTACTTGTCGAACGCATCAGCCGCCACGTCCCATCCCGTAACCTAAGATCATCCGGGAGGCCCTGCTCGCGCTCCCGCCGACTTCTCAAATGCGGTTGGTGGGGACGAGGGACAGGGCCTTCTCGGTGGTGGCCCCCCGCCTGTGGAATGCGCTCCCTATGGAGGTACGGTCCACCTCATCCCTCCTGGCATTCAGGACAAAGGTAAAATCCTGGCTCTGGGACCAGGCGTTCCCACATCAGCACTAAGCAGCATGTTAGATGGGGATTTTAATGGAAGGGAGGAAGAGGGTCAATGCTTTTATAGATCGAATATTGTTTTAATTGGAATGACTGTAGATGCTGCTGAGGAATTGTATTTTAATGTTTTTAATGTATCTTAATGTGTTGTGGGGTTTGGGGTTTTACGCTGTTTCATGTGGCATCGAATTGTGCCGTGCTGTAAGCCGCTCTGAGTCCCCCCTCGGGGGTTGAGAAGAGCGGGGTAAAATCCTGAAATAAATAAATAAAAAATAATAATAAAGTCACTGACCACTAGACATGGGCTGTATACATGATTTTATTGTGGCGAATAGTTTTTATGTATTTATTGTATTGGTAATTGATAATTTTATTGTGAATTTAATATGTTTTTAGATTTTAAATGTTAGCATTGAATTCTTGCTGTTTGCCGGTTTGAGTCCCTCTATTGAGGTGAGAAGATTGGGGTACAAAAGTTTTAAATAAATAATAAATTATATACTTTAAAATGAGGGTGGGAATCATACAGTACTTCAAATGTTGGCTTGCAAGTCCCAGGAGCTCTAACCAACACAGCCAGTGTTGGTTAGAGCATTCCTATCGCAACCTGACGTCCGCTCATCCTGTTCTAGTCCATGGAAAACAAGACTTTTTTACTGTCATATCCTTTAGTCCCTTTCATACATTGAGAAGAGAACATTTGAATGAGAAGGCTGCCGAAAACATTTAATTGAGAACATTAGTAGAGTAAAATCAGTGTAAACTTTCCCTTTCCAATATATGGAAAGATGAGTTAGGAATTATACAGCCAATACAGATAACCATGCTCCCATGATTTAGTTTGATTTCTGACAGACTAGATAGGGCTAATATCCTTTTGTTTTATAAGTGAAGATATGATGCTATCTACCTTTGCCATCTTATCTGCTGCCAATATCTTCTTTCTCATACCCAAATTTCAGGATAGCTGATCTTCATAAAAAAATATTTGTTGTTTCTGTTCTTCCTAGTGACTTTTCTTGGAATCTTGTGCAAGTGTCCACTCCGGAATGATTACCAGGAAGAGTCTTGGGGTTCGTATCCCCTTCCTGCACTCAAAGTCTCAATGGATTGGCTTAAACTTAGACCCAGCGTATTTCAGGAGACTGTTGTTGATGAAAGACAATAGTGAGTCTTGTGTTTTTGTATTTTTTCTCTCTCATTTATCAGTTACTTGAATTTAGCAAATTACTAATTAAGAACTTGTGGTAAACTTCAGACATCAGAATGAAAATTAATACAGTACAATGCATAGGAAGTGCTTTGTTATTTTATTATTATTTTATTATTTACGTCATTTATAATAATAATAATAATAATAATACACTTTATTTATATTCCGCTCTTCTCACCCCGAAGGGGACTCAGAACAGATTACATCACACATACGTTAGACAGTCCCTGCCGTATCCACATACAATTACATACAACATACAAACATGTGACAAGTACAATTTTAGAAGGATTTTTCTTCAGGCTGCGTCACAGGGGTGCGTCACAGGGTGTGGTTGTTCCATTACGTCATTACATCTGGTTTATGCCATATATTCTGCCCTTCTCACCCCGCAGGGGACTCAGGGCAGATCACAATGCACATATACAGGCAAACATTCAATGCCATTGACATACAACATATATAGACAGACATAGGGGCAATTTAACATTCCAGAAATCAGTTAAATTTAGCCTCCCCACAAAGTGGTACCTAAATTTCCTACTTGACAGATGCAACTGTCTTTCGGGTTGTAAAGATCGACAACGAGCTACACAAATTGGTCGAGCGCTCACCCCGACCCAGGCAGGCCTCGAACTCATGACCTTCTGGTCAGTAGAGATCTTATGCAGCTGACACCCAACCAGCTGCGCCACATTCCCGGTGTTCAGAACACATTTTACAGGGATCAAAATATGTGATGAACATATGCATTCTTTTACTATAAAATGCAATTTTCCAAGGCCAATACTGAATACATTTTGATAGTTTTGATTTGTACATAATCTACTCCTGGCCAATAATCGGCTTCCACCTTTTTGGGGGGGATTTGGTACTTTTTGGAAGCAGGCTCCACAATAGTCCTGTGATCAGCTAGAATCTGTAATGATTTTGAAAATGTGTCCCCTATTTTGAATAAGCATAACTGTTCAGTGTTTAACCCATGGGCTATTAAAACGTGCAAAGAGTTAGCTACTGCTACTCATCTGGATATCCCTCTGGGCAACTAAACCAGGAAATCCCTACTGGATGCCCCCCCCCCACGTGGGAGGGTCTTCCTCCAGGGGCAAACCAAGAATGTGTAACTTGGATGTCCCTGAATAGACTCGGAAGCAGAGTGGGCAGATGAAAAGACAACCTGGCACAATGGCACTACCTAAAACAGGGGTGCCCACACTTTTTCAGCATGCGAGCTACTAATAATAAAACCAAGTCAGAAAGATCTACCTACCTCCTCAAGGCTGGAGAGGGGAGGGGCGGGGCTTGGTGCGGGCTGGCTCCGCCCCCTCTGGCTTCAGCTCTCCCAGCAGCTGCTCCAGGCTTGAGGATGGCAGCGCCAAGCCAGCCTTGTGCTAGCTATGTCACCACTGGCTTGGCACTTCCATCCTCAAGCCTGGAGAAGCTGGTGGTAGAGCCGGAAGCCAGGGGGGTGGAGCCAGGCTGCGCCAGCCCCGCCCCTCCCTCTGGCTTTGGAGCTTCCAGCAGCTTTTCCAGGCTTGAGGATGGAAGTGCCAAGGCAGTGGTGGCATAGCTAGCACAAGGCTGGCTTGGCACTGCCGTCCTCAAGCCTGGAGTAGCTGCTGGGAGCTCCAAAGCCTGAGGGGAGGGGGCGGGGCTTGGCACGGCCTGGCTCCACCCCCCTCTGGCTTCCGCTCTACCAGCAGCTTCTCCAGGCTTGAGGATGGAAGTACCAAGCCAGCCTTGTGCTAGCTATGTCACCACTGGCTTGGCATTGCCATCCTCAAGCCTGGAGAAGCTGCTGGGAGTGCCGAAGGCGGGGATGGGGCTTGGCGGGGCCTGCCTCTGCCCCCTCTGAGAAGCGCCCCATCCGGCTGGGATCGACCTCCTTCGGTCCCGGGATCGACTGGTCGATCGCGATCGACTTCCTGGGCAGCCCTGACCTAAAAGAATCCCATACTTTGTGCTACTGTGGAGCAGAACAGACAACTCTGCATCTGTATGCTTGTCCAGTATGCCCTGCCTCATGTACTGAGGATGAATTGTTGGAGGCTACAGACAATGCTGTTGCTGTTGCCCGTTTTTGTTCAAAAGATATTTAGCCACCTGCATACCTTATATTTTTATCAGTTTTATACTAATTTATGCAATGCTTTTGATACAAAATAAATAAATAAATAAATAAATTTGGATTTTACAGCATGTAGAAGTAAATTCCTAAAGCCGGATCTTATCTTTCAGTGCTGTTGAGCAGAGTATAATTTGCAGAGAGAGATTACTATCAACTTGATAGTCTGAACAAAGAGGGCAATAAGACACTTCCTGTTTCAAGGTGATACATGACCTACGGCCATATGGCCTGGCAGAAATTGCTGCCAACTCATTAGGAGTCCGCCTCAGGCTGGGTTTCCATGTCATTCAGCCTTGAGAAGCAGTGTTCCTTCTACTTACCTATCTTGCAACCCTTTTTTTCACATGTACCACACATGTAATTATCACAGACTAGCTTTATAAAATGACGGTTTTCTGTATCAGGAATTCATAGCCGGCATTCCTCCAGCCTGTTGACCCCAGTCCCTTTCTTTCTGAACAGTGTAATAAAGTTATCTGTCTGCATCAAAATTCCTCACAAATTCAGTGGTCTATGCTAGGGGTGCCCACACTTTTTTCAATATGCGAGCTACTTATAATAAAACCAAGTCAGAAAGATCTACCTACCTCCTCATGGCTGGGGAGGCGGGGCAGGGCTTGGCGCGGCCTGGCTCCTCCCCCTCTGGCTTCAGCTCTACCAGCAGCTTCTCCAGGCTTGAGGATGGCAGTGCCAAGCCAGCCTTGTGCTAGCTATGCCACCACTGGCTTGGCATTGCCATCCTCAAGCCTGGAGAAGCTGCTGGTAGGGCGGAAGCCAAAGGGGGGCGGAGCCAGGCTGCGCCAAGCCCCGCCCCCTCCCCTCTGGCTTTGGAGCTCCCAGCAGCTTCTCCAGGCTTGAGGATGGCAGCGCCAAGCCAGTGGTGGCATAGCTTGCACAAGGCTGGCTTGGCCCTGCTCTCCTCAAGGCTGGAGCAGCTGCTGGGAGTGCCGAAGCCGGGGAGGGGGCGGAGCTTGGTGTGGCCTGGTTCCGCCCCCTCTGAGAAGCACCCCATCTGGCTGCAATTGACCTCCTTCGGTCCTGCAATCGACTGGTCGATCGCAATTGACTTCCTGTGCAGCCCTGGTCTATGCAGTCGATTTCCAGTTAGAATCCGTTCTTTATGTGATTCTAGACTACGGTGGAACACCTTTAGTAGCATTTCTAGTATGTTGCTTGCCTGTTATGGGCCAAATAAGGACGTCAACAGATGTTGTTCCTAGGCTTCCCTTCTTAAACATTGGAACAAAACAGCAAGCAACACATGTTTTACTTGTTTCACCCACAGTTATAAGATCTATAAAACAATGCAGCACTCTCGTCCTTCCCTTTTTGAGCAAAAGAGAGAAGAATGATAATTGTAGTATCAATGGGAAAATAACATTTCTGCCATGTTGTCTTTTTTGCACTTAGGCTGGATCCTCTGTCATCTGGAGGAAATATTTTGCCAGAGAGAATCTAGACATGCCAAGTACTTTTAATTAAAACAAACAATCGGGAAATGAAATGCTGCATGTTCAAACCATTGACAAACTAAATGATTGGACAGCACGGAGAATTCCTTGGAATTCTCCTGGACTTCCTTCTGGGCTACCCTATATTTGTCTACAGTGATTTTCAGGGGAATGTAATTAGCTGCCTCAGTTCAGAAAGAAAGACAGACAGTATTCATCTATGCATCATTCTAACTGCAGATATTGTTACAAAAGAAAGCCTAGGTGAAACAAAAAGTAATAGTAGACTTTTCTGTTGTTGTTACTGTTGTTACTACCTTTATTTTCTTCTAGGGCTGGGTCTGCTTAGCCTGCAGAAAAAAAAGGTTGAGAGCAGACATGATAGCTATTAGGTTCAAATGGTTCTAAAGTACTTACAAAACTAAAGTTCTGGTGGTGAACACTAGGTGACGCTGGTGCTTTGCTTCTACAGTGTTGCTAAAGTTCTGGTGGTGAACATTTCAGAACTCTAACAAAACTTTCAAAATGTTGTTATAAATGGCAGTTCCTAATTGGTTCTGTCTTAAAAATCACCAATAATGAAATAATAATGAGGTTTCGAAGTGTTGTTAGAGTTCTGAAATGTTCACCACCAGAACTTTAGCAACACTGTAGAAGCAAAGCACCAGCGCCACCTAGTGCTCACCACCAGAACTTTAGTTTTATAAGTACTTTCGAACCATTTAGAACCATGATTGCCCAGGCCTAATAGCTATGTATTAATATGTGAAAGAATGTCAAAAGGAAGAGGGAGCAGGCTTGTTTTCTGCTGCCCTGGAGGCTAAGACCCAGAGCAAGGAGTACAAATTACAGAAAAGGAGATTCCACCTGAACATTAGGAAGAACTTCCTGATTGTAAGAACTGTTCAGCAGTGGAACTCTCTGCCTCAGAGTGTGGTGGAAGCCTCCTTAGAGGCTTGATGGCTATCTGTATGACAGGGGTTGCGCTAGGTGGCCCATGCAGTCTCTTCCAACTCTATGGTTCTGTGATTCAGAGCAGCTCATGACCTTCAAAATGCATAATTAAAAACAAAAAAATATATATATTTCAATAGAATTAAATATTTCGATTTTTAAAACATAACATTCTGAACACACAATGAATTGAGGCACAAAAGGAAACAAGCTCTCTATTGAGGAGGAATGATGTGCAGCTCCATGGGTCCTATACTCTCTTTTTCAAAAACTCATATTGCTAATATATAGTTTTGAAAGAGGAATTGGAAGATTGCTTAGATAGAAAGATGGCGGATGTTCAGGTACATAGTCTTTCTAAAGGTATTACATAGACATAAAGTTCTTCTTGCCTTGCAGCATTTGGCCTTGGCTGATTTCTCTTCTGAACAGTTTCCAGCCCCAAGAGGAAGACCTCTCCTGCCCTAATGGTAAGACTATGTTCTTATCATTTTGGAAGATGTGCTTGAATGAAGATTGTCATTGGCAGGAGTGCATTGTCAATTTTTTATACCGAGAGGATGTTTTATGCTGTCTTTCATTAAAATCCATTTATGTAACTTATATTTATGACATAAACCTTTCTCAGTATGTTCCATTAATACAGTGCTTCTCAACCTTCCTAATGCTGCGACCCCTTAATACAGTTCCTCATGTTGTGGTGACCCCTAACCATAACATTATTTGTTTGTGGGGGTTGATTTTGTCATTTGGAAGTTGTAGTTGCTGGGATTTATAGTTCACCTACAATCAAAGAGCATTCTGAACTCACCAACAATGGAATTGAACCAAACTTGGCACTCAAAATTCCCATGACCAACAGCAAATACTGGAAGGCTTTGGTGGGCATTGACCTTGAGTTTGGGAGTTGTAGTTCACCTACATCCAGAGAGCACTATAGACTCAACAAGGATGGATCTGGACCACACTTGACACAAATCCTCAATATACCCAAATGTGAACACTGGTGGAGTTTGGGGAAAATAGATCTTGACATTTGGGAGTTATAGTTGCTGGAATTTATAGTTCACCTACAATCAAAGAGCCCCTTGCACCCCACCAATGATAGGAATGGGTCAAACTTCCTATACAGAACCCTCATGCCTTGAAGGGACTAGCTGGCGTGAGCCTCCATCCCACCTCTCACAGTCTCCTCGCCCACACATGCGCATTATGCTGCCATGAGCCAAGCACACCTGTTCTCCCTCCCTGCTTGAGTATCAGAAACAGCCCTCCCATTGGCTGGGAGGCCTGCCAATCACAGCAAAGGAGAGCTTTAGGTGGGAGAATTCGCAGTCTGTTTCCAAAAAGAAAGAGAAGGACAAGGGGAGAGATCTGCAACCTTCTCTGCCAAAGGGCTTCCTCAGACTATCAGAAATATACGTTTTCTGATGGCCTTTGGCGACCCCTCTGAAACCCTCTCGTGACCCCCCTGGGGGTCCCGACCCCCAGGTTGAGAAACACTGCATTAATATAAGTTGTCCATATGCATAATTCTGGAATATAAATTAATAGAATTAGAAATTGCTTAATTCTGATTAGATCCCCATTTGGAAGTGAATTAGATGTGTTGATTAATGCAGTCTGACAGAGCGATTCCTTTCTTTCTTTGATTGCCTGCTAGCCACACCTCTTCCAGAGGAGTTTGAGTTGCAGGGATTCCTAGCTTTGAGACCTTCCTTCAGGTGAGTGATTTCTGGTGACAGGTAGTATTCGTTTCAACAGCTAATTTAGTCAGTGATGATTTTTGCCATCTCCTTCAATACTTCGGTTGTATTACTTCCTTTTTCTTTATCATCCCTCCTAAAACTTTTATGATCATAGATTGAATTTCAGCCTCATATCTACTTTAACATTTTTGAATTTAAATTTCAGAGACATTTAAAGGAAAGCTCATATGCACTAATGTGATAAATGGCTTATGCCAGTGTTTTTCAACCTTTTTTGAGCAGCGGCACATTTTTTACATTTACAAAATCCTGGGGCACACCACCAACCCAAATGACACAAAATGACACTCTAACACAGTAATACATATAGTTAATATGTTTTTAAATGTATTTATACACTCAGTGTGAAACCTGGACCTGTTTCAATGAACACAACATAGATATCCTGGCAGGAATGGCAGAAAGACACACATGATCTTGCTCAACAGCTGTCAGTCTCTCTCTGTGTGCTTATAGGTTGTTTTGAATCATATGTATCTGCTGTAAAACAATGTATAACACACATATATATGTTTGTTGTACTGTATGTTTTATTGTACGCTTGCATTTTGTGATCCGCCCCGAGCCTGCTGGGAGGAGCGGAATATAAAACCGAATAATAAATAAATAAATATTAACGTAACTCAAAAAGCACTTGATGAATTGACACCAAATCTGGACACAATACACCTCTCAGGCCAACAAGTGACCATCACTCATAAAAACATTGAAAAGCACAGCAAAAGAGACTTAAAAGGGCAAAAAACAAAACAAAAACAAAGATACACTGCAACGCAAAGAAAGAGCAAAGAAAGGGAGGTAAGAAACAGGTAGAGAAGGAAGAAAGAAAAAAGGAAAGAAGAAGGAAAAGAAAAAGAGGGAAGAAAGGAAAGAGGTAGGAAAGGAAGGGAAGAGAGAAGGAAGAATGGAACCAAAGAGCAAAGAAATGGAGGAAAGAAACAGGTAGAGAAGGAAAAAAGGAAAAGAAAAGAGGGAAAGAAGGAAAGGGGGAGGGAAGGAGAGAAAGAGGGAGGGAAGGTTGGCCACAGCAACGCGTGGCGGGTACAGCTAATAAATTTATACAGCTAATATATATTTGCCTGCCTTAAGTGAGCAAGCCCTGTTAGTTTTCGGCCCCTGCTTAAAGGTGCCTCAACCCTGTGTCCCGAACGCCCCTTGACCCACCTTGACTGAGTGCGAGGGAATCATGGGAGTGGTAGTTTGAAACCATCCTGAGCCTCCCCAAACTACAAATCCCGGGATTCCCCAGCCTTGAGCCCTGGAAGACCAAGGGGTGCCTCACTGCATGAATGCTACTGTGTAGATCCGCCCCCAGGCAGCCGGGGGCCCCGGGGAAGTCCCATCCCAGGATCTTCTCTCTTTCCGCCTGAGGCAGTCCCCGCCTTTCGGCTCAAAGCCTTCCGAGGCCGAGGAAGCAGCGGAGGGGAGGAGGAAGCCCAAGAAGGCAAGTGGTGAGTCCGGCAGCACAAGGCTTCGCAAAAGGAGGCTGTGTTTGCGGAACTCAGGCAAGGGATCGAGCCCCGGCTAGGGCTTCCCGGTAGGACAGCAGGGCTCTCTCTCTCTCTCTCTTTCTTCTTTCTCCAATTTCCCACGGCACACCTGATGACCGCTCACGGCACACTAGTGTGCCACAGCACACCGGTTGGGAAACACTGGCTTAGGCAACATTTTTATTTGTCACAGATGTGGCATATATATTTTCAATCTGATGGAAGCAAATTTGACAGAAACATTTTCTCAGATTATTTTTCATGGCAGCATATTTCTCTGGTTTAGTCCAAAAGGAAGACTCTGGTTAAATGGCAGATCTAAACCTTCAATGTGTACACACATTTTGTATTTTGATATTAACACGGAAATCAAATGGAGTGCATAATTAAAAATGAGATTGTGAGGAAGGCCTGAAGGAACCGATTACTTGTAGTGGAAATTAAGAACTTGTAGTTGTCTCGCCCTCCTAGATGCCACCTGAGGGCAACAAGAGATGGTGATGAAAACAGTGGTAGTAGCACCGCTTAATTCTATGTTAAAGTTTGTACATTTTCAGGTTTACCTTGTTTCGTATTAGTTTTATTGTGAGCCACTTGGAGTCTTTTGGGGGGGGGGTTCACATAGTACTTTGCCTCTGAGATTATGGACACTCTACCTCAGGGGTGCCCACACTTTTTCAGCATGCGAGCTACTTGTAATAAAACCAAGTCAGAACCAAGTCAGAAAGCTCTACCTACCTCCTCATGGAGTGGGGAGGGGCGGGGCTTGGTGGGGCTTGGCTCCGCCCCCCTCGGGCTTCAGCGCTACCAGCAGCTTCTGCAGGCTTGAGGAGGGCAGTGCCAAGCCAGTGGTGGATTAGCTAGCACAAGGCTGGCTTGGCCCTGCCCTCCTCAAGCCTGCAGAAGCTGCTGGTAGCGCTGAAGCCGGGGGAGGTGGCGGAGCCAGGCTGCACCACGCCCCGCCCCCTCCCTGGCTTCAGCACTATCAGCAGCTTCTGCAGACTTGATGAGGGCAATGCCAAGCCAGTGATGGATTAGCTAGCACAAGGCTGGCTTGGCCCTGCCCTCCTCAAGCCTGCAGAAGCTGCTGGTAGCGCCAAAGCCGGGGAGGGGGCGGGGCTTGGCTCCGTCCCCCTCTGAGAAGTGCCCCACCCAGCTGCGATCAACCACCTTCGGTCCCGCGATCGACTTCCTGGGCAGCCCTGCTCTACCTTGTTCTGTGTTCAGTTGTGCAATGCCAAACACATCCTTTATTTGAATATATGCAGGACTTTCCAGTCTCCTTGAGTGAAGTCAGAGGTTCACTCCAGGGCTGTCCTTTTATAGAACCCAAGGACAGGATGTTACCTGGCAAAGCCCTTCCATTGCAGTTCCCAGCATAATTACATGGAAATGAAGGGATCTTTTCAGCTGAAGGCAAATGGGATGGAAGCTCCTTGCAGTGCTATTGTATTAGTTCAGTGTTTTTCAACCTTTTTTGAGCCGCGGCACATTTTTTATATTTACAAAATTCTGGGGCACACCACCAACCAAAATGACACTCTGTCATTTTATTAACTGTCACCCTTCCCCCTCGTGACGGCGCTGCTTCCGCCACACCCCCCCCCCCCCGGGAGGCCCATGCAGAGGAGGCCCGTCAACGTCCCGCGGGGGAGGGCTGCGCTGAGTGGCCGAAGTGCACACGGGCTCGGCTGAGCAGGACAAATAGGAATAAAGCACACGGGGTGGCTCCGAGCCTCGGAACAAACTGTGGCGGAGGATCGCATCCATTGTCACCTTCCCAAAGGGGTTCCGCCCTCCCAGGTGTGCCTCCTTCCCCCCATGCGTCCCTTCGGCTCCCTGCTGTCGCCTTGGGGCCAGATCGAGAAGGAACTAAGCTGGGCTGTGGAGCTACGCATCCCGGCCTCTGCTCTGCTCTGCAGCGAACCTGGAGCCCAGCCAGGAGAGGCCAGGAGATGAGGGGTTGCTCCCCTTCCCGTGGAGGGGCTAGAGGGCAGAAAGCCTTGCCTCGAGCTTCCGGGAGCAGGGTCAAATGGGGGCAGCTCCCGCGGACTCCTCCTCCCTCTCCTTGTTGCTAGAGGGCAGAAGAGCGCCCAGGAGCCAGGAAGCAGGAGGAGCTGCAGCCTGGCCAGGTAGCCCTTGGCGCACATAGGGAAGGAAGGAAGGAAGGAAGGAAGGGAGAGAGAGAGAGAGAGGGAGGGAGGAAAGTTCTGGATGCCGAGGGCTCTCCCTGACTACAGCCAGTCTGGCTGGCATTGCTGCTTTGGCCAGGAAAGCCTCATTTCCGCTGCCTGAAGTTTCCTGCTAGACTCTCTCTCTCTCTCTCTCTCTCTCTCCACAGCACACCTGATGATCTCTCACGGCACACTAGTGTTCCGCGGCACACTGGTTGAAAATCACTGTATTAGTTGTTTTTATGTCTCTGTGTACATGAATATAAGGAACAGTCAGTAGTACCCCAGTTGGCTTATAGTTTGAAAGTAGGCAAATTGTTTTGTGTTTCGTTCCTGTGCAAATATATTGTATGGGCATTTATCTGTGTAACAGTACAGGAACATGATCTTAAAATCGATTTCTAATTTTGTATATATAAAAACATACTAAAAAAGGCTTTTACAAAGATTAACTTCATGAACTTATACTGCCTCATGTATGTGTCTGATTTATAGCCCAATCTCTGTTTAGCTCTCTGTCTCTGTTTATTTCAATGTGTAGGAACTTAGATTTCTCCAAAGGCCATCAGGGGATTACCGGAGACAAAGAAGGGCAGCATCGACGTCTACGGCAACAGCGCCTGATCTTCTCAGGCAAATGGATTGCCGACAACCAGCCCAGGTATCTGCACCACTGCTGGCGTCATGCTTCACCCTTCTCCATATGATGTTTCCTTTTGTCACTCAGCGTTGAGCAAGTGTTGAACATTTTTAGAGACATTTAAAGGAAAGCTCCTATGCAGTAATGTGATAAATATGTTAGGCAACATTTTATTTGTCGCAGGTGTGGAATATATTTTCAATCTGATGGAAACAAATTTGAAAAAAAACCCCACATTTATCTTTCATGGCAGCACATTTCTCTGGTTTAGTCCAGAAGGAGACTGATTATATGGCAGATCTAAACCTTCAATGTTTACACATGTTTTATATTTTGTTATTAACATGGAAATCAAGTGGAGTACAGCATGGTCAACATGGTCAATGCTAAATGTTAGGATGTGTAATCGAATGCTATATATAACACCCTATAAGTCAGCATGTGAGAGGGTAGTAGTCATACTAGGCAATTACAAAAATTTCTGTAATATTAAAGTAATATAATTTTAAAAGGGCGTGGACAGATTTTCCAACATTTAAGGTAGTGTTGATTGATTTAGTAGGGCTATACATTACATTAGCTCTTTTAAGCTGGTATCAGCAACTTAATCAGCAGGTTCACAGTCTGGGAGTGATCTTGGACTCATTGCTGAGCCTGGAGCCCCAGGTCTCGGCGGTTCCCGGGAGAGCTTTTGCACAGTTAAAGCTTGTGCGCCAGCTGCGCCTGTACCTTGGGAAGTCTGACTTGGCCACGGTGGTCCACGCTCTGGTTACATCCCGAATAGACTACTGCAACGCTGTCTATGTGGGGTTGCCTCTGAAGACTGCTCGGAAGCTGCAATTAGTCCCAACGTTCGGCAGCCAGGTTACTAACAGGAGCGGGGCACAGGGAGCATACAACTCCCTTGCTGCGCCAGCTCCACTGGCTGCCAATTAGCTTCTGGGCACAATTCAAAGTGCTGGTTTTAACCTACAAAACCCTATACGGTTCTGGCCCAGTTTACCTGTCTGAACGGATTCTCCCCTACGAACCATCAAGAACTTTGAGATCCTCCGGAGAGGCCCTGCTCTCGGTCCCGCCGGCTTCGCAAGCGCGGCTGGTGGGGACGAGAGGCAGGGCCTTCTCTATGGTCGCCCCTCGGCTGTGGAACTCTCTACCAAGTGATGCTAGATCTGCCCCCTCTCTGTTGTCCTTTAGGAGGCTGGTGAAGACCTGGATGTGGAACCAAGCCTTCCCAGAATAGGCTGAGATGGGCTATTGTTTGAATGTATGACCACGCTTACAGATTGAGTGGAATTGTTTTAATGGCGATGTGGTTTTCTGCTGGGTTTTTAAAATGTATTTTAATATGTTGTTGTAGTTGTTTTTAAATGGTATAGCATTGAATTTTTGCTGTTATGCCGGTCTGAGTCCCTCGATAGAGGTGAGAAGGTCGGGGCACAAAAGTTTTAAATAAATAAATAATAAATTTAAACATCTTCATGTATGTGGAGGAAGCAGACATGAATAAACAGAGCTACTCCCGGCTAAGTGTGGCCTGTGCGCCTTTCTTGGTAAAAATTGCTTCCACTGTGGTTATCTCTGGCTTGGCCTCACTTTCAGATCCACAGAAACGACCACCACAAACCTGCAGTTTGTTTCCCTGTATCTTGCCCCCACCCTGCTTCATTTTTCTCTTTGTGTCGTGTTTTTAAGAATGGGAGACTCGGGACTAGGACTGGTTTATTTTCATTGATGTATCATTTGATTTTAAAGCTATAAAGCATAGTATGGTTGCATTAAATAATAGCTAAATGTTCCTGATAATTTGATCAGTAATATGAGGTCATTTCCCTTTGTCTTTCTCATAAAGGCTCATCCAGTGTGAAAATGAGATTGGGAAGCTCCTGTTTTTGACAGAGATCCCAGAATTGCTGCTTGATGAACATAGTGAAGCCAAACAGAGTCATGTTTTGCACGAAGCGTCAGAACCACAGTTTGTGGATGGAAGCCCAGGACTTAAATCAGTGTTGTCGACAGGTCGAAACCTGAGCAGCAGCTGTGACTCCGGAGATAAGCCAATGGTGACATTCAAAGAGAACATTAAACCACGAGAAGTAAACAGAGAGCCAAGCCGAAGCTATCTCAATAAGGAAGTGGGCAGGGAAAGAAGAGACTATAACAAAGGAATAACAGCCAATAAAAATGATGGGAAGAAGGACAACAACAACAAGAGAAAGAATGAAATCAAGAAATGTGGCATGGAAAAGATGCAAGAAGCAGGGAAGCAAAATGTAGCAGTGCAGGTAGGGCTTTGTAATACATTATCTTAAAAGGGGGTCTTGAACTC
The DNA here is from genome assembly GCA_030556195.1 of Anolis apletophallus. Lineage (NCBI taxonomy): Eukaryota > Metazoa > Chordata > Lepidosauria > Squamata > Anolidae > Anolis > Anolis apletophallus. Next base: position 149,901,053 of record JARBWK010000005.1, on the reverse strand, counting down.
ATTTTCACTGGGGGCTTCATCAGCCTTGTGGTTGCCTTCAAAGGGCCATTGACTCTGTGGACTGAGCATCCGTGGATACGGAAGGTCAGCTATATTGGTTTTTCATCATAGTTGGTGCTCTTTAGTTTTTTCCATTTGGATCCCCAGATGTTATGGAACAACAGTTCCAATTACTTTTGATTATCTGCCATGTGGACTGTGGATAATGGGAATTACAGCCCAACAGCACCTGTGGTTCTGAGGTTGGGGAAAAGTTAAACATTATTATTATTATTTATGGTATTTGTACCCCGTAACTCAGGGGTGGGCAATTACCGGCCCTCCAGGTGTTTTGGACTTCAACTCCCAGAAATCCTAGCCAGTTTACCAGCTGTTAGGATTTCTGGGAGTTGAAGTCCAAAACACCTGAGGGGGGACTCACCCCACACTTCTTACTCGCAGGGGACTCACTACAGCTTACATTTGCAGCACTACACACCACAATACAATTTAAAATACACCATATAATGTCAGTGTCATTAAAAACACTAAAAAACATTACATTAAAAACCACTACATACAACAAAAATTAATTAAAGCCATCAAGCGGAACACATTGTCAGTTTGGGAGTGCGTTCCATAGGCGAGGGACCACCGCTGAGAAGGCCCTGTCTCTCGTCCCCACCAGCCGCATTTGCAATGCTGGGTTTTCAGGAGCTGTATGCCAAAATCATCAGTATTAAAACAAAAAAAGACCTGAAATATTTCAGTTGGTGTGCAATGAATCTAACATATATGAAAGTTTAATTTTTATCATTACATTATGGAAAATAATGAACTTTAGCACTATATGCTAATTTTTTGAGAAGGACCTGTACTACAAAATGGAAGAGCAGTTCAGAACCACTGAAGATGCCGGCCACAGACACAGGCAAAAACTTCAGGAGAAAATGCTACTGGAACATGGCCATACCACCCCAAAAAAACCCACAGCAGTCCATTGAGTCTGGCCATGAAAGCCTTCAACAATATCTTTTGCCTCTTTATGAAGCACATTTCAAAGGAATATTTCTGATTGGTAATCAGTCGTATAGTTGAGAATGCATGCTACTCAGTTTTGTTCATGGCCTACCGTGAAGGGCAGAGGAGGGAGAGAAGTAGCCCTGAGACTTTGAACCCAAAGAAACCACACATTTCTCTGCTATAGTTCCTAAATCATGCAGCCTGAACAAGTGAAACTTATGATACCTTCTAAAGAGATATTGGGAGTATGTGCCTCTTAGTTTTTAAAAAATGCATCTGCAATGAAGTAATCAATTCTTTTCTGTATAAATGCATCTGTAGCCTCAGGCATAAGGTGGAAAGCATGTGCCCCTCCTATGCTAGCTAGCATACACAATGGTGAGGAGTGTTGGACATTACGTTTAATAGTAGTTAACAATGATTCCCATTCCTGTTTAATATTACATTGAGTTACTAGCTTTAGAAATAATATGGGACCCAAAGCCCCCTTGGATCACATGCTGGTAGAAAGGTACATTAATTTAAAATAGCGATTTATTTAAGAACAGACGTTTTGCAATTTAAGTTGTTTTTTTTAATTGGCGCTCTGGAAGGGCAATTGTATTTTTTCTTCGTGGGCTCTGTGAATGCACACTTGTGAAGTGTCTGCGCCTGCGCGGGCCCAACGAAAACTTTCCTCGTTCAAACTTTTCAAGTTTTGGCGGTAACCCCGCCCAGCCCTCCCAGAGGGCATATAAGCCACTCCGTGCACACCCTCTCCATTCCTTTGTTTTCTGCCACAAGGCTAACATCGGAACGTTTCCTAGCAGTTCGTTCTTCTAGAGCAGGGGTGCTCACACTTTTTCAGCATGGGAGCTACTGATTAAAAAACCAAGTCCCAAAGATCACCTACCCGGAAATGTGAAACGTATAACTATTTTCTTTTTTATTTATTTATATTTATTATTCATTTTTATGTACCACTCCTTCCAGCAGGCTCGGGGCAGTTTACATAAAATGAAGTTATAAAACATCAACATTTCAATTTAATAACAATATAAAACAGAGCATAAAAATACATCCAACCACCCCATTTCTCCCACACTGCCATATTACCACACATATTATCAGCCAGAAAGTAAGAAGAGAGGCTTTTGAACTGCAAGGCCATTTAATACTCAGCAAGGTAAACAAAGGGACATGCAAAAATACATCCAACCACCCTTTTTCTCCCACATTTCCATATTCCCCAACATATATTTCTCAAGGAACAAAGCAAGCAGAGAGGCTTTGGAGCTAAAAGGCCATTTTTAAACATTAAAAATAAACAAAGAGACATGCCACAGAACAATCAAGCACCCACCCCCAAGTAAAAAGACCGACCTTTGAGATGCGGTAAGGAAATGATACCAAAGCGTCTTTCTCCTCCTCCTCCGTCATTGCTCCTATTTCCATGGTGACAGCATGCGTGCCGCCTCCAAGAGCTCACGAGAAGTCTGAGAGACAGAATGGGTGCTTCTGCGCTTGCACGCGGGGCCAGCCATTCATCGCGTCATCCAGGCCCACCCCCTTTGGTCTCCTACGACTCTGTGTGGCTGGAGAAGGACGGAGGGAGGAGGAATCCAAAAGAGGGGGCCCATTCTGCCTCTTGGACTCTGGAGCTTTTGGAGGCGGCGCGCGAGCAGGGAGCGGGGAGGAGCAACGACGGAGGACTTCTTTGCAGCGTGCAGAGGTGCGTGAAGAGGACCAACTGCAAAAAAACCTGGTCAGGGGCCTCAAGATCACCAGGATGAGGCCCAAAGATCACCTTGGTGATCCCGATCACCATTCTGAGCACCCCTGTCCTAGAGAGTTTGTCTCCTAGCGGTTTGTTCTCCTGGATATGTCCACATCGCGTTTCAAGCATTGTACTGCTTGTTCCCGCAAGATCCTGGACTGTGACGGCCATTCGAGGTGTCTTCAGTGCCTTGGCGAGGCTCACTTTGTGGCCTCGTGTCGACACTGCCAGGGACTCACTGCACAGTCTAGGACAGGGATGGGCAATTATTTTTTCCGAGGGGCCACACGAGAGCCAAAAAATATTATGGAGGGCCGCACCTAGAGGCTGAACTAATGCTACATAATATCAATTGAATTTCTTTAATAATAATAAAAAGGCACTACATTGCGTTTTTGATATATTAATAAGACTGATAAGAGTATATGTTATGAGCAATGAAAAAGAGAGGTTGTCATAGGAAAAATGACATTTATTCACTAAAAGTTTACAAAACAATGGTTAACAAAATGTGAACATTTGTATCATTTGTGATTCATTATATCAGGGGTCAGGAACCTTTTTGACTCAGAGAGCCATAAAAGCAAAATATTTGGAAATTTATTTCAGTGAGATCATTATAATAATGATGGTGATGATGATATTCATTCAGCCTCTGCTAATAATAATAATAACAACAACAGGTTCATAGAATAGGAGGAGACCTCCAAGAGCCATCCAGTCCAACCTCCTTCTGCCATAAGGGAAAAACACAATCAGAGCATTACTCACAGATGGCCATTCAGCCTCTGATAATAATAGTAATAATAATTATAATTTGATTGTGGGTTCCTAGAATAGGAGGAGACCTCCAAGGGCCATCCAGTCCAACCTCCTTCTGCCATAAGGGAAAAACACTCAGAGCATTACTCACAGAACCCATTGTAATAATAATAATAATAATGATAATTATTATTATTATTATTATTACAATGGGTTCCTAGAATAGGAGAAGACCTCCAAAGGCCATCCAGTCCAACCTCCTTCTGCCATAAGGGAAAAACACAATCAAAGCATTCCTCACAGATGGCCATTCAGCCATCTTGAACCAAACCTGGCACACTGAACTCTCATGAGACCAACAGGAAGTACTGAAAGGGTTTGCTGGGCAGGCATTTACCTTGAGTTTGGGAGTTGTAGTTCTCCTACATCCAGAGAGCACTGTGCACTCAAATAATGATGGATCAGGACCAAACTTGGCACAAATCCTCAATTTGCCCGAAGAGGCAGAAGAGGAGGGAATGGAAGCCCCCGCGCGTGCGCTCCGGCCTTGGCCCCACCCCTTTCCCGGTCTGGCCCCGCCCCCTCTCCATCGCTGCAGTCTCTCTCCTTCCCTCTTTCAGGTGGTGGAAGGGGAAAGGAATTAAAGGGGGAAAGAGGGAGGGAGGGAAGGAAGGAAACAGGAAACAGAAGATGGGAAAGAGCACCGAGGCAAGAGGGCGGGGGAAGCATATGAGGAGGAAGTGAAGGGAGGAGGAGGGCAAAGGCGAAGGCATTCTCTTGCTCCTGGGCGCCTCCCCTTCTTCCCCTTCCCTTCCCCTCCGCTTGCCTGCCTGCCTGCTTCTTCGCGTTTGCAGCCGCCCCAATGGGAGTTTGTCTCCCTCTCTTCACAATGAAGCCTTGAGGGAGCCAAGGGCCGGGCAGCATCGGCTGCCGGGCCGGATCCGGGACGGGGCCCGTGGTTTGCCCACCCCTGGTCTAGGAAGAGCAGGGCTCAACACCGTCGGGCCATCCTTTACGAAGTGGCCCTTGCCCCTGCTTCGATGGCAACGGCTGTTCCCAGAAATAGAGCTTACCAGCTGTTAGGAATTGTGAGAGCTGGAGTCCAAAACATCTGGAGGAGCAGAGTATGAGAAACTGGTATATGGAATTGGGAAGGGACAATTTCCATAGTGGGGGAAAAACCCCTTTTCCTCTCCCTCGATGATACAACTTCAGTACCTGAGGAGGAGAAAGGAGAGGGAGAGTTGAGCGGTGAGCGGTGTTGGTTATAAGCAATTTGCAGAAGCACTGCCTCACTCTAGAACAGTGGTCCTCACCATTTCAGGTAGTAGTTTAATTAAAATCTGTGATACGCAGTACCATCTTGAGCCACTGAGTGCCAGATCTTCCCTTCTAAGAGGGAACTGCAGGCGGGCTTTGCAAGACCCATCTTTTCCAAAGGGCTGCTGCCTTCTGAACAAAGGAAGGAGAAAAAGCAGAGAGGAACCCTGGATCAAGAATCGATGTAGAAGAGGAAGGACTACTAAAATAATATTGGGGAACACTAGTTTACCCTAGATCAGTCTTTCTCAACCAGTGTGCCGTGGCACACTAGTGTGCCGTGACGGACCTCCTGCTGTGCCGCGAGAAAAGCTCTCTGCCCCCCCCCCTCCTCCCCCCCTTCCTGCTGAACTCCTGCTGCTTGGGGGAGGAGGAAGGGCCAGGCAGTGGCGAAGAAAAAGAAGAAGGGACCGGGGCGCCGCCTTCTTCGGCCGTTTCCCCAGCCAGCCTCCAATCCGCCATGACTCCCACCATGACTCTCGCCCCTCGCTCGCTGAAGCCGCGTGGAGGAGGAGCCCCGCCCACTGAAGCCCGTCCACCGCTCATGCTCCTCCTCTGTAGGAGAGCTGAAGCTGGGGGGAGGGGACGGGGCATGGCACGGCCTGTAGGAGAGCTGAAACTGAGGGGAGGGGGCGGGGCATGGCGCGGCCTGTAGGAGAGCTGAAGCCGGGGGAGGGGGTGGGGCATGGCGCGGCCTGGCTCTGCCCCCTCCCCGGCCGGCTTCGGCACTCCCAGCAGCTGCTCCAGCCTTGAGGGGACAGTGCGAAGCCAGCATTGTGCTGGCTCTGGCACCGCTGGCTTGGCACTGCCCCCTCAAGGCTGGAGCAGCTGCTGGGAGAGGTGAAGCCAGGGGTAGGGGCGGGGCATGGTGCAGCCTGGCTCCGCCCCCTCCCCGGCTTCAGCACTCCCAGCAGCTGCTCCCAGCAGGCCACCAACCCCCAGCCGTTCTTTGCTGTTTTAGAGTGTCATTTTGTGTCATTTTGGTTGGTTGTGTGCCCCAGATTTTTTTAATGCTAAAAGTGTGCCGCGGCTCAAAAAAGGTTGGGAAACACTGCCCTAGATAACATACAAGAAAGCTTTCCCTCACCAACCACATTATCCCTTTTAGCCGTGTTGGCTGAGGCTTGTGAGAGCTGATGTCAAACATCTATCTGGGGGTGTTCTCCACCTATACTTGTCATATTCATTTTCTCCGGAGGTTTTGTGGGCAGCTCCATTGCCACTCTGTACAGACTTTCAAATACTTCAGACAGAGATCTATCCTTTTTATTCTGCCACTTTGAACCTTGGGTTGCCTTGGATTATCTCTCCATGTTCTCTGGCTGGACTCTTATGCTGACCTGATTATTTTGTATTGCTTTTTGACCCCTTCATTGACATGCTGTGGCTTAAATTGTTGTTCTTTGCTCCGTGCCTATTGGTTTGAATCGTGCACCTGGAAACAAGACATAGAGTCAGAGAAGAGTGAGCAGAAACAAAGGCTAAACAAAATACAAGTGTGGCCAGAGAGGGATTAGTAAAAAGTTAATTAAGTAAATTGATTTGCAATTAGTGAAGAAGAGAGAGAAAGCAGGGAGAACTAAGGAATTCCTAAGCCTTGGTCGCCTGTGTTTTTGCAATTTATAATAAGGAGTGTGCTGGCCTTTCTGATTCTTCCATAGTTCTTAGTCCATGAAGCCGAGGAACCTGAAACTTGGCATGAATACCAAGGATACCAAAGGAATGTGCATCCCGGGATTCTTTCATTTTAAAATAGAGCTGGAAATCATGCAGCCCTTTAGATATCAAGAATAGCCAATAGTAAGAAATGCTAGAACACAAGGTTTCTACTAGGCCTGGGCAATCATGGTTCTAAATCAGGGGTGCCCACACTTTTTCAGCATGCGAGCTACTTATAATAAAACCAAGTCAGAAAGATCTACCTACCTCCTCAAGGCTGGAGACAGGGGGCGGGGCTTGGCACGGCCTGGCTCCGCCCCCTCTGGCTTCAGCTCTACCAGCAGCTTCTCCAGGCTTGAGGATGGCAGTGCCAAGCCAGCCTTGCGCTAGCTATGCCACCACTGGCTTGGCATTGCCACCCTAAAGCCTGGAGAAGCTGCTGGTAGAGCGTAAACCAGAGGGGGCAGAGCCAGGCGCACCAAGCCCCGCCCCCTCCCCTCTGCCTGTGGAGCTCCCAGCAGCTTCTCCAGGCTTGAAGATGGCAATGCCAAGCCAGTCGTGACATAGCTAGCACAAGGCTGGCTTGGCATTGCCATCCTCAAGCCTGGAGAAGCTGCTGGTAGAGTGGAAGCCAGAGGGGGCAGAGCCAGGCCGTGCCAAGCCTCACCCCCTCCCCTCTGGCTTTGGACCTCCCAGCAGCTTCTCCAGGCTTAACGAGGGCAGGGCCAAGCCAGCCTTGTGCTAGCTATGCCACCACTGGCTTGGCATTGCCATCCTCAAGCCTAGAGAAGCTGCTGAGAGTGCCGAAGCCAGGGGAGGGGGCGGTGCTTGGTGCGGCCTGGCTCCGCCTCCTGAGAAGTGCCCTATCTGGCTGGGATCGACCTCCTTCGGCCTCCCGGGCAGCCCTGCTAACTGGTTCTAAAGTACTTACAAAACTAAAGTTCTGGTGGTGAACACTAGGTGGCGCTGGTGCTTTCCTTCTACAGTGTTGCTAAAGTTCTGGTGGTGAACATTTCAGAACTCTAACAAAACTTTCAAAATTTCGTTATAAAAGGCAGTTACTAGTTTGTTCTGTCTTAAAAATCGTCAATAATAAAATAATAATGAAGTTTTGAAAGTTTTGTTAGAGTTCTGCAAAGTTCACCACCAGAACTTTAGCAACACTGTAGAAGCAAAGCACCAGTGCCACCTAGTGTTCACCACCAGAACTTTAGTTTTGTAAGTACTTTAGAACCATTTAGAACCATGATTGCCCAGGCCTAATTTCTACCCCTCTTTTAAAAGCTTATTTTAATTATTTTATATGTATCTCTGCCCACTGCTCCCGTTCCCACTTCTGCTGCAGACATGATTTGGACTTCAGCTTGCGGATGACCCATGCCCAGGGATTCTGGAAGTAAAAATCCAAAACATCTGCAGAGCAAAATGTTGAGAATCACTGACCTATAGTACTGGCCAGCCAGTTGTAGATGACTGCCTTCGCTAAGCATCAAACTATTCTTCCAGACAATGGTTCCTGTTATTATTGCTGTGGTGGTTGTTGTTAGTGTTATTGTCAGTCACTTTTCTCTCTCTTAGAAGCACGTCAAAGTGGCTATTAAGAGAGAGATTCTGTACAAATCAAGCTTGTACTAAAAGTTACCACTCAGAATTCCAGCAAAAATAACCTGGCCCACAGAGCAACAGATACCGGTAGTTGGAAAGTCGGTAGTTCCGCTTATCTGGAACAAATGTAAAGAATCAGAAAATGAAACAAGATTAAAATTCCTAGGATTAATTTATTCAAAACAACAAATATAGGGGGTGGTGATTAGAATTGAAGGTTAAAATGATGTATATTATACACAATAAATTGTTACATAGTCTTTGCAATATATTCTCCCCAATATTTTCTACAATTTTCAAACAATGTGTACATTGTTTTAATAATGGAAGTTTCCAAGTTCTGTCCATTTGTTACTGATGAGGTAGCTCTCAATAGTAAAAAATATGGGATACAACTTGTCATATTAGGAAGCTGTGGTAAAATATGCTACGCCAGTGTTTCCCAACCAGTGTGCTGTGGCACACTAGTGTGCTGGGAGCGATCATCAGGTGTGCCGTGGGAAATTGGAACCTCCAATACCCTTTCTTCCCCCTCCTGCCGAACACTTTTTCTTCTCCACTCGGGCTCCCTTCTTCCCAGCCTCGCTCTGCTCACTTTGCCTCGCTTTGCTCTGGGGCGAGTCTGTGCAGTAGCGCCCGAACGGGTCACATCTTCTTCCCTCCCCCTCCCCTTCTGAACACGCTCACGCTGCCCCCTCGGATCAAAATGGTGGCAGAAGCAGCAGTGTAGGAAAAAAAGTAAGTGTTCGGAGGAGGGGCGAAGGGGGAGGAAGAGGTCTCTGTCGGAAGATGGCATGGGCAAACTTGGACCTTCCAGGTGTTTTGGACTCCCAACTCCCATCACTCCTAGCAGCCTCAGGCTCTTTTCCTTCCCCCCCCCCCTCAGCCACTTAAGCAGGAAAGGGCCTCAGGCTGTTAGGAATGGTGGGAGTTGAAGTCCAAAGCACCCAGAGGGCCGAAGTTTTCCCATGCCTGTTTTAGGGACCTTAAAGTGGTGAGCCTCCTTCCAACATTGTGATTCTGGATAGAAAACAAACAACAACATAACATGACATAGTTTGAGTCCACAGTGCTCTCTGGGTGTAGGTGAACTACAACTTCCAAAGTCGAGGTCAATTCCCAAGCCAACCCTTTCAGTACTTTCTGTTGGTAATGAGAGTTCAATATGCCAAGTTTGGTTCAATTCCATTGTTGCAAGAGTTCAGGATGCTCTTTGATTGTGTGTTAACTATAAATCCCAGAAACTGTAACTCCCAAATGTCAAGGTCTATTTTCCCCAAGCTCCATCTGTGTTCGCATCTGGGCATATTAAATATTCATGCCAAGTTTGGATCTGATCCAGCATTGTTTCAGTCCACAGTGCTCTTTGGATATAGGTGAACTACAACTCCAAAACCCAAGGTCAATGCCCTCCAAACTCTTACAGTATTTTCTCTTGGTTTATTGGAGTTCTGTGTGAGAAGTTTGTGTCTTTATGCCATTCCTGCCAGGATATCTATGTTGTGTTCATCGAAACAGGTCCAGGTTTCACACTGAGTGTATAAATACATTTAAAAACATATTAACTATATGTATGACTGTGTTAGAGTGTCATTTTGGTTGGTGGTGTGCCCCAGGATTTTGTAAATGTAAAAAATGTGCCGCGGCTCTAAAAAGGTTGAAAAACACTGTGCTAAGCAACAAACTTAGCATTAATACTTTGAATGGCTTGCCTTCCTAGGTCAAATCCCAGATAGAGAGGAAGACTCCGGTGTCTGAAGCCAGGAAAACACCAGTGACTCAATCTCCCAACCAAGCGAGCAACTCCCAGTTCATCCCAATCCACCACCCAGGAGCTTTCCCTCCGCTTCCCAGCAGGCCAGGTAAAAGTTGGCTATGGTAAACATGATTGAAGTGCAACTCTACCTTCTGTTTTTATATGAAGGAAGGCAACATAGACCTCATCAAATAGTGTTCACCTTTTCCGAAACTGGAACCTGAGTGGCATTCTTGTACAGTGCATAACACTAGTCAATGCACATTTTGGTACCTCAAACGTTAGCCCTGTTTCTGGGTATATTTATTTACTTCATTTATATTCCGCTCTTCTCACCCCAAAGGGGACTCAGAGCGGATTTCAGTACATATACTTTGCAGACAATCCCTGCAGTTCAACATATACTGTACATATATTGACGAACAAAGACGCAAACTTCTGACAAACTTCTGGCCACCAGGGGGAGCCGACGCACTCCTCATCTCTCTCAGCATTTTCCAGCTTCCCTTGTTGTTCTTCCGCATTCCTCAGCGATTCCTGGAGTTCTTTATGGCCTCATAAATCAGTCAAAATTCGCCTCCCCACTTAATGTGGTACCTTTATCTCCTACTTGACAAATTAACTGCCTTTCGGGCTGCAAAGGTCGACAGCAGGCTACACTTAAGGTCGGGCACCCACCCCGACCCGGGCAGGCCTCGAACTCATGACCTACAGGTCAGAGAGATCTTATGCAGCTGACACTTAGCCAGCTGCGCCACTTCCCGGTGCAGATTCCAAAAATGGCGCTGGTTTTCCCCCATTGGCTTTAGATTTTGAGATCCAGAACATATTCCATCTACCAGTCTCCATCTGCTCACCAATAGAAAACCACAATAACTATCTCTAAGAAACTAGAACTGGTGCAGTATATCCAATGCAATTTTCTGAATCAACACCCCAAAGGGCCCCAGAAACAGGCCTTAAAACCAAGACAGCAAGTGTAGACATGATCCTTTTTTAAATATATGAATGACAGCTGAAGAACTATTTATTTTGCAAGTGCAGAACAGGAAGCCCAGCTCACATATAATACCTTTCCGTTTTTCAACTTGTGATGGAGAAATAGTTCTATTGCCACAAAATGTACACATTTCCAAGTACAGAGACTAATTTTTGGTGTTCGAAATAGTAATATGGAAACAAGAGTATGTTTAAAAATTCCATGGAAATGACAGAAGTAATCACCAAGGACCTGCTAGAACAGGGCTGTCCAACTTCTACCGGACCAGGGCCTGAATTCCGGTCACTGATCACCTGGGGGGCCTTAGGGTCTGCCTCCGGCTCCGTCCCTGCCCCGGCTCCACCCCCGCCCCAGCTCCATCCCTGCCCCTCCCCCAGCTCCGCCCCTCCCCGACTCCGCCCCCGCTCTGGCCCCACCCCCTCCACCGGCTCCGCCCCCTCCCTGGGCTCCAATTTACTTACAATTACTAGTTGCATTATTAATTATAAAATAAATTTAAAAAATGGAACTGAATGAAATAAATATAAATATAAATAAATATCAGAAGAGAGATGGATTGACGAAGGGAATATATATGGGAGGGAAATAAATATAAATAAATATCAGAAACACACAAAGAGATGGATTGAGGAAGGGAATATATATGGGAGTGAAATAAATATAAATAAATATCAGAAACACACAAAGAGAGATGGATTGAGGAAGGGAATATATATGGGAGGGAAATAAATATAAATAAATAACATTAAAGCAAGAATTAAAGCAAGGAAGAAAGGAAGAAAGCAGCCCACCCCAGCAAAACAGCCCTCAGTTCCAAATTAAATACATTATTATTATATTTCTGCCCCATATATTCACAACCCCATCTTCCCCTTATTTCCAAATTAAATACATTTATTATTGTTATTATTATATTTCTGCCCCATATCTTCCCACCCCCATCTTCGCCATCTCCGCCGCGGCTGCGCCATCTCCGCCTCACAAAGACGGAGCGTGCCGATGGTGGGGGGGGGGGGGGCAATCGGCCCCTCCCTGCCGTGAAAAAATATATTTAATAATAATAAAATAATAATAATAATTAATTTTTAACAGCCGATTTCTTTTTTAAAAGGGTAGGGGGCCATAGGGAAGGGGCTGGGGGGCCGTATACGGACCGTGGGCCGCCAGTTGGGCAGCCCTGTGCTAGAACAAGCATCCTGCGGCCCTCCAGCTGTTTGGGCCTCCAACTCCCAGAAGCCCTAACGAGCTTGTTCAATTGTCAGGAATTCTGGGAGTTGAAGGCCCAAACAGCCAGAGGGACAGAGTCTGAGGATGCCTGTGCTAGAATTTTGTACACCTCTCTGTCCCAGAATTGTCCCCAAGAGGGAAGTGGAGTAGAGCTGCATGTTTACACATGTGCAGGCACAGAGATTTCTCTTCCTGTCTCAAATAAATAAGTGTTGAAACAGCCTGCATTTGACTATGGGATCTTCTTTGTTCTGCAAATTGAAATTCCTAAAAGCATGCGTTAGCAGCTGATATCCTCCAGATGTTGTGGCCTCAAATTCACAACAGCCAAAGCCAAAACGGCAAACAGTTAAAGGAGTGAAGTTTTAAAACATGTTTTAAAACATCTGGAGGGTCACTCTTGCCATTCCTGGACGGCGCGACGCTATGTCTGTCATCATTTGATAAAAGTCTTGGAGTCACCTTGGACTCTCAACTGACGAGTTGAGCGTTTTTCCATCTACGCCAGGCAAGGAAGTTTGCCCCCTACTTGTCCCGTCGCGACTTGGTCACAGTGATCCAAGCCACGGTCATCTCAAGATTAGACTACTGTAACGCTCTGTACATTGGCCTGCCTTTGTCGGTGATCCGGAAACTGAAACTGGTGCAGAACGCAGCGGCGCGGCTGCTGGCAGGTGCCTCTATGAGCAGCCATTCAACACATATATTGCGCGAACTGCACTGGTTGCCAGTAGAATGCCGGATCATTTTCAAAGTGCTGGTTTTGACCTTCAAGGCCTTGAATGGTCTGGGGCCAGTGTACCTCCGGGACCGCCTCATCCCATACTGTCCCACTAGGCCGCTGCGATCAGAGTCAGGAAATCTTCTGGAGATCCCAAATGCGAAAAAGTACCATCTTATGGCTACTTGGAGGAGGGCTTTTTCGGTTATAGCCCCCACTTTGTGGAACGCATTGCCTTCCGAGATACGCACCCTTCCGGATTTACTGGCATTCTGGAAGGCATGCAAAACACTCCTGTTCCAACAGGCATTTGCCTGTTAAAATCTAGCAATGTTCTGTGTTACCACCTCCTATTTCATTTTAATGGCCAATTTGATGTTTTAATTCTCTATTTTATTGTGTATTATTGGGTTTTACTGCTACGTGGTGTTTTATTCTGTATTACCGTGATTTTATCTGCTGTTTGTCGCCCCGAGCCGAACGGGAGTGGCGACTGATAAGTTTAAATAAATAATAGGCTAGGAGAAGGGGCTAAAGTACTGACAGTTTGGTGACTAGTAATAATCATGGAGAAGAGATGGGAAGCAAAATCTAAAAGGCTTTTAAGTATATCACCTATTTTAATGTGGACTCTTTTGTTTATTTCTGTAGGCTTCCCACCCCCTGCCTATGTCATCCCCCCTCCCGTTGCTTTCTCTATGAGTTCAGGATACACCTTCCCAGGTGGCGTTTCTGTCCCAGGAACCTTTCTTCAGCCTGCAGCTCATTCACCTGCAGGAAACCAGGTGCAAGCTGGGAAGCCATCCCACATTCCTTATAGCCAGCAGCGGCCCTCAGGACCAGGCCCAATGAACCAGGGGCTTCAGCAGACGCCATCCCCTTCGCAGCAGTCCCTTGCATCCTTACCAGCTCAGGCAACAGCACCGTCTGCAAGCCAGTTGCAGGTTCAGGCTCTGGCGCAGCAGCAGCAACAGTCCCCTACAAAAGCTGTGCCAACTTTAGGGAAGAGCCCTCCGCACCACTCGGGATTCCAGCAGGTGAGCTTCAGAGGCTGTACCGCCAAAGGGCTGGGATGCAATAGGAGGCGCAAAGCCTGGATTAGGATGCCACGGACACTAATCGGAGTATAGATTTTCTCCTCGGATTTGGTCCACTTTGATTCTAGTGTTGGCTTTTCTGCAGGCCAGTGCTAGAATACACTGGGAAGTTACAGACAGAAATCGACAAAAGGAGCAAACAAGTAGGCGGGAGGAGGGACTAATTGGAATATTGCCAAAGTGGGAACGTCGTGTCTCTCCTCTTATCTTGTAACTATTATCGATCCTGACATCAATCAAGTGTACGTCCCTTGAGACAATAGCGGCTTTAAATGTTTACTTCTTTTAGTCTGCAATAGCAGCTTGTTTTATGTTAGGTTTCTTCAAATAATAATAATACAATAATAATACACTTTTAATCTCACCCCGAAGGGGACTCAGAGCGGATTACAAGTACACATACTTAGACAATCCCTGCCTTTCCCACATACACACATATAGACGAACAGAGGCAAACTCTGGCCACCAGGGGGAGCTGACGCACTCCTCATCTCTCAGCGTTCCCAGCGTCCCTTGTTGTTCCTTCCTCATTCCTTAGCGTTCCTGGAGTTCTTTATGGCCTCATAGTTCAGTCAAAATTTGCCTCCCCACTTAATGTGGTACCTTTATCTCCTACTTGACAGATGCAACAGTCTTACGGGCTGCAAAGGTTGACAGCAGGCTACACTTAAAGGTCAAGCACCCACCTCGACCTGGGGAGGCCTCAAACTCATGACCTACTGGTCAGAGCTATCTTATGCAGCTGACACTTAGCCAGCTGCGCCACATTCCCGGTGCTTTTTAGTGTCACCAACTTTCTTTAGCTGATGGTATTGCACAACTGCGGTCTCTGTTCTTAGTATTCCCAGGCCGACTCCTCCAAGCAGCTCTGGAACCCTCCTCAGGTTCAAGGCCCTTTGGGGAAGATCATGCCTGTGAAGCAGCCCTACTATCTTCAGGGCCAGGATCCCCTCAAACTGTTTGAGCAGTCGTTGCAGCCCCCCCTCCTGCAGCAGCAGCAGCCTCTGGAGAAGAAAATGAAGCCTTTCCCCATGGAGCCATATAACCAGAATCCCTCAGAGGTTAAGATGCCAGAATTTTACTGGGACACCTATGGCATGGCTGATAACCGTGTTCTGATGGCACAGCAACAAGCAAGCATGGACCGCAGAGGGAAACGTCAGCAAGGAGTCTTCCGCCCAGAGCAGGATCCAGTGTCTCGGATGGGTTTTGAGGTAAATAGTTTATTTAGCTGGTGAGCTTCAGGCAAGGGATGGATGGACTCCTCTGTCCCCAAACTCACTTAAAATGGATCAGTTTGTGGTGACATGGGGGAAGGGGAAAAATTATTCCCCGTGCATGGGTCATCCATAAGCGTCATGAATACAAAGCATCGGCTTTTCCTTCTTTTTTGAGTCTACCCACAAGCCGTTGTTATAAACAGTTAAATGGCCTGTTGTATTACATATATATCCCAATGACCTACATCCCTCTAAGTAAAAAAAATCACAACCCAAAGAGATTGGCTTCTTTTAGTAATATTGCTTCTACTAGGAATGAGCCAAAAACAAACCAGCAAATGTTACAAGCCTCCCTCCCATTTCTGATCATTTGAGACAACTGCAACACAATTTGTCTTTGTGGCTGCAAATTGAATTAAAGAGGTGGCGTGGTGGACAGGAAAGCCTCTGCATTTTCTAGCACAGTGCTTCTTAAACTTTTCCACTCAGAACTCTTTTTGGCCCGATAAATCAGCGGTTCTCAACCTGTGGGTCCCCAGATGTTTTGGCCTTCAACCAGGGGCGGTCCTACGGGTAGGCCAAGGAAGCAGCCTCGTGGGGCGCCATCTGGGAAGGGGCGAATTCCCCCGCCCGCCGGCGCCAGACAGCGTCCTGGCCCTGCCGATGTTCCTCAGGCAGCGCCGCGGCTGCCTGTTTTTGGGCCCCGGCCTTGTGCTCTCCGACGCCACTTCTGGGCATGCGCAGAGGTTTTCACGCAGGAGCAACTGCGCATGTGCGAAAACCTCCGTGCATGCCCAGAAACGGCGTCGGAGCGCACAAGGCCGGGACCCAAAAGCAGGCAGCCGCGGCGCTGCCTGAGGAACATCGGCAGGGCCGATGTTCCCGCCTGCCCGCCACCTTGCCTCCTCCTTCCTTCCTGCCTGCCTTCCCTGCTGCTGCTGCTGCCGCCGCCCTCCTCCTCCTCTTCACGGACCAGGGAAGAAGCCGAGGCCTGCCTCCCTCTTGCCTTCCTTCCTTCCTTCCTTCCGCAGGTGAGGAGGGGCGGGGGAAGGGGGGCACACCAGGCAATGAAAAGGTGGGAAAGCGGCAGGAGGATCAGAATAATAATAATAATAATAATAGGACACTGCACTCCCTCTTTCCCTCTCTCTTTATTTCCCTTTTTCCTTTCCTCCTCTCCTTCCTCCTTCCTTCCTGCCTTCTCTCTTTACTTCCTTCCCTCTTTTCCAGGGGCAGTCCTGCCTGCGCACAGGAGCTTCTGGGCATGCGCGGAGGGGGGGGGGCCAAAATAATGTTTGCTTACCATTTAAAATTACCTTAGACCACCCCTGCCTTCAACTCCCAGAAATCCCAGCAGCTGGTATACCTTTGGGCTTTCTGGAAGTTGAAGGCCAAAACACCTGGGCACCCACAGGTTGAGAACCATTGCGATAAATGTTTACTTGACCCCAGGCATATAAATATATAAAATCAGTATTAAAACATATACATACTGATAACAAATCAGCATTTGCATGGCTTGCTAAACAGGACTTCTGCAGAATCCACTGTAAACGCTGCACAACACAGTCGTGTAAATGTCCAAAACATCCACTAGGTGATGTTCAGAAAAAAGTTGTGACCCCAACATTGAGCTAAGGGGGACCTCATTTGGGGTCAGGGCCCACCGTTTAAGAAGCCTTGGCCTAGATTGGGCCTGGGTAAACTTTGGCCCTCCAGGTGTTTAGACTTCAACTCCCACAATTCCCAGCAACTAGTAAACTGGCTGAAAATTTCTGGGATTGAATTCCAAAATGTCTGGAGGGCCAAAGTTTGCCTAGTCTAGGTAGTGGGCATTCCCTCAGCTGATAAGACTCCCAACAGCACCCTGTATCCCGTAACTGCAGCCATGGCAGTCCCATCTTTTGTTTCCCAAAACGTCTTCAGAAAAGACATTGTATATGTGTGTGCATGGTGTTTAGATGTATGGAGAGGCATGTGTTTTTTAAAGAAGAAAATAGTATGTTATCTACAAATACTGCTTTTTCCCTGTTTAACGTGTGAAGCCATCAATGGGCTTTTAAATGTTAGTTACAGTCTCCTGCCTCCCCAATCTTTCTCTCCCTATAACTAGAATGGAATGTGTAGTGTGTCATCTTAACAAGAGGAAAGAGATCGCTGTTTTGTGGAAATTATAAAGCCTGATTTTGGTTTCCATAATTTTCTATATCAACATAGAGGGGCTCTCGGGTTTTATCATAGCTTGCCTGCAGAAATCAGTAAGTTGTTAGACAATCCGGACGTGTGATGTTGAATACAGTCTGGCTGTGCTGGTAAAGGAAAAACTCCCACACAGATGGAAGATGTGACTCCATGTTGCTTAGTAGATACCTGAAAAAGGTTGCTAGGATTTTTAGACAGGAGATGAGTGAAGCTCCTATTGAAAGAGGTTGAATAGGGCAGCTACACCTACCCTACCATATGTCTGGCCCTCCACATGGCAGATCAGAGATGGAAGAATATAGCTTGGATCTTGTTATAGAAAATGTTTTTAAAAAAAGAAGACGAAGCGAGGAATTGCTTTTTTTAAGCAATTCAACCTCACGTTCCTCATAAAAGCTCAGCTGAGATCATTTGCATCACTCAGCACACCAGAACCTCCATTCTGCCTGAAACTAGCTGTAAAAATAGTGATCTCACCTGATAGCAAAAGAGAGAAACAGCTTTCTTACTTCTCTGTTGTTTTACTGATCTTTTGCTCTGGAATTGCTTTGCCGGGTGAGTTGCCACTTGTAGTTCAGCATAGCACTTAATCTGTTTCTTGTACTTGTAGACCAGGGCTGCCCAGGAAGTCGATCGCGATCGACTGGTCGATCCCGGGACCGAAGGAGATCGATCCCAGCTAGATGGGGTGCTTCTCAGAGGGGGCGGAGCCATGCCGTGCCAAGCCCCGCCCCCTCCCCGGCTTCAGCGCTACCACAGCTTTTCCAGGCTAGAGGAGGGTAGTGCCAAGCCAGTAGTGGCTAGCTATGGCACCACAGGCTTGGCACTACCCTCCTTAGCCTGGAGAAGCTGTGGTAGCCCTAAAGCCAGAGGGGGGAGGGGGCGGAGCCATGCTGCGCCAAGCCCCTCCCCCAGCTACAGCTCTACCACAGCTTCTTCAGCCTTGAGGAGGGTAGTGCCAAGCCAGTAGTGGCTATCTATGCCACCACTGGCTTGGCACTACCCTCATTTAGCCTGGAGAAGCTTTGGTAGCGCTAAAGCCAGAGGGGGGAGGGGGCGGAGCCATGCTGCGCCAAGCCCCTCCCCCAGCTACAGCTCTACCACAGCTTCTTCAGCCTTGAGGAGGGTAGTGCCAAGCCTGTAGTAGCTATCTATGCCACCACTGGCTTGGCACTACCCTCATTTAGCCTGGAGAAGCTGTGGTAGCGCTAAAGCCAGAGGGGGGAGGGGGCGGAGCCATGCCACGCCCCCTCCCCAGCTACAGCTCTACCACAGCTTCTTCAGCCTTGAGGAGGGTAGTGCCAAGCCAATAGTTGCTACTAGCTATGCCGCCACTGGCTTGGCACTACCCTCCTCAAGCCTGGAGAAGCTGTGGTAGAGCTAAAGTCAGAGGGGGCGGAGCCAGGGCGTGCCAAGCCCCTCCCCCTGCTCCGCCCTGCTTCTCTCTCGGTAGATCTTTCTGACTTGGTTTTGTTATAAGTAGCTCGCATGCTTAAAAAGTGTGGGCACCCCTGTTGTAGACCAAACCAGAAATTCAGTTGCTGTGTGTAAATAGTTGGAAGGAAACAGACTAATTTTGTCAATTATATTTTGTTTTCTCCTTTGATACTTGCATACAAGGGTCTGCTAGGAGGTTTTAAATTACTTCTTCTCTAGAGCCTAAAGAGATCTGGTTTCTCTGGGTTGTTCTTGAGGAGGGAGGTGAAACAATATTGCATGTATTTTATATTAGTTTCGCCAGCCTTTAATGTGGGCCTTATTCCAGCTTTTCCAGACTTCAGTCGGTGCAAGAGGCATAGCAATTGTCGACTAGTGAGTTGCAGGTAAAAAGTGTAGCAAGGATGTGTGTGGGTCAAGAAGGAGGAAGACATGTATCTGAACAGATCGAAAGGTCCAATTTTGTTCAAGCTACTAGGGCGGGTCAGTAAGTCTGTGACTTTTTGAATGAAATACAGGTTTTTGGATAAAAAATCAATATAGTCTCCTTTGAGCTCTATACACTTTGTCCAACGTTTCTCCAATTTTTTTATCCCTTCCAAAAAAATAAGATTTGTCGAGGTCATCAAAATAGGTATTTGTTTGTGAGATTATTCAATTGTTGGAGTCAAATCTCTTTCCGCCAAGCCATTTCTTCAGGTTTGGAAACAAGAAATAGTCACTCGGAGCGAAATCCGTAGAATAGGGTGGATGAGGGAGCAATTTGTATCCCAATTCATGGATTGTTGCCATGGCAACTGCACATGTGTGCACCCCTTGCATTGTCCTGGTGCAAAAGAACTTTTTTCTTGGCCAAATGCGGTCGTGTTTATTTTCAAATCCTCATTAAGTCGACCCAGTAAGTTGGCATAATATTCGCCATTGATTGTTTTACCCTTTTGAAGGTAGTCAATGTGGATTATACTGCGTGCATCCCAAAAACCGGTCGTCATGACTTGTATTGGCTGACAAACCCACCTTGGCCTTCTTTGGCGCCGATTCACCCTGAGAAACCCACTGTTTTGACTGCTGTTTGGTCTCTGGTGTGTTATGGTGGATCCACGTTTCGTCCACGGTTACGAAATGGTGCAAAAACTCGACCATATTGCAGTTGAACAACGTCAAACACTCCTGCAGAATTGTCACACAATTGCGTTTGTGGTCGATTGTGAGCCAACGCGGCACCCATCTTGCGGAAAGCTTTGTCATACCCAAGTGATGATTTAAAATGGAAACCACTGAGCCTTGTGAGATGCCTATGGCTTCCACAATCTCTCGCACTTTCAATCTGATCGGCCAACACCATATCGTGAATTTTTTCAATTGTTTTGGGTGTAGAGACCTCAACTGGGCGTCCAGAACGTTCGGCATCTTCCGTGCTTGTACGGCCACAACGAAATTCAGTAAATCACTTTTTTACCATTGAAATTGATGGTGCAGAGTCCCCATAGTATTTATCAAGCTTAGCCTTGTTTTGAGTGATGGTTTTTTTTCCGTAAAAAGTAATGCTTAATGAGCACACGAAATTAACTTTTTTCCATTTCTACTCAAATCACGCGGTAGTTTGCTATCATTGGCTGTCAAACAGAAACTAAATGACGCGGCTTGTTCAAATTCTGTTCAACTGACAGATACCTGATGACAGGGGCAGTGTTGCCCTTTCCGTTAACAGGCGGGAAATTCAAAAAGTCACGGACTTATTGACCCGCCCTGGTAGCATTCTGCACAATTTCAAACAAATGTTGGAAGCCTATCTGATGTTGAAAATGTTCAGATTCCATGCAAATGATGACACGTTTTAGTAATTAATCTAGCTATAATCATGAGACTAAGTGAATTGTCATGGTAGGAATATCATAGACAAATGCCATGATTCTATCGGCTATTTACCAATTGAATGACAAGATGGCTTCATTGTCTCTTGTTTAGGATGAAGGGTGACAGAGATCAGTAAGTGTAGATCAGGGCTGCACAGGAAGTCGATCGCGATCGACCAGTCGATTGCAGGACCGAAGGAGGTTGATCACAGCTAAATGGGGCGCTTCTCAGAGGGGGGCGGAGCCAGGCCGCACCAAGCCCGCCACCGCCCCGGCTTCGGCACTCCCAGCAGCTGCTCCAGCATTGAGGACAGCAGGGCCAAGCCAGCCTTGTGCTAGCTATGCCACCACTGGCTTGGCACTGCCATCCTCAAGCCTGGAGAAGCTGCTGGGAGCTCCAAAGCCAGCGGGGGGAGGGAGCGGTGCTTGGGGCGGGGCTTGGGGCGGCCTGACTCCACCCCCTCTGACTTCAGCTCTAGCAGCAGCTTCTCCAGGCTTGAGGATGGCAGTGCCAAGCCAGTGGTGGCATAGCTAGCACAAGGCTGGCTTGGCCCTGCTCGCCTCAAGGCTGGAGCAGCTGCTGGGAGCTCCAAAGCCAGCATTAATTTGAAATTTATTGGGAGGGGGCGGGGCTTGGGGCGGCCTGGCTCCGCCCCCTTCTGGCTTCCGCTTTACCAGCAGCAGAACTACTTCCAGGCTTGAGGATGGCAGTGCCAAGGCAGTGGTGGCATAGCTAGCACAAGGCTGGCTTGGCCCTGCTCGCCTCAAGGCTGGAGCAGCTGCTGGGAGTGCCGAAGCCGGAGGGGGCGGAGCCAGGTCACACCAAGCCCCGCCCCCTCCCCTTTCCAGCCTTGAGGAGGTAGGTAGATCTTTCTGACTTGGTTTTATTATAAGTAGCTCGCATGCTGAAAAAGTGTTTTTGCCATCTATAAATTCCAATTTAATAGGGAAGGAGAATGGTTCGTAGAGTACAAAAGAACATGCAAAGTTTGTTTGACGCCACTCTCTTTCTCTTCCCTGCATTTGCTTTTATTTCTTCCCCTGCTTCTTTACGTACCCTTGTGTGCTGCTTTTGCATGCTGGCCTATCTCTCCTTGCGCTCTCTTTCCTTGTAAGTTAGCCTGCCCTGCATTCTTTTGGCCTCTTTGGGCACCCTTCCGTTCCTGCAGTCTCCTTGCTTTTACCGACTGGTTTTCTTGCTTTCTCCTCTGTCCTTGCGGCATCTCACTGTGCTCCTCCTTTCTGTCACTAGGACCCCAAGAGCTCCCCTCTGCTTCCTCCGGACCTGTTAAAGAGTCTGGCTGCCTTGGAGGAGGAGGAAGAGCTGATTTTCTCTAACCCTCCTGATCTTTACCCAGCTCTGCTGGGGCCTCTCGCCTCTCTTCCTGGACGAAGCCTCTTTGTATGTATTTAACTTAATTCTGCTGCTTCTCACTCTAATTTTGGCATATCTTTTTTGTTTGTTTGTTTGTTTTTCTGCAAGGTCAAAAGGATATGCTAAATCCATGTTCCTTGCTAAACCTTTTTTTTTGGGTGGGAAATTGAAATACAGGACAAGTTTATAGTGTCAGGCTAATGGTGCTCTTCTAGGGCGAAGGAAATAGATTTAATCTATGTATATAATAAAAGTCAGTGTTTGCGGTGGGAGGTGCGGAGGAATATGTGGCAGCTTTCTGATTGGCTCCCACTGTGGGATTATTTGCGCTCAGAGGGGCTCAATCTACTGGATGTGCCTGGGATTAAGGTCTATAGACTTGCCAGCACGCGGCAGAGGGCGTTTGCCGTAGCCGCGCCAACTCTGTGGAACACCCTCCCTGAAGAGTTACGAGCCATCCGGGAATTAATGCCGTTCCGTAGAGCCGTAAAAACCTGGCTATTTAGACAGTCATTTGGCCCATAACTAATGAGTATTATCAGCATCCTGTTGTGCCACTGCCAGCATATTTCTACTGCCATCGCAGTTTGCTGGAATTGATTTTAACTGGGGGTTTTAAATTGGTCTTATTGTATTTTATTGCATTTTATGTGTTTTATCTATTAACTCTGTAAACCGCTCTGGGCTCCAGAGAGAGCGGTATATTAAGTCGAACCAATAAATAAATAAATAAAATAAAGGACTCTGATTGGCCAGCCTTGGAACTCCAACATTCTAAGGCACCAGACAGAGGGGATTGGTTGCCACTGAGGGAGTATTTGCATAAAGGACTCTGATTGGCCAGCACATGATTGGTTGCCACTGAGGGAGAATTTGCAAAACGGGCTCTGATTGGCCAGCTTCTAGATTCCAACATTCTAAGGTGACACAGAAGGAAAAGGAAAGGCCTCAGGCAGTCAGTCTCCGCGGCCCACAGCAATGACGGATCAGGACCAAACTTGGCACACAGAGGCCCAATGGCCCACTTCACAACCTGGTGTGGTTTAGGGCAGGATGGGCCACGAATGATGGGATTTGTAGTAGCTTCACCTGATTCACTTCCCAAACAATGACCCACTCTCCATCCTACTGCAGTTTAGAGGAGGGCGGACCATGGATGATGGGACTTGAAGTACCTCTACTCATTCCCCATGACCGCAGCAGCCCCCAACAATGTTATGGACTGAACATTGTTTTAATCCAGAGTGAATGTGTATGGTGCTAATGTAGTTGTATTTTAATGTATTTTTAATGTATTTTAATTGTTGAAGTGTTTTGGGGTTTATATTGTTATTATGTGGGCATCGAATTGTGCCGTACTGTAAGCCGCTCTGAGTCCCCCTTGGGGGGTTGGAAGCGGGGTAAATCCCGAAATAAATAAAAATAAAATAAACAAAGACCGATAAAGACCATACTTGGTACACAGAGCCCCCATGATCCATTCTACATTCTACTGCAGTATGGAGGAGGGTGGACCATGGATGATGGGACTTGAAGTACCTCCACTCACTTCTGGAATGTGCTGCGACCCTCATCTAATGACTGCTCAAGACCAAACTTGGCACACATAACCCCCATTACCCCCTTAACATCCTGGAGAGGTTTAGGGGAGGTGGACCACGGATTATGGGATTTGTAGTACTTTCAAATGCTTTGGTTCCAACAGACCACTGTGGCCCCCAACAAA
The DNA here is from genome assembly GCA_030556195.1 of Anolis apletophallus. Classification (NCBI taxonomy): domain Eukaryota; kingdom Metazoa; phylum Chordata; class Lepidosauria; order Squamata; family Anolidae; genus Anolis; species Anolis apletophallus. The sequence continues at coordinate 149,877,332 of JARBWK010000005.1, read as the reverse complement.
GAAAAATAAAGACCTAACTTGGCACACTGAGCCCCTATGACCCACTCTACATTCTACTGCAGTTTGGAAGAGGGTGGACCATGGATGATGGGACTTGAAGTACCAAAGACCAACTTTGGCACACAATACCTTTCTCAAATAACCCGGGCACCGCCGGGTCCCCAAGCTAGTGCAGTTATAATACTCCATTGATCCTAGGTTTGTTTTATGACCCAGTGCTTGATTCCTTAAAAGCTCTGGAAAGATTACCATTATGATCCCCCCCCCCGCCCTGACCATTGGTTGTCCCCCATCCCCCTCACCTCCACAAATGAGTCATCTTTACCTTTCATGGTTCACAGCATGGTAAGTGAGAGGAGGCCGCAGCTGCTGGCAAAATACAGCACTATAGCCGATGAGCTGTTGCATCGGAACAGATTTCTGCCACAGAGATCTTACGTGGGCACAGTCTCAAAGTCAGAACATAGGTGACCCAAATTCTTATTTTGCTTGCTGAGAACGTAAGCTTTATGTCTGTCTTACAAAACTATATAGGCTAGCATTTAAAAAGTTCAAAGGTTGGAAAAGAGAACAATTTTTAGTTTTGCACATTAGTGAATTTTGATAATGTGAAGTGATATTCTTATATGCCTCACATCAGTGGTCTAGAACAGTGTTTTTCAACCTTTTTTTGAGCAGTGGCACATTTTTTACATTTACAAAATCCTGAGGCACACCACCAACCAAAATGACCCAAAATGACACTCTAACACAGTAATACATATAGTTAATATGTTTTTAAATGTATTTATACACTTAGTGTGAAACTTGGGCCTGTTTCTATGAACACAACATACCGTATTTTTCGCACCATAAGACGCAGTTTTTTTCCTCCCAAAGTAGGAAGAAAAATGAGCCGCGTCTTATGGAGCAAAGATGCAGGCAGGGAGGGGGGGGAGGCGATATACTCATGCTATATTCGCGCCCGGCGGCGGCTCCCGGCTGCGCCCGCGCATGGCCAGACTCGTCCTCCTTCCCTCCCTCCCTCCGGCCTCTCTTCCGGCCGTCCTTATAGCGCGCGGCCGGCGAGGCCTTCCTCCCCTTTCCCCCCCTTCCTCCTCGCCAGAGGCGCGACGGAGTGACGTCACGAAGATGCGCCTCTGGCTTCGGGGCCCTTCCGGAGACGCAGCGGTAGCAGCAGCAGCGCCCGGAAGGGCTCGAAGACAGAGGCGCATCTTCGTGACATCACTCCGCCGCGCTCTGCCGAGGAGGAAGAGGAAGGAAGGCCTCGCCGGAGGGAGGGAGCCCTGCTGGAGGCGCTGCGGCCTCTTCCTCCTTCCCTCCCTCCCTCCCGCCCCGTGAGTCCCCTCTTCCACCCCAACTGGCTGCGGCGACACGGCAGCGGGAGTCTGGCCATGCGCGGGCGCAGCCAGGAGCCGCCGGGGGGGTGACGGGGGACGCGAATATAGCATGAGTATATCGCTGCGCCCCCCTCTGCTCCAGCGCCTCCCCCCCTCCATATTAGTGTCCCATATAGTAGACAGCCCCCATTTCCCCCCCAATTTTCCATCTCTAAAATCTAGGTGCGTCTTATCAGCCGGTGCGCCTTATGGTGCGAAAAATACGGTAGATATCCTGGCAGGAATGGCAGAAAGACACACATGAAGGTCTTGCTCAACAGCTGGGAGTTATAGTTCATCCGCAATCAAAGAGCATTCTGAACTCCACCAATGATGGAATGGAATCAAACTTAACACAGAGCTATGATAACCAAGAGAAAATACTATAAGAGTTTGTTGGGCATTGATCTTGAGTTTTGGAGTTGTAGTTCACCTATATCCAGAGAGCACTGTGGAGGGTAGTAGCGCCCACACGGCTCACGTCTTCCTCCCTCCCCGCTCCTGCAGAAGCGGCAGCGTGAGCAAAGCGAGGCAAAGCAAGCAGAGCGAGGCTAGGAAGAAGGGAGCCCAAGTGGAGAAGAAAAAGTGTTCGGCAGGAGGGGGAAGAAAGGGTATTGGAGGTTTCAATTTCCCACGGCACACCTGATGATTGCTCACGGCACACTAGTGTGCCACGACACACTGGTTGGGAAACACTGGTCTAGAATATACAATACAGATTGCATACATGCCATCTTTTGATCCCCTTGTTGAGTAAACTACAAGTTCCTTGACCATTACCTAGTAGCATTTGCACAAATAATCTACTCAGGGATGCCTGAGATGTCTGTGAAAACGCCTCTTCCTGCCCTAAGAACTGCCTTTCTGGATCAGATGAAGGATCCACATAGTCTTCTGTAGCAGCCAACCACCAGGTGCCTCTGGTAACCCCCAGTTTTCCCGTCCCCATTGTCTGGTACTCAAGCATATGCTTCTCTGCACATGACGAAAGATTTGTTATTGATAGATGTGCCTTCCAAGAAAGGAATTCCTTTTGGTGTGATGAATTGACCTAAAAGGGAAAGTTCTGTGGTCTGAAAAACAGATTGTCAGATACTGAAATTCTGCTCTGTATGGTATTTGTGCCCTTGTATGACAAGAGGAAAAACATACGAGTTTTCATTTTCCTGGGGCAGAGTGGGGCAATCCCTTTAGATGAGGGTCTTCCTTGATTTGATTTCAAAAATCAAAACACATTTTGATCATAGTCTTAAGAGAGTAGACCCCTTCATCCTTGGATGACATTTCAAAGCCTGCTTTCCCAAATGTCATCGCAGATGTTAACGCCGATGTACGATTGCTTGTTTTGTGAAAATGTGACTTCTTTAGTCCCTGGAGTGCAAGTCCTGCCCTGTATAACCTGGAAGGCAAGCGCCCAATGAGATTTCCCTTTAACTATTCATTGGCATGTAAGCTGGAGGCTAGGGTTTATCACAGGTTGTTGGAAAAGTTAACTTGAGCTAGGTAGTCCCGTGGTTTCTCAGAAACAAGAAGTCAATACGTCTATGAAGTTGTGAATTTAAATATTAGGTCTCTCATCGAGAGATGGCTTGAGAAGTACTTCTGCTTAAGGGGGTGACCAAATCCCATGAGCTGCTCTGCATCAATCCTTGTTACCAGGGATGTGATGCTGCCAAAGATAGCGCCTGTGCTTTGGACTTCTTTCGAGTCTTATGGCTGCTACACACATCATCAACTAAAGTTCAGAGCTTCTGTCTGCCTTATTTAAATGAGCTAATAATAATAATAATAATACACTTTATTTATATTCCGCTCTTCTCACCCCGAAGGGGACTCAGAGCGGATTACAGGTACACATACTTAGCAGATAATCCCTGCCGTTTCCACATACAACATATAGACGAACAGAGGCAAACTCTGGCCACCAGGGGGAGCTGACACACTCCTAATCTCTCAGCGTTTCCAGCATCCCTTGTTGTTCCTTCCGCGTTCCTGGAGTTCTTTAATGGCCTCATAATTCAGTCAAAAATTACCTTCCCACTTAATGTGGTAACTTTATCTCCTACTTGACAGATGCAACTGTCTTTCGGACTGCAAAGGTCGACAGCAGGCTACACTTAAAGGCCGAGCACCCACCTCGACCCGGGCAGGCCTCGAACTCATGACCTACTGGTCAGAGAGATCTTATGCAGCTGGCAATTAGACAGCTGCGCCACATTCCCGGTGTATAGTTGGGCTTAAGCATGCCTCTGGCTTTCAATAAATTGCAAGCTTGTATATATAAAGAATGCATGAGGTTACACAGTGATGAATTGGCTCCAGAGTTGACCCACTGCAAATAGGTGGGACTCCTTTTGTTTGCAGGGGAAACTGGAAGCCAGCAGAAGGAAAGGGTTGTGGCACAGCATTTCAATTTCCTCTTCATTTCCCCATCATAGAATAGAATAGTTTTGGGGCAGATAAAGGAGACCTGGCTAAGGAGAATTGGCGGAGATCTCTTTCAGCTGTGGGAACATCAATGGTCGTTCACAGAGTTGTTATTCTATGCAAGTCGAGATCCAACCGGGTCTGTTTTGTTGCCTTATTGATGGGGAAATCCATGCAGAATTATGTGTTAAATTGTATAGATGAATAGTATACCTGTTTTGGTTGTTGTGACTATTATTGCTGTAATAGTCATTAAAATGAGACAAAATAAGTTTCCGTTTTAAAAAAAAAATACTGCAAGCAGCATGTGATTTGTAATGTCTTTAATTGCCAGAACGATGAAATGGATATACAAGTTGAGATTTGGAATGATAGTAAAACGAGTTGAACTGAGAGGGTTTGTTTGTTTGTTTGTTTATTTATTTATTTTTGGATTTATTTTCTGCCTTGAATTCTAAGCAATGTGTGGATTTCTCCTTATGCCTTGTGATAGTTTGACTCATAGTTCAGAATTTTGAAATTCTGCCTGGCCCACTCAGCCAAGGCATATTCAGAAGTTGCCACATTTCTGGGAAGAAGAACTGAATGATGTGTATACATTGTGCAAGCTTAAATATCTGTATTGTCTAATGGAGGGTCATTTATTTCCCACTCGTATACACTTTTTAAAATACTCTTGTGAGAGTTAGGAGTCCAGAAGCGCCATCTCAATGTTAATGAATTACAGTGCCTAATGCTGTCTTTCCCTTCCTCCTCTGATTTGGTGAAGAAATCGCTGCTAGATAAACCATCAGATCTGATGTCTCAATCGCCATCTTTCCTGTCCCTCACGGGCTTCTCTCTTAATCAGGTAATTTAATTGAAGATATCTTTTTAATCGTTTTCTGATGGATGGGGCCATCAGTCATATGTTCCTGTTTTATGACACATACTTCTAATGAAAGTCTATAAAATTTGTACCTGTGTTTGTCTTGACTTGCTTCTGACTAGAGGTGTGATTTTGAATGTGATTTTGATTTTTGGTGCAGAATGCAGATGGTCCTAGGCCAGGGGTGGGCAATTATTTTTTCCAAGGGGCCACACGAGAACCAAAAAATATTATGGAGGGCCGCACCTAAAGGCTGAACTGCGTTCTAATCTACATAATTTATTTATTTATTTATTTACTATATATTACACATCATTAATATTAACATATTAATATATCAAGAAATAGTCATATATTATTAGTATTAATAATATTAGTATTATTATATTGTAGTATATATAGACATTATAATATATTGAAATTATAATATAACATATTATATTATTTATTATATTATTATGATAAAATTATTATAAAATAATAATAAAAACCACTAAAATTAAATTACATTCAAGAAGACAAGGTCCGAACCAAGATGGAATGGCCCAATGACCCCCAGCCCAGAGGATGGCAAGGCGGACCCAACCACCACCGCAGCAGAGGAGAGTAGAGCAGCAGGCGATCGGAGGCTTCAGGCCTCCGTCCGCTCTCGCCCCCAGCCGTTCCCCAGCTGATCACCCTGCTATGGAGTGTCTGCCATCCCCAGGCCTGCAGGGGGAGCCCCCGCAACCCGGTGATGTCAGGCACTCCATCCAGGGATCATCCAGGGATGTCAGGCACTCCAAAGCCGCCGCTCCTCCGGCCTGTCTGCCTACACAGGCCCCACAGCCAGCACCCCTTCCTCTTGGCCCCGGCCTCGACGCCCTTCTCCCCGGACCGGACAGAATCTGCTGCCGGGCCGAATCTGACCCGCGGGCCGTAGGTTGCCACTCCTGTCCTAGGCTCAAATATGTGGCACGTTAAATCTTTAAGTGAAAAACAGATGAAGCTTTTGTTTTCACTGCCCTCACATGTTATACTCTGGCTTATATTTGTCTCATCTGTCGATTGTATTGGGTTTTTCTGTTGCTTGTGTCACCTCACCTTCAGAACGTTAGTTAATTGCAGTCTGGGTATGATCCTGGACTCATCGTTGAGCCTGAAACCCCAGGTTTCGGCGGTGACCAGGGGAGCATTCGCACAATTAAAACTTGTGCGCCAGCTGCGTCCATACCTTGGGAAGTCTGACTTGGCCAGGTAGTCCACGCTCTGGTTACATCCCGTAGAGATTACTGCAATGCTCTCTACGTAGGGCTGCCTCTGAAGACTGTTCGGGAGCTTCAAATGGTCCAACGGACAGCAGCCAGGGTGATAACAGGAGCGGCACTCAGGGAGCGTACTACTCCTCTGTTGCGCCAGCTCCACTGGCTGCCAGTTTGCTACCAGGCACAATTCAAAGTGCTGGTTTTGGCCTTTAAAGCCCTAAACCAGGGGTGCTCATTAGGTAGATCGCGATCTACCGGTAGATCCCATAGGGTGTCCTGGTAGATTGCAGGCAGGGTGGGAGGAAGGCTCAGTCCTGCCCCGCAGGCTCCCGACGCTGCCCAAGTGGTGCTGGCCCTGGGTTATCTGAGGTCCTTTCCACACAGTTGAATAAAATCCCATGTTACCTGCTTTGAATCGGATCATATGGCAGTGTGGACTCAGAAAACCCAGTTCAAAGCAGAGATAGTGTTATATGTTTCACATTTTTGTAGTGGGTAGGTAGATCATTTTGACTTGGTTGTTTTATAAGTAGCTCGCATGCTGAAAAAGTGTGAGCACCCCTGCCCTAAACGGTTCTGGTCCAACTTACCTGTCCGAACGTATCTCTCCCTATGAACCATCAAGATGTTTAAGATCATCTGGAGAGGCCCTGCTTTCGGTCCCGCCTGCTTTGCAGGTGCGACTGGTGGGGACGATAGACAGGGCCTTCTCAGTGGTGGCTCCTCGGCTTTGGAGCACCTTCCTAGTGACATCAGATCAGCCCCCTCACTCCTGACATTTCGTAAGAAAGTCAAGACTTGGCTGTTCGAGCAGGCATTCGCAGACAAACTTTAATTAATTGAGACGAACGGAATATTATGACGATGCAATGGAAACCGATTTTAAGAATGAGATGCTGAGATTTGTATTTTGTAGTTTTTAACTGTTAATTTGTATGGTTTTATATGGCTGTTTTTATCATATTACTAGCTGAGGACCCGGCAGTGCCCAGGTTATTTGAGGAAGGCATTGTGTGCCAAGACTGGTTCCTATTAGATGTTTATGTGGCTTGCAGTGGCCTCAGGAACTTAGTGAAGGTAATGCGAGTCCCATTGGCCATGGTCCATCCCCCTCCAAACAGCACCAGAATGTAGAGTGGGTCATGGGGGCTGTGTGTGTCACATTTGGTCTTGATCATTCTCTAGATGAGGGTTGCAGCGGTCTCTGGAAGTGAATTAAAGTACTGCAAGTCCCATCATCCATGGTCCACCCTCCCTCAAACTGCACCAGGATGTAGGGTGCATCTTGGGGGGTCTGTGTGCCAAGTTTGGTCTTGTTCTGTCATTGTTAGGGGCCTAGTCAGGAAAATCAAGTAGAGGAAGCCTAACAATATCCCATGAGCTGAGGCATAGTCAGGAAAATCAAGTTAAGGAAGCCTTGCTGTCAATTTTTGGCCTGGTCTCTGATTTATAGGGGCTACAGTGTTGTTTGGGAAGTGAATGAGGTGAAGGTACTGCAAATCCCTTCATTGGTGGCCCATCCTGCCCTAAACCACACCCGGTTGTGAAGTGGGCCATTGGGCCTCCATTTGGCAAGTTTGGTCCTGATCTGTCATTGCTGTGGGCCTTTCCTTTTCTTTCTGAGTCACTTTAGAATGTTGGAATGTGGTTGGCCAATCGGAGTCCTTTATGCAAATACCATTTCAGTGGCAACCAGTCCCCTCTGTCTGGGGCCGTAGATGTTGGAGTTCTGAGGCTGGCCAATCAGAGCCCTTTGTGCAAATAATCCCACAGTGGCAGCCAATCGAAACGCTGGCACATATTCCTCCCACCGCACCACTGCCCGCAAACACTGACTTTTATTATATACATAGATCAGGGCTGTCCAACTGCCGGCCCTGCAGGTGTTTTGGACTTCAACTCCCAGAAATCCTAGCCAGTTTACCAGCTGTTAGGATTTCTGGGATTTGAAGTCCAAAACACGTGCAGGGCTGGCAGTTGGACAGCCCTGACATAGATAATAATAATAATAATAATAATAATAATAATAATAATAAGTCGCCTTCGGGCTGAGAGGGGCGGTATAGAAGCATAATAAATAAATAAATAAATGCACGTTGAACTGTGTGTTCTAATTCTAGTATTTGTGAAGAGGAACTTCCAAATGCCACAGTGCTGCACACACTTATCAGTTCATTTAATTGAGATTGTAGTTTATGTACTGCCTTCCTGTCTTAACTCTTGACAGGTGTATTAACATTTAAGAAACTACTCCATTTTAGTATGTGTAAAAAAGAGCTACATGCTTTTTATGGAGCTCATTCCCTGTACTTCCCTGCATGTGTGTGTCACTGTCCTAAGTGTACCTTTTAGAGCTAGGTAATTCTACTGTTTTTTATATTGTGTGCATTTGAATGAATTGTGAATTGATAACATTGAGTGCAGATAAGTAAGACCAGACCGGTGAATTGTATAGAGAGGCAACAAAGAGCATCTTCTGTAGGTGGGTCCTTGAAGTTAACAAACATCCAGTTGTTTTTACGTGTTTGTATCTTGTGCCATGTTAAGTTTTCCGGTTTGCCCTCACATACAGATTTGGAAATCTGTATGTATCTGTATCTGTATGTATCTGTATCTGTATGTGTAGAGTATTGAATTTAGACCAGGGGTGGGCAATTATTTTTTCCAAGGGGCCACACGAGAGCTAAAAAAATATTATGGAGGGCTGTACCTAAAGGCTAAACTACGTTCTAATCTACATTATTTATTTATTTATTTATTTATTTATTTATTTATTTATTTATTTATTTGCTTACTACCGTGTTTCCCGAAAGTAAGACAGCGTCTTACTTTCTTTTCCCCCAAAAGTCCCCTACGCCTTACTTTCGGGGTACGTCTTATATAAACTAAGACGTGCCCGTCGCCACGCTGCCGCCGCAACCGGCCCATCCGCCGCGCACACCTCTGCGGCGCACCTTTCTGCCAGGCCTCTGACGCGACGAAGGAAGGGAGGGGAAGAGCGCAAGGGGCGGAGAGAAGCGCCGACGGGTCAGAGCGTCACTCTGACGTGTCGCCGCTTCCTCCGCCCTTGCGCTCTTCCCCTCCCTTTCTTGGAGAAAGAAGGGAGGGGAAGAGCGCAGGGGCGGAGGGAGCGCCGACGCGTCAGAGCGTCACTCTGACGTGTCGCCTCCTTCCTCCGCCTTGTGCTCCTCCCCTCCCTTTCTTGGAGAAAAGAAGGGAGGGGAAGGCGCAGGGGCGGAGGGAGCGCCGACGCGTCAGATCGTCACTCTGACGTGTCGCCGCCCCTCCGCCCTTCGCCTTCCCCTTTCTTGGAGAAAAAGGGAGGGGAAGAGCGCAGGGGGGAGGGAAGCGCCGGCGTCAGATCGTCACTCTGACGTGTCGGGGCTTGGAGAGAAAAGAAGGGAGGGGAAGAGTGCAGGGGGGAGGAGCGCCGCTGAGCGTCAGGCGTCACTCTGGCGTGTCGCCGCTTCCCTCCGCCCCTTGCGCTCTTCCCCCTCCCTTTCTTGGAGAAAAGAAGGAGGGGGGAAGAGCGCAGGGGCGGAGGGAGCGCCGGGCCAGAGCGTCACTCTGACGTGTCGCGCTTCCCTCAGATCGTCACTCTGATGCGCCGCGCGTCAGATCGTCACTCTCCGCCGCTTCCCTCCGCCTTGCGCTCCTCCCCCTCTTGGACGCGTCAGAGGCCTGGCAGAAAGGTGCGCCGCAGAGGTGTGCCGCGCCGATGGGCCGGCGGCGTGGGCGTGGCGACGAGGTACGGCTTACATTCGGGGTACGGCTTACATTAGCCGACCCCCCCTGACACCCCCGATACGTCTTACAATCGGGGGGTGTCATACTTTCGGGGAAACACGGTATATATTACACATCATTACTATTAACATATTAATATATCAAGAAATATTCATATATTAGTATTAATATCATAATTATTATATTAAAGTATATATATAGACATAATATATTGAAATTATAATATAACATTATATTATATTATTATTATAAAATTATTATAAAATAATAATAAAAACCACTAAAATAAAATAAAATTCAAGAAGATAAGGTTTGAACCAAGATGAAAGCTGACATCCTGAAGAGAGGAAGGATCCCAAGATGGAATAGCCCAATGGCCCCAGCCCAGAGGATGGCCGCCGCCTTAGCAGAGCAGAGCAGAGCAGCAGGCAATTGGATGCTGCAGGCCTCCGCCCGCTCTTGCCCCCCGCCGTTCCCCAGCTGATCGCCCTACGGGGCCAAGAGGAAGGGGTGCCGCTGCCGCCATCCCATCGCGGGTTCTGTGAGGCCTGCCATCCAGGAGTAGCGGCGGCCTTGAGCGCCCGCCATCCCTGGAGGCGATCCAGGCCTGCAGGGAGAACAGTTGGCGATCTGAGGTGGCTGACTGCCCTGGCAACCCGGAAGACGATCAAGTCTTCCGGGTCGCCACGGCGATCGGCCCCCGCAGGTCGCCGGGTGCTCCCCCTGCGGGCCTGGATCACCTCCAGGGATAGCAGGCGCTCCAAGGCCGCCGCTACTCCGGGATGGCACGCCCCACACAGCCCGCGATGGGATGGTGGCAGTGGCACCCCTTCCTCCTGGCCCTGCCCCTGACGTTCTTCTCCCAGGCCGGACAGAAGTGGCTGCCGGGCCGGATCCAGCCCCCGGGCCATAGGTTGCCCACCCCTGATTTAGACACTATTGCTGAAACTTTGATTTGCTTGCCAACTGAAATGTTTCCACTTCAGACACTGAGAGTATATGGACACAAACGAAATCATTTCAGCCACCAGTGTAGTAATACATTGGAGTAGGTATAAGATCTCTGTGTAACATCTCTGTCTCTTGCAGGAAAGATATCCAAACAGCATGTTCAACGAGGTTTATGGGAAAAACCTAAATGCCAGCACAAAAACAGAAGTTACTCCTTCAGTGAGCCACCAGGAGACTTCGCTTTACTCTCTCTTTGAAGGTACTCCATGGTCTCCATCTCTTCCAGCCAGCTCAGGTAATACTTATTCACACTACATATAACCTCACCTATACAGTTGCCCCATGCAAACATTGCTCCATAGTTCATGGTTACCATGGTAACACAGAGCATCCTCTGAATTTACTTGTGTAGCACATGAACACCATGTTCTAGCTCTGCTTCCATCCTTCATTTTTGCTCTTTATGTTTTATGGTAGAGCAGCTTCTGGAAGCAAGGTAATGATGCCATAGGGGTGGTTTCTTAATTTGGCCAAATCAAACTTAATTTTTATTAACCACTGTATGACATTTTGTCTCACTAGACCAGTCATTACCACATCATCACTCAGTCTCCAGAACAGGGGTGCCCACACTTTTTCAGCATGCGAGCTACTTATATTACAACCAAGTCAGAAAGATCTACCTACCTCCTCAAGGCTGGGGAGGGGGGAGGGGCTTGGCCAGAGGGGGCGGAGCCAGGCCGCGCCAAGCCCCTCCCCTCTGGCTTTGGAGCTCCCGGGCAGCTTCTTCAGGCTTGAGGATGGCAATGCCAAGCCAGTGGCGGCATAGCTAGCACAAGGCTGGCTTGGCCCTGCTCTCCTCAAACCTGTAGTAGCTGCTGGGAGTGCCGAAGCCAGAGAGGGGGTGGGGCTTGGCACGGCTTGGGATCTGAGAAGCGCCCCATCCGGCTGGGATCGACCTCCTTCGGTCCTGGGATCGACTGGTCGATCGCGATCGACTTCCTGGGCATATAGTCTTCTTTCATTTTGTTCTTGCACAAAAGAACAAAGAATATCAGCTTTTTTCCAGCAATATTGCAAGTGATGCTGTGTCTTTCTCCATTGCTTCTCTTCCTCCTCCTCCCCCCCCGGCATTTTAAGATACTTTTTGTGTAAAATGGATTTGTGCTACTCCCATGTTTCCTACCTAGAGCAGATCTGATGGCTTTTTTCCCCCTCAAAAAGGCATCATTACCTTCTTTCATGCAAGAGTCTGGGTTGCCTTTATACAGTTGAAGGATATTTTTTTCTACATATTTTATCTATCCTCCTTTTACAAAGGTTGTCTTGATTCCAATATAAATTTCTACACTTTGGACTGTCAGTCATCCTCAGGATTTCAGCAGATGTGCTTGGTCCACAGACATGTTGAGAATGGGGTTCTGAGATTTATTTATTTATTTATTTATTTATTGTTTCAATTTATATACTGCCTTTTCCAAATTGGCTCAGGGTGGTTTACAAAATGCACAAGGTAACATAGCACTAAAACGATAAGAACATTGAAAAGCGTAAAAACAATGTTTCTGTCAGCGTACAGATTGACATGCCTTAAAGATTAAATGCCTGCCGGAAGAGAGCTGTCTTACACGCCTTCCGGAAGGCTGGTAGCTCATTTATCACCCGAACTTCCACCGGCAAGGCATTCCACAGGCTCAGTGCGACGATGGAAAAAGCTCTCTGCCTGGTTGATGACAACCAGGCAGGGCTGTCCAACTGCAGGGCTGTCCCTCTGCCGGCCCTCCAGGTGTTTTGGCCTTCAACTCCCAGAAATCCTAACAGCTGGTAAACTGGCTAGGATTTCTGGGAGTTGAAGTCCAAAACACCTGCAGGGCCGGCAGTTGGACAGCCCTGCATTAAAGCGTACTGGCATTTCTTGATTCCCTGGACTTCATCTTTTGGGTACTTTGGGACTCTGGACTTTAAATTTATTTATTTATTTATTATTTCGATTTGTATACCGACCTTTCCTATTGGCTCAGGACCGTTTACAATATGTCAAACTACAGCAAAAGCACAACAACAATAAAATGCAAGACAAATTCCAATTTAAAAGGCAAAGAGCAAAGTAAATTAAGAGCAATTTCCACAATATTCCACCAACCCAGGATAGTTAAAGGCTAAATGCCTGCCGGAACAGAGTAGTTTTACATGCTTTCCGGAAGGCCGGAAGTTCACTGATTGTACGCACTTCTAGTGGTAGGCTATTCCACAAACATGGTGCCACCACAGAAAAGGTTCTCTGCCTGGTTGATAATAGACAGACAGTTCGCAAGGGCGGAATCTGAAGGAGATTAAGGTCTTCTGAACAGAGGGATCTCTGGGGAACATATGGGAGTAGACGGTCCCTTAAGTCAGTCTTTCTCAACCAGTGTGCCGTGGCACACTAGTGTGCCGTGACGGACCTCCTGCTGTGCCGCGAGAAAAGCTCTCTGCCCCCCTTCCTCCCCCTTCCTACCAAACTCCTGCTGCTTGGGGAGGAGGAGGAAGGGCCAGGCAGTGGCGAAGAAAAGAAGAAGGGACCGGGCGCCGCCTCCTTCAGCTGTTTCCCCAGCCAGCCTCCAATCCGCCATGACTCCCACCATGACTCTCACCCCTCGTTCGCTGAAGCCCATCCACCGCTCATGCTCCTCCTCTGTGGGAGAGCTGGGGGAGTGGGCGGGGCATGGCGCGGCCTGTAGGTGAGCTGAAGCTGGGGGTGGCCGGGGCATGGCGTGGCCTGGCTCTGCCCCTCCCCCAGCTTCCAGCAGCTGCACTTCCAGCAGCTGCTCCAGCCTTGCCCCCTCAAGGGGACAGTGCCAAGCCAGCATTGTGCTGGCTCTGGCACCTCTGGCTTGGCACTGCCCCCTCAAGGCTGGAGCAGCTGCTGGGAGAGGTGAAGCCGTGGGGGTCGGGGCATGGCGCAGCCTGCCTCCGCCCCCTCCCCGGCATCGACACTCTCAGCAGCTGCTACCAGCAGGCCACCATCCCCCAGCCGTTCTTTGCTGTGTTAGAGTGTCATTTTGTGTCATTTTGGTTGGTGGTGTGCCCCCGGATTTTTTTAATGTTAAAAGTGTGCCGCGGCTCAAAAAAGGTTGAGAAACACTGCCTTAAGTACACCGGCCCCAGACCATGCAAGGCCTCAAAGGTCAACACCAACACTTTGAAGATGACCCGGTGCTCAATTGGTAACCAGTGCAGTTGCTGCAGTGTTGGAGTGATATGAGCTCTGGCCGGTACTCCAGCCAAGAGCCTCGCTGCAGCGTTCTGCACCAGCTTGAGCTTCCGGATAACCGACAAAGGAAGACCAATGTAAAGGGTGTTACAATAGTCCAGTCTCGAGATGACCATTGTCCGGATTACCGTGGCCAGGTCATTCCCGGAGAGGTATGGCGCCAACCGCCTCGCTTGCCGAAGATGGTAGAAGGCAGATCTGCTGACGGTGGAAACCTGGGCCTCCATCGTCAGCAGTGGGTCCAATTGGACCCCCAAGCTCTTTACTAGTGACGACGGGCGTAGTGCCTCGCTGTCCAGCGCAGGCAGCCGGAGCTCACACCCACCTGGGTGACCTAGCCAGAGGATCTCCGTCTTCGAAGGATTCACTCTCAACCAATTGGCTCGTAGCCAACCAATAACAGCTTCAAGGCATTGCTGGAAACAATCGGGTACAGAGTCTGCTCGGCTGTCCATCCTCAGCACCAGCTGGGTGTCATCAGCATACTCCAGACCAAAACTCCACACCAGCTTAGCAAGGGGTCGCATGTAGATGTTGAACAATAAAGGGGAGAGAATGGCTCCCTGAGGGACCCTGCAACTTAAGCGGAGCCTCTCAGAAACCATACCTCCCCTCTCCACTCACTGGCTCCGATCCACGAGTTACAAGGAAGCCGTCTATCATTGCCGATTCAAATAGCCCATAAATATACTATCCAGCCCGGCCCTGCCGTTCCCTGCCTTGCCACTTGAATTTTGTTAACTGTTCTGTTGCTGTTTGTTTGATTTTGGTGTGTTGTTTTGCACATTAAGGAGGTAGATTGTTGACTTTGCTCTCTAAAATTCTACCTGCCAGATCATTCAACACCAGCTAGCCAGTCTCCTCATTCCTCTAACCCAAGCAGCTTGCCAAGCTCGCCTCCCACTCACAACCACAATTCTGTTCCATTCTCCAATTTTGGACCCATTGGGACACCTGACAACAGGGATCGAAGGGTGACGGATCGATGGAAGACAGATAAGCCAGGTGAGCAGAAGGGGTAGTTGCACCAGATATTGTTCTAATGGTTTGTTGGATCACTGACTTGTCCTTCCTCTCTTTCAGCCATGGGAGGATTTGGGTTGGACTATCTCCCGGCAGCATCTTCCTCTTCAGAGAGTAGCTGGCATCCGACCAGCACTCCCAGTGGCACCTGGTCGGCTCATGGTCCATCCTTAGAGGATTCATCAGCTGTACTTATGGAAAGCCTGAAGGTAGGATGGATATTGGGGCAAAAAGCAATCCGTATGTCATATAGAAAATGTATGTAGCGGAACACTGATGATCTAGAACACTATTTTTTTTATTTAAAAAAAACACAAAACTCTGTCCTGACCTCAAAAGGGATTCCCTTAGCTCGGTGCTGAGGTCATGAAAGATTTGGAAACAATAAAAAGTTCCTGAAAGCCCCCAAGTGACTGTTTTAGCCAGTTACATTAATCTGTTGTCAGTGTTTACAGTGGACTTGCAGAAGATGCGTCAGCTTTACTCCACAAAAAGGAAAATCAGCCTGTTTACTCAAGCCTTGCAAATACTGATTAATATTATTAATGCTTGATTTTATACCTATTTTATATACCTATATATCTGCGGTCACATGAAAAGAAAGGGATTGTGAATGGAAAATGTTGAAGAAGCCCTGATCTAGAACAGTGGTATCAGGGCCGGACCTAGGTAATTTTAAATGGTTAGCGAACAGTATTTTGGTGCCCCCCAACCAATCACTGATGTGTGTGTGTGGATTGGGTGCATAGACAAATTTTGGCCCTCCGGGTATTTTGGACTTCCTACTGGCTGTTTGGAATTGTGGGAGTTGAAGTTCAAAACACATGGAGGGCTGAAGTTGGCCAATGCGCCTATACATGTGTGTGTATGTGTATGTATATATATATATATATATATATACACACACACACATACATACACACACATACATACACACACACACACACCTTCCTTCCCACCATTTTCCCTGCTCTATTCCTATTCTCTTTGTGTGTGTGTGTGTCTATATCTATTCCCCTTCCTTCCTTCTCAGCCCTATACCCCAGAATATCAAGGCAGAAAATCCCACATTATCTGAGCGTGGACTCAGATATTCAAAGCAGATACTGTGGGATATAGGGCTGGAAGAGCCCTCGCCCTTTTCCCTCCCCTCTTCCTATTCTTTGTGTGGGTCTGTACATTCCCCATCCTTCCTTCCTCCTCACCCTTTTCCTTGCCCCCTTCCTATTCTCTTTCCCCTTCTTACCTTTCCCTTCCTCCCTTCTCACCCTTTTCCCTCCCCTCTTCCTATTCTCTTTTTGTGTATGTATATATGTGTGTGTATCAGGTCTAGGCTAATTTCGGGAGCAAGGACCAGGGGATTGGGCTAGGTGCCCTCTGGCTGGCAGGCTCGTCTGGCCACTCAGTCCTGCTCCCAGCCCCCAGGTAAGGGCGCCCATGTGGCCTCCTCCCTCGCCCAATGTGCACCGGCAGCAGCAGAAGCAACAGAGGGAGGAGACGTGCGGGGGGGCAAAGGAGATGGGAAAGGCGGGCGCCTCTGCCCCCTACTCTCTCGCCCTGCGCAAGGCATCCTCAGCGGGGGCAGGGGGGGAAGGCATGCGCAGGGTGAGGGATGAGACGGGCACAGAGCGAGGCAGGGAGAAGGGAAAGGCACGCGCCTCTGCCTCCTCTCTCGCCCTGCGCGAGCCTTCCACCCTGCCGGCACTCCTGGGGGCGTGGCGCCCGGCCCTGGATGCGCCCTTTGGCCACGTGGCGCCTTGAGGCGGCCGCTTAATTTGCCTCCACTAAGACCCCCCCTGAGTGGTATCCAACTTTGGTCTTCAGGATTTCTGACCATGGGACAAACTGCCCAAGGTTTCTTGGAGTTGAAGTTCAAAGCACATCGAGGGATAAAGTTTGGAAACCACTGATCTAGAAGGTTTATAGAATAGAAAATAGAATAGAAAAGAAAATAGAAAAGAAAATAGAATAGACTAGCTTTATTATCATTGTATCTTGCTGACTGTTAGTTGTTATAGCAAAGCCCTCTACTGCAGGGCTGTCCAACTGGCGGCCCTGGGGCCGTACACGGCCCCCCAGCCTGTTGGCTCCGGCCCCAGCTATGCCCCCAGCCGCCATTTTTATTTTTTTTTAAAAAAAATATTTAAATGGCGGCCGGGGGGGGGGGGAGGCGGGGCAGGGAGGAGGAAGTGAGCCAGCTCCTCCTCCCTGCACCACCCTCTTTTTCCCTCTCTCACCGGCGCCGATGCAAACTGGTTTGCATCGGCGAGAGAGGGACAAGGGGCGGTGCAGGGAGGAGGAAGAGAGCTAGCTCCTCCTCCCTGCACCGCCCTCTTCTTCCCTCTCTCTCCGGAGCCGATGCCTTGGAGGGGAGGGGGGGGTCCCCCGCGGCGCCTCCCTCCCTTCCAAGCTCGCTTCCCCCGCGAGCCTTCCAGGTTTGGGGAAGGGTTTTCACCCGGCACTTGAGACGTGAGTGCCGGGCGAAAACCCTTCCCCGAAGCCTAGAGGCTCGCGGGGGAAGCGAGCGCCGCTCGCTTCCCCCGGCAGCCTTCCAGGCTTGCGGGAGGGTTTCCCTGGGTGACATTAGGCTGGGTGACGTCAGGCGTCACCCAGCCTAACGTCACCCAGGGAAACCCCTCCTGAAAATGGGCAGGCCGTGCAGGAGGCCGGCCACGCCCCGGGAGTGGCCACGCCCTGGGAGTGGCCACGCCCGGAGTGGCCACGCCCCCGCTCACTGCGGCCCCCAGGTGATCAGTGACACTTCTTCCAACCCAAGGGCCGGAAGAAGTTGGACAGCACTGCTCTACTGCATAGTGTTGACATCTTGTTGAGTGAAATATATTGAGTGAGACGTTTAACTACAGGTTTAAATTCTATATCCCATTATGTGTTCCAATCATTCAATACTGTGACTTAGGCTTTTGTAGCACAGGTAACTTTAATTCACTGGCCTCCTTTTTTAAAGGAGATTATATTACCTGCTTTAAAATTCAATTACCTTGACTGGCAACTGGTTTTAAGGAGATGGATCTTAAGCCTGAAGAACCAAGTACATGGGCTATGCCAGGGCTGCCCAGGAAGTCGATCACGATCGATAAGTCGATCCCGAGTCCATTTGAGGTCGCTCGCAGCCGGATGGGGCGCTTCTGCACGCGCGCACCCCGCACACGCTCCCGCCGCCGCCTTCCGCCCGTGCAGGGCTTCTTTCGCCAATGAGGCTTTAGTGGGCGGGCCCTGGCGCTAGTCTCTTGACATGGTGTGGTGACGTGACCGCCCATTGGTTGCTCCTGGGGGGGGGGAGCAAGGCGAAGGCGTGCGCAGGGATAGGATGCGAGGCTACGGGAGGAAGGGAGTGTGTGTGTGAGAGAGAGAAGGACTCGCCGGAGGAGGATGGTCCCCGCGGTGGGGCTGCAGCTGACGAGCGCGCCCTCGACGCCGGTGAGTGAAGCCTGGACGGGGCCCCAGTGCCGCCAAGGGCCGAGGAGAGAGAGAGAGACAGGGCGGAGTGCGAGGCGAGGCCCTGTCCAGGCTTCACTCACCGGCGTCGAGGGCGTGCTCATCAGCTGCAGCCCCACCGCGGGGACCATCCTCCTCCGGCGAGGCCTTCTCTCACACACACACACTCCCTCCCGCAGCCTCGCATCCTATCCTTGCGCGTCTTTGCCTTGCCCCCCGCAGCAACCAATGGGCAGTCACGTCACCACACCGTGTCAAGAGACGAGCACCAGGGCCCGCCCACTAAAACCTCGTTGGCAAAAGAAGCCCCGCGAGGGCGGAAGGTGGCGACGGGAGCATGCGCGGCGGCGGACCAGGTAGATCTTTTTGACTTGGTTGTTATAAAGGTAGCTCGCAAGCTGAAAAAGTGTGGGCACCCCTGGGCTATGCCCATCAATTCACTGTCTTAATCATAACACTATGTAACAAAATTTGAGGAAAACTCTTAGTGGTTTGGAAGTGTGATTTTCTGTAAGGTTCTTACTTTGAAAGTAGTTGTTCAGAAACTTCATTTTTGTGGCTGCCACAAGCTGTGTTGAATTGGTTGAGGCTCTATGAGATATTAGTTGAAAACATAGCAAATGTGCTGCAGGATGTCCCGCAAAAACAACATTTCTGCAGTTTAATAAACTTTTCCCACGTTTTTATGATAGAAGCAATTAGGAAATGGCACTTAGAACGCTGGAACAAAAAATGTGTTAGGTAATTAGTGGCTCCCCTCCAGGGTAAGCAGTGAGAAGAGTCTGTGCAGAGTTCCTTGTTCTTCAGCTTGATTGCTCATTCATGCAGACAAAAGGCTGGGGTACATAATAAAAGAGGAGCACTCTGCAAAGTTCTCCATTCCTTATCCTGCAAATAAACTATTTTAAAGAGGCAGACTCTGTTTCTTGATGCTGTTTATCATACAGTGCCTGTACAATGTTTAGTGAGAGGGAAAGCTCATGTTTATATCAGGGGTCGGGAACCTTTTTGACTCAGAGAGCCATGAAAGCAAAATATTTGGAAATTTATTTCAGTGAGAGCCATATAATATATATAACATATTTTAATACTGAATTCAACTAAATGTGAGTATATATGCACATACTATGAGAAAAGGATTCCCCCGGCAGAATGACGGTGCATATGTCCAACCAAAGAATCCGTAGACCAGGGGTGCTCACACTTTTTCAGCATGCGAGCTACTTATAAAACAGCCAAGTCAAAATGACCTCCCTACCCACTACTCAGAGAGCCATAAAAGCAAAATATTTGGAAATTTATTTCAGTGAGAGCCATATAATATATTTTAAGACTGAATTCAACTAAATGTGAGTATAATAAGCCCCTGAATTTATTCATAATAATAATGATGATATTCATTCAGCCTCTGCTGCTACTACTACTAATAATAATAGTAACAAGAACAATACGTTCCTAGAGTAGAAGGAGACCAACACAATCAAAGCATTCCTCACAGATGGCCATTCAGCCTCTGATAATAACAACAACAACAACAATGGGTTCCTAGAATAGGAGGAGACCTCCAAGGGCCATCCAGTCCAACCTCCTTCTGCACCTGGGTGGTGTCGGGAGCCTGCGGGGCGGGACTGAGCCTTCCTCCCGCCCTGCCTGCGATCTACCAGGACACCCTACACGATGTACCAGTAGATCGCGATCTACCTATTGAGCACCCCTGCCATAGACCAAGACCAATGCTGGAGCAATCTCCAGAGCGGCTTGCCTAGAGCGTTCCTCCAACCCCCATTCGGTGATTCATTGCTTTGGTCCTCTACAGCAGCCTCATGTGAACTCCGTTCCTCTCTGCCTTCTTGCAGAGCCTGGGAGCGTTGTAGGGCTTTATTTACACACCGCTTTCTTGCCCGTATTGTTTGGGGATTGCTCCAGCATTGGTCTTATCTGAAAAGCCAAAATCTGCGAGCCAGATGTAATAATCAAAAGAGCCATACCTGGCTCGCGAGCCGTAGATACCCCACCCCTCTGTTTAGATCAGGGCTGCTCAAGTAGTCGATCGCGATCGACTAGTCAATCTTCGGGCCTCACCAGCCGGATGGGGCGCTCCTGCCATGCGTGCGCACACCCTGCGCACACGCACACTCCTGCTGCTGGCCTCCGCTCTTGCGGTGCTTCTTCCGCCCGCGGGGCATGGCAGGAAGGAGCGCGGGGCGGGGCCTCTGGCGGGAGTGCCCTGCCTCTCTCTCGTCCAGAAGCAGCTGTGCAGCCTCCGCTGCCAGCGAGACAGGCAGGGCGGAGCACTCCCTCCAGAGGTCCCGCCTCGTGCTTCCTCTTTCCTGCAATGCCCCACAGGCGGAAGAAGCGCTGCGCGGGCGGAAAACAGCAGCAGGAGCAGCACGCACGGCTGCGGGAGTGCGCGGCGGCGGGGGCAGATAGATCTTTTCGACTTGGTTGCTTTAAGAGTATCTCGCATGCTGAAAAAGTGTGAGCACCCCTGGTTTAGATGTTTGAGGCGAAGAGGGCTCACCATTAATTTTCTATTTCTGTTTATACCCTCACCTTACAAGCTGCTGTTCTTATTTTCAGTCTATCTGGTCCAGTTCCATGATGCAACCTGGACCTTCTGCCCTGGAGCAATTGTTGATGCAGCAGAAGCAGAAGCAGCAACGCGGGCAAGGTGCCATGAATCCACCACACTGAGAATGAAAGAGGATGGCAACCTTTGCAACCGAAAGCTCCATACATCATGGCATGTTGGGTTTGCAGGACTGTCTCACTCAGTCCTGTGCGCGTGGCAGCCCTCTCTTCTGTTCCTTGCCGTCAGGAGGGCGTAAGTGCTCCACCAACCCACTGAGTGTGCACGAAAATGTCTGCAGTGCAATGGAAAACCAACACCAGGAACTCTCCCACCCCTCCAGGGCCCTCTGGAGGCAGAGAGGGACTGCTGTTTGTCTCACGGTAACCCGGCATCACCGCCTCTCACCTTCTCCATCGTGCATGTCCCCAGCCACGTGGGAAAACAAAAAGCCGAGAATGAAGAGCAGACGGGAGAAGCCACTGAGAACTTCTCGATCCTTCTCCTCAGTTTTGGGGAAACCAATAGGAATCTATTACTGATAAGCTTTGCTGACTGAGAATGTAGTTGAAATTTATTCCTCAACATCTAAATTTCTAATTGTTACTCTCTCAGTAGTAAGGTCACACTGAATTCTTCCATACACAGATGTGCTTTGTAGTCAGTGTGTAGCGACCCCTCCAGTTGCTGGACCAGCCAGAGGTGGGTGATGGTAGGTTGGGTGGGAGGGCTAGTTTTTTTTTCTCTTCCGGGTTGGATAAGGAGTTTTGATGAAGGAGAGTCCGGGCCCTCTAGCACCACTTCCACCTTTTCCTCAAAGGCGGCGATCTCTGGAGAACCCTGAATGGGTTCGTGTTTCGAGTTCTGAAGCGTGGTGGCCGCTGCGGAGCCCCTGATAGGGCGAGCAAGCCATTACTGTGGGGTTTTAAGTTAAATGGTTCCAGATTCCTGTACATTTTACGATAGCGTAGTGACCAGCCTCATAAAATGGCAAGCTGGTCTGTGCATTCACAGCCTGACTCCTTTATGTAGGTAGGTAGAAGCTTTCTGTGTCTTTCCCCCTTCCTCCACCCCCTTTTTCTTCCTTCCTCTCACTTTGCTGGTCGCTAGTAGTACTACTCATCATAGGCAGCATCCCACAGAGACCTAGCAGGATAATGGGGGGGCGAAGGAGTTTCTCTAGACAGGATGGTGTGTGCAATCCTTGCCTCCCCTCCCCTCCTAGGTGTGTGCCCACTCCACAAACTCGCACAGACCTGTAGGCACAGGGTTCCAGTGTTGGAATGGAAGTTCAAGGCAACCAAGGACATACGATGTGGAACCCATGCACAGAAGCCAACAGCCCCACCTGCTCCTGCGAGGGCACAGAAGAGGGTCAAGGGTTGGTTCTACTTGGTATTTATTGAGCAGAAGAAGACGGCAACTCTTCTTCTTCTTGCATAGGACAAAAGGACAGCATTTCTTTTGGTTTCCCAGGGGTAGCTATGGAAACGATCTAAATGTTCAAAACCGCTGCAAGTTGTAGGGGTGTGCGCGCGTGCGTCAGTTCAGGATCTGTAAGCCAGGAAACAGCTTTAGAGCAAAGCACATCCAGGGTCTGCAAAGGGGCGCTGGAGTTGGGGAGCAGCCCCCCAAAAGACTTTATATAAAGGGAAGTTGTATGCATAGTGCCCTCTCGCTCCCTAGGATAGGAATTGGACCCCATATGCCTCCCCCGTGCTAGCAGTGTCGCTGCTATAACCCGTTCCCCTCTTTGAAAGAAATGGAGGAAAAGTCTCAAGGATGAGGTCCCTGCCCTTGGTTGTAGCGTTAAGCTGAGACACCCCTACCCCCACCCCCGTGCTTCTTTGGCTCCCCGCCCCTGCTTCCATCCCACCCCCTTCTCCCGGTTTGTGTATTTGAGCTGTGCATCTAAGCAGCTGCAACATTCCAGTGTTTGAAATGCCACTGATTCTTGCACCCTCGACAACCTGACCAGGCTCGCCATCTCACTCTCAGCAGGGCCAGAGTCCCAGCCCGTCGGCTCCCATTTCTGCATGAGAAATCTGGTGTTTTTGGAATGTTTTCTTTTTAAAATCTTGGGGGGGGCTAGGTTCCTTCTTTCCCCCCATATACCCCCATCCCACTGTGTCAGGAGCCTCAAGGGAAGAGGAACCTCCAGCAGAGAAAACTGGTTTGTGTCGTAAGCTTCTTTTGTGTTTTTGTCTGTCTGTGCGAGACCTGCAGCTGCTGAACTCAGCTTTTGCCTTTAATTAAACCATGTTCTCTACAGCCAACCTTGTGTAGTAATATCTTCTTTAATCATAGCGCTACCATTCATGAAAGAGACGGAAAACTCTAATTTCAAACCCGGGCAGATGGTGCTTGTCTAACCCTGTAAGGTCAACCATCTAAGAAAAGGAAACTCGAACCAAACCTACGACCTGAGGACCTCGCTGCCACTGTCCAAGCTTTCTAGGCCCCGGCAGACGAACCTTTGGTTTAAAGGGTGAGGCCAGTTCTGTGCATGCTGCGCTCCACCAGAAAAATCCATTGCACAGGCTCGAAGGACACATCCAACCTCCGAAATCAGATTGGCCTTTTTGGTCATCAACGCGCTCGTGGGAAGCGTGGGATGAGTCCTTCCTGAATCTTCGTTCGCAAAGTAATGCCGAGAGACCATTAATGAAATTATTGAACACGCCCCCCCCCCCCCGGGCACCATTCTACAAGAGGAGATTCCACGCCAACTATTTATTAATTTCGATTTCTTAGCCACCACTCCCAAGTGGCTCGGGGAGGCTCACAAATCATGGTAAACAGCATACACAGTTGCACCTTAAAACATGATACACTACACATTATAGGGTTTAAATACTGGGCATTACATACAACTAAACCAACTTAGATTTCAAACGCCTGTCGGAACAGCCAAGTTTTACAGGTCTTCCGAAACGCCATGAAGTCACAGAGTGACCTGACCTCCGGCGGAATGGAGTTCCAGAGCATGGGGGCAATAATAGAGAATGCCCTTCTCCTTGTCAAAGTGAGGCCGTAGGTTTTGGCACTCGGAACAGAGAGAAGATCCTAGTCTTCTGATCTCCGTAGGGTTGCCATTTTTTGATATAAGAAATAAGGGACATTTATGGGATTTTTCACTAAAATAAGGGACACTTCATTAAAAACTTGAAACTGAAACGTTAGGTAGAAATAGTTTTATTAACTGAATAAGATAATGATTGAAACTCACAAAAAAACTGACTTGCATCCTCTTAACAGTACATGGTATGTTTCTGCATGCTTTGTCATGCAGAAAAAACATTATTAGAACTACCTAATTTTCTCCATCTGTATTTAGTACTTGACTTTGCTGACTTTAAAAGTGCACTGTCTAAACATTAAAATAAAATAAAATTTATAAGACAGTACATCTTCATGATTATTATGTCAAAAGTTAATGGTATAGTATAGTATGGGATACACAGCATTGTATAGTATTGGGATGCACAGCTAGGCCTATTTTAAGAGTAACTCTCAAGCAACCAGAAACTATCTTTATCCAACATGATCCAACATTCCCCTTGGGTAACGGTTAATTAGTCTACTGTACTTTGAAAAAGCCCTGTATCGCCTCTTCCTTCCAACGGGGACGCAGGCTGCCCTG
The DNA here is from genome assembly GCA_030556195.1 of Anolis apletophallus. Lineage (NCBI taxonomy): Eukaryota > Metazoa > Chordata > Lepidosauria > Squamata > Anolidae > Anolis > Anolis apletophallus. Next base: position 149,852,772 of record JARBWK010000005.1, on the reverse strand, counting down.
CGAGTTGGAATCCCCGGGCATTGCCATGGAAACCGCAGTGCGCAGCTTCCTCTGGTCAACCCCACCCAGTCCTGTCCTGCTAGTCAAAAATAAGGGACAGCCTGAAAATAAGGGACACAAATTTTAGTGCCAAAATAAGGGACGTCCCTTAGAACAGTGTTTCCCAACCTTTTTTGAGCCGCGGCACACTTTTAGCATTAAAAAAATCTGGGGGCACACCACCAACCAAAATGACACAAAATGACACTCGAACACAGTAAAGAATGGCTGGGGGTTGGTGGCCTGCTGGGAGCAGCTGCTGGGAGTGCTGAAGCTGGGAGGGGCGGAGCCAGGCTGAGCCATGCCTTGCCCCCTACCCCGACTTCACCTCTCCCAGCAGCTGCTCCAGCCTTGAGGGGGCAGTGCCAAGCCAGCAGTGCCAGAGCCAGCACAATGCTGGCTTGGCACTGTCCCCTCAAGGCTGGAGCAGCTGCTGGGAGTGCCAAAGCTGGGGGAGGGGCAGAGCCAGGCTGCACCATGCCCTCCCCCTCCCCCAAGCTTCAGCTCTCCTACAGAGGAGGAGCATGAGCGGTGGATGGGTTTCAGTGGGCAGGGCTCCTCCACGCGGCTTCAGCGAGCGAGGGGCGAGAGTCAGGGTGGGAGTCATGGCAGATTGGAGGCTGGCTGGGGAAACCACCAAAGGAGGCGGCGCCCGGTCCCTTCTTTTTTTTCGCCACTGCCCGGCCTTTCTCCTACCCCCCAAGCAGCAGGAGTTTGGCAGGAGGGGGAGGAAGGGGGCAGAGAGCTTTTCTCGTGGCACAGCAGGAGGTCCGTCACGGCACACTAGTGTGCCACGGCACACTGGTTGAGAAAGACTGCCTTAGAATAAGGGACATATGGCAACCCTAGATCTCCGTGATCTCATGGGACAGTATGGGGTAAGGCGGACCCTCAAGTACACTGGCCCCAGACCATACAAGGCCTTGAAAGTCAGAACTATCACTTTAAAGGTGATCCGGAATTGAATAGGTAGCCATTGCAGTTCCCGCAGAATAAGTGTAATGCGGTGGTTTACAGACGAGCCTGTGAGCAAGCGAGCAGCGGCGTTCTGCACCAGCTTAAGTTTCCGGGTCACCGACAAAGGTAGGCCAATGTAAAGAGCATTACAGTAGTCCAGTCTTGAGACGACCGTTGCTTGCATCACCGAGGCCAGATCGTGACGGGAGAGGTAGGGGGCCAGCTTCCGAGCCTGGCGAAGATGGAAAAACGCAACTCGGCTAACCAAGGAGACATGAGTCTCCATGGAAAGCAGAGTGTCCAAATGACTCCAAGGCTCTTTACTGTTGACGACAGGGATAGTGCCGCGCTGTCCAGGGTTGGAAGCTGGAGTTCCCCACCGCCCAGGCGACCTAGCCAAAGGATCTCCGTCTTCGCTGAATTCACCTTCAACCTACTGGCTCGCAGCCATCCAGTGACGGCTTCGAGGCAAAGATGGAAATTATCAGGAAGAGATTCAAGCCGGCCCTCCATCTTCAGAATGAGCTGAGTGTCATCAGTGTACTGATGACACTCAAGCCTGAAGCTGCGCACCAGCTGGGCAAGTGGTCACATGTAGATGTTAAATAATAGAGAGGAGAGAATGGTCCCCTGGGGAACCCCACACAGAAGTGGGGAAGCACCGGAGACCACTTTGCCCCTCCTCACTGTGTCCGGTTCCGTAGGAAGGAGGACAGCCAACTCGAGGCTGTTCCCCTCGCCCCGGCCCCGGCAAGGCGGTGGGTCAAAAGATCATAATCGACTGTATCAAACGCTGCTGTGAGGTCCAATAACAAAAGCAGCGCCGATCCACTTTGGTCCAGATGGCAGCGCAGCTGGTCTGTGAACAAGATGTTCACTTGCTCAGAAATGGTAGAGGTTTATCAAGTCATGCAAGTTCCGATAGGAATTACACACAGGCAATGGTAAAAGCATAGTTTTTACTGTTTCCTGGGACCTTCTGTACATAATTTCAGTTAGGGAGGATAATGGGAAAGCTCCAGATGACAAAATGCAGGAGGGATAAATATGGAGCTTATTTCCAAAAAGTACCCAATCCATCTGAATAAATGTAGCAAAATTTGGGGGGAGGGTGCTTTTGTTATAGAATGCAATTTTCCAAGCCCTGTACTGAAGCAATTCAATACATATTGATAGTTTAGATCTGTGCATGATATTCTACTCCTAGCCAACAATGTGCTGCTATCTATAACTCATTTTTTTCATTTTGGGGGGGTTGAATACGTCACAAATAGGAAATAAGCTAGCTTTTATAATGCATAGATATTCTCAAGATGTTGTGGTGTGAGGTGCGAGGGAACTCTTGCAGCCCTACAGAGGGTGCTGTGGAGTTAAAGCAGAATATGGGATAAAACATTGGAGAAGTTAAAGATAATTCATCTTATGTTACTAAAACTGTGCCTGTGCTCTAGATCAGTGTTTCTCAAGCAGTGTGCCGCGTCACACTAGTGTGCCGTGAGCGATCATCAGGTGTCCCGTGGGAAGTTGGAACCTCCAATACCCTTTCTTCCCCCTCCTGCCGAACACTTTTTCTTCTCCACTCGGGCTCCCTTATGGGAATTCTGTGTGGGAAGTTTGATTCCATTCCATCATTGGTGGAGTTCAGAATGCTCTTTGTTTGCGGGTGAACTATAACTCCCAGCTGTTGAGCAAGACCTTTGTGTGTGTCTTTCTGCCATTCCTGCCAGGATATCTATGTTGTGTTCATCGAAACAGGCCCAGGTTTCACACTGAGTGTATAAATACATTTTAAAACATATTAATTATATGTATTACTGTGTTAGAGCAGTGTTTCTCAACCTTCCCAATGCCGCGACCCCTTAATACAGTTCCTCATGTTGTGGTGACCCCTAACCATAACATTATATTCATTGCTACTTCATAACTGTATTGGGGGGGGGGGGGTTGATTTTGTCATTTGGAAATTGTAGTTACTGGGATTTATAGTTCACCCACAATCAAAAAGCATTCTCAACTCGCCAACGATGGAATTGAACCAAACTTGGCACAAAAAACTTCCATGACCCACAGCAAATACTGGAAGTATTTGGGAGTTTGGGAGTTGTAGTTCACCTACATCCAGAGAGCACTAACAGTGTTGGATCTGGGCCACGCTTGACACGAATCGTCAATATACCCAAATGTGAACACTGGTGGTGTTTGGGGAAGATAGATCTTGACAATTGGGAGTTGTAGTTACTGGGATTTATAGTTCACCTACAGTCAAACAGCCCCTTGCACCCCACCAATGATAGGAATGGGTCAAACTTCCTACACAGAACCCTCATGCCTTGAAGGGACTAGCTGGCGTGAGCCTCCATCCCAACCCCACACACTCTCCCTCACCCACACATGCGCATCATGTTGCCATGCGCCAAGCACGCCTGCTCTCCCCTCCCCGCTCGGAGTCTCAGAAACAGCCCTCCCCTTGGCTGGGAGGCCTGTCAATCACCGCAGAGGAGAGCTTTAGGTGGGGGAATTCATAGTCTGTTTCCAAAAAGAAAGAGAAAGACAAGCAGAGAGATCTTCAGCCTTCTCTGCCAAAGGGCTTCCTCAGACCAGCAGAAATAGATGTTTTCTGATGGCCTTTGGTGACCCCTCTGAAGCCCTATCGCGACCCCCCTGGGGGTCCCGACCCCCAGGTTGAGAAACACTGTGTTAGAGTGTCATTTTGGTTAGTGGTGTGCCCCAGGATTTTGTAAATGTGAAAAATGTGCTGCGGCTCAAAAAAGTTGGGAAACACTGCTCTAGATAGCAGCATGGTAATTCTAACAGGACTCTGGAATACTATATTGAATTTTACATTATTTCAGAGGTATAAATGGACAGCCATCACTCTCCTACTGTGGCTTGTCCTGGCTTCCTTTTTAGACTGGAAAAGACTAAAGAACCCGGTATGCACCACAACTGATATCCATGAAAGCAGAATATAACCGCACACATAGAGGCTTCAGTTAGCAGAGGATTTGGCATATTATAATGAGATGAACTGCCTTATAAAAGGAGTGGAAACATCAGAGTTCATTAAGTTTGAGTTAGTTATACTTCACTTGGAGGATCTTGGCTGTTGTACCCTTCGACATAGGATTTGGGGAAAATGCCGACTTTTCCGTTGCATTTGCCTTCCAGCCACTCATCATTCACTACAAAGAGAAAATAGCATCATGTTTTAAGTTTTTTTAAAGCTTATTTATTAACAGTGAGTTTCAGTAAAATATTGGACCGCAGTACATTATTTATGAAATACGAGGGCAGGTCAATAAGTCCGTGATTTTTTGAATTTCCTGCTAGATTAATTACTAAAACGTGTCATCATTTGCATGGAATCTGAACATTTTCAACATCAGATAGGCTTCCAACATTTGTTTGAAATTGTGCAGAATGCTACCAGGGCAGGTCAATAAGTCTGTGACTTTTTGAATTTCCCGCTTGTTAGCGGAAAGGGCAACACTGCTCTGTCAGTTGAATCCTATCAAAATTTGAACAAGCTGCATCATTTAGTTTGTGTTTGACAGCCATTGATAGCAGACTACCACGTGATTTGAGGAGAAAATGGAAAAAAGTGTGTTTCGTGTGCTCATTAAGCATTATTTTTTGCGGGGGAAAAAATCACTCAAACTAAGGCCAAGCTTGATAAATACGATGGGGACTCTGCACCATCAATTTCAATGGTAAAAAAAAGTGGTTTACTGAATTTCGTTGTAGCCGTACAAGCACGGAAGATGCCGAACGTTCTGGACGCCCAGTTGAGGTCTCTACACCCGAAACAATTGAAAAAATTCACAACATGGTGTTGGCCGATCGGAGATTGAAAGTGCGAGAGATTGTGGAAGCCATAGGCATCTCAAGTGAGAGGTCGTATAAACATGGGTAGTGAGAGACCCTAATATAGTGGGGGAGAGTGGACTCCAAAAAACAGGGGCCTTGAGGAGAGCAATGGTATAAAGTTGAATGATTACTCTCCGAAGGGACTGCTTAAGGAAATATCTGGATTCTGGTGGCACTTTTTAAGGGACCTTTGAGTCTTGGAGTGAATTTGGACATTTCCACTTTAAACAGGTTATTTAGGTCCTTTAACTGTTCAATAAGGAATATTTGAGGGAAGGTGGAGAAACGAGGGGGGGGGGAGAGAGTTCATAATAATTTCTTGCTTCATTCAAATTCCCGTGGTTTCGGGTTGATCTACCTTGAGCCAGAACAAGTATTGTCTCTCCCTTTTGGAACTCCAGGTCTTCTGGCTGACTGGCTTCGTAACTATATCGCGCTACAACTTGATTTGCTTCCAACTCTTTTTCCGTCTTCTCCCGAGCCACCTCACCATTTTCTGTGTTTAGATCGTCTTTTCCCATCTGATGTAAAACAAAACAAAACAGCAAGCTCAAGAATTTTACCTTTTACCAAGTAAGCATCACACAATAACGAAACAGTGCTCCATTCCCTCTGATTGAATGTTGCTGTTTTTTAAAAAAAAGTTTAGATAACTCAACGTGAAACTCAGGTGCCATCATCTGTACGAGGCCTGGGCATGCTGTAAGACAGTGTTTCCCAACCAGTGTGCCGTGGCACACTAGTGTGCCGTGAGCGATCATCAGGTGTGCCGTGGGAAATTGGAGCCTCCAATACCCTTTCTTCCCCCTCCTGCCGAACACTTTTTCTTCTCCACTCGGGCTCCCTTCTTCCCAGCCTCGCTCTGCTCGCTTTGCCTCGCTTTGCTCTGGGGCGAGTCTGCGCAGTAGCGCCCGCACGGGTCACGTCTTCCCCCCTCCCCTCCTGAACACGCTTACGCTGCCCCCTCAGATAAAAATGGTGGCAGAAGCAGCAGTGTAGAAGAAAAAGTAAGTGTTCGGCAGGAGGGGGGAGAAAGGGCGCGAAGGGAGAGGAAGAGGTCTCTGTCGAAAGCTGGCATGGGCAAACTTGGACCTTCCAGATGTTTTGGACTCCAACTCCCACCATTCCTAGCAACCTCGGGCTCTTTTTCCTTTTCTCCTCTCAGCCATTTAAGTAGGAAAGAGCCTCAGGCTGTTAGGAATGGTGGGAATTGAAGTCCAAAGCACCCAGAGGGCCGAAGTTTTCCCATGCCTGTTTTAGGGACCTTAAAGTGGTGAGCCTCCTTCCAACATTGTGATTCTGGATGGAAAACAAACAACAACATAACATAACATAGTTTGAGTCTACAGTGCTCTCTGGGTGTAGGTGAACTACAACTTCCAAAGTCAAGGTCAATTCCCAAGCAAACCCTTTCAGTACTTTCCGTTGGTAATGAGAGTTCAATATGCCAAGTTTGGTTCAATTCCATTGTTACAAGAGTTCATGATGCTCTTTGATTGTGTGTTAACCATAAATCCCAGAAACTGTAACTCCCAAATGTCAAGGTCTATTGTCCCCAAACTCCATCTGTGTTCACATTTGGGCATATTGACTATTCATGCCAAGTTTGGTCCTGATCCAACATTGTTTGAGTCCAGAGTGCTCTCTGGATATAGGTGAACTACAACTCCAAAACCCAAGGTCAATGCCCACCAAACTCTTACAGTATTTTCTCTTGGTTATGGGAGTTCTGTGTGGGAAGTTTGTGTCTTTCTGCCATTCCTGCCAGGATATCTATGTTGTGTTCATCGAAACAGGCCCAGGTTTCACACTGAGTGTATAAATACATTTAAAAACATATTAACTATATGTATTAATGTGTTAGAGTGTCATTTTGTGTCATTTTGGTTGGTGGTGTGCCCCAGGATTTTGTAAATGTAAAAAATGTGCCGCAGCTCAAAAAAGGTTGAAAAACACTGCTGTAAGAGTCTCGGCATCCTTCCCAATTCCCACTTCCCTCCTTTCCTGGGATATTGTGTTTGTGGCTGGAGCTATCCAACTTCTACAGGGGAGAGGACGGGAGAGAGGCCTGGAAACGCCTGCTGTCGAAGGCTTCTTGTGTTCCAGAATTAAAGTGGAAAGCCAAGCTTTACAGCTTGTTAATAATGAATGAAATCTGTTGCCGATTAGAGATGCCATGCTTGACCCTCAGTTCAAGGAGGCAGGCTTGCACTTTGAAAATTGAGCACATGCATTACACATATACAGTACATACAATGTGAACATCACAGGTCTGAGTTTAGATTTATAGAGGATTCTTCTTATAAACCCAAGACTACATTTGCCTAGGCTCTTCTAATCTTTTTCCCCAAGTCTTCCTTTCCTTCTCCTTCCTTTCTTTTCACGTTCCTCTCTCTCCCCTTCTTGCTTTTCTTCTTTTCCTTTCATTATTCTACTTTTTCCTCACTCCCTTTCTTTTCCCACCCTTTCCTTTCCCCCCTTCCCATTTCCTTCTTTCTTTTCCCCTCCTTGTCTCTCTCCTGCTTTTCTTTTCTTCCTTTTTCATAGTTCTTCTTTTCTTTCTTCCAGGGCCATAGCCAGGATTTTGATTCCGGGGCTGAGTCTGAGAGAGGGTCTACCCTAGCAAACTTTAGTATCGTTATCCCAATACCCCCTTAGATATGGGATATATTGAGCATGGTGATCAGATCATGATATGAATAAGCATAACAGTTTAAATAATGTACCAGTAAGGCCTTCTCGCAGACCACCCTGAGAATTTGGGGGGGGGGGGCTGAAGCCCTTCGGGCTGAACCCCCCGGCTACGTGCCTGGCACAACGGAAAAGCCAGGTCTTCAATTTTTTTGAAGTCTGCTAAGGAAGGGGCAGGACCGCATTACCCATAAGGCCACCCTAGGCCATGGCCTAGGGTGGCAGCCATGGGGGGGCAGCAGGTCTGGACTCCCCCAAAAAAAGTTTTTTAAAGATTCAAAAAAGTGCGCCTCCCCTCTCCCCAAAGCGCAGCCGGGGCGGCGGAGGCGGGGCCAGGGCCATCCACGCCCCCCCTGCCACCCCCCCCTTTGCTCGGCTCCAAAGGCTCTGCCCCCGGCTCCGCCCCACCCTTTGCCTCCTCGCCGTCGCAGCCGAAAAGGCCCTTTTCAGGCCGGCATGGTGGCTTTAGGAGTCTGAGTGAGAGAGTCTGAGTGAGAGAGGGTCTACCCTAGCAAACCTTTAGTATCATTATCCCAATACCCCCTTGGATATGGGATATATTGAGCATGGTGATCCTAAAGCCGTCATGGCAGCCTGAAAATGGCCTTTTCGGCCACTCCGGCGAGAAGGCGGGGGCGGAGCCGGGGTGGGGGCAGAGCTGGAGCTGGGGGTGGAGCCGGGGGCGGGATCAGAGCCTTTGGCCTAGGGCGCCAAAAGGCCATGATCCAGGCCTGGGAGGGGGCTTGCCTAATCTCACCAGGTAGTGAGTTCCAAAGATGGGGAGCCACAGCAGAGAAATCACTATCACAAGGAGGCCAAGTGTGCCTGACCCACCTCCTGGCTGCTGCACCACAACGTCAAGCAATTGTTCTCTGCCTGATTCCACAGGGCCTTCATCTTGTCCTCACTCAGAGGCACCAACTCTGCATCGTCTGTAAGCCGGTAGCTAAAAAACACAAATGAGTAAACAGATGAAGCCCAAAGCAGCCCTGTTTGCTCAGCTAGAGATGAAGGGGATGTTGGACAGCATTCCTTACCTCAGAGTTGTGTGCTGCGGGGAGAGCTCCAGCTTCTTGCAGACCTTGTCTAAAAGACTGCTATACGAAAGGTCAGGGCTCACTTGCAGGGCCACCGTGTATTTATAGTGCACCTTGATAATGTATGGAGCTGAGGAATCAGACTGCAAGAGGAGAAAAAACAAGGAATATGGAAATCTATTATATAAAGGGGTTCCCGTCATGGAACGACCGTCCCAAACAGAGAAACCTTACAACGCAGAAACACCAAATCAGCCCACATACACACAAAACCCCACTTGGTATGTTTACCACCCCCCAAAAAAACAAAAAATTAAACAACACGACCAAAAATACAAAAAAACCACTGGACCACAACTCCCATGATCCCTCACACCACACCCTTCTGGCAGTTTAGAATGTCGGAATGCTGGTGGAAGGGAGGGAGGGAGAAGAGGCAAGGGGAGCAAGGACTGATACAGAAAGGGGAGGAATGGCAGGAAGGAGGGAAAAGAAAGAAGGAAGAGAGGGAAGGAAGGAAGGAGGGGAGAAGAAAGGAAAGGAAAGATAGAAGGAAGAAGAGATGGAAGGAAGGAGGGGAGAAGAAGGAGGAAGGATAGCAGGGAGGGGAGGGGAAATGAAGGAAAGGATAGAAGGATGGAGTGAAGGAAGGGAGAAAAGAGAGGAGAAGAAAGGAAGGAAAAGGAAGGATAGCAGGAAGGAAGGGAGGGGAAGGAGAGGATAGAAGGATGGAATGAAGGAAGGAAGGCAAGAGGGGAGAAGAAAGGAAGGAAAAAGGAAGGATAGAAGGAAGGGAGGGGAAGGAGAGGATAGAAGGATGGAGTGAAGGAAGGAAGGAAAGAGAGGAGAAGAAAGGAAGGAAAAGGAAGGATAGCAGGAAGGGAGGGAGGGGAAGGAGAGGATAGAAAGATGGAATGAAGGAAGGAAGGCAAGAGGGGAGAAGAAAGGAAGGAAAAGGAAGGATAGAAGGAAGGGAGGGGAAGGAGAGGATAGAAGGATGGAGTGAAGGAAGGAAGGAAAGAGGGGAGAAGAAAGGAAGGAAAAAGGAAGGATAGCAGGAAGGAGGGGAGGGGAAAGGAAGGAAAGGATAGAAGGATGGAGGGAAGGAAGGAAGGAAAGAGGGAGAAGAAAGGAACACAGAAACACATACACACACACACATATACATGCACAGAAATATACAAATATACACATACACACATACATAAACACACCTGTACTTACACACATCAACACATATACACGCACATACATATACAAACACACATATACATAAGTACACACATATACACGCATACACATATACATGACTACACACACAGTCCCCAAGTTAAAAAAACCCACAGCAACGCGTGGCCGGGACAGCTAGTAGGACTCTAAAAGCCAAGGGTTGGGAACGTATGGCTCGCGAGCCAGGTGTGGCTCTTTTGATGATTGCATCTGGCTCGCCCAGAAGGCACCCTTCCTCTTCATTGAGGGGAGAGGGTTCGTAGGACTCTTCCCTTCTCCTCTCCCTCGGCAAAGGCAGCAAAGAGATGCGGGGGATCTCCTCTCCCTCGGAAAGGCAGCAGGGATACATACATACACAGAGTGGAGCCAGGGGCACGAGGGACTGCAGTAGGAAGCGGTGCCTCTTCCACCATTTAACGCCTTCCTGGCTTCCTGCTGCAGGGTGCACGCGTCAGCGGCGCAAGTAAGCCCTTGAGCAGGAAGGCAGAAGGAAGATGGAGGCACGGCCAGCACCAAGCTCTCCGCCTCTTCCTCCCATGCTGGCATGGAGGGGTCAGGACGGACGATGACTTGGGAGAGTCAATGCGTGGCCCAGGCCAGGTGCAGCGTGCAGGTGAGGGAGGAAGGAGGGAGGTGCTGGCAAGGCTCACCAGCCAGCCGCAGCAGCCCACTTGGAGGCTTCTGAGGAGTCGAGCGAGGCAGAGGAGGGGCCGAGCTGCCTTCGCCCTCCTTCGCCTCAAATTCCACGTGCGCAGCTGAGAGTTTGTTCTCAGCTGCGCGCGTAGAATTTGAGGCGAAGGAGGGTGAAGGCGGCTCAGCCCCTTCGCCACCTCGCTCAGCTCCTCAGAAGACAAGGAGCAGTCAACTCCTGGGAGAAAGATTGCTCAGATTCTTGCACTTCCCAGAGATCTTGGCTGCACTCGGCCACAACAAAAGGCAGGCAAAATGCCCGGGATGGGAAAAGGAGGGGCCGAGCCGCCTTCGCCCTCCTTGCGCCGCCGACGTGCACACCCTCCATCCAAGATGGCGAGGGTGCTCTGGAAGGCAGGAATCCTTGCAGCCTCGGTGCAGCCAGTGGCAGCCCCTGCTTCAAGGCACGGCCATGCCTCGCTGAACCCATCAAAAGGGGTCAGGAAACTACAGAGGTGCTGAAAGTGGTGTCGCTCCTCCTCGTTCGAAGATGCAGAGCATAGCAGGCGCAGGAAGAGGAGCTCCAAGTTGAGGTCGGTTGCGGGGAGCCGGGGGGGGGGGGCGCTGTGGTCTCCCTGGGATGCTTCTCTTCCCAGCCCCCCCCCCTTTCCAATAGCTTTTTTACTCGTTCTGCGGCTGCCTCCCCTCCCCGCCACCGTCCTTCCTTCACCCCCATTGCCTCGGCGGCTCCGAGGAGGCCGCTTGGCGAGACCTTGGGCCTCCCCGGCCTCCTCTGCGAAAGGGGGTTGAGTGCCCCTCCCGCCTCCGGGGAACCGGGGATTCGTCGGGGCTTGGAGGGGAGGTTGCTGCGCGGCCTGGTAGCGTGGCGCTTCCCTTCCAGCCCGCAGCAGGCGGGTCCCTCGTTCGCTGGGGCCTGCTCTGTGGCGGAAAATAGATAGGGGTGAAGGCCATCATGTTAATACTCAACCAAAGTTCAAGTTGATCGGGGAAGTTCTGTTAAATGGCCTGGAATGGGAGGAGGCTGGTCTCAATATCTTGGGGACCAGACCACGCTCTCATTTCCCCTAACGGGTTGCCTTGGTTGGATGGCCAAGGAACCCAGGTGTTTCGGCCACAAATTAACATTGAAACCGGGTAGGGTGGCTACCTGAATTGGATGCACCAAATTCCTGACACCCCCAGGCCCGGATTAGCACCTTTTGGCGCCCAAGGCCAAAAGAAGCCCCGCCGCCCCCAGGGGCAGGGAAGCCCCGCCCCCAGGTTGGGGAAAGCCCCGCCCACAGGTTGGGAAAGCCCCGCCCACAGGTCGGGGGAAAGCCCCGCCCACAGGGTGTGCTGCGCATGCGTGGCAGCGGCCCTGAGGCCCACAGGTTGGGAAAGCCCTCCTTCCTTCCTTCAGTGAAGGAAAGGACAGGGGGAACCGAGGAGGAGCAGAGGTCCTCCTTTCTTCCGCAGTGAAGGGGCGCTGCGTCAGAGGCCTGGCCCTGACGCAGAGTGCCCTTCGCCCCGCCTCTTGCTCCTTCTTCTTTCCCCTTCCCTCCCTTCACTCAAGTGAACGAAAGAAGGGAGGGGGGAACTGAGGAGGAGCAAGAGGCGGGCTAAGGGCGCGCGTCACAGCCAGGCCTCTGACGCTGCGCCCCTTAGCGCCGCCTCTTGCTCCTCCTCGGTTCCCCCCTCCCTTCCTTCGTTCACTTGAGTGAAGGAAGGGAGGGGGAAAGGAGAAGGAGCAAGAGGCGGGCGAAGGGGCGCCGCGTCAGAGGCCTGGCTGTGACGCGTCACCCTCTCGCCCCCCTCGCTCCTTCTCCTTTCCCCCCCCCTCCCTTCACTCAAGTGAATGAAGGAAGGGAGGGGGGAAAGGAGAAGGAGCAAGAGGCGGGGCGAAGGGGCGCCACATCAGAGGCCTGGCTGTGACGCGGCGCCCCTTGGCTCCGCCTCTTGCTCCTCGTTCGGGGGTCCTATTCTGCCGCCCCCCAATTTGTGCTGCCCGAGGCCATGGCCTCGGGTGGCCTTATGGGTAATCCGGGCCTAGACACCCCTTGAGTTAAGGTTAAGGACAGTTAAATAGGTAACAATTCAAATAAATGTTGCCCAATTTGAACCCAACCACTGTTGTCGTGTGTCTTATTTCGGGGGTGGGCAGGCAATGGCCGTTTCGATGGGAGAAAACAAGAACATAGTGACTCATGCGACTGAGCAGGGAAACACACACCAAAATGCTTTGACGCAAATACACTTCCATTTTCTGTTCTATTGGGCAAAAGTCGCTGGGTATGTCCCAGGTTGGCAATGTGCATAATAAATGCTATACTGTATCCTCAGCTTGTGGACAAGGGAAATTGAATGCTGAATTCCTAACTCAAAAGGTGCCCATGTGGATCTGTGTCAAGTATTTTTGGATCATTCTGTACATTCTCAGAAACACATTTTATTCTACTTGCAATCTTTATCTGCCAGCCACTTATGGAAATAAAGTGTATAATTTACAGCAGGGGTCCTCCAACCTTTGAAGTCGAGGGCTGGTCCACGGTCCCCCGGACTGTTGAGGGGCCGGACGATAGTTTGAAAACGCATGAACCAATCTTATGCACACAACACATATCTTATTTGTAGTGCAAAAAAACACCCATGGAAAAAATAGTACAATATTTAAAATGAAGAACAATTTTAACGAACATAACTTACCGTTGGCCTACTTTTTGCTGATGAGTTCGTCAAGTTAATTAGGATTGTTGTTGTTGTGTGCCTTCAACTCATTTCAGACTTAGGGCAACCCTATGGCTGAATATCAGGTTGGGGGCTGTGTAAGTGACCTTGGAGGACCACATTCGGCCCATGGGTCATAGTTTGGGGACCCTCCACCCATTTACAGCAATTAAAACCCAACTATTCTCATAGAATCATAGAGTTAGAAGAGACCCCATGAGCCATCCAGACCAACCCCCGGTCAAGAAGCAGGAAAATTGCATTCAATACACTCCCGACAGATGGCCATCCAGCCTCTGTTTAAACGCCTCCAAAGAAGGAGCCTCCACCACACTCCGGGGCAGAGAGTTCCACTGCTGAACAGCTCTCATAGTCAGGAAGTTCTTCCTAATGTTCAGATGGAATCTCCTTTTTTGTAGTTTGAACCCATTCTTCCGCGTCCTAGTCTCCAGGGCAGCCGAAAACAAGCTTGCTCCCTCCTCCCTATGACCTCCCCTCATATTTATAGATGGCCATCATGTCTCCTCTCAGCCTTCTCTTCTTCAAACTAAACATGACCAGCTCTTTAAGCCACTCCTCATAGGGCTTGTTCTTCAGACCCTTGATCATTTTAGTCGCTCTCCTCTGGATGCATTCCAGCTTGTCAATCTTATATATATATAAAGGAAGAGCCGTCATGTGAAGACTACCTCAAACAGAGAAACCTTACAACGCAGAAACACAAAACTTGCCAACAGAAATAGGCCTCAAGCAAGGTACGTTTGTAGCAAAGAAACTCCCCCCCCCCCAAAAAACCTAAAAGGCCCCCAAAACAACGAGTAAAAATAAAACTACATTTCCCAGCATCCTCCGGGGCTGCCAAAGACTCCCCCAGCCTCTACATTCTGACAACATGATTGGCAGCCAATAAGGGCGAATTTGCATAACTGCTGTACTGGCCAGCCAACATGAACATTCCGACCCATATCAAACTGTCAGATGAGTGCCAGAGCCTCCTCCAACACTTTCAAATCAGAAGACCATGATGGAGATCAACACCATTCAAGGGGAGCTCTTCTTCCTTTCCCAAAAGATCTCCAGTGGCTTGGAATTCCACATTAATAAGAGGACCATCCAGCAACAATGGGGCTTGCCAAGGAGGGTGCTCCAGCCCCTCTATATGCTGGCTCCAAGGGATGGAGGTCATCACCAAGTACCTTCTGATGCCCAGCGCTGGAAGAGCTCCCTCAGATGGCCTGTCCATGAGGAAAGCCTCATCGGACATCGACCAATGGGTGCAAAAGACACAGAGCAGGACATCTTGAAAAACAGAGGAGCAGAAAGTAAGCTAGACATGAAGATCTTGAGAAAGGTGGCTAAAAGGATACGGAAAGGATTTTTAACAGTCCCCCAACAGACACTGGACGCACCTGTGAAGATAGAGATCCCCTGACAGGACAAGCCCTCCCCAAGCTGATCCGTCCTGGCCATGGTACAAGTCAAACCCGAAGGACTGCAGGCAAAGAGCTGAGGCACAAACATAAAACACCCAATTCACTAACAACAATTCCAACCCTTACATACTCAGACGTTCTCGCATCTCCTAAATAGGGCACAGCAACGCGTGCCGGGTACAGCTACCGTGTTTCCCCGAAAGTATGACACCCCCGATTGTAAGACGTATCGGGGGTTTCAGGGGGGTCGACTAAGGTAAGCCGTACCCCGAATGTAAGCCGTACCTGGTCGTCGCGCCGCCGCCCATAACCGGCCCATCGGCCGCGGCACACCTCGCGGCGCACCTTTCTGCTAGGCCTCTCCAAGGAAGGGAGGGGGAAGAGTCCCAGAGGCGTGGCTAAGCAGCGCTGCGTCAGAGTGACGCGTCGCCTTAGCCACGCCCTCTGGGACTCTTCCTCCTCCCTCCCTTGTCCAACGAAGGGAGGGGAAGAATCCCAGAGGCGTGGCTAAGCGGTGACGCGTCACTCTGACGCGTCGCCGCCAGCCACGCCTCTGGGACTCTTCCTCCTCCCTCCCTTTCTGCAACGAAGGGAGGGGGGAAGAGTCCCAGAGGCGTGGCTAAGCGGCGATGCGTCACTCTGGCCAGCGCCGCTTGCCACGCCTCTGGGACTCTTCCCCTCCCTTCCTTGGAGAGGCCTAGCAGAAAGGTGTGCGCGGAGGTGTGCGCGGCCGATGGGCCGGTTATGCGGCGGCGGCGGCAGCGTGACGGCGGCAGCGTGGGCGTGGCGATGGGGTACGTCTTTGTTTATATAAGACGTACCCCGAAAGTAAGACGTAGGGGGACTTTTCGGGGGGAAAAGAAAGTAAGACGCTGTCTTACTTTCGGGGAAACACGGTAGTATATAAATATTGTGAAATAAATAAATAAATAATATTGGGTGTATCTGGGTTCTTCTCTCCAAAATCTCGTACATCAAGGCAACAAAGTAGATCATTTACCTCTGCCGCTTTCTTCTGACCTGCAAGATGAAGCAGAACACATTTCTGTTTTACTTTTTTTTTTCTGAACTAAAGAGAACTAAAATATGCATAGAGATTGATGCTAAGGCTATATAGCCTGCAGTTGCAGTCACTCCCCCACATGTTCCAAAATGAGAAGGAAAATTATCTGGGTATAGAAAAGATTGTGGGAAATTGCTCTTGAAAACATTTCTTCACATTAAGCTTAAATCCCTTGCAGGTTGAAAATGAGTTTAGGCTAAAAGCATTCCCCTTAATATGCTAATTTTGTATGATTGGAACAGTTTGTTTTTTGGAAGAAGAAGAGGAAAAAAAACACCAACAAGATAGGGAAGAATTCCAGAGTACTTGCTGTGTCAGTCCGTCACAGCAATGAGTCTTCTAGACCAGTGTTTCCCAACCAGTGTGCCGTGGCATACTAGTGTGCCGTGAGCGATCACCAGGTGTGCCGTGGGAAATTGGAACTTCCAATACCCTTTCTTCCCCCTCCTGCCGAACACTTTTTCTTCTCCACTCGGGCTCCCTTCTTCCCAGCCTCGCTCTGCTCGCTTTGCCTCGCTTTGCTCTGGGGCGAGTCTGCGCAGTAGCGCCCGCACGGGTCACGTCTTCCCCCCTCCCCTCCTGAACACGCTTACGCTGCCCCCTCGGATCAAAATGGCGGCAGAAGCGGCAGTGTAGAAGAAAAAGTAAGTGTTCGGCAGGAGGGGGAAGAAAGGGCGCGAAGGGGAAGGGGGAAGAAAGGTTCTCTGTCGAAAGCTGGCATGAGCAAACTTGGACCTCCCAGGTGTTTTGGACTCCAACTCCCACCATTCCTAGCAGCCTCAGGCTCTTTTCTTTTTCCCCCTCAGCCATTTAAGCAGGAAAGGGCCTCAGGCTGTTAGGAATGGTTGGAATTGAAGTCCAAAGCACCCAGAGGGCCGACGTTTTCCCATGCCTGTTTTAGGGACCTTAAAGTGGTGAGCCTCCTTCCAACATTGTGAAACATAACATGACATTGTTTGAGTCCACAGTGCTCTCTGGGTGTAGGTGAACTACAACTTCCAAACTCAAGGTCAATTCCCAAGCCAACCCTTTCAGTACTTTCTGTTGGTAATGAGAGTTCAATATGCCAAGTTTGGTTCAATTCCATTGTTGCAAGAGTTCAAGATGCTCTTTGTTTGCGTGTTAACTATAAATCCCAGAAACTATAACTCCCAAATGTCAAAGTCTATTTTCCCCAAACTCCATCTGTGTTCACATTTGGGCATATTGACTATTCATGCCAAGTTCGGTCCTGATCCAACATTTTTTCAGTCCACAGTGCTCTCTGGATATAGGTGAACTACAACTCCAAAACTCAAGGTCAATGCCCACCAAACTCTTATAGCATTTTCTCTTGGTTATGGGAGTTCTGTGTGGGAAGTTTGTGTCTTTCTGCCATTCCTGCCAGGATATCTATGTTGTGTTCATCGAAACAGGCCCAGGTTTCACACTGAGTGTATAAATACATTTAAAAACATATTAACTATATGTATGACTGTGTTAGAGTGTCATTTTGTGTCATTTTGGTTGGCGGTGTGCCCCAGGATTTTGTAAACGTAAAAAGTGTGCCATGGCTCAGAAAAGGTTGAAAAACACTGTTCTAGACCACTGCTTCTTACACTGTGGTTCCTGACCACAAAAGGAGTCATCTTATCTCAATGCCGGGGCCACAAAAATGAGCAACAATACAAATTCTCTGGATGTTTTGGACACCTACACAAATCTGTTGCGCAGTGTTTACTGTGGACTCTGCTGAAAGATGCTTCAGCTGTACTCCACAAAAACCAAAACCTGCCTCTTTGCCAAGCCCTGCAGATGGTTATTTGTTATCAGTAAATGTTTGATTTTATATACCTACTAGCCGTGCCCTGCCACGCGTTGCTGTGGCAAAAAGTAAGCATTTTTGAAGTAGAGGTACCCTACCTACCTATTCCTTGCCCCCTTTTTCTTTCCCTTCTCCTTCTTCTACTTTCTTCCTTCTCTACCTCTTTCTTTCATTGCTTCCTTCACTCTTTTGTTCCATCCTTCCTTCTCTCCTTCCTTCCCTCCCTGTTTCCTTCGTTCTTTCACTTTTTATTTCCTTTCCCCTTTCTTTCCTTCTTTACCTCTTTCCTGTCTCCCCTTTTTCTTTCCTTTCTTCCTTTCTTCCTTCCCTCTTTCCTTCCTTCTCTCCTTCCTTCCTTCCCTCTTTCCTTCCCTCCTTCGTTCTTTCCCTCCCTCTTTCTCTCTTTCATTCAGACCCGGATTAGCGTTTTGTGGCGCCCTAGGCCACACTCTGTAAATGCCGCCCCCCATGGGGACAGGGCCGCTTGCAGGGGTGGGGCTGTTTGCGGGGGCGGGGGTGGGGCCGGCGCAAGGGAGAAGGAGCCAAGGGAAGTCCCACCCCTAGGGTGTCCGACGTGGCTTCCCCCCACCACCTCCTCGCTCGCACGGGCACCCCTCCTTCCTTCAGTGAAGGAAGGAGTGGCGCTCCCGTCTGTGCGAGCAGAGGTGGTGGTGACATCCAGGCACCTAGGAGGGACTCCCGGCTCCTTCTCCCTCACGCGGCGGCGCCTCCCTTCCTTCAGTGATGGAAGGAAGGGCGGAGCCGGTTTGAGGGAGAAGGAGCCGGGGGAAGTCCCGCCCCTAGGGTGTTTGACGTGGCTTCCCGCCGCCGCCTCCTCGCTCGCATGGGCGCCCCTCTTTCCTTCAGTTGTTGGTCACACCTTGCAGTGTGAGATGTTATGTTGCCAAATTTGGTGTGATTCCGCTTATTGGTGCTTTTGTTTCCTTCAGCCTAACAATGACAGCTACTTCTTTATATATATAGATTTTTTTTAATTTTATCACACACACACACAAAAAAAACATACCAAACACTCACAGAACATTTACAATTCCCACCACCAACATGAGGATTATTCCTTTTTACATATTCATTTCTTATGGAGACATTTTATATATATATATATCTTTATCTTTATACCTTTCCATCCTATATACTATATAACATTTGTATCCTATTTCTTATGGCTTGATCTCCAGAATGATTCATAATATGATTCTTTACCCTTGTCCATCTTTCTTCCATTTTTCTCATTCTATTTTCATTAATTTTTGAAGCATTTAATTTCCCATTCATAATTTCAAATTCCATTTGTTCCACCATATAATGATACCATTTGTTTACTGTCCATTTTGATTTATCTTTCCATCCTAATACTATTACTGCTTGTGCACATTCTATTATTGCTTCTTTTATTTCCCTATCATTTTCCGTTTTCACCATTTTTCCTATTACCGCAATTTCCTTTGTTATGATCCACTCATTTCCTAGAATTTGTTTTGCCTGATTTTGTATAGTCTGCCAAAAATGTTGTATATATTCACATTCCCACATCATGTGCATAAATCGCCCTTTCTGATGGCATCCGTGCCAGCACTGACTACTCCCCTTTTTATAGTAGTATGCTAATTGACAGGGTGTACGATACCATTTATGCAGTATTTTTCTCCTCATTTCTCGTACTTTGGTATTCCTTTTCGTCCCTATAATCTCTACCACATTTCTCATCTCTTGTTCCGTAATTTGTAGCTCCATTTCCCACATACTTTTCAAATCCCGTATTGTACCTCCATCTGCCTCTAATAGCATTGTATATATATTGCTGGCCTGTGCCTTCATTCCTTCCCATTTGTCTCTTATTATCTTTTCAAAGGCGGTATCTTCACTCTTAACCATATTAATATTATCTTTTATTTTACAGTATGCACAAATTGCTCTTATCTGTAACCAATTTTCTTGTCCAAGCCATTGTTTAATTCTATTCTCCCTTACCATTCCCTCTTTGTTATATAATTGTTCTACCCTCTCTATTCCCTTCTTTATATATATAGATATATCCAGGGTCACATAAACATTTCTCAGCCGGTCATGAGTGGAAAAGTTTAAGAAGTCCTGATCTAGAACATTTAGAAATCATACAGGGAAGCTGAGATGCAATGAAAATGACACAGATATACCTTTGATGCAGATACACCTGTCACACAGATACACCCCCACATGCAGATTAAAATGGGGCCTTCAATTTTCCAACCTTACCTTTATACTACAGAAATTCTCTATTAACAATTAGAATCCAGGTGATACATTTACTTACAAGTAAATGTGCCCAGGGTAAATTCCACAAAATACAATCTTCATGCAGATTGGCTAAAGCTATTCTTCAGCAATTTCACTATCTAATTAGGTGAACAACTTTACATACTAAGGAGGACTCACAACAGCCTTTGTTATAATACAGTAACAAAAGCACAACACAGACATGTATAACAAAAAGAAGTCATCATTATACGAGGGCGGGTCAATCAGTCAGTGACTTTGAATTTCCCGCCTCTTAACTGAAACTGCTCCTGTCAACAGGCACCTGTCAGTTGACTCCTGTCAAAATTTGAACAAGCTGCATCATTTAGTTTGTGTTTGACAGCCATTGATAGCAGACTACCGCATGATTTGAGGAGAAAATGGGAAAAAAGTGAATTTTGTGTGCTCATTAAGCATTATTATTTGCGGGGAAAAAAACATCGCTCCAACCAAGGCTAAGCTTGATGAATACTATGGGGACTCTGCACCATCCATTTCAATGGTAAAAAAGTGGTTTACTGAATTTCGTTGTGGCCGTACAAGCACAGAAGATGCCAAACGTTCCGGGCGCCCAGTTGAGGTCTCTACACCCGAAACAATTTTAAAAATTCCTGATATGGTGTTGGCTGATTGGAGATTGAAAGTGTGAGAGATTGTGGAAGCCATAGGTATCTCACGTGGCTCAGTGGTTTCAATTTTAAATGATCACTTGGGTATGAGAAAGCTTTCCACAAGATCGGTGCCGCGTTTGCTCACAATCGACCACAAACGCAATCGTGTGAAAATTTCGCAGGAGTGTTTGGTGTTGTTCGTAACCGTGGACAAAACGTGGATCCACCACAACACACCAGAGACCAAACAGCAGTCAAAACAGTGGGTTTCTCGGAGTGAATCGCCTCCAAAGAAGGCCAAGGTGGGTTTCTCAGCCAATAAAGTCATGGCGACCGATTTTTGGGATGCACGCGGTATAATTCACATTGACTACCTTCAAAAGAGTAAAACAATCAATGGCGAATATTATGCCAACTTATTGGGTCGATTTAATGAGGATTTGAAAAAAAACGACCGCATTTGGCCAAGAAAAAAAGTTCTTTTGCACCAGAACAATGCAAGGGTGCACACATGTGCAGTTGCCATGGCAACAATCCATGATTTGGAATATGAATTGCTCCCTCATCCGCCCTATTCTCCGGATTTAGCCCCAAGTGACTATTTCTTGTTTCCAAACCTGAAGGAATGGCTCGGCGGAAAGAGATTTGACTCCAATCATGAAATCATCTCACAAACAAATACCTATTTTGATGACCTTGACCAATCTTATTTTTTGGAAGGAATAAAAAAAAATTGGAGAAACGTTGGACAAAGTGTATAGAGCTCAAAGGAGACTACGTTGAAAAATAAAATAATTTTTTATCCAAAAACCTGTGTTTCATTCAAAAAGTCACTGACTTATTGACCCACCCTCGTAAATAGAGAAACGTGATTTAAAAATCAGTAATCTCAAGAGTAAAACTTGCAACTCTTTCGCAAAAGAGGATTTACATAAAAAATGAAAACCTATAAGATTGGAGTGTTTAGGAATGGCCTGTGGCTCTCTAGATGTTACCGAACTACAAAATAGCTATTGTAACTGCTAACCCGACACAAAAATCAATGGTAGTTTGAAAATTAGACATCAGCTTTGAGAGTAGACACTCCATTACTGTGATCACCAATCCAATGCCCCTCTCTCCAAAATTACTTCCTTCCCCATGACTTGCGGAAAGTTCTTGTCCTATCTGCACCAGGCTTTGGGACAAGCTTCCTCTTCCTTACCTGGAGGGCGCCTGGCCGGACGTTCTGGAGCGGCAATGCTGGGTGGTGCTGGGATGTCCAAATCAGCATCGTTTTCCTTCTGTGCAAAAATGGAAATCATTGTTCAGTAAAAGTTCTGGTTGCACTCACTCTATACAAGGTAGATACTAGGCCTGTGCAATCATGCTTCTAAATGTTTCTAAAGTACTTACAAAATTAAAATTCTGGGGGTGAACACTAGGTGGCGCTGGTGCTTTGCTTCTACAGTGTTGCTAAAGTTCTGGTGGTGAACATTTCACCACCAGAACTTTAGCAACACTATATCAACAAAATACCAGCGCCACCTAGTGTTTCTAAAGTACTTACAAAATTAAAATTCTGGGGGTGAACACTAGGTGGCGCTGGTGCTTTGCTTCTACAGTGTTGCTAAAGTTCTGGTGGTGAACATTTCACCACCAGAAGTTTAGCAACACTATAGCAACAAAATACCAGCGCCACCTAGTGTTTCTAAAGTACTTACAAAATTAAAATTCTGGGGGTGAACACTAGGTGGCGCTGGTGCTTTGCTTCTACAGTGTTGCTAAAGTTCTGGTGGTGAACATTTCACCACCAGAACTTTAGCAACACTATAGCAACAAAATACCAGCGCCACCTAGTGTTTCTAAAGTACTTACAAAATTAAAATTCTGGGGGTGAACACTAGGTGGGGCTGGTGCTTTGCTTCTACAGTGTTGCTAAAGTTCTGGTGGTGAACATTTCACCACCAGAACTTTAGCAACACTATAGCAACAAAGTACCAGCGCCACCTAGTGTTCACCCTCAGAATTTTGTTTTGTAAGTACTTTAGAAACATTTAGAAGCATGATTGCACAGGCCTAGTAGATATGTAAGTTAGTCACTTTTTGTTGGAAGTGAGGCTGGATCTATACTGCTATATAATACAGTTTCTGAATCCAGATTATCTGCTTTGAACTGCTATTATGAGGCTACACAGCCATATAATCCATTGACCATGGATTATATGGCAGTGAAGATGGGCCCTGACAGCACCAACTGTTGCTCTGAGATCAGAGCGAAGAGAGGGGCCCAGAAGGCAGTTCCATCTTGCCTCCTGCACTGTGCTTATAATATAATATAAAATAATATAAAATAATGTATATACATATAATATTGATAATATTATAATGTAACACAATATAATACTACTACTAATATGATATTATAATTATATATTTTATATTGCACCGGGAATGTGGCGCAGCCGGCTAAGTGTCAGCTGCATAGGATCTCTCTGACCAGTAGGTCATGAGTTCGAGGCCTACCCGGGTCAAGGTGGGTGCTCGACCTTTAAGTGTAGCCTGCTGTCGACCTTTGCAGCTCGAAAGACAGTTGCATCTGTCAAGTAGGAGATAAAGGTGCCACATTAAGTGGGGAGGCAAATTTTGACTGAATTATGAGGCCATTAAAGAACTCCAGGAATGCAACAAGGGACGCTGGAAAAAACCGTGGAGAGATGAGGAGTGCGTCAGCTCCCCCTGGTGGCCAGAGTTTGCCTCTGTTCGTTTATATGTGTGTTTGTGAAATAGCAGGAATTGGCTGCTAAAGTATGTGTACCTGTAATCCGCTCTACCAGCAGCTTCTCCTAGAGCAGGGCGGTCCAACTGGCGGCCCGGGGGCCGTACACGGCCCCCCAGCCCCTTGGACGCGGCCCCCTACCCTCCTGGGAGAAATAATATTTTTTTTAAAAAAATTTTCAAAAAAAATTTTCAAAAAAATTTCGGGAAAAATTCGGGGGGCGGGGCCGCTCGGGGCGCTCGCAGGCCCGCCGCGGGGCGGGGCCGCTCGCGGCATGCGCAGCAAGGCGGGAGCTCCGGCACACTTCTGTGCCACGCGCGACCTCCCGCTATGCCGCGAGAAAAGCTCTCTTCCCCCTTTCCTCCCCCTCCTGCT
Source organism: Anolis apletophallus (assembly GCA_030556195.1). Lineage (NCBI taxonomy): Eukaryota > Metazoa > Chordata > Lepidosauria > Squamata > Anolidae > Anolis > Anolis apletophallus. Next base: position 149,829,255 of record JARBWK010000005.1, on the reverse strand, counting down.
GCATGCGGGGGAGGAGGAGAAAGCCCGCTATCTTAGCTGAAGCCGGGGCCTCAGTTGGTTTCGCTGCCCAGTTTCCGGAAGCCTCCGCGGCAGCAATCGGGGCCCTGGCTCTGGCGAGAACAACGGGCCTCTCTCCTCCTTTTAGGTCTTCAGGAGCCAGCGCCTCTGCCGGGTAATGGCTGGCTGCGGCGCTGGCTACTGAAGACCTAAAAGGAGGAGAGAGGCCAGTCGTCATCGCCAAAGCTGGGGCCTCAGTTGGTGTCGCGGAGGCCTCCGGAGCCTGGGCCGCGATACCAATCGAGGCCCCGGCTTCGGCGAAGACAGCGGGTCTTCCTCCTGGGGCCTGCCTGGGAGCCAAGTTGGGCTGGCTCGCGTCTTCCGCCAAGCCCGTCGGGAGACGCTAGTCGGCCAAACCCGGCTCCCAGGCAGGGCCTGTCCCTTCGGGGGAGCCTTTCTCCCGGGCCGCGGCTTCGCCAAGCTGGGCAGAGCCGCCAACCGGGAGAACGGCTCCCCCGAAAGGACAGGCCCTTCGGGGGAGCCTTTCTCCCGGCCGCGGCTTCGCCAAGCTTGGCGAGCCGCCAACCGGAGAACGGCCCCCGAAAAGGCCAGGCCCTTGGGGGAGCCTTTCTCCCGGGCCGCGGCTTCGCCAAGCTGGGCAGAGCCGCCAACCGGGAGAACGGCTCCCCCGAAAGGACAGGCCCTTCGGGGGAGCCTTTCTCCCGGGCCGCGGCTTCGCCAAGCTGGGCAGAGCCGCCAACCGGGAGAACGGCTCCCCGAAAGGCCAGGCCCTTCGGGGGAGCCTTTCTCCCGGGCCGCGGCTTCGCCAAGCTGGGCTGAGCCGCCAACCGGGAGAACGGCTCCCCGAAGGCCAGGCCCTTCGGGAGCCTTCTCCCGGGCCGCAGCCGCCAAGCTGGGCTGAGCCGCCAACCGGGAACGGCGGCCCGAAAGGCCAGGCCCTCGGGGGCCTTTCTCCGGGCCGCCGCCAAGCTGGGCAGAGCCGCCAACCGGAGAACGGCTCCCCCGAAAGGACAGGCCCTTCAGGGGAGCCTTTCTCCCGGGCCGCGGCTTCGCCAAGTTGGGCAGAGCCGCCAACCGGGAGAACGGCTCCCCCAAAAGGACAGGCCCTTCGGGGGAGCCTTTCCGGGCCGCGGCTCGCCAAGCTGGGCAGAGCCGCCAACTGGGAGAACGACTCCCCGCAGCTCCTTCCTCCCCCCTCGGCCTCCCTAGGCTCCCTGCCCGCCGCTGCCGCCTTACTTCCTGCTTCGCTGGGCCCGAATCCAGGGTGCTCTCTGGATGGAGGTGAACTACAACTCCACAACTCAAGGTAAATGCCCACCAAAGCTTTCCAGTATTTCTTGGTCATGGGAGTTCTGTGTGCCAAGATTGGTTAATTCCATCATTGGTGGGGTTTAGAATGCTCTTTGATTGTAGGTGAACTACCAATCCCAGCAACAACAACTCCCAAATTTCAAGGTCTATTTCCCCCAAATCCACCAGTGTTCACCTTTGGGCATATTGAGTATTCATGCCAAGTTTAGTCCAGAGATCCATCATTATTTGAGTCCACAGTGCTCTCTGGATGGAGGTGAACTACAACTCCACAACTCAAGGTAAATGCCCACCAAAGCCTTCCAGTATTTTTTCTTGGTCATGGGAGTTCTGTGTGCCAAGATTGGTTAATTCCATCATTGGCGGGGTTTAGAATGCTCTTTGATTGTAGGCAAACTACCAATCCCAGCAACTACAACTCCCAAATGTTCTGGGGATATAATATTAAATGGATTGCTTTACTAATATAATTTTGTTCTGGGGATAAAATATTAAATATCCAACCTTCCACCTTTCTGTTACAATTATATTTAATTGTATTTTAATGAGGGGCGGGCCGGGGGCAAGGAGGGGGCGGAGCCAGGAAGGGGGCGGACCTGGGAAGGGGCAGACCCTTCGGCCCCCCAGGTCATCAGTGACCAGAATTCCGGCCCTGGGCCCGGTAGAAGTTGGACAGCCCTGTCCTAGAGGATGGCAGTGCCAAGCCAGTGGTGGCATAGCTAGAACAAGGCTGGCTTGGCACTGCCATCCTCAAGCCTGGAGAAGCTGCTGGTAGAGCTGAAGCCAGAGGGGAGCAAAGCCAGGCCGCGCCAAGCTTTAGAACAACTAGTAATAAAACAACACTATTCATAAATATATAATCAAACACATTGCACAGAATTAAAATACTGGATACTACCATTTTAGGATGCAATTGAATACTTCTCCAAAACCTAAAAATATCTCTGTAAATCAGGGCTGCCCAGGAAGTCGATCGCGATCGACCAGTTGATCACGGGACTGAAGGAGGTCGATCGCAGCCGGATGGGGTGCTTCTCGGAGGGGACGGAGCCAGGCCACGCCAAGCCCCGCCCCCTTCCCGGCTTTGGCACTCCCAGCAGCTGCTTCAGCCTTGAGGAGGGCAGGGCCAAGCCAGCCTTGTGCTAGCTATGCCACCACTGGCTTGGCACGGCCATCGTCAAGCCTGGAGAAGCTGCTGGGAGCTCCAAAGCCAGAGTGGAGGGGGCGGGGCTTGGCACGGCCTGGCTCCACCCCCTCTGGCTTCCGCTCTACCAGCAGCTTCTCCAGGCTTGACGATGGCAGTGCCAAGCCAGTGGTGGCATAGCTTGCACAAGGCTGGCTTGGTGCTGCCATCGTCAAGCCTGGAGGAGCTGCGAGGAGCCAAAGCCAGATGGTGAGGGGGCAGGGCTTGGCGTGGCCTGGTTCCACCCCCCTCTGGCTTCCGCTCTACCAGCAGCTTCTCCAGACTTGAGGATGGCAGTGCCAAGCCAGTGGTGACATAGCTAGCACAAGGCTGGCTTGGTGCTGCCATCGTCAAGCCTGGAGGAGCTGCGAGGAGCTCCAAAGCCAGATGGTGAGGGGGCAGGGCTTGGCGTGGCCTGGCTCCACCCCCGTCTGGCTTCCGCTCTACCAGCAGCTTCTCCAGGCTTGACGATGGCAGTGCCAAGCCAGTGGTGACATAGCTAGCACAAGGCTGGCTTGGTGCTGCCATCATCAAGCCTGGAGGAGCTGCGAGGAGCTCCAAAGCCAGATGGTGAGGGGGCAGGGCTTGGCGTGGCCTGGCTCCACCCCCTCTGGCTTCCGCTCTACCAGCAGCTTCTCCAGGCTTGAGGATGGCAGTGCCAAGCCAGTGGTGGCATAGCTAGCACAAGGCTGGCTTGGTGCTGCCATCGTCAAGCCTGGAGGAGCTGCGAGGAGCTCCAAAGCCAGATGGTGAGAGGGCAGGGCTTGGCGTGGCCTGGCTCCACCCCCCTCTGGCTTCCGCTCTACCAGCAGCTTCTCCAGACTTGAGGATGGCAGTGCCAAGCCAGTGGTGGCATAGCTAGCACAACGCTGGCTTGGCCCTGCTCTCCAAGCCCCGCCCCCACCCCTCCCCTCTCCAGCCTTGAGGAAGGTAGATCTTTCTGACTTGGTTTTATTATAAGTAGCTCGCATGCTGAAAAAGTGTGGGCAGCCCTGGACTAGGAGGAATATGTCCCACTTTTAGTAGGAAACACGTGTCCAGTTTTCAGTTAGAATGCAGTGTCCTCTTACCCAGACGGTGCTCTGGTTCAGCATTTCCATCGGCTCTAAATAGTTGCAAGGAACAATCCCTTTCTGTACAAAAAGGAAAAGCAAGAAACCATTAGGAGGGAATGGACGCAACTAGAGTTATACCTGGACAGCAATGGAAAAGCTCCAAGAGCCTGCAAAGGACAGGAAGTTTCATCCTATTTCTGGCTCCTGGTTTTCGAACTCTAAATGGCAGGATTTTCAAAGCCCTGGTGTTTCTTCACATTACAGAATTATAGCATTGTTATTCCACTTTGGCAATTATGGGTGTGCCCTACAGAATCCTGAGACTAGCGGTTTAAGGATATTTAGACTTCTCACCCAGACCCTTCTCCACTGCCATATATCTACTGATGACACCCAGCTCCTTCTACGGATGGACGGCTGACCGGACTCGGTTCCTGATAACTTCACATCTTGCCTTGAGGCCATAACAGGTTGGCTGCATTCCAGTAGACTGAGGGTGAATCCAGCAAAGATGGAGATCCTGTGGCTGGGTCGTCCTGGACTAGATGAGGTTCGGTTGCCCACCTTAGACGGTGAACCTCTCTCTCCAGTTACCACCGTCAAAAGCCTTGGGGTAATTTTTGACTCGCTATTGACAATGGAGGCCCAGGTCTCCGCTGTCAGTAAGTCTGCCTTTATCCATCTTCGGGAGGCTAGGCGCAGGGGCGGTCCTACAAGGTAGGCGAGGTAGGCGGCCGCCTAGGGCGCCATCTGGGAAGGGGGCGCCATCCTGGCCGCATGGGGCACCATCCTGGCCCTGCCGATGTTCCTCAGGCAGCTTTTGGGCCCCGGCCTTGTGTGTTCCGACGCCGCTTCTAGGCATGCGCGCATGCCCAGTAGCTCCCTTGCGCAGAAGACTGTAAGCAAAGCACTCCCTATCGGGCAGGCAGGAGTGCTTCCCTTCCTTTGTCTCCTCCCCGCGAGTGCGTTTGCGGGAAAGGAGAAAAGAATCAGTGAAGGAAGTGTAATTTTATATTACATGTAATATTGCAAACCATATTGCAGTATAGTGGTATTGTACAAAATAGTAATATATAATATTTTAGTTTACTTTATTTTGGGTTATTGGAGTTTTATAGAGTAATGAAAATATTTAGTAGAGGATAATTTTATTTAAATAAATAATTGTATTTATTATTTTATAATAATAATATAATAGAATGTTGTATTATAATGTCAATATATTATAATATAATTATATTGTAATGTAGTATAATATAATTATGATATAATATAGTATGAGTATGGTATAATATATTGTATATACATTGATACAATATAATACTACTAATGGTATTGTGATATTATAATTGTATATTTGTTTATGGGGGCAAAATAATGTTTTTGGGGGGGCACCAAAATAATGTTCGCCTACCATTTAAAATTACCTTAGACCGCCCCTGGCTAGGCGGCTGGCGCCCTACCTGTCCGGGGATGACCTGGCCACAGTGGTTCAAGCCACATGTGACGATCTGGCCCTTGGGAGCTTGGGGCAGGGTGGACCTTGTTATTTTAGATCCCACCCTAAACACCAAAAGTCACTAAGTGGAGGCTTTAACCACTTAGAACCCTGCCACCAACCTTAAAAAATGTTTTTAGGATTTCTTTTAAAATAATAGCTAAGCTAGGCTCCTAAACTGAAGGTAAACTAAGAGGATTTCTGAGGCGAGATATCTTCTCCAGACTGGGAATATGGGAAGGCTGGAAATGGCACACTCTGATGTAATGAGGCACACTGAAAGCTTTCTTGTAAAGTTAACAAATAGAACGTTTATTAACTTAACAGGCTGATCTTAAAAGCACAGATGCGTAATGGTTATGCAGAACAGTACTAGAGCGTGTTGGTTTCTCAAGATTGGTTTCTTAACTTGGTTACAAAACTAGACAGTTCAAATCTAAACCTCCTCACTCTAATATTAAAACTAGATGTGAGTTCCTTCCACTAACTAACCTAGTTAGTTCCCTGAGCTAACACTCAGTCTTCCAGAAGCACCCTAGCTACTAACTCTATCCTAGAGTTTTCCTGTAGCTGGCTTCCCCAGAGTTGTGAGCTAATCTCTAAGCCCTAGAGAGATTCCAAAACCCTGTGACTGACTACCTGTCAGCTTCACACAGAACTTTTCCTGTCAGTTTCCAAGACAACTGTCTACTCTGACTGCTCACTCTCAGCTCTGTCAAGAGACTCTTTCCTTCCTGCCTTCTCTGACAAGAGCCAAACCTCTTCTGCTAGAAAAGCTACACTTTTCCCTCTCAAGCAGCTCGGCTCCTCCCCTCAGCTCTGAGCCACTCCCAGGCAGCTCTCTCTCTCTCTCTCTCCCTCCCTGAGAAGGATCCAAGCCACCCCCCCTTTCCTGGCAATCCTGTTTTACCATGGATGCCAAACTGCCATGCTGGTCTTGGCCCAGCATAAAATGGGTGAGTCCTCACACCACAGTAACCTCAAGACTTGACTATTGTAATGCCCTTTATGTTGGCCTTCCCTTGTCAGTGACCCCCAGAATGCGGCGGCCAGACACCCCCTTGAGGAACGATATAACACCTGTCCTATACCGACTGCACTGGCTTACGGTCAAGTTCCGGATTACTCGCAAGGTGCTGGTTCTAACCTTTAAGGCCTTGCATGGTCAAGAGCCAGCATACTTATACGGAAACGCCTCTCTTCGTGTCGACCCTGGAGATCACCTCAATCAGACCATCAGAATCTATTTCAGATTCCAGGCCCTAAGGAAGCCCATTTGACATCAACCCGGCATAGAGCTTTTTCGGTGATCGCCCCATCACTCTGGAACGCCCTCCCTCCTTACATCAGAACCACCCGTGATCTAAAAGACTTTTGCATGACTTGTAAAACGTGGCTGTTTGAGAGGGCGTTCGGCTGAGAACAATTAGACAGTTAATGGTTTTTAGATGTTTTTAGATGTTAGATACTTTTAGATGTTTTAGATCAGTGTTTCCCAACAGGTGTGCCGTGGGAAATTGGAACCTCCAATACCCTTTCTTCCCCCTCCTGCTGAACACTTTTTCTTCTCCACTCGGGCTCCCTTCTTCCCAGCCTCGCTCTGCTTGCTTTGCCTCCCTTTGCTCACGCTGCCGCTTCTGCGGGAGGGGGAGGGAGGAAGCCGTGACTGCGCAGACTCGCACCACATCTTCCTTCTTCCCCTCCACAGTGCTCTCTGGATATAGGTGAACTACAACTCCAAAACTCAAGGTCAATGCCCACCAAAGTCTTATAGTATTTTTTCTTGGTTATGGTAGTTCTGTGTGGGAAGTTTGATTCCATTCCATCATTGGTGGAGTTCAGAATGCTCTTTGATTGCGGGTGAACTATAACTCCCAGCTGTTGAGCAAGACGTTCGTGTGTGTCTTTCTGCCATTCCTGCCAGGATATCTATGCTGTGTTCATCTAAACAGGCCCAGGTTTCACACTGAGTGTATAAATACATTTAAAAACATATTAACTATATGTATTACTTTGTTAGAGTGTCATTTTGTGTCATTTTGGTTGGTGGTGTGCCCCAGGATTTTGTAAATGTAAAAAATGTGCGACGGCTCAAAAAAGGTTGAAAAACACTGTTTTAGATGTTTCAGATACTTATCTATGTCTTTTACTGTAAATCGCCCTGAGCCAACTGGGATGGGCAATTAATAAATCCCTAAATAAATAAATAAATAAATAAATAAATAAATAAATATTGTCTTCTTTGAACTGGCCCCAAATGGCTCTGCGACTGTTATGTAAGGAACACAAAAATACCAATTTTTCCACCCAAAATATTGGAGTATGTCTATTATGCGGCGGGGATGCCCGGATGTTTTACCATCCTCGTGGGAGGCTTCTCTCATGTCCCTGCATGAGGAGCTGGAGCTGACAGATGGGAGCTCACCCTGCTTCCTGGATTTAACCCATTGTGCCACTGGGGGATGACTAATATTCAATGAAATACAGTGTCTCAGGCCGGATCTAGACTGCCATAAAATAAAGTGTGACAACCTCCTTGCCCTAGAGCAGGGGTGGTCAACCTACACCCCGCGGGCCACATCCGGCCCTCCGGGTGATGCCATCCGGCCCGCGGCTTCCTTGCCGAAGAGAGGCAGGCGAGGGCAGCACAGCTTCCTTGCTGAGGGAGCGAGGCGGGGGAGGCTGCGGGGCGGCGTGGTGCTTTGTGTCCGGCGGGGAGGGGAGGGAGCGAAGTGCCTTCTGTCCCTCGTTGCGGTTCCAGGGGAGCTTCCGTGGGAGGCCCCGCCTCCCCAAGGGTCTCTGCGCAATGAGGTCACAGGCGGCATCACGCAGAGTCCCTCAGGGAGGCGGGGCCTCCCGCGGAAGCTTCTCTGGAGCCGCAACGAGGGACAGAAGGCACTTCACTCCCTCCCCTCCCCGCCGGACACAAAGCACCATGCCGCCCTGCAGCCGCCGCCCTCTCCTTGGCAAGGAAGCCGCGGGCGAGAAAGAGGAGGAAAGAAAAGGAAGAGGTAAAGGCGGGTTGGGGTCTCTGTGTGTGGTTTACTATGTATTTGAACTGCTGGGTTGGCAGAAGCTGGGGCTAACAGTGGGAGCTCCCCCCACTCCCCGGATTTGAACTGGCAACCTTTCAGTGAGGAAGTTCAGCATCTCAGCGCTTGAACCCACTGCTCTAATTCTCAGGAGGGCTTGGCTCAACCTCTGGTTTCCTAGTAAAACTGAATTACTGGGTTCTGAATGACCCACTTGGAAAAGAGCGTTGCCAATAGGAAAAGTCTGGAAATAATAATAATGATATAAATAATAATAAATCTTGCCTGTCCCTCCTTAGGGTCTATTAATGTCAATGCACTTTGGTATATGTTCCTTTCTTGTAGAAGCAGGACCTCACATTTGCATGTATTTAAACTGCTGGGTTGGCAGAAGCTGGGGCTAACAGTGGGAGCTCCCCCACTGTTATTTCATTTTATTTTATTTTAGTGGTTTTTATTATTATTTTATAATAATTTTATAATAATAAAATAATGAACATAATATGTTATATTATATTATAATTTCAATATATTATAATGTCTATATATATATATACACTATAATATAATAATTATGATATTAATACTAATAATATATGAATATTTCTTGATATATTAATATGTTAATATTAATGATCTGTAATATATAGTAAACTAGCTGTACCCGGCACGTGTTGCTGTGCCCTTTTTAGGAGATGCGAGAAAGTCCAATCATCCACGGTGTGCCCTCCTCTAAACTGCAGTTGGATGGACTGTGGGTCATGGGGGGCATGGTGTGCCAAGTTGGGTCTTTATTGGTATTGGTTCTGGGCCACATTGGTTTGTGGAGAATGATGGGACTTGAAGTACTACAAATTCCATTTTCCATGGTGGTACTTCAAGTCCCATCATGCATGGTCGGGCTCTGTGTGCCAAGGTAGGTTACTGTAAATTCAGGCCATCCACAATGTCCCAAGAGCTGAGGCCTAGTTAGGAACAGCAAGTTAATGAAGCCTTGCTGTCAATTCAGGCCATACACAATGTCCAATGAGCTGAGGCGTAGTCGGGAAAATCAAATTAATGAAGCCTTACTGTCAATTCAGAGCGTAAACAGCATTCCATTAAGTGAGGCCTAGTCAGGGAAATCAAGTTAATGAAGCCTTACTGTCAATTTTGGGCGTGGTCTGTGATTTTTTTGGGGTGTAAATTTTCGGTTGGAAGTGATTTGGGTGTTTGTGTTGGGGATTGGCTCAGGCCTTTTCCTTATTCTGTTTTGGCAGTTTACTATGGATCGGAATTTTCATGTTGGCTGGCCAGTGCACCAGTTATGCAAATCCGCCCTTATTGGCAGCCAATCATGTTGTTCAGAATGTAGAGGCTGGGTGAGTCTTTGGCTGCCCCGGAGGATGCTGGTAAATGTAGTTTTATTTTTACTCGTTGTTTTGGGGGCCTTTTAGGTTTTGGGGGAAGTTTCTTTGCTACAAACGTACCTTGCTTGAGGCCTATTTCTGTTGGCAAGTATTGTGTTTCTGCGTTGTATGGTTTCTTTGTTTGAGGTATACATCACATGACGTGAACCCATTTATATAATAGATATAATAAATAAATAAATAGTGTAGATTAGAATGTAGTTCAGCCTTTAGGTGCGGCCCTCCATAATATTTTTTGGCTCTCGTGTGGCCCCTTGGAAAAAATAATTGCCCACCCCTGCCTTAGAGGGTCACCCTCACCAGCCTGATAATACCTTTCCATTGAACACAACAGTCGCCCAGTTGTCTTTCTCCTTCTTCAAGAGGAAAACAATGTTCCCGGGAAGGACTTGTAGCTCATTTGCTGTTTCTGGTGTAAATTCATATAAGACTCTGTGCGGTTGTCCCTGCAACATCCTGCATGGAAAAGCAACTCATATGTAAAAGAATACAACAGCAAGGAAATAATCTGTGGGGGGAAACAACATTTTATTTCATTACCCAGTCCAATTCCCTGCAAAACTAATCAGACCAGGAAACTGAGGATTTAGTGACTCAGGTCTAGATTCCTTTCATTCTGCGCTTTTCGCGTTTTTTTAACAATATTGTTCCAAAACCATGTTTGCATTAAACCAGGGGTGCTCATTAGGTAGATCGCGATCTACTGGTCGATCGCGTAGGGCATCCTGGTAGATCGGAGGCAGGGCGGGAGGAAGGCTCAGTCCCGCCCCACAGGCTCCCGATGCCGTGTAGGTGCTGGTGGACAGTCAGCGTGGCATCAGCATGACCGGCGTCGCTATGGCCCATACGGGAGCCATACACGGTGTGTATGGCCCCCATGCCATTTCCGCTGCCATGGCGTCACGCGCGCCGTTTTCCCTACCATTTTGTGGTCTCGCCAGAAGAAGGGCGCGGAGGAGGGGCGCACCCAGAGGCGGCTCCAACTGCGGCTGCTGCAGCATGGACTGGGACTCAGAGCTGTTGGTAAACCAGTGAAGAGGCTTCCTCTTTTCTCCCTCCCTGTCCCTCCCCCTCGCTCTCTTTCCTTCCTTCCTTCTTCACTTTCTTCCCCCTTTCCTTCCTTCCCTACTTCCCATCCTTTCCTCCTTCCCTTCTTTCCCTCCCTCCTTTCTGTTCTTCCTTCTTTCCTCTCTCTCTCCCTCCTTTCCCTTCCTTTTTTCCTTCTTCCCTTTCTTCCCTCTTTCCTTCCTTCCCTACTTCCCATCCTTCCTTCCCTTCTTTCCCTCCCTTCCTCCCTTCCGTTCTTCCTTCCTTCCTCTCTCTCTCTCGCTCCTTTCCTTTCCTTCCTTCTTCCCTTTCTCCCCTCCCTCTTTCCTTCCTTCCCTTCTTGCCATCCTTTCTTCCTTCCCTTCTTTCCCTCCCTCGCTTCTATTCTTCCTTCCTTCCTCTATCTCCCCTCCTTTCCCTTCCTTTCTTCCTTCTTCCCTTTCTTCCTTCCCTCTTTCCTTCCTTCCCTACTTCCCATCCTTCCTTCCCTTCTTCCCCCTCCCTTCTGTTCTTCCTTCCTTCCTCTCTCTCCCTCCTTTCCCTTCCTTCCTTCCTTCCTTCCTTCCTTCCTTCCCTTCTTTCCCTCCCTCCCTTCTGTTCTTCCTTCCTTCCTCTCTCTCCCCCCTTTCCCTTCCTTCCTTCCTTCCTTCTTCCCTTTCTTCCTTCCCTCTTTCCTTCCTTCCCTACTTCACATCCTTTCTTCCTTTCCTTATTTCCCTCCCTTCTGTTCTTCCTTCCTCTCTCTCCCTCCTTTCCCTTCCTTCCTTCCCCATCTCCTTTCTTCCTTTCCTTCCTTCCTTCCTTTCCTTCCTTTCTCCCCTCCTTCTTGCCTTGCCTTCTTTCCTTCCTGTTTCCTCCCTCATTCCTTCGTTCCTTTCCTTCCTCTCTGCCTTGAACATTTTCTGTTGGTTTTGGGGGTTCTGTGTGGGAAGTTTGCCCCAATTCTGTTGTTGGTGGGGTTCAGAATGCTCTTTGATTGAAGGTGAACTATAAATCCCAGCAACTACAACTCCCAAATGACAAAATCAATTTTTTTAGTGATGGTCACTCCTTGTGGGTGTCTTGTGGCCAAATTTGGCAGCAATTCGTCCAGTAGTAAGAAATCAGTTTGTGTGTGTCAACTGTAAAATAGAATGTGTGGAAGGACCCTGGGTTATCTGAGGTCCTTTCCACACAGTTGAATAAAATCCCATGTTATCTGCTTTGAATCAGATTATATGGCAGTGTGGACTCAGAAAACCCAGTTCAAAGCAGATATTGTGTTATATGTTTCATATTTTTGTATTGGGTCGGTAGAGCATTTTGACTTGGTTGTTTTATAAGTAGCTCGCATGCTGAAAAAGTGTGAGCGCCCCTGCATTAAACAATTGAACTTCAGCAGAGAGAAAAGAAGGCAAATTACACCTATTTGTGTAAAAAAAAAAATCTCAGGGACATTGTTCTGAATTTTAGAAGCTATTTCTTATGTATGTGGTTTGTATTTGGAATTATGGGAAAAGTCTTCCTGAATCACATCAATATATCCTTTGATCTTAATTTTATTGATCTTACCTAAGAGTTTCTGGTGTTTTCGGCCTGGGAGGTGGATCTGATGCCTAAATCAAACAACAACACAACACATATTTTAGCATTAAGTCCCTTCCAAGGTTATACCATCATTTTTATCTCAATTAAGTTCTGGAAAATTGGTGTCTTAGTTAGTGTGTTGAAGAAACAGCATTTTTATTTCTTTTTCCAAAAATATATTTTATTAACACACATATTTTAACTACATAAACTATTTTACAGATATACAAAAACACACAAAAAGAAAAAAAAATAATGTCACAACTACAAAAATTACATAGATACATATCCTCTACTACTAATGTACTACATCTACAATAACTAAACAACAAAACGGTTCTATGTCACTTCCAACTTCCCAGATTGCAATTACACTGGCCAACACACGTTTTGGTGCCTCAAATATTAAACCTGTTTCTGGGTATTTTTGACTTTCTGATTTCAAAAATGGTGTCGGTTTCCCCACATCAGCTCTAGATTTTGAGAAACAGAACAAATGCCATCTACCAGTCTTCATTTGCTTGCCCATAAACAGGGCCATAGCCAGGATTTTGATTCAGGGAGGACTGAGTTTGATTCGGGAGGGGCTGAGTCTGAGTAAGAGAGGAATTACCCTAACAAACCTTTTGTATTGTTATCCCAATAACCCCATGGGATATAATGAGCATGGTGATCACATCATAATATGAATAAACATAACAGTTTAAATAATGTACCAGTAAGGCCTTCCCGCGGATCACCCTGAGAATTTGTTATGTTGTTACATCTCACAGCAGCGTTTGACACAGTAGATCACGTATTACTGACCCACCGTTTAGCCGTGACGGGAGTTAGGGGGTGTGGTAAAGGATGAAACTTCACCCCGTTTGCTTTTTATTAAACGTGGCAGGGCAGGCTATCCTTTAATCCCACCGCTGCCACCAAATGTGGTAATGTTCCTAACCTCGTACTAGATTCACTGTGGATGACTGACCACAGCCACCAATACTCAATGTTTTGCTTTCTCTTTATTATTATCTTGCTGCCACCATTTGTCAATGCTTGACCACTAGATGTGAGGGTCTTTGTGAATAAACGACTTCCACAGATGTTTTGTTGAAAGTGGTTAACAGTTTATTTTACACAAATGGGCTAAAAGCTTAGGTGGTTTCAAAACTCCGAAGAGGTACAAACTTGCAACTTTAAACAATATAACACTGGGGTTTTCCCCTGATACAGTTACACACAAGTAACTACTTAATACTGGGTTACTCTCAACCCTGGGACTAAACTCTGTCCTTAACCTGGGTTTCTCTAAACCCACACACTTGGGTTTCCCTCAACCCACACCCAGAACTGAACTGCACACTGCAGCTCCTACAGACAGCTTGCAGCTTCAGCAACTGCTAATTCCCAACTAACTCTGCTCACAGCAGCTGGCCAACTGACATTCTCCAACTGTCAAATTCAAACTGAACATTCTAAAGCCAGATTGGCCTCTGTTGTCATGGCAACAGCCTCGGCTTACAGCTTGCTGCTGCGAACATTCCACTGCTCACTCTCTGCAGCTTTTAAAGAATGTTCCTTCTAAATACATAAACATGTGATTAACATATAAATAACCACCTCATCACAGGGGGACTGCCCTTAAATGGGTGGCCTCCTTCCTCCAAGATCAGGGACAACGTGTGGAGAGGGGGGGGGGTGGCCTCTGGGAGACTCCCATTAAGTTGTGGGGTCCCCCAGGGAGCTATCCTTTCCCCTTTATTGTTTAACATCTATATGCATCTGCTGGCCCAGCTGGTTCGTGAGTTTGGTCTGGAGTGTCATCAGTACGCTGATGACACCCAGCTGGTGCTGAGAATGGATGGTGGGCTGGATACCATACCCGATTGTTTCCATCAATGCCTTGAAGCCGTGACTGGATGGCTGCGTTCCAGCCGGCTGAAGGTGAATCCATCGAAGACGGAGATCCTGTGGTTGGGTCGCCCTGATATGGGCGGTTGCCTACCCTGGATGGCAAGCAATTCAGCCCGTCATCCTTGGTAAAAAGTCTGGAGGTCCAGTTGGACCCACTGCTATCCATGGAGACCCAGGTCTCCACGGTTAGCAGGATAGCATTCTACCATCTTCGACAGGCTAGGCGGCTGGCTCCTTACCTATCCAGGGATGACCTGGCCACGGTAATCCAGGCGACGGTCATCTTGAGGCAAGATTACTGTAACGGCCTCTACATTGGCCTTCCCTTGTCGACAATCCGGAAGCTCAAGCTGGTGCAAAACACTGCCGCTCAATTACTGGTGGGAGCATTGGCGAGAGAGCATATCACTCCTATCTTGCAGCAATTGCACTGGCATCCAATAGAGTACCGGATTGTATTCAAGGTGCTGGTTTTGACCTTTAAGGCCTTGTATGGTCTAGGGCCAGCGTACCTGAGGGACCGCCTCACCCCGTACGTTCCCCCGAGACCACTACGTTCAGAAGAACAAAATCTCCTGACAGTTCCATCAGTCCGCTCCTGCCACCTTTCCGTGACTAGACAGCGAGCTTTCTCCGCGGTGGCCTCGACGCTATGGAACGCATTGCCGGACGACGTTCACGCCATCATGGAGTTAGTTCCCTTCCGGAGGGCATGTAAAACAACTCTGTTTAAGCTTGCCTTTAACTAAGTCTTCCGGTTTTCTGACCATGCCCTATCTGATCTAATGTTTTATATTTATTTTATATATTTTGTGTATTTTACTTGTATTTTAACTGATTGTTTGTAAACTGCCCCGAGCCTGCAGGGAAGAGCAGTATATAAAAGTGAATAAATAAATAGTATAAATAACTATACTCACTCCATACATAATGTCTTACAAATGCACGTATATATCCATAACTATACAAGAAGAAGATCCTCCAAAGGTGACAATAAAGTTCGCGTAGCGTGGTTTGCATTACTCACGGTACCACCATAAAAAAAGTCCTCGCTATAGGTGAAAATATAGCCTCATATAATGTCCAATAGAGGAGGTGGTCCTTGGATGTTGAGATGGAAAAATTCACGTGTAGAGAGTCCCAATGTATCTACCACATTGTGTGTTTCATATAACATGGGAAATGTCCATCATGGATGCATCCATTACTTCACCGTATTGCAGTCAGGAATATTTTGTGATGTCCTTTGATATTTCATGTTTGGTAAGTGTTGTCACACTGCAGTGTCTTTACTGCAGATAGTCCTACACTTATTCAGACTGTGCCTTTTTGGGTTCTACTAATATAGTTATTACGATCACTGTATTTTTATATATTACAGAGGTTGAATTGATTTACATATCCTTGATATTGATATTGATATGGAAGCCGCAGATTCTACTGCTTAATTTTGATATTGATATGGAAGCCGCAGATTCTACTGCTTAATTTCGATATTGATATGGAAGCCGCAGATTCTACTGCTTAATTTCGATATTGATATGGAAGCCGCAGATTCTACTGCTTAATTTCGATATTGATATGGAAGCCGCAGATTCTACTGCTTAATTTCGATATTGATATGGAAGCCGCAGATTCTACTGCTTAATTTTGCCCTGATGAAGTTCCGTTTGGAACGAAACGGGCCGGATCCATCTACATATTCCTGTAGGCCTGGGCTTCGTTGTTACGTTCAGTCTGTTCATTTAATATAAGCACCCAAAGGATTCCCCTCAGCATTGCCTTCGGGTTCCTAGCAAAGAGTTTGCATGTTGGATCCGCTATTGTTTGTCTGCTGCACATGAGGGACATTTCCCATGCTATATGAAACACACGTTGTGGTGGGTACATTGGGACCACAAAGGGCCGACATACCTCAGGGACCACCTCTCTCTCTGTCAACATCAGTGGGCGCCACGTTCGTCCCAATAAAATCTTCTATACTTACCGGGTCCCAGAGAGGAATCTACAAGGCGTAGAGCTTTTTCAGTCTCTGCTCCAGCTCTGTGGAACTCGTTGCCACCCTACATAAGAGCCATGCGTGACCTACGGTCCTTCATACAAGCTCTTAAGTCATGGCTCTTTAGCAGAGCATTTAACCTGTAACTAAATAATGTCACTGTGCTGTATACGCTCTCTGGTTTTATTGTTTTATTTTATGTTATTGTAAGTCGCCCAGAGCACCTTGGTGGAGGGCAACTAACGAAAGAATAAATGATTGATTGATTGATGATAGATTTTGCCTTACCTGAGGCTGAAGGGGAGCAAAGCCTGCAAACTCATCTTTGTCTATCACAGACGCCACCACCTAAAATCAGAAGGAGGAAGATTGTTTCACTTTCGCCAGTCAGTTATGTCTTGTTCGTTGTAAAATGTCATACAATGGGACCGTTCTTTCCTCTCCCTCCCAGCATTTTCTCTGTTGGTTTCCTTTTTTTTCTGGGTAAGAGAAATTACTACGTTAAAGACTGATTTTATGTATTTATTTATTTACTTGCCATACTTGTATCCCACCCTTCTCTAGCCCTACAGGGGGACTCAAGGCAGCCTACTGCGGCACACACGCCGTGCCTTAACAACAATTACCTAAAAGTTTCAAAAAAAATTGCGACATATTAAAACAGAGTTAAAACAGATTAAAATTAAAACCTTAGGAAGCACGTCATCCAAAGTTCATGGTCTGAGTCACCTCCAAGGTCAAATGGCACAAGATTTCGATTCAAAATACTGCATTGCCCTGGTTACCTTTCCAACTGATAATCTTCCAAGATAATAATGCGAAGTTGAACTCTCTGGCTAAATGTTGTTTGTAGATATTTCCAATATAGAATTATTCCTACTTCAAATTTATTTGAAGCCCCCGATCCATAATTGCGTGTCTTTCCCTTTCTAAATAAAGTTCAAAAATGGTTCCCAGTCCTTTTCGCATTCACTTTGATTCCCCCCCCCCTTGATAGGGTTCCCATACGTCCCGTATTATACGGGACGTCCCTTATTTTGGCCCTTTTTTGGGTGTCCCGTATTTAGGGCTGCTGTCCCTTATTTTTCGCTCCTCCGGACCTGACCTGTCCTTTGGCTGGTGGTCGGAGCAGGAGGGCTCGGGCGACGCCTTTCCCTGTGAGCTCAGCTCACTTCTAGGATATGAGAGGCCAAAGAGGAAAATCAAGCGAGGAGGGAAGGAGGTCTCAACACTTCCGGCTCCCATGCGAACGCTCCCTTGGTGTGTTTTGGAGGGAGCATGCGCACTGGCGCTCCCTAGCTCTTGCAGGTCGCTTGGGAACCCGAAGTGTTGCCTCCCTTTTGCCTTGGTGCCCAGGAAGGAGAGAAGGACGTGGCAAGGTTTGCATTGACGGCGTTTCCCAGGTGGTTCTGGCTTGGAAGGGGACTCATTAAGGCTCATCAATAATGTAATGGGACTTACTTCCCTTGTCCTGTAAACTACATTTCTAGTCATGCAGACTAAGATAGTATTTTAACTATCTTAGTTTGCATTATGTGTATTACGTAGATAATGGGATTTTAACAAGTGCTTTTAAAGTTTGATATGGCGGGGTATAAATAAAGTTGTTTATTATTATTATACCTAACGATGATGATGATGATGATTATTATACCTAGCGTTTGATTTTCAAGTTTTTATTAAGTGTCCCTTATTTTTGCGAAAAATCCCATAAATGTCCCTTATTTCGTCTATAAAAATACGGCAACCCTACCCCTTGAGCATCATTGCCAATGTGTCAATTTCTGTCATTTGCAAAGCTTTAATAATCCACTCTTCAGTTATGAGTGCTTTGGTCTTTTTCCAATGTTGTCTGTCCCCAGGCTTCCAGTATGCGCAGATGAGAAAAGAGAAACCGGAATGTGGTTTGAGGATGTGGTCCTGAAAAGTGCAGTGAGTCCAAAATTACGTAGACTGACTGCACTTCTCAGGACACAACTAAGAACACAACTGATACCCTTCGGTCTGCACATGGAGACATTTGTTGAAGTTAGGGGAATAGGGCCCCATGTGAAAGTGGAGAACCACAAATAACGAAATTGCTATTTTCAAAACTGAGGAAATCCCCTCTAAGAATGTCTAGGTCTTACAACATGACTGTATGGTCAACTTCCACTGGAAGCTGAACAAAGAACTGCACTGAAGAACCTAGAGATAATAGTAATAATAATAATAATAATAATGATCTTTAGTTATACCCCGCCAAGGAGACTCGGGGCGGCTTACATGAGGCCAAGCCCAATGACACATAACAACAACATAACAGCAAATAATACAACAATTTTGACTGAATTATGAGGTCATTAAAGAACTCCAGGAACGCTGAGGAACGCTGAGGAATGTGGAAGGAACAACAAGGGACGCTGGGACGCTGAGAGATGACGAGTGTGTCAGTGTCAGATTATTGCATTTTGAATAGCAATTCATGAGTCAGCACAAGATATATTTTCGCAGTTTGAGATGACCTGCAGTGTGACATGTTTGACACCAGATGGCGCTGTCTCAAGACTGCTAAATGGAACCTTGAGGAATGTCAGTTACAAAGTGACAGTTGGGATTTGTCAGTTGGGATTTAATATCTGTGAGGAAAGGATGTTTAGAAAGGTAGCTGTGATGGCTGTTGTTTTTCGATGTTTTGCCAGTTATTGTTAAATACAATTCAATACAAAGTTATATATTTACCTTGTGAATTGAATGAGAGTTTCATTATTCACTCGAACAGAGACTGGAGTTTTTGGGCCGATGGGGAATTAAACTTCTATATTTCTGTTGCCTATCCGCTGTGACATAAATACTCAACGCCGAAGAGTCAGCTCCCCCTGGTGGCCAGAGTTTGCCTCTGTTCGTCTATATGTTGTATGTGGAAACGGCACGGATTGTCTGCTAAGTATGTGTACCTGTAATCCGCTCTGAGTCCCTTCGGAGTGAGATGAGTGGTATATACATAAAGCATAATAATAATAATAATAATAATAATAAACAATACAATCAATATACTTACACACAAGCAATAACAGTCAGTTTAAAACCAATCTGGGTGGGCCAAATGTAAAATATTAACATTATAAAATACTGGATGCGAACAACGGTAGAATGTAACAGGAAGGTTTTAAAGGATAATGTGGGGCAGACGACCCAACAGGTAATTAAAGTGCTTATGAGGACATTTTGCAAGGAATTGATCACAGCAGGGCGTTATTTGCTTTATTCAGGGAAGGCACATTGGAACAGCCACGTTTTCAGGCTCCTCCTAGGTGTTCTCCAGGAACCCTATCACATTAACATAGGGATTCACCATGCACCATGCATCAGGGCCTGGCAGGGGGAACCCGTCGCCCCTCACCTTGCATTGCCCAGCTTCCTCCTTACCCCATCCCATGGGGTGAAGCATCCGCCACCCGGCTTCCCCCATTGATCCTAATGCAATATGGGAAATCTCCCATGTTCCCATGGCGGTGTACGCCAATCCATCTTCCCTTTTACCACGGAGTCCACCCTGGAAGCAGATTACATTGTAGGATGGGAGCTGACAGGCCTGGATTACCCATAGGGCCAACCTAGGCCATGGCCTAGGGGCGCAAGCCGAGGGGGCACAGATCACAGACCAAAAAAAAATGTTAATTAAAAAACCCTCCATGGCCAGCCCTTGGGAATGGTGGGAGTTGAAGCACAAAGGCCCCGGAGGGAGGGAGGGCCGAGCCTGGTCTCAAGGCAGGACACGCAGGGCAAGGAGCAGCAGCGGCGGCGGCTTTCCTCCTTCCCTCTCTCCCTCCCTCCTCCCTGCTATTCAGCTGGGGGCGGGGCCTCCCCGGGGGGGGCATCACTCCCTCCCCCCTCCTCTCCTAGGCCTGCCTTCCTTGTTTGCTCCATCACCTCCCAGGGTGATGTCACTCCCTCCCTCCCTCCCTGGGATGTGGGGTGGGCGGGGCCAGGAGTGAGTCCTCCGAGCTCGCCTCCTGGCCCCGCCTCCCGCCTTGTGACACCCATCGATCAAAGCTGAAGAGCAGCAGCCGGCCAATCGGGGAGCCTCCCTTCCTCCCGGGTGGACGTGGCTCCACGGACTCAGCCAATAGGAAGGCGAGGGTCTGCTTGGAGGCGGAAGTCCACGGAGGGGGGATCTCCCTGACCCACAGATTGCAACCGAGGAGGAGCAGCAGCCCTGTAGGAGACGGAGACAGGTGGATGTCTCTGTATCTCTATCTCCAGGGAGCCCCCCCAAAAAAGAAGGAAGGAAGCCCCCCCCAGGCCTCTCCCCACTACTCTCCCTCCCTGGGGTGCGGGGATCCTAATCAGCCCCGGCAGATGGCCACCCCGCCACGGCCCTCAAGCCTTACCCCCAAGGTAAGGAAGGAAGGAAAGGCAGGTGCGGCTTGGGCCCCACCTTCCCTTCCCGGATCCCAAACAACAACTTTCAGTGCCGGTAGTAGAGGGGGCGTAATTCCAAAGTGTGGCATAGGGCGCAAAAAGGTGTTAATCCAGGCCTGCGAGCTGGTGGGTTATGTGGCAAAAGTGAAGAGGAATTGGCATACGATAGGCAATTTTGCTCATCTGATGAGCTTGTAGGTGTCTGGCTTCTCCAGCATAACTGGATGACATTAACGAAAATCACACTGGAGGAACTAGAAATTCTTCAAAACATTTTAATCCAATCCATGAAGATTCAAATCTTCAAAATTCAAAACTGCAAATCTAGAGGGACAATTACTGACATTATGGGGGGGAAATGCACTTATTTGCAAATACGTACATTTCAAACATGCAAAAGAACTCCACCATTAACTTGTGGTCTGCCAGAGTGTTTTGCCACTGCACTCTCAGCATTTTTCACCATTAGCTATACTGGCAAAGCCTACTGGAAACCACAGTCTAAGAATATCTGTCTGGCTGTATGATTGGGGAAAATGTGGATGTCATCTATTACAATTGCAAATATCATGGTTGTTTGTTTGTTTGTTTTCCTGAACAGATGGAAACTGTATTACCATCTGAGCGAGCCTTGGTGGAATCTACTAATTCTACTTCTGCTATATAGATGGGCATCTTACCGTAGCTTTCCCCAAGTAGTCTTTCTTCTCCAGCTGCGCCACATGCTTTTCATTTGGCCGAAACAACTTTCCTTCAGGAATCACTATGGGCTCAAATAATCTTTGCTTCTGCAGATACAAAGAAACAACAACAATCCAATGATTTCCTCACAAAACATAGCTTGACAAAACTGTTTCAGCAGTCTTTGTACGATGGGTGTGAAAGAATTGCTACAAACACAAATTGGGCAGGGTCACCAAAAAGTCTCACAAAACACAAAGGCTGGTGAGTAATTAGTGAAAAGTCACACACAATCAATAAAGCATATACTATAAAGGCTGTAATTGATTCGCATATATATGATCAACAATACAAGTAAAGAATGTGTCAATCCATTAACATATGTGGAATTGTACGAGACTTTGGTGAACACTGCATGTATCATTGGAACTTTGGCCTGATTTTGGTATGGGATTATTATGCATTTGCTTCCCTCCATATGTTCCTCTTTGTATTGTTTGTTTGCCTTTTCTCATACACTCTATAGCATTTTTGCTCTCTATGTTGATGTGTATCATGAGGGGGTTGCACCCATGTATTACGATGCCTATCCTGTAATAAATGCATCTTATTTTTAATTCATGAATATTTGAACCTGTGCGTTTGTATAGTTGTTCTCTGCCCAGCACCATTCTCTTGTTGCTTATCCATTAGTTCCCTTTAAGGGTCCTCAGCGTGGTTTATTTTGGCTATAATATATAATGTATGTAATAATTTGGAGTTTGATTCCACCATGAATGTATTACTCCAAGCTGACCTTTGTGAGGGAGTTGCCTCTGACCCCACACCTGTTGCTCCGACCACATTCATTGTGGGCTGGTCCAGTTGCGTGTATTTAACACCAGGGGTCACTGTGCACTGCACTCTCTGGGTCGGCAGGAGTTATGGTGCAATTGGATCACTCTCCCACCGTATAATCATGGTAGGTGTGCCGCCCTCCCCACGCATGTGCTGGCAGTGTAAGGTTCTGTTGTTGCGTATTATTATTGTATTATTGCTTTGCATATAGGATTCTCCTGTGACGCTGCATTTGCATTATATATATTGCCGCTTGAGAAAGCTCCAAGGCGAAACAGATCGAGGCCCCGCAAATATATTCTGTTGCGGCTCTTCCAAGCGTCTTCACTGGCTCCAGTTGAGTATTTTGCACCCCCTGATGAAATATGTAGGAAGCTGGGAATGATGGAAATAAAATTCCCAACTCCACCTTAAAAGGAAAAACACAGCGGCAAGCGGAAGAACTTAGGACACTTGAAGTTTCTTGTTGCAAAGGTTGACTTCAGTTCTTTAATGTTGTAAAATTCATAAAGTATAGTCCAGTCAGCAAAATATATCCACTACAAGATAAATTCTCTTGCTTGGCAGTGCAAAAACACAAACATAGATACAGGAGGTTTTGTTTGCTCACGCTCCGAGACTCACAGATCCTTCTGCTTCAGTAGCTTGCTTCCATGAAGTGGTTCTCCAGAGAAAAACAAAACTACCACAAAACAGTAACAGGAAAATAAACAGAGTCTTCACGTCTTCTTTGTCATTAGCCTTGGCAAAGATATCAGCGTGTCTTTACAAACAAACTTTCTCCTCCTTATCAGCCAAACGCTCAGCCAAACTTTCTTCTTCTTCAATCCCCCCACACATTTAGCACAGTAGAGAGATTTTATAGCAACCAGGAAACCACTCCCCAAACACAGCTCAGCACACAGCTGATTAATTGATTACTCCACAGTGGAAATCTACTCAGATACTACAACAGGTATAAACTGTTCACTTAACTCTTTATTTCCAACACCCCCACCCTTAATGTGGAATTGTACGAGACTTTGGTGAACACTACATGTATCATTGGAACTTTGGCCTGATTTTGGTATGGGGTTATTATGCATTTGCTTCCCTCCATATGTTCCTCTTTGTATTGTTTGTTTGCCTTTTCTCATACACTCTATAGCATTTTTGCTCTCTATGTTGATGTGTATCATGAGGGGGTTGCACCCATGTATTACGATGCCTATCCTGTAATAAATGCATCTTATTTTTAATTCATGAATATTTGAACCTGTGCGTTTGTATAGTTGTTCTCTGCCCAGCACCATTCTCTTGTTGCTTATCAATCCATTAACATAGCCTAAAGGCAATGGGAAACATCACACAGTCTGTAATGTACTTAAAGATACAGGGTAGGTATCCCAAAAGCACTAGAAATAATATCATAAATCTATACATATACAGTAGTAGAAAATAGCACTGGTCTCATATAGGAAATCAGAAGTACATCACAGTATATAATGGCAAAAAGTGGCATTTCATCTCATACATCCAACAATACGGTCATGATTTCCATGCTAGGGGACGCCTAATACACATGAAATAATTGACCAAATAATGCTCCAATGAGCCGCTTAAGTAAGCCCATAAGTCAAACGCCAGAAGCATAAGTCAAAATGTAATGCACTCACAGGTCCATAATCCCCAGAAGTCTACAAAGGTCTCGTGTCTTATGTAAATAATAATAATAACCAGGCATCCAGTTGCACCTGCCAATCATTGTTTGCAGAGCCCAGTTGAGTTTGCTCTGCCCCCTTTCCCAGGGATTTGGGGGATCAAGCCATTTTGTATTCCAGAACTTTCCAGGACTACTCCTGAGAGGATGTGTTTAGAGGGTTTGCTGACCAGGCCCTTGGTCAGGCCATCTTTCAACACCAGTCTGATTATCCCTGGAATTCATACAAAAAGTTCAGCATACTGGAAGGCTGAGCAACGCTGAGGAGTTCCAAGCACTTCCAAACCAGTTTTTTTGGCATCTAGAGCAGGGCTGTCCAACAGGCGGCCCTGGGGCCGTACACGCCCCCCCAGCCCTTTGGCTACGGCCCCTTACCCTCCTGCAATAAATAATATATTTTTAAAATATTTTTCAATTAAAAATATTATTTATTATTATTATTTTTGGTCCCACCCCTTGGCTTTCTATTAGTCGCCTCCTCTTCTCCTGAGGGAGGGGGGCCAATGGGAGGGAGTGACGTCTCTCGGGCCCCGTCCCCTTGGCAGCAAACAGGAAGAGTGACCCGGCCGCATGGGCGCTCCATGTGGCTCGGCAGAGCTCCTTCCTCCTTCTCATCCTCCCTCCATCCCTCCCTTCCCAGGGAGGAGTTATTGCAAGGAAGCATTCAGCGTTATAGTGAGCAACATTTCTTCTCCCCCCCTCCTTCAATTCCACCCTTTCATCCTTCTTCCTTCCCTGCTCCTTCCCTCTCTCTCTTTCTCCTCTCGCCGCTTCCTCCTCCTGCTGCTACGTGCACTCAGAGGCGCTCAGGCCCTCAGCACACTCGCCTCCATCACCCGGCCTTCTCCCCCGCTTCCCTCTCTCTTTCTCCCCCTCCCTTTCCTTCCACTCTTTCCTTCTTTCCTCCGTCCCTCTCTTTCACCTTCTTTCCTTCCACCAACCCACCCACCCTCCCTTTCGTCCTTCCTTTCAACTGTTCTCCCTCCCTCCTTGCCCCTCTTTTACCTTCCTTTCTTCCTTTCCTGCCACCCTTTATCTTTTCTTCCTTCTCACTTTCCCTCCTCCCTTTCCTCCCCTCCATTCCCTTCCATCCTTCTCTTCCACTCCTTCCTTCCTTCTCCTGTCCAGATCCATCATTGTTTGAGTCCACAGTGCTCTCTGGGTGTAGGTGAACTATAACTTCCAAACTCAAGGTCAATTCCCAAGCAAACCCTTTCAGTACTTTCTGTTGGTAATGAGAATTCAATATGCCAGAGAGTTTGGTTCAATTCCATTGTTGCAAGAGTTCAGGATGCTCTTCGATTGTGTTTTAACTATAAATCCCAGAATGTCAAGGTCTATTTTCCCCAAACTCCATCTGTGTTCACATTTGGGCATATTGAGTACTCATGCCAAGTTTGGTCCTGATCCAACATTGTTTGAGTCCACAGTGCTCTCTGGATATGGGTGAACTACAACTCCAAAACTCAATACCCATCAAACTCTTGTAGTATTTTCTCTTGGTTATGGGAGTTTTGTGTGGGAAGTTTGATTCCATTCCATAATTGGTGGAGTTCAGGATGCTCTTTGTGTGGTAACTATAAATCCCAGCAACTACAACTCCCAAATGAGAAAAGCAATTTTTTGACTGATGGTCCCTCCTTGGGTTAGTATTAGAATGTTTTGTGGCCAAATTTGGCAGCAATGTGTCCAGTGGTTTTTGAGTTATGTTAATACTACAAAAGGAGGAGGCAGCCTGCGCAGCTGCCTCCTCCTTTTGGGGCTTCTGCCTCCTCCTTTTGGGGCGGAGCCGGGGGAGGGAAGGGGGTGGGGAGGGGCGGAGCCAGGGGGAGGGAGGGGGGACCCAGGAGAGGGGCGGAGCCAGGGCGGAGGCAGATCCTAAGGCCCCCCAGGTGATCAGTGACCGGAAGTCAGGCCCCCGGTCCGGTAGAAGTTGGACAGCCCTGATCTAGAGGAAGGCTTACTGTCTTCAAGTTTGGCCACCTGACTGAGGCCGAGAGTGTCCCTACCTCGAGGCCATAGAGAGAGAAAAGACTCAGAGAGCTTTTCACCTTCAGCTTCCTGGACCAAAAAAGCAAAGAACTTTAAAGTAAGACAGTTATTATTTTGGGGGATTAAGCAGTGTGCCTGAGTGAAGTTAAATCATGTTATGAACAATAAAGCATTTGGAGTTAAATGAAGTGTCCAGTTTGGTCCTTGAAGCTCTAAGCCTTTAAAGCAGTGGTTCCCAAACTTTTTTGGCCTATCGCCCCCTTTACAGAAAAAAATTTACTCACTGCCCCCCAGAAACTAATTTTTAAAAATTTAATAGCAATTAAATAGAAAGATATATGTATTAATGTTTCTACCTTTTTTGTAAAATATAGTAAAGAAAGATGTAAATTACAAACATTGAATTCCAGAAATAATCACAAAAACAATATGTTTTGGGGGAGTATGCGCAACAGATGATGGGATTTGCAGGACCTTCAGCCAATTCAACTCTGACTTCCACAGACCACTAAGACCCCCATGAATGACAGATCTGGATCAAACTTGGCACACAGAACCTCCATGACCAACAGAAAATACTGGATGGGTTTGGGAAGAATTCACAGTAATAGAATCCTAGGGTTGCAAGAGACCTCCAAGGGTCATCCATTCCAACCTCCTTCTGCCATAAGGGAAAAGCACAATCAAAACACTCCTGACAGATGGTCACTCAGACTCTCAATAATAATAATAATAACAACAACAACAACAACAACATTCTGCGGTTGGAAGAGACCTCCAAGAGCCATTCAGTTCGACTTTCTTCTGCCATAAGGGAAAAGCACAATCAAAACACTCCTGACAGATGGTCACTTCGACCCTGCAAGCCTGCTCATGCCACCGCCCCCTTACAGGGGTTCAGCACCCCCAAAATTCTCCTGAGCCTCCCAGCGCCCCTTTGGATCGCCCCACCGCCCACCAGGGGGCGGTACCACCCACTTTGGGAACCACTGCTTTAGAGGGAGGCAAGAAAGCAATCCCCCGGGATAGAGAGACCACATCCTTGCCTGCTCACAAGGTATTCATAGCCCTGGTGCGCCAGCACAAATCACAATTGCAAAATACATGAAGAGGAATATTACTTCCATATGTGTAACATGGACACTTGACCCCAGTGCCAATCCAGAGCGCAATCTACCCTTGGGCTACTGTGGCAGTGGGAAGGAGTCCTTACCATCCAGCAGTGCCAAACCCGATTTAGTGCCACTGGACAGCCACTCACTACCCTCCTGTTCTCATCATAGTAGTGACTACCAGCCACAAAATGGCTGGTGGCTGTCACTTGTCAACTGGAATGATATAGGTGCCAGAGTGAAGAGGGGAAAGGAGGAATTGTCGCCGTCCCCCCTTCCCCCTTATTCTCCAGTTGTCCTTGCGCCCTAGTCAACATCACTACAGTGATTAGAAAGGAGGGGGACAGTAAGCACCACTTCATGTTCTCATGCCACCTGAGCCCGGGAAAGATGGGATCAGACAGGCCCGGATTATCCATAAGGCCAACCTAGGCCATGGCCTATGGGCACAAGCCGAAAGGGGTGCAATTCACGGACCAAAAAAAAGTTACTTTAAAAATACCCTCCGTGGCCAGCCCTTGGGAATGGCGGGAGTTGAAGCACAAAGGCCCCGGAGGGAGGGAGGGCCGAGCCTGGTCTCAAGGCAGGACACGCAGGGCGAACAGCAGCAGCAGCGGCTTTCCTCCCTTCCTCCCTCCCTCCTCCCCGCTACTCAGCCGGGGGTGGGGCCTCCCAGGGGGACATCACTCCCCCCCCTCCTCCTCCGCCAGGCCCGCCTTCCTTGTTTGCTCCTTCCCTCCCTCCCTCCCTCCCTGGGAGGCGGGGAGTGGGCGGGGCCAGGAGTGAGTCCTCCGAGCTTGCTGGCCCAGCCTCCCGCCTTGTGACACCCATCGATCAAAGCTGAAGAGCGGCAGCCGGCCAATCGGGGAGCCTCCCTCCCTCCCGGGCTGGCGTGGCTCTGCGGACTTGGCCAATAGGAAGGCGAGGGCCTGCTTGGAGGCAGAAGTCCACGGAGGGGGGTTCTCCCTGAGCCACAGATTGCAACGGAGGAGGAGCAGCGGCCCTGAAGGAGACAGAGGCGGGTTGGTGTCTCTCTATCTCCAGGGAGGCCCCCCCCCCGGAAGCCCCCCCCCCCGAAGGAAGGAAGGCTCCCCAGGCCTCTCCCCACTACTCTCCCTCCCTGGGGCACGGGGATCCTAATCACCCCCGGCAGATGCCCCCCCCCCCTCGGCCCCCAAGCCCCCGGGTGAGGAAGGAAGGAAGGAAAGGCAGGCGTGGCTTGGGCCCCACCCTCCCTTCCCGGATCCCAAACAACAACTTTCAGTGCCAGTCAGGCATGTAGCCGGGGGCTAGGGGCTTCAGCCCCCCCGAAATTCTCAGGGTGGTCCGCGAAAAGGCCTTACTGGTACATTATTTAAACTGTTATGTTTATTTATATCATGATATGATCACCATACTCATTATATCCCACATTAATGGGGTTATTGGGATAACAATACAAAAGGTTTGCTAGGGTAGACCCTCTTCCACCCAGTCTCAGCCCCCGAACCAAACTCAGCCCCCCGAATAAAAATCCTGGCTATGGCCCTGGTGCCAGTAGTAGAGGGGGCGTAATTCCAAAGTGTGGCCTAGGGCACAAAAAGTTGTTGATCCGGAACTGATCCAACTGTTTGCAGACCACTGGCCAGGTTTACTCTGAAATCTCAGGGAAACTTCAGAGCAACCTGCAACGTTTCTTAACATGGTTTATCTTGGAACTAATTCACACACACACAGACCCTGCAGAGGTGTAGCTGTGAACACGGTTGATGCTTCTTGGCGATATACTTGCACTGAAATCCAAGGCCTTCTTAGAATTCCAGGCTGGTCATCATAAAATCCCACTATATTCTTGAATATAGTTCTCTCAAATGCTACATGAATGCTCCAAAGTTATCATAAGACTAGTTTTTCCTATATTTACATTCTACATTTTCTTACAAGGAGAGATGCCATGGCCTTATCTATTTTGCTGTGTCGCGGTCCAGTCTTCAATTTCTCTGCTTTTGTCAGATGCTCCTCGGCCTTTTTCCAGTCATCCAACTTGGCATAGGCAAGGGCTATATTGTACAACACCTATTGAACAAAGAACAGGAGGATTGGTAGGGCATGGCCATATTTATCCATTTCGTGCCAAATTAAGATAATAGGTAGAGCTTTTTTCTTTAACCAGAATGACCTGAGTTCAAATCTATTTATTTTTTTTATTTAACATTTTTGTACCCCAGTCTACTCAACCTCAACAGAGGAACTCAGACCGGCATCACATACTAAACCAGGGCTGTTCAACTGGCGGCCCCGGGGCCGGATCCGGCCCGTAGCCTGTTGGACACGGCCCCAGCTATGCCCTCAGCCGCCATTTTTAAATTTTTTTTTAAACGAATTTTTTTAAAAAAATGGCGGCTGGGGGGGGGAGGGGAGGTGGGGCAGGGAGGAGGAAGAGAGCTAGCTCCTCCCTTTTCGCCCCGCCTCCGTACCTAGGGGCGGGAGCCGCGATAAAGGGCAGAAGGCGGCGCCAATGGCAGCGCGTCACAGGCCTGGCATGGCGCTGCCTTTGCCCGCCTCCCCTCCTTTCGGCGGCTCCCCCGCCCTAGGAAGGGAGGGGGCGCCAAAAAGGAGGAGTAGGCGGTGCCAAGGGCGGTGCGTCATGCCAGGCCTGTGACGCACTGCCGTTGGCGCCACCTTCTGCCCTTTTTCGGCGGCTTTAGGAGGGGCGGGGCCTGGGCTGGGGTGGGGGGCTGGGGCGAGGCCTGGGGCGGGCCGAGCGGCCCCCGAGGTAATCAGTGACCTCTATTCCGGCCCTGGACCCGGTGAAGTTGGACAGCCCTGTACTAAACTATGAAGTTTTAGTATGTGATGTTAACTCTCTGTTTCGGCATACCATATTTCATCACATAACAGTAATATTGTTTCCTTTTTATAGATTTTCTATGTGACAAAAATGTGCTTTATTCTCTGGTTTCTATTTTTAAAATAAATAAATAAATACAATGCCATACTTCTGAAAGGGAAGAAGGAGGGATGATCCAGCCTCAAACAACACCTCTGTTTCTGTTTGTTTGTTTGTTTGTTTGGGCCGGGGAGATAGCATAGCGGTAACAGCAGCTGTGCTAGCAATCTGAAGATTGCAAATTCGAATACCGGGTTGGTTTGGACACCCAGCTGTGAGCCCTGTGCACTGTTCACCCAACAGTTCGAAAACAGCTCAGCTGTAATTAGATAAAACTGGGAACCGCCTAGCGGGGAAGGATTTTTCAAAGGACTTACAACGCCTAAATAAAAAGTAAGATTGGCTGTCAGAAGGTGGAATGCGGAAAAAACAGAGGCTCTCTGTCACGAGGATGAAGCAACAGCACCCCCTTGTGACGTGATGACGGAATGACGTAATGGAACAACCACACCCTGTGACGCACCCTGTGACGCAGCCTGAAGAAAAATCCTTTTAAAATTGTACTTGTCATATGTTTCTATGTTGTATGTAATTGTATGTGGATCCGGCAGGGGCTGTCTGCCGTATGTGTGATGTAATCCTTTGGGGTGAGAAGAGCGGAATATAAATAAAGTATATTATTATATTACTGCAGAGACATTTGGGGCTGATTTCCCCACCTTTCCTTCCTTTTCCAATGGCAATGCAGTTTAAAAACTATAAAATGAGGGTGTCTGAAGCTTCACTCTTCTCTCCTTCCTCCTAGACAAGGTAATACAAAAAACCTGAAACGGGGGTCTCTGGAACTCAGATCTTTCCTCCTTCTTTCTTTCTTTCTTTCTTTCTTTCTTTCTCCAAATAACTCCATTCTAGGTTTTGTAAATTGTCTTGCCTCGGAAAAAGGGGGGAAGGAGGCAGAAGAAAAGAGTGGAGCTTCAGAGACCTCCATTCAGTAGTTTCAGACCACCTTACCTTCAGAGAAACAACAAAGGGAGAATCAGACCCCAGTGGATCTGTGACTATTATGTGAGGAACACAAAAATACCAAATTTACCTCCCAAAAATTACGGGTATGAGTACTATGTGATGGTGAATATTATTCAGTGAAATACAGTATCTACATCACAGGACTGCTATAAAAGCAAAAGTGCATAACCTCTACTTATGGTCAGGCCCAGATTAACTCCTTTTGGCGTCCTAGGCCACACTTTGGAAGCCCCGCCCTGGGGCCGCTGCGGGGCACGTGCGGCACCGACCCCGGGGGCAGGGCTTCCCTCCGCCTCTTCCTCCTCCTCTCCGCGACCGCCTTCCTTCAGTCAAGGAAGGCGGTAGCGGGGAGGAGGAGGAAGGGAAGCCCCGCCCCCGGGGCACTGCTGGGCATGCACGGCAGCGGTCCCGAGGGCGAGGCTTTCCTCCACCTCCTCACCGTGACTGCCTTCCTTCAGTCAAGGAAGGCAGTTGCGGGAGGAGGAGGAAGAAGTCCCGCCCGCGGGGCACTGCTGGGCATCTTGCAGCGGCCCCCGGGGCGGGGCTTCCTCCGCCTCTTCCTCCTCCTCACCGTGACTGCCTTCCTTCAGTCAAGGAGGGCGGTTGCGGGAGGAGGAGGAGGAGGAAGGGCAGCCTGCCCCAGCGGCGATGCTGGGCATGCGCGGCAGCGGCCCCGAGGGCAGGGCTTCCCTCCGTGTCTTCCTCCTTCTCACTGCGACCACCTTCCTTCAGTCAAGGAAGGCGGTCGCGGGGAGGAGGAGGAAGGGAAGCCCCGCCTCTGGGGTGCTGCTGGGCATGCGCGGCAGCGTCCCCGGGGGTGGGGCTTCCCTCCATCTCTTCCTCGCCCTGCCCTCCTTGCTTGGGCACAAGGAGGATGAGGCGGAGGGAAGCCCCGTCCCCAGGGCTGCTGGCGGCCATGCGTGCACAGCAGGAGGACGCCTCTGCCTCCTTCGACATGTTCCTGGGTGCTGCGCATGGCCGACAGCGGGCAGCCCCGGGGGCTTCCCTTCTTTCCTTCTCCTCCTCAGGAGGAGGAAGGAAAGGAAGCCCCCGGGGCCGCTGCCGGCCATGCGCGGCACCCAGGAACATGGCGGAGGAGGCAGATGCGCCTTCCTGCCGTACGCGCACGCCCACCAGCGGCCCCAGGGGCAGGGCTTCCCTCCACCTCATCCTCCTCACGCCCTCCTTCCTTGACAAGGGGGCGGGCGATGGCGAGGGGGGGCAGCCATCCCTCCTCCCCGCCCCCTCACAGCTCTCCCCCTGCCCTCCCGAGAGAGAGAGAGAGAGAGAGAGAGAGAGAGAGAGAGAGAGAGAGAGTCATCATGCCGCACATTGCGGTTTTGTTTGAACTTTTTTTTTGGTCCTTGATCTGCCCCCCCTAGGCCTGCGCCCATATGCAATAGCCTAGTGTGGCCTTATGGGTAATCCGGGCCTGCTTATGGTACCTTAGACCGAAGACACAC
Source organism: Anolis apletophallus (assembly GCA_030556195.1). Taxonomy (NCBI): domain Eukaryota; kingdom Metazoa; phylum Chordata; class Lepidosauria; order Squamata; family Anolidae; genus Anolis; species Anolis apletophallus. The sequence continues at coordinate 149,797,155 of JARBWK010000005.1, read as the reverse complement.
ATGTAAATATATATGCTTGGAATTGCAGTGTGCAGTTTCAAGCATATACTTTTCACCTGCTTCTCGTGGTACTAAACAAGCCCAGAACTCACCTCACAAGCAAGCAGCTTAAACTGCAGGCCTAGGATCTTGTAGTCTATTAGGTTGTTCCCACGTAGTTGAGCCAAAGCTTCGTTTAAGTCATTAATTGATGACTCATAACTAGAAAGCAAAGAAAGGAAATAATACTTCAGGCAAGTCTCCGTTAACAAAACCTCTGAAAAAGAAACCCAATTTTACAAAGCCCTGCTGAGTCCTCATTCACCTACTCATTCTCCAACTAGGACTAGTGGATTTCTCTAGTAGCATAAATATGTGAATTCAGGCAGAAAAGGGGCAGCGAGCGCAATCTACTCACTAGTGCAGGGGTGCCCACACTTTTTCAGCATGCGAGCTACTTATAATAAAACCAAGTCAGAAAGATCTACCTACCTCCTCAAGGATGGGGAGGGGCTTGCTGTGGCCTGGCTTGCTGTGGCCTGGCCAGGCAGTGCCCCTCTGGCTCGCAGCTCTAGCTCCCAGCAGCTTCTCCAGGCTTGAGGATGACAATGCCAAACCAGTGGTGGCATAGCTATGCCACCACTGGCTTGGCACTGCCATCCTCAAGCCTGGAGAAGCTGCTGGTAGAGCGGAAGCCAGAGGGGGCGGAGCCAGGCTGCACCAAGCCCCTCCCCCTCCCCGCTGGCTTTGGAGCTCCCAGCAGCTTCTCCAGGCTTGAGGATGGCAATGCCAAGCCAGTGGTGGCATAGCTAGCATAAGGCGGGCTTGGCACTGCCATCCTCAAGCCTGGAGAAGCTGCTGCAGAGCTGAAGCCAGAGGGTGGAGCCAGGCTGCGCCAAGCCCCTCCCCTCCCCTCTGGCTTCCGCTCTATGCAGCTTCTCCAGGCTTGAGGATGACAATCCCAAGCCAGTGGTGGTATAGCTAGCACAAGGCTGGCTTGGCCCTGCCCTCCTCAAGCCTGGAGAAGCTGCTGGTAGAGCGGAAGCCAGAGGGGGGTGGAGCCAGGCTGCGCCAAGCCCCTCCCCTCCCCACTGGCTTTGGAGCTCCCAGCAGCTTCTCCAGGCTTGAGGATGGCAATGCCAAGCCAGTGGTGGCATAGCTAGCACAAGGCTGGCTTGGCACTGCCATCCTCAAGCCTGTAGAAGCTGCTGGTAGAGCTGAAGCCAGAGGGAGGCGGAGCCAGGAAGTGCCAAGCCCCTCCCCCTCCCCACTGACTTTGGAGCTCCCAGCAGCTTCTCCAGGCTTGAGGATGGCAGTCCCAAGCCAGTGGTGGCATAGCTAGCACAAGGCTGGCTTGGCCCTGCCCTCCTCCAGCCTGGAGAAGCTGCTGGAAGAGCGGAAGCCAGAGGGGGGTGGAGCCAGGCTGCGCCAAGCCCCGCCCCCTCCCCTCTGGCTTCCGCTCTACCAGCAGCTTCTCCAGGCTTGAGGATGGCAGTCCCAAGCCAGTGGTGGCATAGCTAGCACAAGGCTGGCTTGGCCCTGCCCTCCTCAAGCCTGGAGAAGCTGCTGGGAGTGTCGAAGCCAAGGGAGAGGGCGGGGCTTGGTGCGGCCTGGCTCTGCCCCCCTCTGAGAAGCGCCCCATCCGGCTGGGATCGACCTCCTTCGGTCCCGGGATTGACTGGTCGATTGCGATCGACTTCCTGGGCAGCCCTGCACTAGTGCTACAAAAAATTAGACCTACAAATGTGGCCGCCAAAATGGAAATCACAAGAAAACCTCTGAGGATGCTTGCCATAGATGCAGGCAAAACATCAGGAGAGAATGTCTCTAGAACATGGCCATATAGCCCGAAAAGACCTACAACAACCTGATTCCAGCCATGAAAGCCTTCGACAATACAAATCACAAGAAAAGTCTCGCTAGAAGGAATGGTGAGGGAATATAGCATTAAACAATTACTTGGACAAGAAAATTGGCCACATTAGATTCCCAATTCTTTTGAGAAAGAAACACATACACACAAGAATAACTTTCATGGATTTGTGTGAGCAGCTATGTCTCTCTCTGCATTAAAAACAACAACAACAACACTGGGCAAATGTGTTTGAGCTGTATAATTTATATGGATCTGAGATAGGGTTGCCACTTTTTTGATATAAGAAATTATTATTATTACACTTTATTTATATTCCGCTCAGAGCGGATTACAGGTACACATACTTAACAGACAATCCCTGCCATTTCCACATACACACATATAGACGAGCAGAGGCAAACTCTGGCCACCAGGGGGAGCTGACACACTCCTCATCTCTCAGCCTTCCCAGCGTCCCCTGTTGTTCCTTCCGCATTCCTCAGCGTTCCTGGAGTTCTTTAGTGGCCTCATAATTCAGTCAAAATTTGCCTTCCCACCTAATGTGGTACCTTTATCTCCTACTTGACAGATGCAACTGTCTTTCGAGCTGCAAAGGTTGGCAGCAGGCTACACTTAAAGGTCGAGCACCCACCTCGACCCGGGCAGGCCTCGAACTCATGACTTACTGGTCAGAGAGATCTTATGCAGCTGACACTTAGCCAGCTGCACCACATTCCCAGAAATAAGGGACATTTACCTAAAAATACGGGATTTTTCGCAAAAATAAGGGGCACTTCATAAAAATTTGAAAATTGGTGTCGTCCTGCTCTCAGCTCAGCCTTGTGGTGTCTCTGCTGCTGTCGCCTCTCTCACATACACATGCTCCGTGGTGGCCTGCCCTCATTGGCTGACCTGAGCGGAGTCCGCCATAGGGCGGGGGCAGGCCAGGAAGAAGGTGGATGCTGGCCTGGTGGCGCAGCAAGGCGCCACATGTGGCTGGGCAGGCACGCCGCAGCTGGGGCTGCTCTGCTGCCTGCCGTGCCTGCGAGTGAGTGCGAGGCGGGCGAGCGCAAGCGCCACAGAGAAGCTGCTGGCGATGCGGTGGCGCTCACTGCTGGCCCGGCCTCGCCTCCTGCTGCTACCTGTCCTGTCCTGTCAATATGGGACACTATGGGACATGAAATTCAGCGCAAAAATACGGGACATCCCGTATAATACGGGACAGGTGGCAACCCTAATCTGAGAATCTCATTTCTGCTGGTACATGCTGGTTGATACCAACATAAGGTTTGCAAAGTAGGAAACTAAAACATAGCACTGTTCTAACAGATGAACAACAGAGTAAGAAAACATTCCGCTACTTTAAAAAGATGCCCAATATGTTACAACTCACTTTTCCATCTGGTACGCCACAATTCCTCGTTGGAAATATGCCACTGCTAAGTGTCTGTCATTGTTGGTGCTCCTGGTAAAGGCCTGAAGGAAACAAAAATAATACCTCTTGCAAAGTATTATAGATAAAGCAGTTTGGGTCTGCAGGTGGGTATTAGGGGAGGCTATGGCAGTGTTTCCCAACCTTTTTTGAGCCGCGGCACACTTTTAACATTAAAAAAATCTGGGGCACACCACCAACCAAAATGACACTTTAACACAGTAAAGAATGGCTGGCGATGGTGGCCTGCTGGGAGCAGCTGCTGGGAGTGCCGAAGCCAGGGGAGGAGCCAGGCCACACCATGCCCTGCCCCCTCCCCCTGGCTTCAGTTCTCCCACAGCTTCGCCAGCCTTGAGGGGGCAGTGCCAAGCCAGCATTGTGCTGGCTCTGCCACCGCTGGCTTGGCACTGCCCCCTCAAGGCTGGCAAAGCTGTGGGAGCGCTGAAGCTGGGGGAAGGGGCGGAGCCAGGCCGCACCATGCCCCGCCCCCTCCCCCGGCTTCAGTTCTCCCACAGCTTCGCCAGCTTTGAGGAGGCAAGCCAGCATTGTGCTGGCTCTGCCACCGCTGGCTTGGCACTGCCCCCTCAAGGCTGGCGATGCTGTGGGAGTGCTAAAGCTGGGGGGAGGGGGCGGAGACAGGCTGTGTCATGCCCTCCCTTCCCCTGGCTTCAGCTCTCTCACAGAGGAGGAGCATGAGCGGTGGACGGGCTTCAGTAGGCGGGGCTCCTCCTCCGCACGGCTTCAACAAGCAAGGGGCGAGACTCATGGCGGGAGTCATGGCAGATTGGAGGCTGGTTGGGGAAACGATCAAGGAGGCGGTGCCCGGTCCCTTCTTCTTTTTCTTCGCCGCCGCCCGTCCCTTCCTCCTCCTCTCCCAAGCAGCAGGAGTTCGGCAGGAGGCGGGGGGAAGGAAGGGGGGGCAGAGAGCTTTTCTCGCGGCACGCCTTATGATCGCTCACGGCACACTAGTGTGCCACGGCACACTGGTTGAGAAACACTGGGCTATGGCATATGTTTGAATGCAAAAAATTCCTTACATGTAGCAAACTAGCAGATCAAGTAAAGACTGCATTAATTTGTTCATCCCTATCTAAATTTACAACATATAGAGATATTTTTAGGTTTTGGAGAAGTATTCCTGGTTACATCTCGTATAGATTACTGCAACGCCCTCTACGTGGGACTGCCTTTGAAGACTGCTCGGAAGCTTCAACTGGTCCAACGGACAGCAGCCAGGTTGATAACACGAGCGGCACTCAGGGAGCGCACAACACCTCTGTTGCGCCAGCTCCACTGGCTACCAGTTTGCTACCGGGCACAATTCAAAGTGCTGGCTTTGGCCTTTAAAGCCCTTAACGGTTCTGGTCCAACTTACATGTCCGAACACATCTCTTCCTATGCACCTTCAAGATGCTTAAGATCATCCGGACATGTCCTGCTCTCGGTCCCGCCTGCTCTGTAGGCGCGATTGGTGGGGACGAGAGACAGGGCCTTTTCAGTGGTGGCTCCTCGGCTTTGGAGCGCCCTTCCTAATGACATCAGATCGGCCCCCTCCCTCCTGACATTTCGCACGAAGGTTAAGACCTAGCTATTTGACCGGGCATTTGCAGATGTAGTATGATTGTCAAATTGAGACCTAAGGAACGACGACGATGCAATTGGACGTCGATTTAATTAATGAGACGCTGATATTGTGTTTTTAACGTTGAATGCTAATTTGTATATGTTGGAATTGTATTGTATTGATAATTGTTGATATGTTTGTCTTGAGCAGTTTTTGCTGTTGTACACCGCCTCGAGTCGCCTTTGGGCTGAGAGAGGCGGTCTAGAAGCAAAGTAAATAAATAAATAAATATTCCCTTTCATCTTAAAATGGTAGTATCCAGTATTTTAATTCTGTGTAATGTGTTTGAGTATATATTTATGAATAGTGTTGTTTTATTACTAGTTGTTCTAAAGCAGTGCTTCCCAACCAGTGTGCCGTGGCACACTAGTGTGCCGTGAGCTATCATCAGGTGTGCCGTGGGAAATTGGACCCTCCAATACCCTTTCTTCCCCCTCCTGCCGAACACTTTTTCTTCTCCACTTGGGCTCCCTTCTTCCCAGTCCTGCTCTGCTCGCTTTGCCGCGCTTTGCTCTGGGGCGAGTCTGCGCAGTAGCGCCCGCATGGGTCACGGCTTCCTCCCTCCCCCCCCCGAACACACTCACGCCGCCTCCTCAGATCAAAATGGCGGCAGAAGAGGCACTGTAGAAGAAAAAGTAAGTGTTCGGCAGGAGGGGGAAGAAAGGGTGTGAAGGGGGAGGAAGAGGTCTCTGTCAAACGCTGGCATGGGCAAACTTGGACCTTCCAGATGTTTTGGACTCCAACTCCCACCATTCCTAGCAGACTCAGGCCCCTTTCCTCCCTCCCCCCCCCCCCCCAGCCACTTAAGCAGGAAAGGGCCTCAGGCTGCTAGGAATGGTGGGAGTTGAAGTCCAAAGCACTCAGAGGGCCAAAGTTTTCCCATGCCTGTTTTAGGGACCTTAAAGTGGTGAGCCTTCTTCCAACATTGTAATTCTGGATAGAAAACAAACAACAACATAACATAACATTGTTTGAGTCTACAGTGCTCTCTGGGTGTAGGTGAACTACAACTTCCAAACTCAAGGTCAATTCCCAAGCAAACCCTTTCAGTACTTTCTGTTGGTAATGAGAGTTCAATATGCCAAGTTTGGTTCAATTCCGAGTTCAGGATGCTCTTTGATTGTGTGTTAACTATAAATCCCAGAAACTGTAACTCCCAAATGTCAAGGTCTATTTTCCCCAAACTCCATCTGTGTTCACATTTGGGCATATTGAGTATTCATGCCAAGTTTGGTCCTGATCCAACATTGTTTCTGTCCACAGTGCTCTCTGGATATAGGTGAACTACAACTCCAAAACTCAAGGTCAATGCCCACTAAAACACAGAGAGAGACTGACAGCTGTTGAGCAAGACCTTCATGTGTGTCTTTCTGCCATTCCTGCCAGGATATCTATGTTGTGTTCATTGAAACAGGCCCAGGTTTCACACTGAGTGTATAAATACATTTTAAAACATATTAACTATATGTATTACTGTGTTAGAGTGTCATTTTGTGTCATTTTGATTTTTGGTGTGCCCCAGGATTTTCTCAATGTAAAAAATGGCCGCGGCTGAAAAATGGTTGAAAAGCACTGCTCTATATCCACTGTACTCCTTCTACACCAGTGGTTCTCAACCTTTCTAATGCCGTGACCCCTAAATAAGATTTCTCATGTTGTGGTGACCCCCAACCATATTTTTGTTGCTACTTCATAAATAATTTTGCTACTCTTACGAATTCTAATGACTATCTAATATGCAGGGTGTATTTTCATTGTTACAAATTGAACATAATTAAAGCATAGTGATTAATCACAAAAACAATGTTTGGGGGAGTATGGACAATGGATGATGGGATTTGCAATATATTCAACCAATTCAGCTCTGACTTCCACAGACCACGGAGACCCCCACGAATTATAGCCCTGGACCAAACTTGGCACACAGAACTCCCATGACCTACAGAAAATACTGGAATTGAACAAGCTTGGCATACAGAAATCCCATAATCAACAGTGGAGAGTTTTGGGGTTATTTTCTTGGCATTTGGGAGTTGTTGGGATTAATAGTTCCCTGCCATCAAAGAGCATTCTGAACTACAACAATAGAATTGAAACAAACTTGGCATACAGAACTCCCATGATGAACAGAAAATACTGGAGAGGCTTGGGGAAAACAGACCTTGGTATTTGAGAGTTACTGGGATGTATAGTTCTCCTGCCATTAAAGAGCATTCTGAACTCATGCAGCCATGGAATTGACTCAAACTTGGCATATAGAACTCCCATCATCAACAGAAAATACTGGAGAGACTTGGGAGAAGCTGAGGAAATTGGGGAGGTAAAGTAGAGCAGTTGGAAAAGATTGGAATGGGGAAAGGAAGACTGCATAATGAGCAAGACGGGGGTGCAAAGGAGAGCCTGGAATGATGAAAAGATTGAAGTGGCAAGGGGCAAGTGGGATAGATTGAGGTGGTGGGGAAGGGGGGGGTGGAAAAGTGGGAAAGACTGGGGTGAGAAACAAGATGAGAAAGTGTGAAACTAGTAGGGAAAGGGGCAAGACTGAAATAGAAACTGGGAAAGGCTGGAGTGGAAAGGAAGCTGGAATAGTGGGAGAGAGGGGCTGGGTATAGTAAAGACTGGGGAAGCTAGAAAAATGAAAGACACGAGTGGGAAAGGGGTGCTGGAAAATATGGGGGAAACTGGAGTAGGAAGGGAGGAAGTGAGAAGGACTGGGGAGAGGAAGGTGCGCGAGCGACCCAAAAGAAGGCAACCAAGCCAGGCACCTCCCCCCCCCCCTTCCCCTCCTTCCAACCTCTCGCCGTGGCTCCTTTTCTCTCTCCCTCAACCCGGTCAAAAGGGGGGGGGGATGCTAGGAGGAGGAGCCCAAGCTCTTTCCTTCTTCACGTGAGTGCCCTCCTTTGCCTCTCTCAACCCTCCTCGGTTCCCCTTCATTATTTTCTCCCTCTTTCCACATCCAAACCTTTCTTTCTTCGCTGCCTGCCTTCCCTCCTTCCTCCCTTCGATTTGTGCCATTTAGTTTGAGGGTTTCAGAGGTGAAACTGACAAAGACATGCCAGCCACGGGTCGGCAGTCCTCTTTTCGGGTCTGAGGCCAGGCAGCATGTTGGGGATAAACAGCCTTGTGTCCTTTTAATTCCCCCCCCCCCCCCCGTTTCCTCCTCCTCCTCCTGTGTGTGTTAAGAGAGAGAGAAAGCGAGGCAGTGTGTGTTTCCCTCTCCCTGCCTTTGGGCTCCTCTTTTCCCGGTCCCCTTCCTGGGGAAGAGAAAGGGGAGAGATAGATCCACAAGGGAAAAGGAGGCTCTCTTCTGGTTTTTATACGAGGGTTCTTCTGCTGTGTTTTTGCAGAGAGAGATCTCTGGCTAAAACGTTGCAGCTCTGGGCTGAAGAGAAAAAGGAGGAGGAGGAGGGTGAAGCGAGAGTTTAGGCAGAGCTCGGAGGCGGTGGAGAGGGAGAAAGGCAGGGAGATGGGGGTCCCAGCAGAGCAGAGCAAAGAGGAGACGGCACTCAGAGTTGCTGCTGCTGCTGCTTCCCCTCGCTTGGAGAGGCAGCGGAAGGTCAAATGGCGAGGCCGAGGCAGCTGTTTGCACACAAAAGCAACGCAAGGACAGCCTCGGCCCCCGTTTCCACACCTCCTGGGTTCTTTGCTAACTTTTGGAGCAGGGCTCGTTGAAGGATGGAACTGCTTGTGTGTCAAAGCCCTGGTTAGTTACCTGTGGTTCACTGGGGAAGGGGAAGGAGGCTGAAGGAATAGCGCGCGGGACAGGAGGCGAGAACAGAGGGTGCGTCTTCTCCCCCCCCCCCTGCCTTTTTCCTCCAAAACTACTCCCCCTGACTACCCACAGATCGGTGGGAAAAGCAGCAGAAGGAGCCTACCAGGAATGCCATTTGGCCGGCTGCAGCGGAGTCGGCCGCGAGGGTCGGCAGCCATTTTAGAGGGGTGGGGCCAGCCAAGGGGCTTCACGACCCCGAAAATGACCAAACGACCCCCTGGGGTCGCGAATTTCAGGTTGAGAACCACTGTTCTACACAGTCATATAATCCAGATTATTGAAGCAGATAATCCATATTATCACACTGCCATATAAAGTCCATATTATCTGCTTTGAAGTGGGTTATATGAGTCTACACTGCCATATAATCCAGTTCAAGGCAGATAATTTGGATTTTATAAGGTAGTGTAGAAGGGGCCCCAGATAACAAAATCTCCATATGCTCCAGTTCCAGTATATACAATGGTGTCGTAAAAATGGTGTCCCTCCTTTAACAAATTGTTGCTAGAGAGAGCCTGAGGTTCTGTGAAATAGCAGGAGGTGACAACAAGGAATGTCAACTGAACGCAATGTTCGTTGCACAGCAAAATCAAGGCTTGCCCTTTTGGAATTTTTCTCTGAATATTTTCAAGCCATGGTTGATTGAATCCATGCCTGTGGATACAGAGAGCCAACGGTGTACTATTTAGATCAGGGGTGCTCAGAATGGTGATCGGGATCACCAGGGTGATCTTTGGGCCTCATCCTGGTGATCTTCAGGCCCCTGACCAGGTTTTTTGCTGTTGGTCCTCTTCACGCGCCCCTGCACGCTGCAAAGAAGTCCTCCGTTGTTGCTCCTCCCGCTCCCTGCTCGCGCGCCGCCTCCAAAAGCTCCAGAGTCCAAGAGGCAGAATGGGCCCCCTCTTTTGGATTCCTCCTCCTCCCTCCGTCCTTCTCCAGCCACTCAGAGTTGTAGGAGACCAAAGGGGGTGGGCCTGGATGACGCGATGCATGGCTGGCCCCGCAGAAGCGCCCATTCTGCCTCTCTGACTTCTCGTGAGTTCTTGGAGGCGGCACGCATGCTGGCGGCGTGGAAATAGGAGCAACGACGGAGGAGAAGAAGAAGGACGCTTTGGGGTCATTTCCTTACCGCATCTCAAAGGTCGGTCTGTTTACTTTGGGGTGGGTGCTTGATTGTTCTGTGGCATGTCTCTTTGTTTATTTTAATGTTTAAAAATGGCCTTTTAGCTCCAAAGCCTCTCTGCTTGCTTTGTTCCTTGAGAAATATACTGTTGGGAATATGGAAATGTGGGAGAAATGGGGTGGTTGGATGTATTTTTGCATGGCCCTTTGTTTACCTTGCTGAGTATTAAATGGCCTTGCAGTTCAACAGCCTCTCTTCTTACTTTCTGGCTGATAATATGTGTGGTAATATGGCAGTGTGGGAGAAATGGGGTGGTTGGATGTATTTTTATGCTCTGTTTTATATTGTTGTTATTAAATTGAAATGTTGATGTTTATAACTTCATTTTATGTAAACTGCCCGAGCCTGCTGGAAGGAGCGGTACATAAAATGAATAATAATAATAAATAAATAAATAAATAAGAAAATAGTTATACGTTTTACATTTCTGGGTAGGTGATCTTTGGGACTTGGTTTTTTAATCAGTAGCTCCCATGCTGAAAAAGTGTGAGCACCCCTGATTTAGATATTTGACCCTTCTGGTAATAGCCCTAAACCAGGGGTGCTCACACTTTTTCAGCATGGGAGCTACTGATTAAAAAACCAAGTCCCAAAGATCACCTGAAAATGTAAAACATTATAACTATTTTCTTATATTTATTTATTTATATTTATTATTTTTTTGTACCGCTCCTTCCAGCAGGCTCAACAGTTTAAAATGAAGTTATAAAACATCAACATTTCAATTTAATAACAACAATATAAAACAGGCATCGCCACCCATTTCTCCCCACTGCCTATTACCACGCATATTATCAGCCAGAAAGTAAGGAAGGCTGAACTGCAAGGCCATTGCTCAGCAGGTAAACAGGGCATGCATAAATACATCCAACCACCCATTTCTCCCACATTGCATATTAGCCACACAAGTAAGAAGAGTAAGAGGCTTTTGAACTGCAAGGCCATTTAATGCCCTCAGCAAGGTAAACAAAGGGGCATGCAAAAATACATCCAACCACCCCATTTCTCCCACACTGCCATATTACCACACATATTATCAGCCAGAAAGTAAGAAGAGAGGCTTTTGAACTGCAAGGCCATTTAATACTCAGCAAGGTAAACAAGGGGCATGCAAAAATACATCCAACCACTCCATTTCTCCCACATTTCCATATTACCACACATATTATCAGCCAGAAAGTAAGAAGAGGCTTTTGAACTGCAAGGCCATTTAATACTCAGCAAGGTAAACAAAGGGGCATGCAAAAATACATCCAACCACCCCATTTCTCCCACACTGCCATATTACCACACATATTATCAGCCAGAGAAAGAAGAGAGGCTTTTGAACTGCAAGGCCATTTAATACTCAGCAAGGTAAACAAAGGGGCATGCAAAAATACATCCAACCACCCCATTTCTCCCACATTTCCATATTCCCCAACATATATTTCTCAAGGAACAAAGCAAGCAGAGAGGCTTTGGAGCTAAAGGCCATTTAAAACATTAAAAATAAACAAAGAGACATGCCACAGAACAATCAAGCACCCACCCCAAAGTTGACCTTTGAGATGCGGTAAGGAAATGACCCCAAAAGCGTCCTTCTCCTCCTCCTCCGTCATTGCTCCTATTTCCACGCCGCCAGCATGTGTGCTGCCTCAAGAGCTCACAAGAGTCCGAGAGGCAGAATGGGGCTTCTGCGCATACACAAGGGCCAGCCATGCATCGCGTCATCAGGCCTGCCCCTTTGGTCTCCTACGACTCTGAGTGGCTGGAGAAGGACGGAGGGAGGAGGAGGAATCCAAAAGAGGGGCCCTTTCTGCCTCTTGGACTCTGCAGCTTTTGGAGGTGGCGCGAGCAGGGAGCAGGGAGGGGGCAATGACGGAGGACTTCTTTGCAGCGTGCAGGGGCGCGTGAAGAGGACAAACTGCGAAAAACCTGGTCAGGGGCCTGAAGATCACCAGGATGAAGCCCAAAGATCACCCTGGTGATCCCGATCACCATTCTGAGCACCCCTGCCCTAAACGGTTCTGGCCCAACTTACCTGTCCGAACGTATATCCCCTTATGAACCATCAAGGACGTTAAGATCGTCTGGGGAGGCCCTGTTCTCGATTCCGTCTACGTCACAAATGCGTTTGGCGGGGACGAGAGACAGGGCCTTCTCAGCGGTGGCCCCTTGGCTGCGGAACACCCTTCCCGGGGACGTTAGATCTGCCCCCTCTCTTCTGTCCTTTCGTTAAAAAGTTAAAACGTGGCGTTCGAAAAGGCGGTGTAAATGACATCGGACTTGGAACAATGGACAATGAGATTGGATTATGGCCTATTGATGTTTTTATGGTTATAATTTTAATCAATGCGTTATGTTTTTAATTTGTTCTAAATGTTGTTTTTATGAGATTGTTGTAAACGGAAAGCGGAAACGGCGGCAGAAGAAGAAGAGGCTCCAAGACCGAACTTCCGGCCCCGCCGAGGAGCACCGGGAGACTAACCAGACTACCCAGCGTGGGAACAGACCAACGACCCTTCGTGGCCACAGAGCCCCTAGGACTGCAGAGACCTTCGTTGGACCTCCAGAGTGGAAGAAGCCTAGAGTATTTAACTCGAGGACACAGAGGAGGCTCCACTCTAGGACTTTTTGGAGCACAAATATTGGGCGCTGGGAGCACTCCTCGGTGGGTTTCCAGCCCCGAAGACAGGACATTCAAACTGGTGGGAGCAGGCCTGGATTACCCATAAGGCCACCCTAGGCCATGGCCTAGAGCGGCAGCCGTGGGAGGGGGGCAGCAGGTCCGGACCCCCCCAAAAAGTTTTTAAAAATTCCAAAAAAAAATTCCAAAAAAAGTGTGTATGTTTAAAAGGCCGCCCCCTTTGCTTTGCTTTGCTCCAAAGGCTCTGCCCCTGCCCCCGGCTTCATCCCACCCCCGGCTCCGCCTCCTCGCCATGCTCACTCCCAAACCCCGCCGCAGGAAGGAAGGGTGGGAGGGAGGGAGGGAGCGCCGCACGGGGGGTTCCCTTCGGGGAGGGGCGGGCATCCCATCGGGACGCATGTGCCGCCTGGGAAGGAGAAGTGCTTGGGCGGGTGGCCGGGAGGGCGGGGCCAGGGCTGGCTGGGACCATTTGGCCACGGACGCCCCGCTCCCTCTGCACAGGCGCGCCTCCCACGTGCGCCCCTGCTGCCGACGTGTCCTTCGGGCGGGCCTTTCCTTCCTTCTCCTCCTCATGCTGGTGAGGAGGTGGGGGCGGAGCCGGGGGCGGAGCTGGAGGTGGGGCGGGGGCAGAGCCCTTGGCCTAGGGCGCCAAAAGGGCATGATCCGGGCCTGGGTGGGAGGCCGACCTCTGGATCGCAGGGACGGGGACGGGGGGTGGAGATGGTTTCCCTCCCTCTAGACTTGAGATCCCTCCATGGCTTTCTAGGAACCACACAGCTACCTTCCTTTGACTGTCGACTTCGGCAAGGTGTCAGTCTATGTGGGCTCTGGGTCCACCCAGTCCCTGTCCTACTGTCCTTTTAATGTCTGTTGTCCCTATACCCCTCCCCCCTCTGTTGTTTATGTATCAATTCTTGTTATTTTCTTGTTTTTGTGTTATGAGTCAAACTATGTAAACTGCTCCGAGCCCTCTGGGAGTGGCGGTATAAAAGTTTGAAACATAAATAAATAAATAATTAAATAAACGCCCCGAGTCGCCTGCAGGACCACAAATCTATTACATATAGTAAAAGTCAGTGTTTGCGGGCGGTGGGCGGGTGGGCCGAGCGACGGGAGGAATATGTGCCAGCGGTTCGATTGGCTGCCACTCTGGGATTATTTGCATAAATGGCTCTGACTGGCCAGCCTCAGAACTCCAACCCTCTAAGGCAGTGTTTCTCAACCTTCCCAATGCCGCGACCCCTTAATACAGTTCCTCGTGTTGTGGTGACCCCCAACCATAAAATCATTTTTGTTGCTACTTCATAACTGTAATTTTGCTACTGTTATGAATCATCATGTAAAATGTCGGATGTATTTTCATTCACCGGACGACATTTAGCACAACTACCCGATACTCCCAAGTCTGAATACTGGTGGGGTTGTAGGGGGTGATTTTGTCATTTCAGAGGTGTAGTTGCTGGGATGTATAGTTTACCTACAATCAAAGAGCATTCTGAAATCCACCAATGATGGAGTTGAACCAAACTTGGCACACAGAACTCCCATGACCAACAGAAAATACCGGAAGGGTTTGGTGGGCATTGACCTTGAGTTTGGGAGTTGCAGTTCACCTACAATCAAAGAGCTTTCCGAACTCCACCAATAATGGAATTGAACCAAACTTGGCACATAGAACTCCCATGACGAACAGAAAAAACTGTATGGGTTTGGTGGGCATTGACCTTGAGTTTTGGAGTTGTAGTTCACCTACATCCAGAGAGCATTGTGGACTCAAACAATGGTGGATCTGGACCAAACTTGGCACGAATGGTCAAGATGCCCAAAGGTGAACACTGGTGGAGTTTGGGGAAAATAGACCTTGGCATTTCGGAGTTGTAGTTGCTGGGATTTATAGTTCACCTACAATCATGGAGCATTTTGAACCCCACTGACGATAGAATTGGGCCAAACTTCCCACACAGAAACCCCATGACCAACAGAAAATGTGTTTTCTGATGGTCTTTGGCGACCCCTCTGACACCCCCTCGCGACCCCCATGGGGGTCCCGACCCCCAGGTTGAGAAACACTGCTAAGGCACCACACAGAGGAGATTGGTTGCCACTGAGGGGAAAATTGCATAACGGACTCTGCATGGCCAACATTCCAACATCCAAAATCTCAAAGGTGCCAGAGAGTGCACTTTAAAAAAAGGCTTCCTTCAGCTGATTTAACAAACTAGGCCTCAGCCTGATTTGGCAGTAAGGCTTCCTCTACTTGATCTCCCAGCCACAACTATTTGGGCCACAACCTGATTTGGCAGTAAGGCTTCCTCAACTTCATTTTCCTGACTAGGTCCACAGCAATGACAGAACAAGACCAAACTTGGCCCACAGACCCCCCCAAGATGCACTCTAAATCTCGGTGCAGTTTGAGGTAGGATGCACCATGGATGACGGAAATTGCAGTACTTTAACTCATTTGCTTAGAGCACAGTGGCCCACACCAATGACGGATCAGGACCACACTTGCCACACAGAGGCCCAATGTAATACCAAGCTTGACACACAGTGCCCCTATGACCCACTCTACATTCTACTGCCGTATGGAGAAGAGTGGGACTTGAGGTACCTCCATGGATTATGGGATTTGTAGTTCCTTCTAAGCCTTCATTTCCCACAGACCACTGCAGCCCTGAACAAAGACCTAAAAAGACTACACTTGGCACCCTGTGCCCCCATGACCCAGTCTCCATCCTTCTACAGTTTACAGGAGGGTGGACCATGGATGATGGGACTTGAAGTACCAAAGACCAACCTTGGCACACAATGCCTTTCTCAAATAACTCGGGCACCGCCGGGTCCCCAAGCTAGTGTGCTAAATAAATAAATAAATGCCCCGAGTCGCCTGCAGGACCACAAATGTGCTAAATAAATAAAATAAATAATAGATGTGTGCGAAACGGCAGAAATCTATTCTTTTTTCCTGTCTGTCCCCGCCCGCCCCGCCCCAAATTCTGTTTTTGAGAAGATTCTTCCCAAAATGGAAACAGAACTTTGGATCTCGCGTTATGAATCCGATCAGCCTCCCTCCGAATCTTCCGGAATCTTCCTGAAACCAGAACGGGGAAGGGGGGTGGGGGTATCCGAAATTCGAAACGAAAACAGAACGAAACCAGAATGTTTCGCACACTCCTAAATCTGCTGTAACTCCCTTCCATTTGAAAAAGAAAATGGAGTAGGAACAGGGAAGGAAAACAAGTAAGTTCAGCCAGTGGTCCATACCTTTTTTTTGTCATTTGCAAATCAAACCAACAGCAGCTCGAACTCCTGACCTAATAACAAGGACACGGCTAACCTGGCTCCTTTTCTCATCTCTTCTATGGAAGAACTCCTGCAGCCATCAGGGGCGGTCCTACAGGTAGGCCAAGGAAGCGGCCGCATGGGGTGCCAGCTGGAAAGGGGCGAATTTCCCTGCCTGCTGGGCGCCGGCGCCAGACAGCGTCCTGGCCCTGTCGATGTTCCTCAGGCAGCGCCGTGGCTGCCTGCTTTTCGGCCCCGGCCTTGTGCGCTCCGACGCCGCTTCTGGGCCTGCGCGGAGGTTTTCGTGCAGGCGCAGTTGCTCCGGAGCTGAAGTTGAGCGCAGGAGTAACTGTGCATGCGCGAAAACCTCCGTGCATGCCCAGTAGCTCCTGTGCACAGAAGCCTGTAAGCAAAGCACTCCCTATCGGGCAGGCAGGGAATGCTTCCCCTCCTTTGTCTCCTGCCCTGCCGCGAACACGGTGACCCAATTGGGCAGGCAGGGGGCGGAGACAAAGGGAGAGGGGAGTGGAGCCAAAGGGGTATTGGCGACGTATTGCCTCCTGACAGCCGCCACCGGAAGTAGTCGCCGCGCGCTGAGGCAAACTCCCTTGCCAGGCCCAATCACGTGTGAACTCTACCACACCTGCCCACCTCCCCGTGCGCGCGCAAAAGGAGAGACAGGCGCAACTGCGCAGGCAAATAGTAATATATAATATTTTATTTTACTTTATTTTGGGTTATATGGGTTTTTTTAGGAGTAATGAAAATATTTAGTAGAGGATAATTTTATTTAAATAACTAATTTTATTTATTATTTTATAATAATAATATAATAGAATGTTATATTATATTATAATGTCAATATATTATAATATAATTATATTGTAATGTAGTATAATATAATTATGATATAATATACTATGAGTATGTACTATAATATATTGTATATACATTGATACAATATAATACTACTAATGGTATTGTGATATTATAAATGTATATTTGTTTTACATGGGGGGGGCACCAAAATAATGTTCGCTTACCATATAAAATTACCTTAGACCGCCCCTGGCAGCCATTCAAGTTTACTGGTTGGGCTTGTTAAGGGAGAATTTTTCAGGGAGAATTTTTCAGTTTTCTTGGCCACTTACCTGCTGTGCCTCATCCAAATTCCCCATGACCAGGTGGGTGCAGCCAATGTTAAAACAGATTTTGGAGGAAGGATTCGGAACCGAAGTGAAGGCAGACAGAGCAGCCGGCCAGTCTTTGCGGTCAGCTGCAGACACCCCCTCGCTCCACAGTCGAATGGTCTCTACAAGGGCCATGGCCGAAGTGGAATCGAATTCAGGCGCAAGCAAGGGGCTCTCGCAATCCGTCAGGCAAGCTCCCCTTGCACATCAGGTACGCATTCTGTTCTGACACTCCTCTGGAAACTCACCAGTGTTGCAATTGCAAACAGACCAGGAAGTATCGCCACTGAACTCATAACTGAAAGAGGGGCCAGGCTTGAGAGAGGAAGTAATGCCACACAGGCTGGAAGATTGCCCAGAGAAGAAGCCGCTTTCAGAACAGAGCATTGTCTGTGATCTCTTCAGGTTGCTTGCGCTGCCTGACGTTGACTTTGCAACATGCGACTATGGAGCCATGCTTTCCATGTTCTGAATTTTTTGAATTTCACTTTCCATAAGTGTCTTAATATAAAATCGTTGGGTGTTAACTCAGGATCTGTAGTGATGATTTCAAGAGTCAATAATGGGTCAAACCCGGCCTACCTGTGGTTAGAAGCTATATATAAAAAGGAAGCTGCTGCAGGATTGCCCAAGTGAGCATCTTTTAAACACGAGCACGTTGCCTAACTATAGGGTTGCCACATTTTGATATAAGAAATAAGGGACATTTACCTAAAAATATGGGATTTTTCGCAAAAAATAAGGAACACTTCATAAAAACTTGAAAATTAAACGTTAGGCAACCCTAACTCTACTCCTTTTGATGCAGCCTTGGCTTTTTCAGCTTCGGCATCAAACTGTTGACCGATCTTAAGACTGGGGTCTAACAGAAGCCCCCTTTCACATGCATTCAGAGCAATATCATCTACTTAGGCCATTCTGCAAGAAGGCACATCCCAAGCCCTCCCGACAGATGCCCGTCTGGCTCAAAAGCCCTCCAGAGACCTCCACCTGCCCCTCAGTCCCGGTGTGGCCGTGATTTGTGCGCCTGGCAGGGAGTCACCTTCCTTCCTCTCCCAGCGGTCAGCGGTGAAGGCGGCCCCACAGTCGAGGTTGGCGAGGGCGCAGCAGACCTGGCTCTGGGACTCCATGGTCAAAAAACACGAGCGGGCTGGTAAACGACGTAGCTAAACAACGATGTAAAAGTAAAACATGCACTGTACGGTGTGGTAGAATATATACATACATTCGTATAGTAGTCCCCAAAATGCAATCAAGCAATCATATCAAATCAAATTTGTATTTCAAAACATGTAAGATAGAACATGTAGAGCAGGGGTGCTCAGAATGGTGATCGGGATCACCAGGGTGATCTTTGGGCCTCATCCTGGTGATCTTGAGGCCCCTGACCAGGTTTTTTGCAGTTGGTCCTCTTTCTCGCGTCCTCCGTTGTTGCTCCTCCCCGCTCCCTGCTCGCGTGCCGCCTCCAAAAGCTCCAGAGTCCAAGAGGCAGAATGGGCCCCCTCTTTGGATTCTCTCCCCCCTCCGTCCTTCTCCAGCCACTCAGAGTCGTAGGAGACCAAAGGGGTGGGCCTGGATGATGCAATGCATGGCTGGCCTTGGCGCATGCGCAGAAGCGCCCATTCTGCCTCTCGGACTTCTCGTGAGCTCTTTGGAGGCGGCACATGCTGGCGGCGTGGAAATAGGAGCAATGACGGAGGAGGAGGAGAAGGATGCTTTGGGGGTCATTGCCTTACCGCACCACCACGGTCGGTCTTTTACTTGGGGGTGGGTGCTTGATTGTTCTGTGGCATGTCTCTTTGTTTATTTTTAATGTTTAAAAATGGCCTTTTAGCTCCAAAGCCTCTCTGCTTGCTTTGTTCCTTGAGAAATATATGTTGGGGAATATGGAAATGTGGGAGAAATGGGGTGGTTGGACGTATTTTTGCATGTCCCTTTGTTTACCTTGCTGAGTATTAAATGGCCTTGCAGTTCAAAGCCTCTCTTCTTATTTTCTGGCTGAGAAGATGTGTGGTAATATGGCAGTGGGAGAAATGGGGTGGTTGGATGTATTTTTAATGCTCTGTTTTATATTGTTGTTATTAAATTGAAATGTTGATGTTTTATAACTTCATTTTATGTCAACTGCCCCGAGCCTGCTGGAAGGAGCGGTACATAAAAATGAATAATAAATATAAATAAAAAAATAAGAAAATAGTTATACGTTTTACATTTCTGGGTAGGTGATCTTTGGGACTTGGTTTTTTAATCAGTAGCTCCCATGCTGAAAAAGTGTGAGCACCCCTGGCGTAGAGTGAAAAACCGGGTTAAATGCAATGTAAACAGGTTACAATGCCGCATAAGTCCCATTCATTAGAAAGCGCAGCCGACACATACAGTGAGAACGAGATGGGTTACCAATGTCTCAGAAGGCGGGATTTTAGGTGCAAACGGCTGGGAAGTCTGTAGAAGGGAGATGGGTTTCCACGGAAAGAAGGTGAGGGGAACAAACACACACACGAACAGGAACGGAGCAGCGCTGAGCGGTGTAGGGGATTGCCCAGATGTAAGCGGCTGCGGAGGAGAACGGGGGCGTCTTCCTCTGCGGGCCGAAGCCGGCACCGCTTGCTGACGTCAGCGGAGGCTCCGGTGATGGGGAAATCCCCAGGACAGCTGTATGGAGAGTGGGAAGTAGCGTCTCCACGCAGTGAAGCCGAAATCAACAGCCAGAAAAGCCGACGGTGAGAACAATGCTTATTTTCAAAGCGGCCACATTTATAATCCGTTTCGGGACATCCTCCCTTTTTCAAGGCTAGGGTTGCCGAAATTGGCGTCCAAGATCTATACCAGGGCTGTCCAACTGGCGGCCCCGGGGCCGGATCCGGCCCCGTAGCTTGTTGGACACGGCCCCACCTATGCCCTCAGCCGCCATTTTTAAATTTTTAAAAAATCGATTTTTTAAAAAAAATGGCGGCCGGGGGGAGGGGAGGCGGGGCAGGGAGGAGGAAGAGAGCTAGCTCCTCCTTTTCGGCGCCCCCCCTCCCTACCTAGGGCGGCTCCCCCTGTGACGCTGCCGTTGGCGCCGCCTTCTGCCCTTTTTTCGGCGGCTCCCCGGCCTAGGAAGGGAGAGGGGCGAAAAAGGAGGAGTAGGCGGTGCCAAGGGGCAGCGCGTCACGCCAGGCCTGTGACGCTGCCGTTGGCGCCGCCTTCTGCCCTTTCGGTGGCTCCCCGGCCTAGGAAGGGAGGGGCGCGAAAGGAGGGTAGGCGGTGAAAGAAGAGCAGCGCGTCACGCCAGGCCTGTGACGCTGCTCTTGGTGCCGCCCTACTCCTCCTTTTTCGGCGGCTTTAGGAGGGGGCGGGGCCTGGGCTGGGGGCGGGGCCTGGGGGCGGGGCCGAGCGGCCCCGCAGGTCATCAGTGACCTCTTATCCGGCCCTGGACCCGCCAGAAGTTGGACAGCACTGATCTATACATTGGTAACCCATCTCGTTCTCACTGTATGTGCTGGTTGAGCTTTCTAATGAATGGGACTTATGCGGTATTGTAACCTGTTTACATTGTATTTAACCCGTTTTTTCACTCTACATGTTCTATCTTACGTGTTTTGAAATACAAATTTGATTTGATATGATTGCTTGATTGCTTTCTGGGACTCCATGATCAGCAGCTCTATGCGGACCTGCATCTCCCCGCGACGCACCTGCAGCTCCCTCAGACCGCTCACCGGCGGCGCCATGAATACCGGCAGGCCCCCTTCTCCCTTTTCCTCCTCCTCCTCCCACCCAAAAGGGCTGCGTGCGCCTCTCAATCAAGAGGAGGCAGCCTTAGACTACAATTCCTGGCCACGTGCGGGGAGGCGAGAGGAAACCGCAGGAGCCAAAAGGGGTAGCAGGATGGAGGAGGAGGAAGATGGAAGTATGTGTGTATATGTACTGGCCCAGCCTCGCCTCCTGCTGCTCCCTGTCCCGTCAATACAGGAGCTGAAAATAAGGGACACGAAATTTGGGGCCGAAATAAGGGACGTCCATTAGAATAAGGGACAGTTGGCAACCCTACCTAACTAGTACTTCTACAGAATACTATTCTCTACCTCGGTGTTTTTCAACCTTTTTTGAGCCGCGGCACATTTTTTACATTGACAAAATCCTGGGGCACACCACCAACCAAAATGACACAAAATGACACTCTAACACAGTAATACATATAGTTAATATGTTTTTTTATGTATTTATAC
Source organism: Anolis apletophallus (assembly GCA_030556195.1). Classification (NCBI taxonomy): domain Eukaryota; kingdom Metazoa; phylum Chordata; class Lepidosauria; order Squamata; family Anolidae; genus Anolis; species Anolis apletophallus. The sequence goes on along the minus strand of JARBWK010000005.1, from coordinate 149,775,998 downwards.
ACTCAGTGTGAAACCTGGGCCTGTTCCGATGAACGCAACATAGATATCCTGGCAAGAATGGCAGAAAGACACACACGAAGGTCTTGCTCAACAGCTGTCAGTCATGGGAAAACTTCGGCCCTCTGGGTGCTTTGGACTTCAACTCCCACCATTCCTAACAACCTGAGGCCCTTTCCTGCTTAAGTGGCTGAGGGGGGGAAAGGAAAAGGGACTGAGGCTGCTAGGAATGGTGGAAGTTGGAGTCCAAAACACCTGGAAGGTCCAAGTTTGCCCATGCCAGCTTTCGATTCCATTGCCACATCTGGCAGTTTGAATATATGTGATTATCTACGTGATTTTCTACCTTGTCGCTATGACTGTGGTGCTGCTTCTTTAAATTGTCCGCAAACTGACTGTGTTATTGTGCTGAGCACCCCTGTTCCACTCTGCTTGCATTCCCCTGGCTTGACTAAAGGACCGTTTGCATTCTGCTTGGCTGGTTGTGACCTACTGTGCTCACTCTCTCAGCCTTATTTCTGTTGCGGGCGTTTGTTTTCTGTTGGATTTCCTTTTCAATTTGTTGTGCCTCTAGGCCAGTGGTTCTCAACCTTCCTAATGCTGTGACCCCTTAATACAGTTCCTCATGTTGTAGTGACCCCCAATCATATTATTTCATTGCTACTTTACAACTGTGATTTTGCTATTGTTATGAATCATAATGTAAATATCAGATATTCAAGATGTATTTTCATTCACTGGACCAAATTTGGCACATATACCCAATACGCCCAAATTTGAATACTGGTAGGGTTAGGGGCAGATTGATTGTGTCATTTGGGAGTTGTAGTTGCTGGGATTTATAGTTCACCTTCAATCAAAGAGCATTCTGAAAACCCCCACTGTTGGAATTGAACCAAACTTGGGACACAAAATTCACATGACCAACAGAAAATACTGGAAGGGTTTGGTGGGCACTGACGTTAAGTTTTGGAGTTGTAGTTCACCTACATCCCGAGAGCACTGTCAACTCAAAACAATGATGGATTTGGACCAAACTTGGCATGAATATCAATATGCCCAAATGTGAACGCTGGTGGAGTTTGGAGAAAATAGACTTGACATTTGGGAGTTGTAGTTGCTGGGATTTATAGTTCACCTACAATCAAATAGCCTTCTGAACTCCACCAAAGATAGAATTGGGCCAAACTTCCCCAACACACACACCCCATGATCAACAGAAAATGCTGTGTTTTCAGATGGTCTTTGGCGACCCCTCTGACACTCCCTCGTGACCCCTCCAGGGGTCCCGACCCCCAGGTTGAGAAACACTGCTCTAGGCTCATTTGAGTCACAGTGAGGAAGTTTGGGACTCTTGTAAATAAACTCTAACTGCTAACTGTACTGTGCCTGGTAGGGGTGGTTGATTAATTAAAAAATTGATTCTAAACTCATGGGGAGGGGGGGGATCTCCGTTGCTGGTTCGTTATAGAAATTAATCCAAAAAATTTTCAATACATTTTGTAATTGAAACGTAGTTAATAACGAAAATTCTTATTATTTCCTGTTAGTTCTCAGCAGAGAAGGAGGTACCCGCACCTCTTTCCCTGCCAAGAACTAACGTGCATCAAGCGTTGAGTCGCATTAGTTCTCGGCAGGGAAGGAGGTGCCCGCACCTCTTTGCAACACACACTCGGAGACACTAGGTTTCACCAAAATATCAAAAGATCATGTAATTCCAAGTATATATATATATACATTTCAACAATTAATCACAACAGCATATTCTTAGCCCGGGATGGGCTCCTACTCTTGAAGCGGATTATCCCTTTCAGGTCCGTTCAGGTAAGTAGGAAGTGAGGTAAGTACAATCAATTCGTGGAACACAGTCAATAAATCAAGAAGTAGGGTAGAAGTCCCGGGAATAGAGTCCAAACGCCCGTGGGTGTATTTGATATGAGTAAAAGCGGAGTCAAGGTGCTGTTCCGGTTCAGTAGAAGATGATAGTGATGTTGCGGGTAAATCCGATATTGCTGAATCCGTTCAGTATTTGGAGGCTGATGAGGTAATATCTATATCAGTGCTGTCCAACTTCTGGCGGGTCCAGGGCCGGATAAGAGGTCACTGATGACCTGCGGGGCCGCTCGGCCCCACCCCCAGGCCCCGCCCCCAGGCCCCACCCCAGCCCAGGCCCCCCCCCCTCCTAAAGCCGCCGAAAAGGAGGAGTAGGCGGCGAAGAGCAGCGCACAGGCCTGGCGTGACGCGCTGCTCTGGCACCGCCTACTCCTCCGGGCGCCCCTCCCTTCCCAGGCCGGGGAGCCACCAAAAAAGGGCAGAAAGCGGCGCCAACGGCAGCGTCACAGGCCTGCCGTGACGCGCTGCCCCTTGGCACCGCTACTCCTCCTTGGCGCCTCCTTCCAAGGCCGGGGAGCCGCCGAAAGGAGGAGTAGGCGGTGCCAAGAGCAGCGCGTCACGCCAGGCCTGTGACGGCTGCTCTTGGCGCCGCCTTCTGCCCTTTTTCGGCGGCTCCTGCCCTAGGGAAGGGGGCGCCGTGGCAGAAGGCGGCGCAACGGCAGCGCGTCACAGGCCTGGCGTGACGCGCTGCCCCCTGGCACCGCCTACTCCTCCTTTTCGGCGCCCCTCCCTTCCTAGGCCGGGAGCCCGAAAGGGGAGGAGTAGGCGGTGCCAGAGCAGCGCGTCACGCCAGGCCTGTGACGCGCTGCTCTTGGCGCCGCCTCTGCCCTTTTTCGGCGGCTCTCCGCCCTAGGTAGGGATGGGGGCGCCTAAAAGGAGGAGCTAGCTCTCTTCCTCCTCCCTGCCCCCTCCCCCTCCCCGGCCGCCATTTTTAAAAATCGATTTTTTTAAAAAAAAATTAAAAATGGCGGCTGAGGGCATAGGTGGGGCCGTGTCCAACAGGCTACGGGCCGGATCCGGCCCCGAGGCCGCCAGTTGGACAGCCCTGATCTATATGATGGCACCAACTCTCGTTTCGACCCTTATCCAAATGGGTCTTTATCAAGGCCATATATTAAGATTTAACTCCTAGTTAGCGAATAGAACAGGTGCGTTTTCAAAGCCATAGAGGTAAGTTCTCACAACATACCTTAAAACAGTGTTTCCCAAACAGTGTGCCATGAGCGATCATCAGGTGTGCCGTGGGAAATTGGAACCTCCAATACCCTTTCTTCCCCCTCCTGCCGAACACTTTTTCTTCTCCACTCGGGCTCCCTTCTTCCCAGCCTCAATCTGCTCGCTTTGCCTCAATTTGCTCTGGGGCAACATAACATAACATTGTTTGAGTCCACAGTGCTCTCTGGGTGTAGGTGAACTACAACTTCCAAACTCAAGGTCAATTCCCAAGCAAACCCTTTCAGTACTTTCTGTTGGTAATGAGAGTTCAATAGGCCAAGTTTGGTTCAATTCCATTGTTGCAAGAGTTCAGGATGCTCTTTGATTGTGTGTTAACTATAAATCCCAGAAACTGTAACTCCCAAATGTCAAGGTCTATTTTCCCCAAACTCCATCTGTGTTCACATTTGGGCATATTGAGTATTCATGCCAAGTTTGGTCCTGATCCAACATTGTTTGAGTCCACAGTGCTCTCTGGATATAGGTGAACTATAATTCCAAAACCCAAGGTCAATGCCCACCAAACTCTTATGGTATTTTCTCTTGGTTATGGGAGTTCTGTGAGGGAAGTTTGTGTCTTTCTGCCATTCCTGCCAGGATATTTATGTTGTGTTCATCGAAACAGGCCCAGGTTTCACATTGAGTGTATAAATACATTAAAAAACATATTAACTATATGTATTACTGTGTTAGAGTGTCATTTTGTGTCATTTTGGTTGGTGGTGTGCCCCAGGATTTTGTAAATGTAAAAAATGCTCAAAAAAGGTTGGGAAACACTGGTCTGGATCACGACAGGCAGGGTTGGAGGAGATTGATTTTGTCATTTGGGAGTTGTAGTTGCTGGGATTTATAATTAACCTACAATCAAAGAGCATTCTGAACTCCACCAAGAATGGAATTGAACCAAACTTGGCAAACAAACTTGGCAACACAGAACTGTTGGTGTGGGCCTCCCCAGACCAACAGAAAATACTGGAAGAGTTTGGTGGGCATTGAACTTGTGTTTTGGAGTTGTAGTTTACCTATATCCAGAGAACAATGTGGATGACGCAAACAATGATAGATCTGGACCAATCTTGGAAGGGATACTCAATATGCCCAAATGTGAACACTGGTGGAGTTTGGGGAAAATAGACCTTAACATTTGAGAGCTGTAGTTGCTGGGATTTATAGTTCACCTACATTCAACGAACATTCTGAACTCCACCAATGATAGAATTGGGCCAAACCTCCCACACAGAACTCCCATGACCAACTGAAAATACTGTTCATCCTTGCAACAGTCTTGTAGGTTGGCCAGTGCATCACCCACATTTGGCAAACTGGGGAACAGAAACTAGGAAAATTGTGAATTCACAGCTAGTATCACAGCATTGAACAGAGATGCTTTGCAAACTCTGTTCCTAACAGTGACTTTTACAAACTGACTCAACTTGAGGCAATACAATCTTATGAGGCAAGAATGCTTCCTTCTCCTTTGCTTCAACCGTCGGCTGCTTTTGCATTGCGCAGAAGTCATGTGTGACTGCTTCCATCTATTTGACACATTTCCTTCAGAAACCATGATGCCATGATTGTCATATGAAAATCTTATGCTCAAAATCTTATACCCAGCTCATTCTGAGGTTGGACCCCGGGGCAGTCTCTGTACCCGATAATTTCCATCTTTGCCTTGAAGCCGTTACTGGATGGCTGCGAGCCAGTAAGTTGAGGGTGAACCCGGCGAAGACGGAGATCTTGTGGCTGGGCCGTCCGGGGGGGTAGCGACCCAGCTGCCAACGTTCGATGGTGTGGCCCTCTGCCCTCAGCCATCGGTGAAAAACCTGGGGGTCCGGCTGGACGCCCAGCTGTCCATGGAGGAGCAGATCGGCTGCACCTGCAGGACAGCATTTTACCACCTACGGATGGCTAAGCGCTTGGCTCCCTACCTCTCCCAACACGACCTAGCCACAGTGATCCAAGCCACGGTCATCTCTAGGCTCGACTACTGTAATGCGCTTTACATTGGCCTTCCCCTGTCGATGATCCGGAAGCTTAAGCTAGTGCAGCATGCCGCAGCGCGTCTCCTTATGGGAGCTTCAAGATCCGACCACGCGACTCCACTCTTGCACGAGCTGCACTGGCTCCCGATTGAATTCGGGTCCTCTTCAAGGTGTTAGTTCTAACTTTTAAGGCAATTTATGGTTTGGGGCCAGTGTACTTGAGGGAGCGACTTACCCCTTATGTGCCTGCGAGATCACTGCGCTCTGAGGAGCTCAACCTCTTAGAGGTGCCGTCCCTCGGAACCTGCAGATTGGCCTCCACACGGCGGAGGGCATTCTCTGTAGCTGCTCCAAGTCTTTGGAACGGCCTCCCGGAGGAGATCCGGGCCATCCGTGTTCTTTTGCCCTTCCGTAAGGCGGTGAAGACCTGGCTCTTCAGGAAGGCGTTCGGCCCTTAGCTCAATCCCATTGTGCGCCAGATCGCCTATGGTTCCCAGATGTTCATCATGCCCCTCTAGCCTTCGTTGAGGGCCATTGCCTCATCATGTTTTAACTGTTTTAATGTTTAATGTGTTTTAACTGCCTAACTTGTTTCATCATATTCATTGTGTCTATGCTTCCTTGTAAACCGCTCTGAGCTCCGGAGTGAGCGGTATACTAAATCGAAGTTAATAAATAAATAAATAAATAAATAAATAAATAAATAAATAAAAGTCACCAGACATAAGCCAGTTTATAAAATTCTACAAAATTAAGCAATTTGGTCAAACGTTTGTTTACAGATGGAATACAGATAGAGTACACTGGGAATGTGCAGGCCCGGATTACTCACGAGGCCAGACGAGGCCATGGCCTCGGGCGGCGGGTTTTGGGGGGCAGCGGCTTCGGCCCCCCGAATTTTTTAAAAACAACGCCCCCTCGCAGCGCTTTCCCCCGCCTCTCCCGAGAGAGTCAGGAGAGGGCGGGGAGAGCGCTGCGGGGGCGGGAGGAGGGAATGGCGCCCTCCCTCGCCCTGGCCGCCCCTTGCAAAGGAAGGAGGCTGCGAGGAGGGAGGAAGGAAGCTCCGCCCCGCCGGCGGGCATGCATGCATGCACACGCATGCCAGCCAGCGGGCTTCCCTTCCTCCTCCTCCTCCCGGCCGCCTCATTCCTTTGCAAGGAGGCGGCCCAGGCAGCGAGGAGGGCAGGACTTTCCTTCCTCCTCGCGCCTTCTTTTGGTCGCGGGAGGAGCCAGGAGGGAGGTGGACGGAAGGCGCGGCACCGTGGGGCTTCCGTCCACCGCCTCCTCCACCCCCCGTGACCAAAGGAAGGCACGAGGAGGAGGAAGGAAAGTCCCACCCTCCTCTTCGCGCGCCCTCTTTTGGTCGCGGGGGGTGGAGGAGGCGCGGACGGAAGCCCCACGGTGCCGCGCCTTCCGTCCACCTCCTCCTGGCTCCTCCCACGACTAAAAAGGAAGGCGCGAGGTGGACGGAAGTCGTGGGGCCGGTGCCGCGTGGCTTCCGTCCACCTCCTCGGGCCCCTTCTTTCGGTTACGGGAGGAGGCGGCGGCGTGGAAGCCACACGCCCGGGGCTGCTGCCGCACATGCGCAGCAGCGCCCTGGGGGCGTGGCTTTCCACACCCTGGGGGGCAGCGCGGGGCGTTTTGGCCTCGGGTGGCCGAAGACCGTAATCCGAGCCTGGGAATGTGGCGCAGCTGGCTGGGTGTCCGCTGCATAAGATATCTACTGACCAGAAGGTCATGAGTTTGAGGCCTGCCCAAGTCGAGGTGAGCTCTCAACCTATTGTGCAGCCTGTTGTTGAGCTTTGCAACCCGAAAGATAGTTGCATCTGTCAAGTAGGAAATTTAACGTACCACTTAGTGGGGAGGCTAAATTTAACTGATTTATGAGGCCATAAAGATCTCCAGGAAGCACGCTGAGGAATGAAGTGCGACAGCTCCCCCTGGTGGCCAGATGTTAAATTACCTCTGTCTGTCTGACTTGTGTTGTGTGTCTAAAGCAGTGTTTCCCAACCAGTGTGCCGTGGCACACTAGTGTGCCGTGAGCGATCATCAGGTGTGCCGTGGGAAATTGGAACATCCAATACCCTTTCCTCCCCCTCATGCTGAACACTTTTTCTTCTCCACTCGGGCTCCCTTCTTCCCAGCCTCGTTCTGCTTGCTTTGCCTCACTTTGCTCATGCTGCCGCTTCTGCGTGAGTGGGGAGGAAGGAAGACGTGACCCATGCAGGCGCTACTGCAAAGACTCGCCCCATGTCTTCCTCCCGCCCCTCCACAGTGGATATAGGTGGACTACAACTCCAAAACTCAAGGTCAATGCCCACCAAACTCTTATAGTATTTTTTCTTGGTTATTGTTTTCTTTCAAAATGCTATAACAGCTGCTCAAATAGTTTATGCCAGACACTGGAAGTAAAGTATTTATTATTTATTTATTTACTTCATTTAGATTCCGCCCTTCTTACCCCGCAAGGGACTCAGGGCGGATCACAATGCACATATACAGGCAAGCATTCAATGCCTTTAGACCAGTGTTTTTCAACCTTTTTTGAGCCGTGGCACATTTTTTACATTTACAAAATCCTGGGGCACACCACCAACCAAATGACACAAAATGACACTCTAACACAGTAATACATATAGTTAATATATTTTAAAATGTATTTATACACTCAGTATGAAACCTGGGCCTGTTTCGATGAACACAACATAGATATCCTGGCAGGAATGGCAGAAAGACACACACAAAGGTCTTGCTCAACAGCTGGGAGTTATAGTTCACCCACAATCAAAGAGCATTCTGAACTCCACCAATGATGGAATGGAATCAAACTTCCCACACAGAATTACCATAACCAAGAGAAAATACTATAAGAGTTTGGTGGGCATTGACCTTGAGTTTGGAAGTTGTAGTTCACCTACACCCAGAGAGCACTGTGGGCTCAAACAATGTTGGATCAGGAACAAACATGGCATGAATACTCAAAATGCCCAAATGTGAACACAGATGGAGTTTGGGGAAAATAGACCTTGACATTTGGGAGTTATAGTTTCTGGGATTTCTAGTTAACACACAATCAAAGAGCATCCTGAACTCTTGCAACAATGAAATTGAACCAAACTTGGCATATTGAACTCTCATTACCAGCAGAAAGTACTGAAAGGGTTTGCTTGGGAATTGACCTTGAGTTTGGAAGTTGTAGTTCACCTACACCCAGAGAGCACTGTGGACTCAAACAATGTTATGTTATGTTGTTGTTTCTTTTCTATCCAGAATCACAATGTTGGAAGGAGGCTCACCACTTTAAGGTCCCTAAAACAGGCATGGGAAAACTTCGGCCCTCTGGGTGCTTTGGACTTCAACTCCCACCATTCCTAACAGCCTGAGGCCCTTTCCTGCCTAAGTGATTGAGGGGGGGAGGAAAAGAGCCTGAGGCTGCTAGGAATGGTGGGAGTTGGTGTCCAAAACATCTGGAAGAGACCTCTTCCTTCCCCTTCACGCTCTTTCTTCCCCCTTCTGCCGAACACTTACTTTTTCTTCTCCACTCGGGCTACTTCTTTCCAGCCTCGCTCAGCTCACTTTCCCTCACTTTGCTCACGCTGCCGCCATTTTGATCCAAGGGGGCAGCGTGAGTGTGTTCAGGAGGGGAGGGGGGAGGGAGGAAGACGTGGGGCAAGTCTGCGCAGTAGCTCCTGCACGCGTGTGGAAAGCGAGCAGAGCAAGGCTGGGAAGAAGGGAGCCTGAGTGGAGAAGAAAAGGTATTCGGCAGGAGGGGGAAGAAAGGGTATTGGAGGTTCCAATTTCCCACGGCACACCTGATGATCGCTCACGGCACACTAGTGTGCCGCGGTACACCCATTGGGAAACACTGGTCTAGTGGGTGTCAATTAAACTGACCAACACACACGGGTGTGTCTTCCAACATCTTGTGCTCTTCAGTGTCTTTGTCCTGGGGCAACTCTCTCATCCCAGTGTATGATAGGGACTATCTCGAGTCAATGGGGCATCTCTAAGAACATAAGAACATAAGAAGAGCCATGCTGAATCGGACCTCAGCCCATCTAGTCCAGCATTCTGTATCACACAGTGGCCCACCAGTTGTACACGGGGATCTCGAGCAGAAGGGAGGGCAAAACCCCGACCTGCTCCCGACCCCCACAACCAGCACCCAGGGAAATCCCGCCTACCTCAACCAACTCCGAGGTGGCACTTGAATGTCCTTTTCAGTAACTACCGATACACTTGGTATCCATGAATCTGTCTAATCCTGCCTTGAAGCTGTCCAGGCTGACCGCTGTCACAACCTCTTCTGGAAGTGAGTTCCATAACCCAATGACCCTCTGGGTGAAGAAATATTTCCCTTTATTAGTCCTAATTTTCCTACCTTGGAGCTTCAGGGAGTGCCCCCTAGTCCTAGTGTTTTGTGACAAAGACAATAATTTTTCTTTATTCACCTTTTCTATCCCATGCCTGATTTTATACACTTCGATCAAGTCACCTCTTAAACGCCGTCTTTCAAGGCTGAAAAGACCAAGGCGTTGCAACCTGGTTTCATAAGGGAGCCGCTCCATCCCTTGGATCATTTTTGTTGCCCTTTTCTGTACCTTTTCCAGTTCCGTTATATCCTTCTTAAGGTGCGGAGACCAGAATTGTACACAGTACTCCAAATGTGGCCTTACCATCGATTTGTAGAGAGGTAATACAACATTTGCTGACCTATTTTTCGATTCCCTTCCTGATCATGCCAAGCATAGAATTTGCTTTTTTCACTGCTGCTGCGCACTGGGTTGACATCTTCATTGAGCTGTCCACCAAAACCCCAAGATCCCTTTCCTGGTTTGTCTCGGAAAGCTTTGACCCCATCAATTGGTAGGTGTAGTTGGGGTTCTTTGCCCCGATGTGCATGACTTTACACTTGTTTAGGTTAAAATGCATTTGCCACTTTGTTGCCCATTCACTCAATTTCGAGAGATCTTTCTGGAGCTCTTTACAATCAGTTTCATTTTTAACTACCCTGAACTACTTGAATCTGTTGCATGAACCAATTCCATATAGTTCCAAGCTAAGGCCGAGTCTCCCTATTTTGGCAGTTAATTGCTTCCTGTAAGTTGCCATGGCAGGTGCATCCTTAAGTTGATGTATTTTTCTTCTCTTTCCTTTGGGAATATTTATTCTCTGAGCTGCAATGACTAATTTTTCTTAATTTAAAAACTGAGTGCACCCTATATATATATATATATATATAATATATATATACACACACACACACACACAACCTTTGACTTTTTATTTCATTCTCTCATTATAAAGAAGGACTCCTGAAGGCATCTAACAAATGAGTCACAAACCCACATACTCAAGATTGCTATAGCAACCTTCTGTGGTACAGAGGTGGTTCGGGGTTGGCTTGCAAGCTTCATTTGTGGGGAAAGGAAAGTCAAATCTGCCAGCAACAGCTTGAGAGGGGGGTGGGGTGGTGACAAAAGCCAAGCATGATCAATATCCTGCTTTGCAAAGCTTTTTTTCCAAATAATTTTTATTAAACATTAATTAGGAAAGTAGTGGGTGGGGAGACAAGAGTATGTCACGAGCAGAAAACAAAGAGGGTGAAGGTCGTTGAGGAATGAGGGGCTCTTTTACAATATTGTCATTGTTACAACAAGTCCTCATCTCTATTTCTTTAAAACATATTACATAATATATTGAGGATTCTAACCATTTTAATTCAGCTCCGGGAACTACTGCCTCAGATAACCCCCAACTAGACCCCCCTGTGGTCCCGAGATGAATTGGGACTAGTCCTAGGATTTCCAAACTGGGGACCTTGGAGACCTCAGGGCCAGCGTGGAGAGCCCAGAGACTAGAAGGGAGACCGAAGGGATCACTACCTACGCCAGCTTAGAGAGGATGGCAAAGGGAGACAAGATCGTTGAGTCACCCCCCCCCGCCCCAATTACCCACCTGCAGTGGACGGAGGGGATCTAGAACCGGGCCCCGATCCATTGCCCAGATGCGTGCCCTCAGGAGGTGGTCCGGACCAGCTTGACTTCGGTGACTTGGTGCCGGCATTGAACACCACAGAGATCCTGTCTTCCGCCCGAGACACCCCCCTCCCCCACCGCTGAAGCTTCGCGGGGGGTGCGGGTTGGATGCAAGGGCGGTCCTACAAGATAGGCCAAGTAGGCGGCCGCCTAGGGCGCCATCTGGGAAGGGGGCGCCATCCTGGCCGCATGGGGCGCCATCCTGGCCCTGCCGATGTTCCTCAGACAGTGCTGCAGCTGCCTGCTTTTGATCCCGGCCTTGTGTGCTCCGACGCCGCTTCTGGGCACGCGCGGAGGTTTTCACGCAGGCGCAGTTGCTCTGGAGCTGAAGTTGAGCGCAGGAGCAACTGCACATGCGCGAAAACCTCCGTGCATGCCCAGTAGCTCCCTTGCGCAGAAGCCTGTAAGCAAAGCACTCCCTATCGGGCAGGCAGGGAGTGCGTCCCTCTCCCTTTGTGTCCGCCACGCGTTTTCAGGGAAGGAGAAAAGAATCAGTGAAGGAAGTGTAAGTGAAGGAATGAATGAAGGGCTTTCCTCCTCCTCCTCTGTGACCTCTTCTCTCCCTCCTTCCTTTCTTCGGCTCTATTTCTGTCTAGACCTGAGGGGCCTGAGGCTATGAGGAGTTGTGGGAGTTGGAGGCCAAAACACTTAGAAGGAGGGCGGGCCCAAGTTTGCCCAGGCCGCGCTGCCTGTATTTGACCTCATTTGAACATTTTGGCTGTTTTTCTATTTACATTTACATTGGGATCCTAATTTTGGACTTATGGGAGACTCCTATGAATTATGAGTCGGGTGATAGGTAATATATTCTGATTTTGATGCATTTACATTGCATTTCTTGTTGATTATTATACAGTTCTACTTAATATTGTCATACAATACAATACAAATACAATATAACAATAGAATAATGATATATTTTATATTACATGTAATATTACAAACAATATTGCAGTATAGTGGTATTGTACAAAATAGTAATATATAATATTTTATTTTACTTTATTTTGGGTTATTTGAGTTTTATAGGAGTAATGAAAATATTTAGTAGAGGATAATTTTATTTAAATAAATAATGTTATTATTTTATAATAATAATATAATAGAATGTTACATTATATTATAATGTCAATATATTATAATATAATTATATTGTAATGTAGTATAATTATGATATAATATAGTATGAGTATGATATAATATATTGTATATACATTGATACAATATAATACTACTAATGGTATTGTGATATTATAATTGTATACTTGATTTACATGGGGGGGGGGAGCAAAATAATGTTTTTGGGGGGGCACCAAAATAATGTTTGCCTACCATTTAAAATTACCTTAGACCGCCCCTGGTTGGATGGCCAAAGGCTGGCCAAATATGGCGGCCAACCTTGAAGACGCCGAGGCCGACCGAAGGCCGGAAACCAACTATGAACTCCCAACGGAAACCACGTCATCGATCCAGGAAGCGGAAACGGTGGCAGAAGAAGAGTCTTCAAGACCGAACTTCCGGTCCCGCCGTGGAGCACCAGAAGACCAAGCAGGCTAGACAGCATGTGAGTAGATCAACGATCCTCCATGGCTGTAGAGCTCCCAGGACTACAACGAACTCCGCTAGACCTCAAGGATGGAAGAAGTCCAGAGTATTTAACTCGAGGCCACGTAGGTCGTTCCATTTCAGGACCTTCTGGAGCACTAACATTGGGAGCAGGGAACATTCCTCGCCAGGCTCCCAATCCTGGAGACAGGACTCTCAAACTGGTAGGAGGCAGACCGTGAGGTCGCAGGGCCTGGGGGGTGGAGATGGTCTCCCTCCTGCTAGACTTGCGACTCTCCTTAGTTTTTTAGGAACCCCACGGCTACCTCCCTTTGACTGCCAACAGCTGCCACCATGAGACGACCCGTCGGTAAGGTGTCAGTCTATGCGGGCTCTGAGCCCACCGACTCCCTCTCCCACTGTCCTCTGAATGTCTGTAGTCCCTGATTCCCCCCTCCTGGTTGTTTATGTATTAATTTCTGTATTTCTGTTTCTGTGTTACGAATCAAACTATGTAAACCGCTCCGAGCCCTCGGGGAGTGGCGGTAAAGAAGTTTGAAACATAAATAAATAAATAAATAAATAAATAAATTTAAAGTCCGTTGGTTGTATTTTCTGTCTTCTCACATTGTCTCCTGGTCTTCACATCCCCCCCCCTCCCCATTCTTCTTCAATGGAAATTAAACTGAATTTTTCATAGCGGATTATTTCACATAGAAACTTTTCTTAAATTGTTTATTAATATTAACAAAGATTTTATAATTTTCATTTAGATAGTTAGTAGGTTAGTGTTTTTATCATGTTACCATTATTATGCTGCCTCTCTTTCTGTATTTCCATCAAATATGTTTTCCATCTATAACTCATGGGGTCAAAAGCTCATTTGGGCATATTGAGTGTTCATGCCAAGTTTGGTTCTGATCCAACATTGTTTGATTCCACAGTGCTCTCTGGGTGTAGGTGAACCACAACTTCCAAACTCAAGGTCAGCTCTCAAGCAAACCCTTTTAGTACTTTCTGTTGGTAATGAGAGTTCAATATGCCAAGTTTGGTTCAATTCCATTGTTGCAAGAGTTCAGGATGCTCTTTGTGTGTTAACTATAAATCCCAGAAACTGTAACTCCCAAATGTCAAGGTCTATTTTTCCCAAACTATTTTGGTCTTTTGTGTCCATACCTGGATGGAGAAAATGGAGTGCTTGGGCTCAACAAAGATGCCACATTTTGTCCGGATTCTGTTTTGGCTTGTGAAGCAGCTGAATCTTTACCGTGTTGCTAAAGAAATCCATCTATGAGTTGACCAATGTTGCTTATATCAGTACCTGGTGACACTGGTTCAAACAGGAATGTGTTGTACCTTCAAGGTGCCATTTTATAAGTATTACTAAAGTGACTGATTACATATGACAGTTGCAGGATTAGCTATGTTGACCATTAAGCAAAATACACAATGCCCAGGACCCATTGGTGATACCTTTATTAGGCCAACCAGAATGGAAAACACATTATACTCACTTTAGAAGCCACATTCTTCACCTGATAACAATAGTTTTAAATCAGGCTTCATGAGAAACAAAAATGATACTTCTGCAAAGTCTGTGGCTCTGTCAGGGGTGCTCAGAATGGTGATCGGGATCACCAGGGTGATCTTTGGGCTTCATCCTGGTGATCTTCAGGCCCCTGACCAGGTTTTTCGCAGTTTGTCCTCTTCACGCGCCCCTGCACGCTGCAAAGAAGTCCTCCGTCATTGCCCCTCCCTGCTCCCTGCTCGCGCGCCACCTCCAAAAGCTGCAGAGTCCAAGAGGCAGGGGTGGGTGCTTGATTGTTCTGTGGCATGTCTCTTTGTTTATTTTTAATGTTTAAAAATGGCCTTTTAGCTCCAAAGCCTCTCTGCTTGCTTTGTTCCTTGAGAAATATATGTTGGGGAATATGGAAATGTGGGAGAAATGGGGTAGTTGGATGTATTTTTGCATGCCCCTTTGTTTACCTTGCTGAGTATTAAATGGCCTTGCAGTTCAAAAGCTCTCTTCTTACTTCCTGGCTGATAATATGTGTGGTAATATGGCAGTGTGGGAGAAATGGGGTGGTTGGATGTATTTTTGCATGCCCCTTTGTTTACCTTGCTGAGTATTAAATGGCCTTGCAGTTCAACAGCCTCTCTTCTTACTTTCTGGCTGATAATATGTGTGGTAATATGGCAGTGTGGGAGACATGGGGTGGTTGGATGTATTTTTGCATGCCCCTTTGTTTACCTTGCTGAGTATTAAATGGCCTTGCAGTTCAAAAGCCTCTCTTCTTACTTTCTGGCTGATAATATGTGTGGTAATATGGCAGTGTGGGAGAAATGGGGTGGTTGGATGTATTTTTGCATGCCCCTTTGTTTACCTTGCTGAGTATTAAATGGCCTTGCAGTTCAACAGCCTCTCTTCTTACTTTCTGGCTGATAATATGTGTGGTTATATGGCAGTGTGGGAGACATGGGGTGGTTGGATGTATTTTTGCATGCCTTTTTGTTTACCTCGCTGAGTATTAAATGGCCTTGCAGTTCAACAGCCTCTCTTCTTACTTTCTGGCTGATA
Organism: Anolis apletophallus; assembly: GCA_030556195.1. Taxonomy (NCBI): domain Eukaryota; kingdom Metazoa; phylum Chordata; class Lepidosauria; order Squamata; family Anolidae; genus Anolis; species Anolis apletophallus. The sequence goes on along the minus strand of JARBWK010000005.1, from coordinate 149,760,750 downwards.
CTATGTGTGGTAATATGGCAGTGTGGGAGAAATGGGGTGGTTGGATGTATTTTTGCATGCCCCTTTGTTTACCTTGCTGAGTATTAAATGGCCTTGCAGTTCAAAAGCCTCTTCTTACTTTCTGGCTGATAATATGTGTGGTAATATGGCAGTGTGGGAGAAATGGGGTGGTTGGATGTATTTTTGCATGCCCCTTTGTTTACCTTGCTGAGTATTAAATGGCCTTGCAGTTCAAAAGCCTCTCTTCTTACTTTCTGGCTGATAATATGGGTGGTAATATGGCAGTGTGGGAGAAATGGGGTGGTTGGATGTATTTTTGCATGCCCCTTTGTTTACCTTGCTGAGTATTAAATGGCCTTGCAGTTCAAAAGCCTCTCTTCTTACTTTCTGGCTGATAATATGTGTGGTAATATGGAAATGTGGGAGAAATGGGGTGGTTGGATGTATTGTTGCATGCCCCTTTGTTTACCTTGCTGAGTATTAAATGGCCTTGCAGTTCAAAAGCCTCTCTTCTTACTTTCTGGCTGATAATATGTGTGGTAATATGGCAGTGTGGGAGAAATGGGGTGGTTGGATGTATTTTTGCATGCCCCTTTGTTTACCTTGCTGAGTATTAAATGGCCTTGCAGTTCAAAAGCCTCTTCTTACTTTCTGGCTGGTAATATGTGTGGTAATATGGCAGTGTGGGAGAAATGGGGTGGTTGGATGTATTTTTGCATGCCCCTTTGTTTACCTTGCTGAGTATTAAATGGCCTTGCAGTTCAACAGCCTCTCTTCTTACTTTCTGGCTGATAATATGTGTGGTAATATGGCAGTGTGGGAGAAATGGGGTGGTTGGATTTATTTTTGCATGCCCCTCTGTTTACCTTTATGGAGTATTAAATGGCCTTGCAGTTCAAAAGCCTCTTCTTACTTTCTGGCTGATAATATGTGTGGTAATATGGCAGTGTGGGAGAAATGGGGTGGTTGGATGTATTTTTGCATGCCCCTTTGTTTACCTTGCTGAGTATTAAATGGCCTTGCAGTTCAAAAGCCTCTCTTCTTACTTTCTGGCTGGTAATATGTGTGGTAATATGGCAGTGTGGGAGAAATGGGGTGGTTGGATTTATTTTTGCATGCCCTTGTTTACCTTGCTGAGTATTAAATGGCCTTGCAGTTCAACAGCCTCTCTTCTTACTTTCTGGCTGATAATATGTGTGGTAATATGGCAGTGTGGGAGAAATGGGGTGGTTGGATGTATTTTTGCATGCCCCTTTGTTTACCTTGCTGACTATTAAATGGCCTAGCAGTTCAAAAGCCACTCTTCTTACTTTCTGTCTGAGAATATGGGTGGTAATATGGCAGTGTGGGAGAAATGGGGTGGTTGGATGTATTTTTGCATGCCCCTTTGTTTACCTTGCTGAGTATTAAATGGCCTTGCAGTTCAAAAGCCTCTCTTCTTACTTTCTGGCTGATAATATGTGTGGTAATATGGCAGTGTGGGAGAAATGGGGTGGTTGGATGTATTTTGCATGCCCCTTTGTTTACCTTGCTGAGTATTAAATGGCCTTGCAGTTCAACAGCCTCTCTTCTTACTTTCTGGCTGATAATATGTGTGGTAATATGGCAGTGTGGGAGAAATGGGGTGGTTGGATGTATTTTTGCATGCCCTTTGTTTACCTTGCTGAGTATTAAATGGCCTTGCAGTTCAAAAGCCTCTCTTCTTACTTTCTGGCTGATAATATGTGTGGTAATATGGCAGTGTGGGAGAAATGGGGTGGTTGGATGTATTTTTATGCTCTGTTTTATATTGTTGTTATTAAATTGAAATGTTGATGTTTTATAACTTCATTTTATGTAAACTGCCCCGAGCCTGCTGGAAGGAGCGGCACATAAAAATGAATAATAAATATAAATAAATAAATAAGAAAATAGTTATACGTTTTACATTTCTGGGTAGGTGATCTTTGGGACTTGGTTTTTTAATCAGTAGCTCCCATGCTGAAAAAGTGTGAGCACCCCTGCTCTATGTCTTTTGATTTCTGATGTTATAGTGAGTGTCAAAGGCCATAAAAATGTCAGTTCTCCATGACGACTATTAAACCCTTTCTCTTGAGAACCCTTTGATCCTATCTAGTGAAGCCAAAAAGCCCCTCTACTAGTAGTGAACTTCCCAAGAAGACCCCATGGTGCCAGAAATGGAAATGAATTTAGTTGTGACAAACAGCTGTGCCAACGAAAGCCAATGTGGACTACTTTCCCTTGTTCTTGAAAATCAGGTCCCTGATGGCAAACAGCCTATTTCATATGAAGAATCCTGTGAGCTTCAAAACTGGCACATTGACATGGAAAAGGGTTGTTTTTAATTCTGGATTTAAGAGTGGCAACACAATGACACGGAAATGTTTACTGTGATGCAGCTAAGTATGCTGCAAGATGATCTGGGTTTCCTTTAGAATCTGAAACTTCATAAAGATAAAATGATTTTGGATAGTTCAGAGATGCATTTGAAAGAGAGGCATTATATTTATTTATTTACTTTATTTATATTTCGCTCTTCTCACCCCGAAGGGGACTCAGAATGGATAACAGGTACACATACTTAGCAGACAATCCCTGTCGTTTCCACATACAACATATAGACCAGGGCTGTCCAACTGGCGGCCCTGGGGCCGGATCCGGCCCCCCAGCCTGTTGGGCACGGCCCCAGCTATGCCCCGAGCCACCATTTTTAAAATTTTTTTAAAAATCTAATTTTTTTAAAAAAAATGGCGGCCGGGGGGGAGGGGGAGGCGGTGCAGGGAGGAGGAAGAGAGCTAGCTCCTCCTCCCTTCACCGCCCCTTCCATCCCTCTCTCCACGCCGAAAAGGAGGAGTAGGCAGTGCCAGGGCAGCGTCATGCTAGGCCACGCCAGGCCTGTGAGGCGCGCGAAAAAAGGAGGAGTAGGCGGCCCGGAGAATGACAGCTTTAGGAGAAAGCGGGGCCTGGGCTGGGGGTGGGGCCTGGGGGGCGGGGCCTAGGGGCGGGCCGAGCGGCCCCCGAGGTCATCAGTGACCTCTATTCCGGCACTGGACCCAGTAGAAGTTGGACAGCCCTGATATAGACGAACAGAGGCAAACTCTGGCCACCAGGGGGGCTGACACACTCCTCATCTCTCCGCGTCCCTTGTTGTTCCTTCCGCATTCCTCAGCATTCCTGGAGTTCTTTAATGGCCTCATAATTCAGTCAAAATTTGCCTCCCCACTTAATGTGGTCCCTTTATCTCCTACTTGACAGATGCAACTGACTTTCGGGCTGCAAAGGTCGACAGCAGGCTACACTTAAAGGTCGAGCACCCACCTCGACCCGGGCAGGCCTCGAACTCATGACCTACTGGTCAGAGAGATCTTATGCAGCTGACACTTAGCCAGCTGCGCCACATTCTATCTATCAATCAATCAATCAATCTATCTATCTATGAGCCCCCAGAGGTGCAGTGGGCTAAACCGCTGAGCTGCGAAACTTGTTGACCAAAAGGTTGCAGGTTCGAATCTAGGGAGCGGCGTGAACTTCTGCTGTCAGCCCCAGCTTCTGTAAACCTAGCAGTTTGAAAACATGCAAATGTAAGTAGATCAATAGGTACCACTCTAGCGAAAGGTAACGGCGCTCCTTGCAGTCATGCCAGCCACATGATCTTGGAGGTGTCTACGGTCAACGCTGGCTCTTCGGCTTAGAAAAGGAAATGAGCACCAACCCCCAGAGTCGGACACAACTGGACTTAATGTCAGAGGAAAACCCTATATATATATATATGTGTGTGTGTGTGTGTGTGTGTGTGTATATGTGTATATATATATATGTTTGCTTTATACCAGGGCTGCCCAGGAAGTCGATCATGATCGACCAGTCAATCCCAGGACCGAAGGAGGTCGATCCCAGCCAGATGGGGCGCTTCTCAGAAGGGGCGGAGTCAGGCCGTGCCAAGCCCCACCCCCTTCCCGGCTTCAGCACTCCCAGCAGCTGCTTCAGCCTTGAGGAGGGCAGGGCCAAGCCAGCCTTGTGCAAGCTATGCCACCACTGGCTTGGTATTGCCATCCTCAAGCCTGGAGAAGCTGCTGGGAGCTCCAAAGCCAGAGGGGAGGGGGCGGGGCTTGGTGCGGCCTGGCTCCGCCCCATCCGGCCAAGCCCTGCCCCACCCCTCCCCTCTCTAGCCTTGAGGAGGTAGGTAGATCTTTCTGACTTTGTTTTAATATAAGTAGCTCGCATGCTGAAAAAGGGTGGGCAGCCCTGCTTTATACAGTATAATTTAAAAAGAAAGATAGGATCAAAATTGGATGTGAAAAGGGTCCCTTTTTTTTGAGCATGCTCTTTTAAAATAAAATCAATAATCCTGGAAACAGAAAAAATGTTGGAAGGATAGCTTGGGGAATGGGGGAGGGGGCTACAGAGCAAGCACTGGGGTTCATGGACTTCAAAAGAAGTGTATCCGGGTACTGGACTTCGGCCTAAGTGTTTTCAGTCCTTTGCGGTCTATTGGAAAGTAAATCCTGTTGAACATACAGGAATTCACATCCAAGTAAACATGCAGAGGATTGCTCTGCAATTACAATTCCTTTCCCTGCACCTTCTCAATTTCCTAGCCGCAAAATATATGAGCAAGGCTAATGAAAGTTGTGCTTCTTTTTCGGACTACAACAAGAACCTGGTTCTCAGGTTTAGTGCCATCACCCAAGTAGGTTAAAAAAAAAACCCCAAACCCAAACACCACACATGGAAAATGTAAGTAAATATTTAGCAGTGAACCTTTTATTTTTTTGATTTCTCATTTTACAAAAGGCAGTTATAAAAATGAGCAAAGTTTTCATAATTCCTTACTAGATTTGTGAGTATAAATGAAACACACAGGTTTGCTCCTAAATCATGCACTTTCAAGCTGTTCCCAGGTCTGGAATGCACACAGAAAAAAAAATCATTTTATTTAAATTTGTAAGCACTCTTCTCCTGTTGATCAATACTTTTCTTCTCTCAATACGACATGAAACACAACCAAATCAGGAGCACAGATCAAGATTTTCTAGGTCCTACATTCTGAACACTTATCAAGTGATTTCCGCATAATTACACATTGTATCTGAAACAGTGCTATCAACACGCCCCCCCGCCCCCCGGGTGTTAAAATTGCTTGTACCTCTTTCATTCAATGGGAAGAACCGTCTGTTACATGTAATATTCAGGCCCGGATTACCCATAAGGCCATACTAGGCCATGGCCTATGGGCGCAGGCCTAGGGGCGGTGCCCGATCAAGGACCAAAAAAAAAGTTCAAACAAAACCGCAACGTGAGGCATGACTCTCTCTCTCTCTCTCTCTCTCTCTCTCTCGGGAGGGCGGGGGGAGCGCTGCGAGGGGGGTGAGAGAGGTGGGAATGGTGCCCCCCCTCACCATCGCCCCCACCCCCTTGTCAAGGAAGGAGGGCGCGAGGAGGATAAGGCGGACGGAAGCCCCGCCCCCGGGGCCGCTGCCAGCCATGCGCGGCACCCAGGAACATTGGGGAAGGAGGCAGAGGTGCTCGCGCTCTCCTGCCGCGCGCGCATGCCCGCCAGCGGTCCCGGGGGCGGGGCTTCCCTCTGCCTCATCCTCCTCGCGCCCAAGGAAGGAGAGTGGGGCAAGGAGGAGGCGGCGGAGGGAAGCCCTCCCGGAGGAGGAGGCTTCAGGCCTGCGGTGACGTCACTCCCTCTGATGAAGAAGAGCCCCACCTCCCTTCTGCTTGCCACGACAGGCCTTCCTCCCAGCCTTTCTTGGCAACCCGTCAATCAAAGCTGCAGAGCGGCACCTTCTACCAATGGGGGCTCTCTGTGGGTGGGGCGTGGTCACGGGCTGTGTGTCAATGGGAGGCGGAGGAGGAGGGATCTCTTCTTGGTGAAGCAGGAAAGCGGCGAGAGAGAGAGGTAATGCCTGAGGCGGCTTCAGAGGCTGAGGGGAGGAAGGACGCAAAAGCTCTCTGCCCCCCTTCCTCCCCCCTCCTGCTGAACTCCTGCTGCTTGGGGGAGGAGGAAGGGCCAGGCAGTGGTGAAGAAGGGACCGGGGCGCCACCTCCTTCGGCCGTTTCCCCAGCCAGCCTCCAATCCGCCATGACTCCCGCCACGACTCTCACCCCTCGCTTGCTGAAGCCGCGTGGAGGAGGATCCCCGCCCACTGAAGCCCATCCACCGCTCATGCTCCTCCTCTATAGGAGAGCTGAAACTGGGGGAAGGGGGCGGGGGATGGCGCGGCCTGTAGGAGAGCTGAAGCTGGGGAGGGGGCGGGGCATGGCGGCCTGGCTCTGCCCCCTCCCGGCCCTCGCACTCCCAGCACCTGCTCCAGCCTTAAGGGGACAGTGCGAAGCCAACATTGTGCTGGCTCTAGCACCGCTGGCTTGGCACTGCCCCCTCTGTTGGAGCAGCTGCTGGGAGAGGTGAAGCCGGGGTAGGGCAGGGCATGGCACAGCCTGGTTCTGCCCCTCCCGGCTTCGCACTCCCAGCAGCTGCTCCCAGCAGGCCACCAACCCCAGCCGTTCTTTACTGTGTTAGAGTGTCATTTTGTGCCATTTTGGTTGGTGGTGTGCCCCCGGATTTTTTTTAATGTTAAAAGTGTGCCACGGCTCAAAAAAGGTTGGGAAACACTGGCCTAGGGCACCAAAAGGGATTAATCCGGGCCTGGTAATATTACATAACATTTCTATACCAGCAGCAAAAAAAAATTGTAATGTTAAGAGGAGAACCACATGACACCAGGACATAGTGTCAAGAATTCCTACAAGTTAAAAAAAAGGAGGATTTGACACAGGGATGTGTTTAGTGACAGCAACCCTGTATTACAGTGTAGTTCTGCCCCAACACCATTTTGTGTATGTCCTAGATTTTAAAATTACGGTGGTGAATTAGAAAAAAAATATTCTGGATTTATTATTTAATACAAATTGCAAAGAAACACTGGTTGAGGTAATTATGAAAAACGTTGACTGTAAAATGCAAGGTCCAGTTTCTGGTACTCATAAGCTGCCCTAGTCTCAATACATATTACACGGAATGCGGACCGACTGGCCAAAGAATTTCAAACATTGACCTCATTCCATTTGAGAGGTATTGGTCAAAGACTCCCCCCGCCCCCCAAAAACCCAACAGAAGACTTTATGTAGTTTTTGGATAAAATAATGGCAAATCGTCCTATGCAAACACTCCTACAAGTGCCCGTGAAATGCTCTGTATCAAATACTCTTTTGAAAAAATAAAATTGCACTTCTATCATTATTCAACATTAAGCAAGAAAAAAAAAAGTCCGATATGCGTATTATTCCACAGATATGAAAAAGCAAGAAGGCAAGCCGAGACAGAGAGACACACATACAGACCACCCACAGGGCAGTGATGGCATTTGGTTGTTTTGGTCTTTGTACCAGCACTTCCTACACCCACGGCAGAAGGGCACTTTTGGCTGGAATTAAACTGTTTTCCTGGCAGTTAAGACACGGACAATGGAACCGACACCTCCAGCCGCAAGAGCCTACAAACAGAAGATCAGAAGCTGTGATATACGAATAGAATTGTGTGGATGTCTGCAAACATGTTTCATGTGCCTATTTATTTATTTGTATTTTATTTGCTATGCTTCTATACCGCCTCTCTCAGACCGAAGGCGACTCGGGACGGTGAACAAGCGGCAGCAAGTGCCCACATACAACACATCATAATAAGATAAAAACAATCATATAAAACCTATAATTTAACAATTAAAACTACAAAATACAAATCTCAGCTCTACAATCTTAAAATCGGTTTCCGTTTCGTCATCATATTAATCCTTTGATCTTGATTAATTAAAGTTCGTCTGAGAATGCTTGCTCGAACAGCCAAGTCTTGGCTTTCTTACAAAATGTCAGGAGGGAGGGGGCCGATCTGATGTCACTAGGAAGGGAGTTCCAAAGCCGAGGAGCCACCACTGAGAAGGCCCTGTCTCTCACCCCTGCGAAGCAGGCGGGACCGAGAGCAGGGCCTCTCCGGATGATCTTAAGCATCTTGATGGTTCATAGCAGGGCTGTCCAACTGCTGGCCCTGCAGGTGTTTTGGACTTCAACTCCCAGAAATCCTAGCCAGTTTACCAGCTGTTAGGATTTCTGGGATTTGAAGTCCAAAACACCTGCAGGGCCGGCAGTTGGACAGCCCTGGTTCATAGGGAGAGATGTGTTCGGAAAAGTAAGTTGGACCAGAACCGTTTAGAGTTTTAAAGGCCAAAACCAGCACTTTGAATTGTGCCCGGTAGCAAACTGGTAGCCAGTGGAGCTGGCACAACAGGGGAGTTGTACGCTCCATGAGTGCCGCTCCTGTTATCAACCTGGCTGCTGTCCGTTGAACCAATTGAAGCTTCCGAGCAGTCTTCAAAGGCAGCCCCATGTAGAGAGCATTGCAGTAATCTATACGGGATGTAACCAGAGCATGGACTACCGTGGCCAAGTCAGACTTCCCAAGGTACGGGCACAGCTGGCGCACAAGTTTTAATTGTGCGAATGCTCCCCTGGTCACTGTCGAAACCTGGGGTTCCAGGCTCAGCGATGAGTCCAGGACCACACCCAGACTGCGAACCTGCCCCTATTGCAAAGGGGCTCAGAAAATTCAATTTCCCGGGTTAGAAACATTACCATATGGCTTCAGAAACATTAGCTTGCATTAAGATAACTAATTTAATGATGTTCTCTTCACTAATACCCCAACTAAATCTATCACTCTTCTGTGTATTACTCGTTCACTGTGCAACTTACAAGTTTGAATGATATCAGACAAAAATTCCATGCGGTACAACCATGCTCAATAAATGACATGTATGATTTATTTTGAAAACCACATAGCATAGATATGTAACTTATTTCCCCTCTTTGTGATAGTCCATCTATTTAGGCTATCTTTACAGTACATAGGATTCTAGCTCTAAAATAGCTTCAGGTTGGTTGTTCTACACCAGTGTTTCCCAACCAGTGTGCCGCGGGACACTAGCGTGCCGTGAACGATCATCAGGTGTGCCGTGGGAAATTGGCCTCTGTCCCTTTAAACATGGAAATGTGCCCGGCGGAATGGTAGGGCGTGGCCGAGAGTGGCAGCCTGCGACAAACCTCGCAGGCGGCCAATCGGGAGTGCAGGGGCCCCGTTCCTTGGCTTTCCATTGGTCTTCTCTTCTCCGGAGGGGGGAGGGAGGGACTGACGTCGCTCTGACCCCGTTCCCTTTGCAGCAAACACCGCCGCCGCCATTTTGACGAGGCAGAGATGGGCAAAGAGGAAGGAAGGAGGTGGTAGGAAAGGGGCGGGGGGAAGTGGCCTTAGGTGCGGAGAGGGGTGGAGTGACCCCTCTGGGGCCGAGAAAGGGGCGATGCAGCCTCCCCAAACATGCCCACCTGCCTGCCTGCCAGCCAGCCAAGGGCCACCTCTTTCGTGGCCTTGAGGAGAGAGCGAGCGGCCTGGCCCAGCTCTCCCTTCCTTCCCGAAGCACACTCTCCTGGCGTTTCTCCTGCATCTATGACTAGCCTCCTCGGAGGTGGTGAAGACTCCCTCCCCCTTCCCCCCTCCCCCTCCCCTCCAGAGATACCCCTGCCCTGCCTCTTGCCTTCTTCTTCTTCCTCTGTGTTCGGCCCCCCCCTCCTGCCTCTTCAGCTCCCATATCCGACCATAAGAGACTCGGATCCTTTTGGAAGAGCCAGACAGCCTAGTCCTGCCTCTTGACTTCCGGGCTTCCTTTCCCCTCCTGCCTCTTGAGCTCTGCTCTCTGGCCTTCACAGGCTAGAATTCCTTTGGAATAGCCAGAGATTCATAGAATCCTAGAGTTGGAGGAGACCTCGTGGGCTTCTTTCACCCAATATGCAGGGAAATTGCCTTCAAAGCACCCCTGACAGATGGCCTCTGCTTAAAAGCCTCCAAAGAAGGAGCCTCTACTACACTCCAGGGCAGAGAGTTCCACTGCTGAACGGCTCTCACAGTCAGGAATATATAAATACATTTAAAAACATATTAACTATATGTATTACTGGGTTAGAGTGTCATTTTGGTTAGTGGTGTGCCCCAGGATTTTGTAAATGTAAGAAATGTGCCGTGGCTCAAAAAAGGTTGAAAAACGCTGTTCTACACAATGTGCAAAAGCATAGTATCCTAGCTCTAAAAACAGCTGCTTTAGAAAAGCATTTTTCAAATATTTCTATCTGGATTGCCTTCAAAGTGTTAGTCCTGACTTTTAAGGCCTTACATGGTCTGGGGCCAGTGTACATGCGGGACCGCTTTGTCCCATATCATCCCACCAGATCACTGCGCTCCGAAGAGCTAAACCTCCTGGTCATCCCAAATGTGAGGACCTACCATCTGTCCGCAACCCGCCGCCGGGCTTTCTCTGCTGCAGCCCCTACCATGTGGAACGCACTGCCCGCCGGCATCCGTGCCACCCAGGGCCTCCTCCCGTTCAGGAGAGCAGTTAACACATTGCTGTTCCAACAAGCCTTCGGAGTTAGCTAAACTTTAGCTCACACCACCTAGCTGTCAGCCCACTGCGACTCCATTTGTTGCTTCAACTGTTCTAATTGTAATTCCATCTTAATGGTATTACTGTGGTTTATGAGTTATCTGACAATTGTATTTTACGAACTGTTGTAAGTCGCCCGAGCCGTTGGGGGGGCGACAGACAAATGCGAAACAATAAATAAATAAAATAAATAATTCAATTTCTCATCACTTGATTGATTACTCAATCTGCAATAAAAGCTGAAAGTGTTGATTTGTTTAAGAGGCACAGCCATCATAATCAAAGGAATTGTACCTTTTCATGCCACTGCAGCAAGACAGCACTGCTGTTGTCAGATGGACTTTCAAATCCTTTGTAGATGTATTTCATTAAAAGATCAACTCCATTCTTATCCAAAGACTGCACTGCTTTTTCAATATCACTGGCTTTAAAAGAGATGAGAACCTTCAGGACAATACTTTCTGCACGATCCTAGGAAGAAAAAAAATAGACAATGTCCGAAACAGAGAAGGAATTATAAAAATTAAAATACTTTTCCGTCTAGAGATTTAGATTATAATCCTCTGCGCATCTTCTTGGAAGTTCTACTGTTCAATGTACTTTTGACCTCAGCACTGGGTGGGAACACTATGGTAATTTATTGCAGAAACCCAGTAAGCAACAAGATACTAATTGAACACAGCCGACTGATATATGTAGCTCAGACAGAAAAAGAAATTTGTTCTAATTTTTAAGTCATGTCACTTTCAATGTATTTTTGAATTTGATTAGTACACAGGTGCACTTTTGCTCAGGGTTTGACCTTCTGAAGGAAACAACCTTTAAACTCCATACTCCCATTTATTTTGCCAAAAAGGGCCTGAAAATTCCCATCAGATGTGTTTGATCTGAAGGAAACTTTAAACTAGCATTTTGCATTACCCAATCCCCTGTGAGGGTAGAAAGATAGGAGGCATTCACTTCTGTTTTCACTCATGTTTCCATCCATAACCACTGGCCATACTGACTGGGATTGGTAAGAGCTGGAATTCAAGCAATCTGGAGGGCATCGTGTTGGGAAAGAGTACAGTGAATGGTAGGTAAGAATAACTACCCTTTGTCTGACAATTAGCTCAGAGGAAGCTAATCTTTCCAGACACATCCTTTGAGGTCACCCTAGAAATGGAAAGTGGGGAGTCAGTGAGTACAGGACTCAGGTACAAAATCATAATGTGAATGAGTCCTGAACTCAAGATTTAGACCAGGGGTGCCCACAGTTTTTCAGCATGTGAGCTACTTATAATAAAACCAAGTCAGAAAGATCTACCTACCTCCTCAAGGATGGAGAGGGGAGGGGCGGGGCTTGGCGGGGCCTGGCTCCACCCCCCTCTGGCTTCCGCTCTACCAGCAGCTTCTCCAGGCTTGAGGATGGCAGTTCCAAGCCAGCCTTGTGCAAGCTATGCCACCACTGACTTGGCATTGCCACCCTCAAGCAATGAGGTAGAGCGGAAGCCAGAGGGGGGAGGAGCCAGGCTGCACCAAGCCCCACCCCCTCCTCTCTGGCTTTGGAGCTCCCAGCAGCTTCTCCAAGCTTGAGGATGGCAATGCCAAGCCAGTGGTGACATAGCTAGCATCTTCAAGCCTTGGCTTGGCACTACCATCTTCAAGCCTGGAGAAGCTGCTGGTAGGCGGAAGCCACAGGGGGCTGAGCCAGGCTGCACCAAGTTGGTAGAGTGGAAGCCCCCCCCTCCCTGGCTTTGGAGCTCCCAGCAGCTTCTCCAAGGCTTGAGGACGGCAATGCCAAGCGGTCCCGGGATCGACTGGTGGATCGCTATCGACTTCCTGGGCAGCCCTGATTTAGACATTTAAGCCTTTTAAAGATGTAATAGGTGAAAGTTTATTCCTACAGATGCAATGTCTCATGTCTTCCCTTAAAACTATCAGGATTTCAATGGATTTGCATTTTTATATTTAATTTTTCTCTTTTGTCTCCCAAAATGAAACAGTCTGCAAGATTTGCAAACCACTAAGTCAGGGCTGCCCAGGAAGTCGATCGCGATCGACCAGTCGATTGCGGGACTGAAGGAGGTTGATCCCAGCCAGAAGGGGCGCTTCTCAGAGGGGGTGGAGCCAGGCCACACCAAGCCCCGCCCCCTCCCCGGCTTCGGCACTCCCAGGAGCTGCTTCAGCCTTGAGGAGGGCAGGGCCAAGCCAGCCTTGTGCTAGCTATGCCACCACTGGCTTGGCACTGCCATCCTCAAGCCTGGAGAAGCTGCTGCTAGAGCTAAAGCCAGAGGGGGTGGAGCCAGGCCATGCCAAGCCCCGCCCCCTCCCCGGCTTCAGCTCTACCAGCAGCTTCTCCAGGCTTAATGAGGGCAGGGCAAAGCCAGCCTTGTGCTACCTATGCCACCACTGGCTTGGCACTGCCATCCTCAAGCCTGAAGAAGCTGCTGCTAGAGCTGAAGCTAGAGGGGGGCGGAGCCAGGCCGTGCCAAGCCTCACCCCTCCCCGGCTCCACCCTGCTTCTCTCTCGTCCGGAAGCAAACGTGGAAGGTAGATCTTTCTGACTTGGTTTTATTATAAGTAGCTCACATGCTGAAAAAGTGTGGGCACCCCTGCACTAAGTAGACTATAAACAGCATAATATTCTCGTGCTGACCCACCTTTACAGATTGACTCTTGGTGTTGATGGGTGGGTTCTTCAGAGCTGCTTGTAATGCAGCTGTCATGTTACCTGTAAAGAGCAGTTAAGGACAACACAGCCCTACTTGCCACTAAAATTAATAAGCTAGTGATATTTTACATATTGCAAACATCGACTTCCATTTACATGCACAATAGTCCTTAAAACAGCCTGGCGATGTAGATCAGTATAATTTCTGGGTTGGTTCTGAAGCTGAAGGGAGTAATAGGTCACCTAAAACCTTTATGAATGTATGGATGAAGCAAGATTTAACCCGGAACTTTTCTGGCTTAAATTCACTCTTTTCTACTATAAGGTACCAGGATAAAAACAGTGTTGTCTTATGCACACAGCTATAAGGATAGCAAACAACTACCATGCTCACCAAGTTTGCCCAGGAAAAAGCAACAATACAATACTTAAACACAGAAATTTTTTTAAAAAACAGAACTTAACTGTGAAGTGCCACAGGACTCCATTTTTTTTTTCTCGTACTGTTTTAAGATGGAGTTCACAAAGAGCAGTCCATACACAGCTCTCTATGACCATTTAAGTTCAGGGGTCAAAACAATTTGACTTCAAATGCAAGTAGAGGGCATGTTCATTGGTTTTGGAGGCTTCCAGAGCTACATAGGAGTCAATAGCAATTTTTGGCAAAAACTTTTTTTAAAAAAAGCTTTGAAATGCTCACTAGGGTGGTGGGTTGTGCACTTCATTATGTTTTGTCACCCCCCCCCCCCCACACACACACACACACTTCAACATATGTCAAGGAGAGGCTTTTTTGAAATTCAAAACACAGTAAATGCCTTACAGCAGGGGTGCTCAGAATGGTGATCGGGATCACCAGGGTGATCTTCAGGCCTCGTCCTGGTGATCTTCAGGCCCCTGACCAGGTTTTTTTTGCTGTTGGTCCTCTTCACGCGCAACTGCATGCTGCAAAGAAGTCCTCCGTCGTTGCTCCTCCCCGCTCCCTGCTCACGCGCCACCTCCAAAAGCTCCAGAGTCCAAGAGGCAGAATGGGCCCCCTCTTTTGGATTCCTCCTCCTCCTCCCTTCGTCCTTCTCCAGCCACTCAGAGTCGTAGGAGACCAAAGGGGTGGGCCTGATGACGCAATGCATGGCTGGCCCCGTGCGCATGCGCAGAAGCGCCCATTCTGCCTCTCTTCTCATGAGCTCTTGGGCGGCACGCATGCTGGCAGCGTGGAAATAGAGCAACGACGGAGAAGAAGAAGGACACTTTGGGGTCATTTCCTTACCGCATCTCAAAGGTCGGTCTTTTACTTTGGGGTGGGTGCTTGATTGTTCTGTGGCATGTCTCTTTGTTTATTTTTAATGTTTAAAAATGGCCTTTTAGCTCCAAAGTCTCCCTGCTTGCTTTGTTCCTTGAGAAATATATGTTTGGGAATATGGAAATGTGGGAGAAATGGGGTGGTTGGATGTATTTTTGCATGCCCCTTTGTTTACCTTGCTGCATATTAAATGGCCTTGCAGTTCAACAGCCTCTCTTCTTACTTTCTGGCTGATAATATGTGTGGTAATATGGCAGTGTGGGAGAAATGGGGTGGTTGGATGTATTTTTGCATGCCCCTTTGTTTACCTTGCTGCATATTAAATGGCCTTGCAGTTCAAAAGCCTCTCTTCTTACTTTCTGGCTGATAATATGTGTGGTAATATGGCAGTGTGGGAGAAATGGGGTAGTTGGATGTATTTTTGCATGCCCCTTTGTTTACCTTGCTGCGTATTAAATGGCCTTGCAGTTCAAAAAGCCTCTTCTTACTGTCTGGCTGATAATATGTGTGGTAATATGGCAGTGTGGGAGAAATGGGGTGGTTGGATGTATTTTTGCATGCCCCTTTGTTTACCTTGCTGCGTATTAAATGGCCTTGCAGTTCAACAGCCTCTCTTCTTACTTTCTGGCTGATAATATGTGTGGTAATATGGCAGTGTGGGAGAAATGGGGTGGTTGGATGTATTTTTGCATGCCCCTTTGCCCCTTTGTTTAAATGGCCTTGCAGTTCAAGCCTCTCTTCTTACTTTCTGGCTGATAATATGGTGGTAATATGCAGTGGGAGAAATGGGGTAGTTGGAAATGCCCCTTTGTTTACCTTGCTCTAAATCTTTCAACAGCCTCTCTTCTTACTTTCTGGCTGATAATATGTGTGGTAATATGGCAGTGTGGGAGAAATGGGGTGGTTGGATGTATTTTTGCATGCCCCTTTGTTTACCTTGCTGCGTATTAAATGGCCTTGCAGTTCAAAAGCCTCTCTTCTTACTTTCTGGCTGATAATATGTGTGGTAATATGGCAGTGGGGGAGAAATGGGGTGGTTGGATGTATTTTTATGCTCTGTTTTATATTGTTGTTATTAAATTGAAATGTTGATGTTTTATAACTTCATTTTATGTAAACTGCCCCGAGCCTGCTGGAAGGAGCGGTACATAAAAATGAATAATAAATATAAATAAATAAATAAGAAAATAGTTATACGTTTTACATTTCTGGGTAGGTGATCTTTGGGACTTGTTTTTTTAATCAGTAGCTCCCATGCTGAAAAAGTGTGAGCACCCCTGCCTTACAGCATTTGGAGGCAAACATCTTTCCCTTTGTGGGAGCAAGGATAGTCCTCCAAAGGAGCTTTCCTACGCCTTTCACAGTTGTTGCCCAGCCCTGTTTTAGTATCTATATGAAGCCCCTGGGTTGAGTCCTCAGGTCTTGAATACATCTGCAATGATCCATTTCTCTTCAACTGTATGACTAGATGCCAGACCATATGGTGGAGTTCAAATACCAGGTGTCCTACCAGTGCATTGCTGCAAAACTGTATGTATACTGATTGATTGAAAAGGAAACAGATCAGTAGCTAAGCTCCTGAGGTTTATTGATGATATACAGGTTTGGTGCCTAGCTTGTGACATTTTTTTTGTTTTTATCCTTTTTATTACTTTGAATAATCTTCAAATTTTAGAGTTTTCCTGTATTATACCTCGCAGAAATCCTAAGATATAGAAGTAGAACAGGCTAGAAATATTTTAACAAATGAGTAAATTTGACCTGCCTCAATCCACCATACAAGGTTCTCAATTTATGAATTTACCAGCAGCGTGTTTTTTTCTCAGCTACTTATTCTGGCCTTTATTAATGGCTCCCAGACATCAGAAATATTGACAAAAAACAGTCTGTAAGAGGTAAAGAAAAGTGAACCCTCACAAGAGAAAATTCAGTTAAGCTTTTGACAATGCACCACAGTAATTTGGTGACGGATAAATTAGAATAAATAAATAAATACATGATTTAGTCAGTCCCGAAATGCGTTTCAAAAAAAAGGATTTCTTTTTCTAGTTTTCTCTTCATTATTTCTTGAAGGCCATTGAAATGTGCTAGAAAGCCTCCTTGTATGAGAATCTGTTTCCATTTTTAATGTTTCAATTTGTATGGTATCAATACCAGTTAGTTAGACTATCCTAGACTAGATGCAACTGTTTCCATAAAAGGTAAGCCTCTGCAGAATGCACTTCCTCTACTGCTTCAGTCTGACACCAGGAAATTTGAAAGCCGTGGTCCTGTGACTTCTCTCTCTCTCTCTCTCTCTCTCTCTCTCTCTCTCTCTCTCTCTCTCTCTCTCCCTCTCTCATGCCATTAGATTTAGCACTGCTTAATACATGTTTTAGGCCCATATCAGCAAATCAGAAGATACACTTTTGAATATTTATATGTAAACCAAATTGCTTGTGTCTAGGATATCCATGCTAACTATATTAAGCACATTTTACTCTTATGCTGTGAGTTCTTCAGAGTCTTTAACTTTTACTATGCCTGCACAACCCTTTCGCACAGAGATAGGGGTGGGCCACAGCAGTGCAAAAACACTGATTTTGCTAGAACCTCTCCCAAATCTCTGCAACTGAGAGCTCTCAGCAAGCAGGAAAACGTGGTTTAAGGCAGTGTTTTTCAACCTTTTTTGAGCAGCGGCACATTTTTTACATTTACAAAATCCTGGGGCACACCACCACCCAAAATGACGCAAAATGACACTCTAACACAGTAATACATATAGTTGACCTTGAGTTTTGGAGTTGTTGTTCACCTATATCCAGAGAGCACTGTGGACTCATACAATGTTGGATCAGGACCAAACTTGGCATGAATACTCAATATGCGCAAATGTGAACACAGATGGAGTTTGGGGAAAATAGACATTGACATTTGGGAGTTACAGTTCCTGGGATTTATAGTTAACACACAATCAAAGAGCATCCTGAACTCTTGCAACAATGGAATTGAACCAAACTTGGCCTATTGAACTCTCATTACCAACAGAAAGTACTGAAAGGGTTTGCTTGGGAATTGACCTTGAGCTTGGAAGCTGTAGTTCATCTACACCCAGAGAGCACTGTGGGCAGGAGGGGGGAGAAAGGGTATTGGAGGTTCCAATTTCCCACGGCACACCTGATGATCGCTCACGGCACACTAGTGTGCCACAGCACACTAGTTGGGAAATACTGGTTTAAGGGACAGTGAAATGCACATGTGTGTGTGTGTGTGTGTGTGTGTGTGTATGAACACTTTATACCCTGCCCTTCAGCTTATTTATACCCTGCCCTTCAGCTACAAAGCTTCCCTAAACAATTACAATTAGTTAGTTCCTTGCCATCAAGATTATATATGACCGCTAGCTTCCCATGAGATACTGGAGGTTACTCTTAGAGCAGGGGTGGAGTAAGTGCCATTATTGTTTTTGTTCGCCTTCAAGTCATTTCTCATTTATGGCAAACCCAAAGCACAGCTATCATGGAATTTTCTTGACAGAATTTGTCCAGAGGGGGAATTGCCCTTTTCCCCCTCTGAGGCTGAGAGTATGTGACCTGCCCAAGGTAAACCTGTGATTTCTAAGACCGAGTGAGAATTTGAATCCCATTTTGCCCAAGCACCCAAGACTTGGCTTTTTACTAGAGTGTTAGATTTGTAATCTGATTTTAATATTTGTAGTCTAATGTTTATCCTATTTTCTGTTTTATGTAAATCGCCCAGAGCATCCTGGATGGAGGGCGATTAACAAATAATAAAGTGATGGTGATGATGATGATATTGTGGAAGAGGATCACAAAATCCGCATTTAGGGTTCGAATATAGTCCACAATAGTTCATCCTTGACTTCAAACTCATTTAACGCTCTCTAAAGATAAATACTTAGCCTATTAATTCTGACTTGGTTTTAGCAATAAATTAATTAAGCTGCAAGATAGTACCTTCATGTTGAAAGTTATTTTTTTTAAAAAAAATTAAGGCATATAGTGTAAATATTGAAAAATTCCAAAGTAAAAGTAGTAATCCTAAAAAAAAAAACCGGAATAATCACCCTCACACAGAGAAAACATCACTACGTGTAAAAGGAATACTCACTGTAGCATTAAGGGCTGCAAATATATGTATATGGAATTTATAAATTATAATCTGACCAAGAAGTTCATGTTGCAATTATGGCATATTGATCAATGTTTCTATGTTTAGTTTAATCATGGAATGACAAAACATAAAGAAAACCCATATTTTAGACTGTCCACACACACCTTTTCCCAGCTTTCAAAAGAAAGGGCAAAATCAAGGGAAGAGAGGGAGCAAAGGAAGTACAAAGTTAGTTAAGGCTTTGTGTATTAAAGGTGGAGGCAGTTTAAAATCCTTGCACAACTAAGACTACCAAGTGTCAAACTGGCTTGCTCTTACATAAATCACTTCCTGACACAGATACACACCTCTGTTCCTTTTTAATATTGTCCAGAATAAAACGGGCAATCGAATAGCATACAAAACAAAGATTTTATAGAACAAGGAAGGCAGAGGGAGTGTACTAGTGGTTCCCTGGTCAATCTATAGTAGATCAGCAAGCCTGATTCCCAAGTGACTCACAACAGGAAAACTGTAATGTCCCCAGGCTACTGAAACAAAGAAGTGGACAGAGAAGCAGGAGGATAACATGTGTGTGTTTTTAAAGCCGGATGGGTATAAACCAGGGGGGCGAAGCCAGGTCGCGCCAAGCCCCTCCCCGGCTTCGGCACTCCCAGCAGCTTCTCCAGGCTTGAGGAGAACAGGGCCAAGCCAGCCTTGTGCAAGCTATGCCACCACTGGCTTGGCACTGCCATCGCAGCCTGGAGAAGCTGCTGGGAGCCCAAAGCCAGAGAGGAGGGGGCAGGGCTTGGCACAGCCAGCTCCGCCTTGGTGCAGCAGCTTCTCCAGGCTTGCCATGGCAGTGCCAAGCCAGTCTTGTGCTAGCTATGCCACCACTGGCCTGGCACTGCCATCCTCAAGCCTGGAGAAGCTGCAAGCTCCAAAGCCGGAGAGGGGGCGGGGCTTCGCACCGCCTTGCTCCGTCCCCCTTTGGCTTCCGCTCTACCAGCAGCTTCTCCAGGCTTGACGATGGCAGTGCCAAGCCAGCCTTGTGCTAGCTATGCCACCACTGGCTTGGCACTGCCATCCTCAAGCCTGGAGAAGCTGCTGGGAGCTCCAAAGCCAGAGGGGAGGGGCGGGGCTTGGCACAGCCTAGCTCCACCCCCATCTGGCTTTCGCTTTACCAGCAGCTTCTCCAGGCTTGAGGATGGCAGTGCCAAGCCAGCCTTGTGCTAGCTATGCCACCACTGGCTTGGCACTGCCATCCTCAATACTGGAGAAGCTGCTGGGAGCTCAAAGCCAGAGAGGAGGGTGGGGCTTGGCACAGCCTAGCTCCGCCCCCCTTTGGCTTACGCTCTACCAGCAGCTTCTCCAGGCTTGACGATGGCAGTGCCAAGCCAGTCTTGTGCTAGCTATGCCACCACTGGCTTGGCACTGCCATCCTCAAGCCTGGAGAAGCTGCTGGTAGGGTGGAAGCCAGAGGGGGGTGGAGCCAGGCCGTGCCAAGCCCCGACCCCTCCCCTCCGGCTTTGGAACTCCCAGCATTTTCTCCAGGCTTGACAATGGCAGTTCCAAGCCAGCCTTGTGCTAGCTATGCCACCACTGGCTTGGCACTGCCATCCTCAAGCCTGGAGAAGCTGGTGGGAGCTCCAAAGCCAGAGGGAGGCGGGGCTTGGCGCAGCCTGGCTCCGCCCCCTTTGGCTTTCGCTCTACCAGCAGCTTCTACAGGCTTGAGGATGGCAGTGCCAAGCCAGTGGTGGCATAGCTAGCATAAGACTGGCTTGGCACTGCCATCGTCAAGCCTGGAGAAGCTGCTGGTATAGCTGAAGCCAGAGGGGGCGGAGCCAGGCCGCGCCACGCCAAGCCCTGCCCCTCCCCTCTCCAGCCTTGAGGAGGTAGGTAGATCTTTCTGACTTGGGTTTTATTATAAGTAGCTCGCATGCTGAAAAGGTGTGGGCACCCCTGGTATAAACCCTCCTGGGCCACTATTTTGTACATGGCAGGACCACAGACTTCAAATAAAAGGTAAAATAGGTCCTGCAAGCCTTGTCTAGTCACCTGTTGTGTGTGCCTTTAAATTGCCTATCGATTTATAATGATCCTTTGAATCACATAGAGTTTTGGTACTGAGATTTGGGAAATTTTAGAGCCAAATTATTTATTTCTGATTAAAAATAAAAGCAGTGTTGACCAGAAGCAGATTTAATGTGAATAGCATCTGTTACCTGCATGTTTTGCATGTGCAAACTATGGTGATTTATGGCAACCCCATGAATATCAAAGGATTTTCTTAGGTAAGGAATACAAGGAGGTAGTTTTGCCAGTTCCATCCTTTGGGATATAGCATACAGCAGTCTTTCTCAACCAGTGTGCCGTGGCACACTAGTGTGCCGTGACGGACCTCCTGCTGTGCCACGAGAAAAGCTCTCTGCCCCCCTTCCTCCCCCCCCTCCTGCTGAACTCCTGCTGCTTGGGGGAGGAGGAGGAAGGGCCGGGCAGTGGCGAAGAAAAAGAAGAAGGGACCGGGGTGGCCCCTCCTTCGGCCGTTTCCCCAGCCAGCCTCCAATCCGCCATGACTCCCACCATGACTTGCCCTCGCTCGCTGAAGCCGCGTGGAGGAGGAGCCTGCCCACTGAAGCCCGTCCACCGCTCATGCTCCTCCTCTGTAGGAGAGCTGAAGCTGGGGGGAGGGGGCGGGGTATGGCACGGCCTGTAGGAGAACTGAAACTGGGGGAGGGGCGGGGCATGGCGCGGCCTGGCTCTGCCCCCTCTTCTGGCTTCGGCACTCCCAGCAGCTGCTCCAGCCTTGAGGGGACAGTGCCAAGCCAGCATTGTGCTGGCTTTGGCACCGCTGGCTTGGCACTGCCCCCTCAAGGCTGGAGCAGCTGCTGGGAGAGGTGAAGCCGGGGGTAGGGGCGGGGCATAGCGCAGCCTGGCTCCACCCCCTCCCCGGCTTTGGCACACCCAGCAGCTGCTCCCAGCAGGCCACCAACCCCCAGCCGTTCTTTACTGTGTTAGAGTGTCATTTTGTGTCATTTTGGCTGGTGGTGTGCCCCCGGATTTTTTAAATGTTAAAAGTGTGCCGCGGCTCAAAAAAGTTTGGGAAACACTGGCATACAGCACCTAACAGTCATTGACAGTCTCCCATCCAATGCAAGCCAGGGCAGACCCTACTTGGCTTTGAAAATCAGATTGTGCCTTTAGGGTATTTATGCATTAGTGGCAACCTTTTTATCCTCAACCTCATATTCAAAACTATGGTTAAAATAGTCTCTCAGCAGTCATTTGTCACTTTGAAGTATACGCAGAGATTTTGTGGAGAACACATCTGAACTACTTAATGCAAATCTCACTCAATTCTTCTTTATTTTCTATCCCAATTCCCATGCCTTAATTATAACAGATTCTCTCTCTCTATACACATACACACACACACACACACACACACACACAAACACAGCACAAGATCCAGTATAAACATGATATCTTGTTTTTGTTTTTAGAGGCGAATCATATGCATATTTATTTGCATTTCATTCCACGGAGTTTGAGGGGGGTTATTTCCACATAAAGATTTCTATAATCAGAATCTATTTATTTTATTTATTTATTTATTTGAATTTCTTGGCCACCACTCCTGGGTGGCTCGGGGCGGCTCACAAATCGAATGAATTGCAACACATAATACAAATTAAAACAATTTAAAACCACAACTTTTAGTAATAAAATCAACATATACCACTAGGCTAACTTGAGAGTAATCCGTATCAAGCCTTCTTATACATGATCTTTTATAAAAATCAGGCTTCAATCTTAAGCAAAGAATTAATGATAATGATGATGAAGCAAATATGCATATGATTCTTTTGATATTCAGAGTATCTCAAATATGCCACTTCAGTAAGTCTCCAAGAGTCCTGACTGGCCACCAATACTTCCTGCCCACATTAAGATGTGGGGAGTGTTGGCTAAGATCTAACCCAGAGCTTCTTAAACGTTTTCCACTTGTGACTCCCTTTTTGCCAAGAAATTTTTACACGGCCCCAGATATATAAATATATTTAATAGGTATAAAATAAAAATTTTACTCGGGTGTTGTGTGGTTTACAGGCTGTATGGCCGTATCGTAGATGCTTTTTTCCCTGACGTTTGTGACAGATGGAACCTCAGGAGACAATGCTGCTAGAACACGGCTATACAGCTCAGAAATTACACACTTTGGTGATTCCAGCTGTGAAAACCTTCGACAGTACAAGTATTTACTGGTAATAAACTGGCATTTGCAAGGCTTGCTAAACAGGCTGAATTTTTCTTATTTATTTATTATTCAATTTTATATACACCGCCACCCCAAAAGGCTCAGAGCGGTTTACAAACAGAATAAGACAATTCAGAGCGAAAACAATAAAAGCAGAAGCAAACATTCGATTTCAGTATGCGGAGTATACCTGAAGCATTTTCTGCAGAGTCTACTGCAACACTGCATGTTATTACTAACAAAGGCCTCTTCTGCACAGCTGTTCAAAATCCACATTGAACTGGATTATATGGCAGTGTGGATTCAGAAAATCCACAATACTGTGAATTATCTGCTTTGATAATCTGGATTATATGGCAGTGTGAAAGGAGCCTAAGTAAACGCTCCCGGTACTGACGTTGGCCGGTATACTGACGTTAGCATCCGTTAGTATAGCTATAAAGGAAGCAAGATGGGGGTCAAGGGTGCCCCCAGTTAGGGAATGGCCCCGCAGGTCCACCCTTTCCGGCCCTATGGACAGCACTGGTATAATAAAGGAAGCAAGATGGGGGTCAAGGGTGCCCCAGTTAGAATTCCACCCTTCTATAAAATTTTCTTTCAATTCCCAGATTTATGGCAGTGCAGACTGATGGCCCTTCCACACAGTCATATAATCCAGAATATTAAAGCAGATAGTCCATAATATCTGCTTTGAACTGGAGGCCCTTCCAGACAGACCCGATATCCCAGGATGTGATGTTTTCTGTTTATCAGACCAGACTTTCGGAGGGGCTGAGCGGGGGCTGAGACTGGGTGGAAGAGGGTCCTTTTGTATTGTTATCCCAATAACCCCATTAATGTGGGATATAATGAGCATGGTGATCAGATCATGATATGAATAAACATAACAGTTTAAATAATGTACCAGGCCCTCCTGTCAGCCCCCTTAGCCCCTCCCTGGCTACTGCCAGACTATCTGGCAGCATAGAGTCCTATAATCCAGTAAAGCAGGAAACCTCCTCGAGGGAGGCCCTCCTGTCGCCCCTGCCAGTTTCACAGACTCGTCTGGTGGGCACAAGGGAGAGGGCCTTCCCCTCTGTGGCCCCCCGACTCTGGAACTCCTTGCCTGGAGAGATTAGGAAAGCCCCCACTCTGGAGACCTTTTTTTAAAAATCTGGCTTTTCCACTGTGCCTTCGGAGAGTAGTCATTTAGCTTTACCATTGCTCTCCTCAATGCCCCCGCTTTTGGAGTCCATTCCCCTCCCCAATGTTTACATGTGCTCTCAATCGCAAAGAAGCTACTCTGCTTATCTCACCCAGAGTTTTTACCATTTTATATTTGTGCATGTGGTCCGTTTTGTCACTTGTGATTTTAGATATCTATTTGTACATATTTTTATTTATTTATTGTTTCAATTTATATACCGCCCTTTCCAAATGGGCTCAGGGTGGTTTACAAAATGCACAAGGTAACATAGCACTAAAACGATAAGAACATTAAAAAGTGTAAAAACAGTGTTTCTATTGTTCTTTTGTTTATATGTATGCATTTACATTGTGTTTATTGTTGATGTTTGAGTCTTATTTTATTGTAATTTGTTGTTTGGGCATGGCCTCGTGTGAGCCACCCCCAGACCCAATCGGGGAGATGATGGCGGGGTATAGATAAAGATTATTATTATTATTATTAAAACCTGGGCTCAGATCTTGAGATACTGGGCCTGTCTGGAGGGCCCTGAGTCCACACTGCCATGTAGTCCAGTTCAATGTGGATTTTATACAGCTGTGTGGAAGGGGCCTGTAAGGCCTGAAAAACCATTGCCTCCCAGAACTATGACACTTGCTGCGGGGACTGGGATCCCTTCCACACAGCCGAATAAAACCCCACATGTTCTGTTTTAAACTGGGATATATGGCAGTGTGGACTCAGTTGACACAGTTCAAAGCAGGTATTGTGGGGTTTTCTGCCTTGATATTCTGGGGTTTGTGGCCACGTGGAAGGGAAGGGCCCCTTTTCTCTTTGGGGGGCCTCAATTATTTATTTATTTTATTTATTTATTTATTTAAAACTTTTGTACCCCGACCTTCTCACCTCTATCGAGGGACTCAGACCGCCATAACAGCAAAAAATTCAATGCTATACAATTTAAAACAACTACAACAACATATTAAAATACACAAAAGCCCAGCATAACACCACATCGCCATTAAAACAATCCCACTCAATCTGTAAACATGGTCATACATTCAGACAATAGCCAATCTCAGCCTATTCTGGGAAAGCTTGGTTCCACAACCAGGTCAAGTGTCCTGCCAAAAGCTCACTCCCAACTAGGGTTGCCACATGTCCCATATTATACGGGACATCCCGTATTTTGGTTCTAAATTTTGTCTCCCGTATTTTGAGCTCCTGTCCCGTATTGACAGGACAGACGACAGCAGGAGGCGAGGCCGGGCCAGCAGTGAGCGCCACAGCACTGCCAGCAGCTTCTCTGCGGCGCTTGCATGGCTCTATGTGGGCTGGAGGAGGCTTGGCCCCGCCTCGTGCTTATCGCTGCTGGGAATGTGGCGCAGCTGGCTGGGTGTCAGCTGCATAAGATCTCTACTGACCAGAAGGTCATGAGTTCGAGGCCTGCCCAGGGTTGGGGTGAGCTCTCGACCGATTTGTGTAGCTCGCTGTCAACCTTTGCAACCCGAAAGACAGTTGCATCTGTCAAGTAGGAAATTTAGGTACCGCTTTGTGGGGAGGCTAAATTTAACTGATTTCTGGAATGTTAAATTGCCTCTATGTCTGTCTATACATGTTGTATGTCAGGGCTGCTCATTAGGTCGATCGCGATCGGCCAGTCGATTGCGAAGCTGGAAATGGTTGATCGCGACCGAGCAGCGTAGCCTGGAGGAGGGAGGAAGCAGGGGAGGAGGACAGAGTGCAGAGGGAGGAGGCGGCCAGAAAAGGAGCGCCAGCCAGCCACACCCCTCTCGTTCCCGCCAAAAGAGTAGGGAAAATGGCGCGCGTGATGTCACGCCACCGCCGTGACGTCATGCGCACCCATTTTCCCTACCTTTTGGCGGGAACGAGAGGGGCGTGGCTGGCTGGCGCTGCTTCTCTCGTGGCGCCCCCTCCTTCCCTCTGCCCTTCTACTTCTCCCCTCGCCTGCTTCCATTGCTTGTAGCGAGGCTGCGAAGGGAGGCTGCAAAGCCCCTGCCTAGGCGAGGAGGCCCTGGAGCCAGGCCCGGATTACCCATAACGCCACCCTAGGCCATGGCCTAGGGCGGCCAGCAGGTCCAGACCCACCCCCTCAAAATTTAATTTTTTTAAAAAAACGTTTGATGTTCTGGTGCTCCTGCGCCTGCGCGTGGAGCGCCATAGGCCCGCCTTAGGGCCTTTGACGCAGCTTCCCGCCACCACCTTCTCACGTCATGTCGGCCCCGCCCTCCTTCCTTCACTGAAGGAGGGCCGACGCCAGGGAGGGGAGGCGGAGAAGCCACACCAGGGAGGAGGAGGCTTTCTTTCTTTCCTCCGCTGCCCCTCTTTCTCCTTCCTCCTTTCCTTCCTTCTTTCTTTTTCTCCAGGCCAGGGAGCCTTCCCTCCTTCCTTCCTCCTTTCTTTCCCTTCCCTCCGGCTTCTTCCTTTCTTTCTCCCTCCTGTCTTCCTCCTCCTTTCCTTCCTCCTTTCTTCTTCCTTTCGCTTCCCTCCTTTCTTCTTCCTTTCTTTCTTTTCCCTCCTTTCTTTCCTTCCTCCTTTCTCCACCTCCTCCCTGGCGTTTCCGTCCCCAGGGAAGAGGAGGCGGAGAGAACCCTTTCTTTCCTTTTACTTCTTCCTTTCCTTCCCACCCCTCCTTTCACCTCCTTTCTTTCCTTCGCCCTTTCTTCCTTCTTTCTTTCACTTCTTTCAGGTCCAGACCCACCCCCTCAAAATTTAATTTTTTAAAAAAAACGTTTGATGTTCTGGTGCTCCTGCGCCAGGGAGGAGGAGGCTTTGACGAGCTTCCGCCACCAGAGAAGCCTCGCCCCTCCTTCCTTCACTCCCACGCCAGGGAGGAGGAGGCGGGTGCGCCGCCCCTTATGCCACGCCAGGCCAGGGAGCAGGGGGCGGCGCGGCAGGGCTTCTCTGCGCCTCCTCCTCCTGGCGACGCCGACGACGCAAGAGAGGAGGGGCGGCGAGGCTTCTCTCCACCTCCTCCCTGGCGTGGCGTCCCCAGGGAAGAGGAGGCGGAGAGAACCCTAGGGCCTTTGACGCAGCTTCCCGCCACCCCCTCCTCACGTCATGTCGGCCCCGCCCCTCCTTCCTTCACTGAAGGAGGGGCGGGGCCGACGCCACGCCAGGGAGGAGGAGGCGGAGAGAAGCCTCGCCGCCCCTCCTCCCTTGCGTCGTTACGCCAGGCCAGGGAGCAGGGGGCGGTGCGGCGGGTCTTCTCTGCGCCTCCTCCTCCTGGCGACGCCGACGGCGCAAGGGAGGAGGGGCGGCGAGGCTTCTCTCCCCCTCCCCCTCCCTGGCGTGGCGTCACCAGGGAAGAGGAGGCGGAGAGAAGCCCCACTGCCCCTCCTCCCTTGCCTCGTCGGCCCCTTCTTCAGTGACGGGGGAGGGCCCCGCCCCCCGCAAGCGGCCCCCCCCCGGGGCGGGGGCGGCGCTTCCAAAGTGTGGCCTAGGGCGCCAGAATCAGTTGATCCGGGCCTGCCTGGAGCGCTTCCTGGCCGCCCTCCTCGCTTGACTCTGCTCCGCGAGGTAAGCGAACTATACATCCCAGCAACTCCAGCTCCCAAATGTCTCCGTCTATTTCCCCCCAAATTCCCCCAGTGTCCACATTTGGCCATCTTGAGGACTGGTGCCAAGTTTGGTCCAGATCCATCATTATTTGAGTCTGGATGTAGGGAGAACTACAACTCCCAAACTCAAGGTCAACGCCCAAGCAAACCCTTTCAGTCCTTTCGGTTGGTAATGAGAGTTCAGTGTGCCAAGTTTGGTTCACGCCCATTGTTGCAAGAGTTCAGGATGCTCTTTGTTTGTGGGTGAACTAGAAATCCCAGCAACTACAACTCCCAAGTGACCAAATCAATGGCTTCAAACGACAAGAAAGGAGATTTTTTTCCCACTGAAAAATGAGGGGGGAAAAAACTTCCTAACTGTGAGAGGCTGTTCAGCAGTGGAACTCTCTGCCTCAGGAGTGGGGTGGGAGGCTCTGTAAGCCTTTGGAGGCTTTTAAACAGAGGCTGGGCCGCCTGGGAGGTGTTTTTGCCATCCTGTGGGAAGCTGCTCCCATGTTTCGCCGCGTGGGAAGCTGGAGCTGACAGGCGGGAGCTCCCCCGTGCCCCTTATTTTGAGGCAAAGGCCCCTCCTTTGTGTCCCCTGCCCCCCAACCCCCAACCCGGCCGGAGGAAGGATATTGCCTGAGGCAGGAGTCCACCTCGCCCTCGTCGGGGCCCGCCTGCCCGTCGCCGCCCTCCTCCTCGTCCACGAACTTGTTCTCGTCGTACTCGTCCACGTCCACCCGGCGGAAGCGCGCGGAGGAGACGGTGTGCTTCGCCATGGCCGCGCCCCGCCTCAGCCTCGCTCTCCCTCTCTCTCAGGCAAGCAGGAAGAGGAAGGCGGCGGCGCATGCGCAGGAGGAGCCTCCGTCACTATCCCAGGCTTCTCCTTTGTTATTACTCTACTACGCAGGCGCCAAACTGTCATCTCCCCCTCCCCTCCCTCTCCCCTCTCGCACATGCGCAGAATTGAGGATCTACGTGGGGAAAAGAGCGAGCAAGGCGTGGGCGGCACGTGACCTCTGAAGCGCGGAGCGTCTTCAGTGAGGGCGGAAGTTAGTGCTCGGACACGCCCCCCTTTTAGGGTCTTCCCTCCCGGAGTGGCCCTCTTGTTAGAAAGGGCGGGGCTTGCTGGGCAGATCCAGCTGCAGTGGTCCCATTATGGGCGGGTCTTAGGAAAGCTAGGGAGAGACTCAGGCCCCTTCCTTTCCTTCCCTCCTTCCTTTCCTTCCCTTCCTTCCTTCCTTCCTTCCTCCCTCCCCCTCCTCTTCCCTCCCTCCCCTCCTTTCTTTCCCTCCCTCCCTCCCTCCCTCCTTTCTTTCCTTCCTTCCCTTCCTTCCTTCCTTCCTTCTTCCTTCCTTCCTTCCTTCCTTTTCCTCCTTTCCCCCTCCTCTTCCCTCCCTCCCCTCCTTTCTTTCCTTCCCTCCCTCCCTCCTTTCTTTCTTTCCTTCCCTTCCCTTCCTTCCTTCCTTCTTCCTTCCTTCCTTCCTTCCTTCCTCCCTCCCCCTCCTTTCTTCCCTTCCTTCTTTCTTTCCTTCCCTCCTTTCCTCCTCCTTTCCTTCCTTCCCTCCATTCCCTCCCTCTTTTCCTTCCCTCCTTCCTCCCTCCCTCCTTTCCTTCCCTCCTTTCTTCCTCCTTTCTTTCTTTCCTTCCCTCCTTCCTTCCTTCTTTCCTTTTCTCCTTTCCTTCCCTCTCTTCCTTCCTCTCTCCTTCCCCCTCCTCCCTCCCTCCCCCTTCCTTTCTTCCCTCCCTCCCTCCTTTCCTTCCTTCCCTCCTTTCTCCCTCCTTCCTTTCCTTCCTTCCCTCCTTTCTTCCTCCTTTCTTTCCTTCCCTCCTTTCTTCTTCCTTTCTTTCTTTCCCTCCTTTCTTCCTCCTTTCTTTCTTTCTTTCCTTCCCTCCTTTCTTCTTCCTTTCCTTCCCTCCTTTCTTCTTCCTTTCTTTCCTTCCCTTTCTTCTTCCTTTCTTTCTTTCCCTCCTTTCTTCCTCCTTTCTTTCTTTCCTTCCCTCCTTTCCTTCCTTCTTTCTTTTTCTCCTTTCCTTCCCTCTCTTCCTCCCCCTCCCTCCCCCTTCCTTTCTTCCCTCCCTCCCTCCTTTCCTTCCCTCCTTTCTTCCTCCTTTCTTTCCTTCCCTCCGTTCCCTTCCTCCCCCCCCTTCCTTCCCTCCTTCCTTCCTTTCTCACATCTGTATAAAAGAGGGAAGAGCCAGAAAGGAGAGGAGGGAGGGAGGGAGAGAATGAGAGAAAGACTTTAAAGGAGGTAGAAAGGAAGACAGAGAAGAGGCCCCTTCCACACAGCTGAACAAAACCCCTCCTTCTCTGCTTTAGACTGAGTTATCTGGCAGTGAGGACTCGGGGCCATGCCACGCAGCCCTGTTTATTTTATTTATTTATTACCGGGCTTCTATGCTACCACTCCCGGGAGGCTCGGGGCGGCTCACAAACAACGGATAAAACCGCGTAAACAGCATTACAAGTTAAAAACACAGCATAAAAATGCACAATAAAATGGAACAAGTGTAAAAACCTTGGGGTGCAATACAACACCGCAGTACCAGTTTACATACAGGACGGGCGGCACATAGCAAGACCTACAAGCCGAAGGCTTGTTGGAATAGGTAGGTCTTGCACGCCCGTCTGAAGGGAAGCAACTCCTGAATGGCGCGCGTTTCGGCGGAGAGGGCATTCCATAACGTGGGCGCTATCACGGAGAATGCCCTTCTACGGGTCGCTGTCAACCTGGCCGACTTTGCAGATGGGACATCCAAAAGGTTAGCACCTTCCGACCGTAGTGATCTCATAGGGCAATATGGAGAGAGACGGTCCCTCAGATAGGCTGGCCCCAGGCCGTGCAAGGCCATAAAGGTAAGAACCAACACTTTGAAGCTGATCCGGTGCTCAATTGGGAGCCAGTGCAGATCCTGCAAGGTAGGTGTTATGTGACTACCAGCTGGCGAACCAGACAGGAGTCGGGCGGCAGTGTTCTGCACCAGCCTGAGCTTCCGGGTCACCGACAGAGGAAGGTCAACGTAGAGTGTATTACAGTAATCCAGTCTCGAGATGACCGTGGCTTGGATCACCGTGGCAAGGTCGTTCCCAGAATATCAAGACATGAAAAAACAAAACCCACATTATCTGAGTGTGGACTCAGATAACCCAGTACAAAGCAAATATTGTGGGCTATTCTGCCTCAATATTCTGGGTTAAATTTATTTATTTATTCACTGCATTTATCTGCCGCCCTTCTCGCCCCGAAGGTGACTCAGAGCGGCTTACAAGTAAAATGTAAATACAATATATTACACTATTGCCATAGCACAATATTAATATATATTACATTGTACTATAGCATTATACTGTAATATGATTAGTAGCATTACATGTAATATTTTGTCTAAGTCTTGCTGTGTTTAAAATAATTCTATAAAAAATATTTATTTAAATAAGTAATTTTATTTTGTTTAAATAAATAATGTTATTTATTATTTTATAAATAATATGATATAATATGTTATATTACATTATAATTTAATATATTATGTCAATATATTGTATTATGTTATAGTATAATAATTGTAATGTAATACTAATAATAATAATAGTATGATTACGGTATGGTGTGTTGTATATGCATTTGGTATTGGTGGTGTTGTAATGTAACACAGTATAATACTGCCAATGATAATGTGATATAATAATTATATCATATTATAATTTGTATATTTGTATTACATGTAATATTGCTAACAATATTGCGATAGGTTGCAGTGCAATATGATGTGTAGTGCTGATGTTGTGCTATGACAGTAATGTTAATTGTTGTTTTTTCAGTTTGCTGTAAGCCACTCCGGCAATATTGTTATATGTACACTGTAAGCCACTCTGGCAGTATTGTTGTTTGCTGTAAGATGCTCTGAGTCCCCTTCGGGGTTGAAAAGGGTATCATATAAAAATAGTAATCTCTATACATAATAAAAGTAATCTCTATACATAATAAAAGAGAAAAAGATGTATGTATGTATGTATGTATGTGGAGGAAGTGTCCACTTACACAGACAGCCTCGGGCCTCCACAAGCAGGCTATAATTCCAAGTGCTGAGAAGCCTCCAGAGGCACTCCCTCATCTGACATTGCAGGTTACAGTGAGCACCATTAACGTGTAGCCCAAACACTGCCAATGTCCTCCCCAAACACTACAGCTCACCACCCAAGTAATGCTTTCATTTGGGGAGACTTCCATCCTACATTTGATCTGTTCCCATAAATGGCCACCTCTATCAGCCTCGGGAACTGGTACATGGCTACTAGGCATGGTTTCGAATCCAAAAATGGCGATTCTAAAATCAGATGGGGGGGGGGTTATTAGTAAAAGAAAGACTTACAAAAAAAATTCCAAAAATTTCTAAAATGTAACTTAAGTACTAACGAAATTCGTTAGTAATTCGTATGCCAGAGCATGCGCATTCAGATGGTTTTTGTTTACAACTCCCAGAAATCCTAACAGCTGGTAAATTGGCTGGGATTTCTGGGAGTTGTAGGCCAAAACTTGAATAAACCACACTGAATTCTAGATGGGACTCTCCAAATAGGAAGGAGGGAGGGAAGGCGGAAGGGAGGGGGTATTCTATTCTTGGAAGCAGCAAAAAAAAAGGAGGAGCCCCCCCCCTCGCTCCTCGCTGCCTCTCTCTCACCCCAATCCTGAGGGAGCGAGGGCCCAAGTTTGCCCAGGCTGAGAGGAAAAGGAAGAGGCCTGAGGCTGTGAGGAATGGTGGGAGTTGAAGTCCAAAACACGTACCGGGAGGGCTGAAGCTGGCCCCCCTGCGATGGGGCATGGCAGCAGAGCAACAGGGAAGAGAAGCATCTGAGAGAGCGCAGGGAGAGAGAGGAGGAGAAGCGCGCGTGTGTGTGTGAAGCTGGCCCCTGCGATGGGGCATGGCAGCAGAGCAACGGGGAAGAGAAGGGGGGGAAGCGTGGAGGACTACACTTTCCAGAATGCATTGCCTACGTAGCAGCAGCGTCACTTCCAGTTCCCCATAGAAATGTGGGAAAAAGAAGAAGCTGAATGAAGGCAGGAAGGAAATGAGGGGGAGAAGACAGGGAGAAGTGAGTACGTAGTACAATAATTAATTAATTAATTATTAAGAATTTATTACGATCATAACGCAAATTGTTGGCCTCAAGGACCGTAAAAGGAAGTCTACTTCCGGGTTCGCGGCAGCGATCCGTAAAAGCTCAAAAGTCCCATTACATACGAATCTCTTACGAATCCTTTTAATTTCCGTTTCATTTTTCTCATGCCTAATGGCTACCATCCAAAGAACTCAGACCCTGCAGCAATATATTAATCTGTGTCTATCAAATAGAGAAAAACACAGATGAGGACATTTGATCATCAACCAAAAGACAATAGAATTGCTCAGCCTGAGAACAGGAGGGTTCTTGCTGAACACTTGGCCACTTGATCTACATATTTAATCCCTTCAAAATGTTTTTCTGCCTTCATTGTTCTACTCATCGCCCGCCTCTTCACTCTCATTGGCTGGAAACTGGAAGCAGACTGAGCCCCATTGGCTAAGATGCAGCCAGCCAGCAAGATTCCATCCAATCAACGCAAAGCTGGTCTGGAGGCGGGAAGTGGGAAATTTGAATCTGTAACCGTGTAAAATGGCATGTTTTTCCAATGTAACCTTTATGTCAGCATTGATGAATGATTGCGGCTGTCATCCTTTCCAGCTGGTCTGAATAAACACCTCGGTGGTACTCCTTCAACTTGGTGAGCTTTTTATTGGGAAATTCTATGGAAAATTGGGATTGGGCTTCCTTTCTCACCAGGGTTAATATGGGTCCTCTTTTGTAGGTCTAGCTGGTCTGCCTTCATAGCAAGAACCCCCAAATTCTGTTCGGTAACGTAGGCACAAAGTCATGGGAAATGCCAAATTCTGGGCCAGAATTTAGAGTATCCTGGAACTTTGGTGGTCTTGTCACATGTTACCTTGGATCACCTAAATGTGGTGTTAGGTCAAAACAGAGCTGATCGGAGGCCCCTATGTGGTTAGCCAGCTCAGTTGGCTGCGGCTTTATTGTATTTATGTCCCACCTGGTTGTCAGATAATCAGAGGGCAGTTTATTTATTTATTTAAATTTATCCGTTGCCACTCCTATCCGGCTCGGGGCGACTTACACAGAATAAAACAGCATTTACCGCACAACAAGGTCTTGCAGGCCTTCCGAAAAGCCAGCAAACTCGGAAGCGCACGGATTTCAGCAGGCAGCCCGTTCCAGAGGGTCGGAGCGATAATAGAAAAAGCCCTCCTCCGCGTCGCGGTCAGATGGAAGGTCTTAAAACTTGGGACCATCAGGAGGCTCTGGGCCTCTGATCGCAGGGGTCTGGTGGGACAATATGAGAGGAGGCGGTCCCTTAGGTACACTGGCCCTAGACCATTCAAGGCCTTGAAGGTCAATACCAACACTTTATTTATTTATTTATTTATAATTCGGATTTACTAGACCGTCCCTCCCAAGGCTCGGGGCAGTTTCCAATACAATAAAATCACACAAACAGCCTAAAAAACATAAAAACATTCCTAAAAACAATCAAATATGTCATAAAACATCACAATAGATCGGATAAGACCGATCTACAGTACAGAAGCGGCATGATTAGGTGGTGAGGTTTAATGTTTGAGTGCTAATCAATTGCCAAATGCTTGCCGAAATAGCCAAGTCTTGCAAGCCCTGCGAAAGGCCATCAGGTCCTGCAGGGCCCGCGTCTCGGCCGGCAGAGAGTTCCACAAGGTCGGAGCAACCACCGAGAACGCTGCTGACCAACCTGTAGGTCTTCACACCTGGGACTTCAAGCAGATTGTAACCCTCTGAGCGCAGTGATCTTCTGGGCATATATGGGGTAAGCCGCTCCCTCAAGTACACTTTGAAGGTAATCTGGCATTCTACTGGGAGCCAGTGCAGCTCGCGTAGAATCGGTGTAATATGGCAGCTTGATGGAACACCTGCCAGCAGCCGGGCTGCGGCGTTCTGCACCAGTTTAAGTTTCCGGATCACCGACAAAGGAAGGCCAATGTAAAGAGTGTTCCAGTAGTCCAACCTTGAGGTGACCGTGGCTTGGACCACTGTGGCTAGGTCGTGTTGGGACAGATAGGGGGCCAGCTTCCGCGCCTGACGTAGATGAAAGAACGCTACTCTACTGGCGGTGGAGATATGTGTTGAAAGGGGAAAAAACGATATAGAGTAATACTATGAAACAATTATAGAGGAAAAATGGAAAAAAGTCTTAACGTTCTAATTGAAAAATGGGGGGCTGACTCTTACTTGGCTGTTTTTTTTCAATACACAAACAGAGCAATCACTGGTAACAACTCACTATACACAAAGCTAAACCACGGGACATAAAGGGGCAGATCTATGGGAATAAAGGTGTAGACACGTGTTTGAGGTAAAAATCACAGGTATAATCATATGAACAAATTCAAGTGCTAAATAGCATAACAATCTCACAAAAAGCACAATGCAATGCAATTCATTCACAGTGTTCCAGATTCACATAATAACAATAGTAGTGCCCCTACAATGGTATAGGGCCAAGTACAATATTCCAATAGAGTCTGTATTCCCCTATCAATAGTCAAGAGTATAATAACTCATAGGGTAACGGCTGAGTCAGAAAGGGAGCCTAGGTGGGTTGAAGAGCTGGCAAGCTGCTGGATGGGCAGGCGGCAATGGCTGGAGGTAAGCTGGCAACACCAAGATGACCGTTTCGCGTAAACTCCGCTTCCTCAGGGCGCTCAAAACTTCTGACCGCTCCTCCCCAGTGTTGTAGTAACACAATAAGGACTCAAGGTCGATACAGGAGATTTCTAGATATGGAATAGCATACAGTGAAGGTAATGCAGTCATAGCAACAAAAGAAGGCTATACAAAAGTACATAGAGCTAAACATTCGCTGAAGAATGACAAAGATACATACGTTTCCATGTTCTAATACATGTCAATGCTGTGAGTCATCTCCCGGGCTGGAATCAGCACCGGGCCTCAAAGGAGGCGGGTTTAAATAGCTACACCAAGGTCAGGTGGTCTTACAGCAGCAAGGTTTGTACAGACAGGGTTTCATTGAGCCCAAAGGGGGGCTCGCAGGATAACAGTAAAATCCATTTCCTTTCAGCTTTAAGCAACAGGTTTTGTTTATCACAATGGGGTGGAAAATGTACCTTTTCCAAGCCTGTAACCATTAGCATATTGGGATCAATCTTCTTCTCTACACAGTGTTGGTAAAACTCTGAGTCTAGAGACCCACATCTGATTCTTGAAAGGTGTTCCATAATCCTTGTTCTAAGGCACCTGGAGGTCATCCCAGTGTAATGGCGATTACATCCACAGCTACATTGAATGGAGTAAATGATAGGCATGAGAAAAAAGTTATGAAAATGATTCGTTTCGTAAGAAATTCATAAGAAATGCTACTTTTGAGTATTTCCGCACCTGGAACGCCAACCAGGAAGTGGACTTTCTTTTTCGAACTTCGGGGGCCAGGATTTTCTCAAGTGTCGTTATTAGGTCGTAAGGGGGCACCCTCCTTCTCTCTCACCACCCTCCCGCCTCCCTTGCCAATAAGTATTATGGCAAGGCAAGCCCTAAACTCGCTCCTTCTTTCGGCTGGAAGCCTGGAAAAATGTAAACAGAGAGGATTACTCAAGTAAATCTGCAAAGGAGGGCACTTTGGATGAAGGGCCCTCCTTTGTGGATTTACTTTGAGTAAACCTCTCTGTTTACATTTTTTCCAGGCTTCCCTGCCTCTCCTGCCCTGCCAGGATCTAAAGCATCAAAGAGTATTGGGGTGAGAAACCAACCTAATGTATAATAGAATGAATGCTACTGTAAGTGCCTAATATTATAAGTAATCCAACTGGTCATACCTACATTCCATGCACATGCAATAATACAGCAGTAATAACAATAACAAGAGGTAAAATTCAAACCGAAGTATTCTGACTGGTCTCTCCTCATGCGGTGCAAACGGGCTCTTCTCTTATTAGCCCGGGAAATTAGCCCGGGAAAAGCCAGCGTTTGCTGCTTGGGAGCACACACATACATATTCTTGGGGGGGGGGGGGGTGATTTGCTGCAGAATCCCGGGCTCATAGAGAAGATTCTGCAGCAAACCCCCCCCCAAAGAATATGTATGTGTGTGCACCCAAGCAGAAAACGCTGGCTTTTCCGGGCTAATTTCCCGGGCTCACAGAGAAGAGCCCGTTTGCACCGCATGAGGCAGGGACCAGTCAGAATACTTCGGTTTGAATTTTACCTCTTCTTATACCCATTGTTATTATTGCTGTATTATTGCATGTGCATGGAATGTAGGTATATGACCAGCCTGGGCAAACTTGGGCCCTCCTCCTCCTCCTTTTCTTTTGCTGCTTCCAAGAATAGAATATTCCCTCCCTCCTTCCTATTTGGAGAGTCCCATCTAGAATTCAGTGTGATTTATTCAAGTTTTGGCCTACAACTCCCAGAAATCCCAGCCAATTTACCAGCTGTTAGGATTTCTGGGAGTTGTAGGCCAAAACCATCTGGAATGCGCATACGAACTACTAACGAATTTCGTTAGTAATTAAGTTACATTTTAGAAATTTTTGGAATTTTTTTGTAAGTCTTCCTATTACTAATAAAAAATTCCCCCCCATTAGATTTTCGATTTGCTATTTTTGGGTTCTAAATCATGCCTAGTAAATGACTCCCGAGGAGGCACATGTGATTTCATCTCTGAGATGCAATGTCCTGCCTGTATGGTTATTCTTAATGGTAATGTGAGGAGAAATGAGGGGGCAAATAGCACAAGAACCGCATCTTTTTGTGCCTGGGCGTGGAGTGTCTGTCTTAGGACGGATTACATGATTACTGTGGATAAGGTATTCTCTTTGGTTTTTTGACCGCTTATGAGCAATGCGGGGAGGTGATTCCAGGCCCGGTATAGCACTAACCAGAGGCCAAAATTTCTTCACAATCTCTTGCAACTCCTTAGAATGGGGGGTAAGGGTGAGTGGCCATACTACTCTGCAGAGATGACAAAGAGGGCTGCTTTGGGTTCTTCCTTTTGCTGCTGGCAGCCCAAGCTTTCTCTCTTGGCACAATATCCAGTTCAAGTGAAAATAATGCGCGTGTTTTGCTGATTCCATGCTAATGAGCTCCAGTTTTCCCAGCTCATTGTACATCTCCTATGTAACTATTTGTACCAAGGGAATTGCCCAGCCCAGTAATCGCTTTCTAGCTGAACTGAATTTAATCCTTTTCTTTCCTGTAGCCTTCATGCTCCGCCGGCTTGCTGCCTCGTTGTTGTTTAGTAATTTTCTCCATGTGAACGGCTCTTCCCTTGGGAATTACTTGCAAATGTTTCACTTTGCTTAATGAGTCATTTGGCATTTTTAAGTGCCTCACAATATTTCTAGGTCTGGGGTGTATGGGTTGCCGTTTCCAGGGGGAAGAAACATTTATGGGAGGGGTCAAACTGAGAGGTTGCCTTCCTAGCGGGGGCAATCTGCTATTCATCAGTTGCACCGGATGCTGAGAATATGAAACAGGCATATAGTTATTTTGCAGATTTGGTATCGCGCTGGCATTTCCATAGATTGGCTGAGGCAGGGCCTTCATAAAAGGAGACCGCATTCCTGTTATGTTGTTAATGCGTTGTGCATTTTGTCTGTCAGTCAATGCTCTTATGGGCAGAATTGGACGATAACAACCTGCCTGTGGGACATTCGTCACAAAATTATGGAGGACGTTGTGCCAAAGTCCGCCGCAGAGGGGGCTCAGCGTGACCCGAGGCCAGAGGCTGGCAAGGCTCCGCAACGCTTCACAGTTCCACGGAGATACTGGGAGGTCCTCCTCTGTGTGATACAGCTGTGAGAAATAAATGCAAAGCGTGATTCCTGGATACTTCACCAAGAAGCGGTAGATCTTGCTTATGCAGCATTGCTCCGCCTCGTTGCAAGGGGAATAGTTGGCATAGAGAATAATGTACGTGACATTTTCCCAGTTGCGTACAATAGAGTCTAGGTAGCCTCCAGTTTCAAATAACATGGATTCTGGATGGAGGTCATTCTCTGTACAGTTCGTTGCGTGACCCTTTTGCATTCGTTTACCCGAGAAGTGCCTTATTTCATAAAAGAGAAGGTGTTTGTTTTGGTGATGTGTTGGCCCATAGGGGAATCCAAAAGCCTGGTGGAATTCGGCATAAGGGACCCTTGCCTGCTCCCCTGTTCTTATATGGTAAGGACATCTGGCACAAGCCTGACTTGTGTTTAGCCAGTAATACGGCTTCACCACTGTACCTTGGGGTACTAGGTACTCTTGACAAAAAGCTTCGGTCTCCGGGTCCATGAGGCTATCTTGCCCTGTTACAGTAACAATCCTGAAACACACACACAAGCAAAAAAAAATTGAGTTATTTCTCCCACTGCCTTTGAAAAATTGGGATTGCATTTATTTATTTATTTAAAACTTTAGTACCCCGACCTTCTCACCTCTATCGAGGGACTCAGACCGGCGTAACTGCAAAGATTCGATGCTATACAATTTTAAAACAACTAGAACAACATATTAAAATACATAAAAACCCAGCAGAAAACCGCATCGCCATTAAAACAATTCCACTCAATCTGTAAACGTGGTCATTCATTCAGACAATAGCCAATCTCAGCCTATTCTGGGAAGGCTTGGTTCCACATCCAGGTCTTCACCAGCCTCCTAAAGGACAACAGAGAGGGGGCAGATCTAGCATCACTGTAGCACAGCAGTTCTCGTTTGTGCCTGGGGGGCAGGGACCAGGGCCTGGGGTCCCACTAGCATTAGAACCAGCAGGGCCAGAATTGGATTCGGAGGATGAGCTAGATGACTGGGGTGAAAGGCAGCTTTCCCCTGCTGGGCCTCTTTCGCCCACAGAGAGCTTGGCATGGGAAGAAATGTGTTTTGGTCCAAGGGATTATTCAGATCACCAGGTGCAGTCTGATAGCGATCCGGGGAGTTATGAACACCCGGGAGGGAGATCTTCCCAGGAGCCCCTTGAGGAAGATATGGAAGAAGGCGCATGGGAAATGGATAGGGAGGAAAGCTCTCAGGGAGATAGCGACACAGCTGCCGAGAGACAAGGTCGAACTTTCGATAGGAGACGGAACATCGAGTCTAGGAGGAGGGATTGGTCCCGGGCCCTAGACCGGCCGAGGTCCGTCAGCAGGGATTGGAGACGAAGAAGCCTAGAGCGTCGAGGACCTCGGCCGAAGGATTAAGTATAGGATCCGTGGGAACGAATCCTCAGTTCTCCGGCCACGTCTTACCTGAATAGGCGTGAAGCGGAGTAGGACCACAAGCTAAGCCGTGGTCATCAAGCCTTGCCTTGTTTTGCCTTGCCTTGTTTCCCGATCCGCATCGGTTTGCGGAGCCTTGCCCTGTTTCCTGATCCGCATTGGCTGCGGAGCCCTGCCAAGCCTTTTGCCTATTTGCTACGTTATCTTGGACATTGTTACTTCAAACCTTTTGGACATTCACTTCATATTGGACTATATTCTTTGGAACTGTTTTTATATTCAATAAAGTAGTTAGCCTTCAGTACGTCTCTGTGTGTGTGATTAAGGGGCCGCCAAGTCCGTGCATCGTGACAATCACTTGGGAGAGAGTTCCACAGCCGAGGGGCAACCACAGAGAAGGCCCTGTCTCTCGTCCCCACCAACCGTGCTGTTGTGACGCTTTGGGGGAGAGGGTGAAGCCGCGAGGAGGCTCTCTGTGGCTCCGCCCCCTCACCCAAAGCTGGCGTGATGCTTTGGGAGAGAGGGAGGGGCCACGGGGGCTTCCCCCCCCCAAAGCGGGCAAAACCGCGCACATGCGCACCTATTTTTTGGATTTTTTTTCTATTTCTATTTTTTATTTAAAAGCTTAGGGGGCTGTAGGGAAGGGGCTGTAGGGAAGGGGCTGGACTCCACAAGACAAAGGTTGCAGTAACACCAGGTGTCACCCAGTTAAGCTACCTACTATAGTTTGCCAATGTTAATGGTAACACTGATACATTGTATTGTCAATGTTAAGAGAATCTAATTCATTAAATGTACTTAAACATTAATACATTTGTTATGCTGGATGAATCACTATATGGGAATTTGAAAATGTCATTCAGAATTAATGGAAATGACTGTAATGAATTTATTTTCTAAGCATTTGGTGTTTTAGCAATAAAAACAAATTTATGCCAGATTTATTTTTCCTGACTTTTCGAAAAAGCAGCAATGTCACTACCTGGAACATGTAGGATGACTCCGAAACCCTCTCCTGCCCTTCTAGTCCAAGCCACAAAAGGATACAAAGTATGAAGTAGAAGGCTGGCTTGCTTCCCAGAAATTAGATAAGATATCCTTTGCATTGCAGAAATATGCATAAGCTATTATACCCTTAGACTGAATAACAGTCGTACTTACTGTCAGTGTGTCTCATAACCGGCATACCAATGAAAAATGGCTGTGGCTAAGCAGAGGAAGATGGTGGTGTTGACAATTTCAAGTGCTAGGATACTCAGATGTAAATAGAAGACTTGCCCTCGTTCGATTTTGCAAGGCTCTTCAAATCAGCCCCTGTGCCTGTTAAGAACTTGATTACTATTATAATTCAGATACACAGTTAGTATATGGTAAGTTTGTAGACTCAGATGTACATACAAAGAGTTGAAGTCCAAAGCACCCAGAGGGCCAAAGTTTTCCCATGCCTGTTTTAGGGACCTTAAAGTGGTGAGCCTCCTTCCAACATTGTGATTCTGGATAGAAAACAAACAACAACATAACATGACATTGTTTGAGTCCACAGTGCTCTCTGGGTGGAGGTGAACTACAACTTCCAAACACAATGTCAATTCCCAAGCAAACCCTTTCAGTACTTTCTGTTGGTAATGAGAGTTCAATATGCCAAGTTTGGTTCAATTCCATTGTTGCAAGAGTTCAGGATGCTCTTTGATTGTGTGTTAACTATAAATTCCAGAAACTGTAACTCTCAAATGTCAAGGTCTATTTTCCCCAAACTCCATCTGTGCTCACATTTGGGCATATTGAGCATTCATGCCAAGTTTGGTCCTGATCCAACATTGTTTGAGTCCACAGTGCTCTCTGGATATAGGTGAACTACAACTCCAAAACCCAAGGTCAATGCCCACCAAACTCTTATAGTATTTTCTCTTGTTTATGGGAGTACTGTGTGGGAAGTTTGTGTCTTTCTGCCATTCCTGCCAGGATATCTATGTTGTGTTCATTGAAACAGGTCCAGGTTTCACACTGAGTGTATAAATACATTTTAAAAACATATTAACTATATGTATTACTGCAGTCTTTCTCAACCAGTGTGCCGTGGCACACTAATGTGCCGTGACGGACCTCCTGCTGTGCCGCAAGGAAAGCTCTCTGCCCCCCTTCCTCCCCCTCCTGCTGAACTCCTGCTGTTTGAGGGAGGAGGAAGGGCCAGGCAGTGGTGAAGAAAAAGAATAAGGGACCGGGGCGCCGCCTCCTTCGGCCGTTTCCCCAGCCAGCCTCCAATCCGCTATGACTCCCACCATGACTCTCGCTCACTGAAGCTGCGTGGAGGAGGAGCCCCGCCCACTGAAGCCCATCCACCGCTCATGCTCTTCCTTTGTAGGAAAGCTGAAGCTGGGGAGGGGTGGGGCATGGCACGGCCTGTAGGAGAGCTGAAGCTGGGGAGGGGACAGGGCATGGCGCGGCCTGTAGGAGAGCTGAATCTGGGGGGAGGGGGCGGGGTATGGCGGGGCCGGTAGGAGAGCTGAAGCTGGGGGGAGGGGGTGGGGCATGGCGTGGCCTGGCTCTGCCCCCTCCCCCGGCTTTGGCACTCCCAGCAGCTGCTCCAGCCGTGAGGGGACAGTGCGAAGCCAGCATTGTGCTGGCTCTGGCACCGCTGGCTTGGCACTGCCGCCTCAAGGATGGAGCAGCTGCTGGGAGAGGGGAAGCTGGGGGTAGGGGTGGGGCATGGCTCCGCCTGGCTCCGCCCCCTCCCTGGCTTTGGCACTCCCAGCAGCTGCTCCCAGCAGGCCACCAACCCCCAGCCGTTCTTTACTGTGTTAGAGTGTCATTCTGTGTCATTTTGGTTGGTGGTGTGCCCCCAGATTTGTTTAATGTTAAAAGTGTGCCGCGGCTCAAAAAAGGTTGGGAAACACTGTATTACTGTGTTAGAGTGTCATTTTCTGTCATTTTGGTTGGTGGTTTGCCCCAGGATTTTGGAAATGTAAAAAGTGTGCCGCGGCTCAAAAAAGGTTGGAAAACACTGTTCTAAACTACCTTGGATGCGGCTCATTTTGATCTTTGGCATCTGGAAAAGGTGAAAGCCAAAAGACTCTGCTAATTTTACATTGTTAGGTTGTGTTCATTAACAAAATTTTGTTTGGAACACCTTTCTGTCCGTCTGATTGTCCGTCTATCTAAATCCAAAAAAATTAGAAAAATCTTCTAGAAAACATTCAAAGGTTAATATTAACCCAAGTGGCTTGGCATTAAGAGGTTTAGTCTGGCACAAACAAAAATGGCCACAGGATGGCAGTGTAATAAAGAAGTGTTTCATCATACCTGTTGAACTTTGCTTACCAACATTTTCTTTTCATTTTCTTTAGGCCCCTTTGCCACATAATCCAAATGATCAAAGCAAATAATTCACATTATCATCTTTGATCTGGATTATATGACTCTACGGTGCAAAGCAGACCATCTGTTTTTTTGGGAGGGAGGGGTCTTTCAGTGGCTTCTCTTCCAGATGAAGATCTAAAGCAGGGGTGCTCACACTTTTTCCAGCATGCGAGCTACTTTCAATTAACAAAGGCAAAAAGATCACCTACCTTATGTGCGCGCGCGCTTCACGTGCGCACCCAGCTTTCACGCAGTGCGCCTTGCGTGAGCATGCGCGCGCACATACACACTTTCCTCCACGAGGGCAGTGTTCCTCTCCGCCCGCCCCTCTCTCACCCGGCTCCATGGCAGATCCGGGCGAAAGAGAGGTGGGAAGCGCTTGCCTCTCCCCTGCAGGCCTCTCCATCGCTGCCGGAGCCCAGCTCGGGATCAGCGCGCTCCGGCAGCAATGGAGAGGCCTACGGGGGAGGACTGGCGCGGCTCTCTTCCACTGCCGCCTGGATCGGAAAGGAGCTGTGCCAGGCCTCACCCCCCTTCCGTAGGCCTCTCCATCGCCGCCAGAGCCACAC
Source organism: Anolis apletophallus (assembly GCA_030556195.1). Classification (NCBI taxonomy): domain Eukaryota; kingdom Metazoa; phylum Chordata; class Lepidosauria; order Squamata; family Anolidae; genus Anolis; species Anolis apletophallus. The sequence continues at coordinate 149,717,001 of JARBWK010000005.1, read as the reverse complement.
TGATCCGGGCAGGCTCTGGCAGCAATGGAGAGGCCTACGGGAGGGAGGGAGACCTGGCGCGGCTCCTTCCGATCCGGACAGCGGGGAAGGGAGCGCGCCAGGTCTCGCCTCCCCTGCAGGCCTCTCTATCGCTGCCAGAGCCCCGCCCGGATCGGCGCGGCTCTGGTGGCGATGGAGAGGCCTACGGGAGAGGGGCATGGCCTCCCTCCGTAGGCCTCTCCAGAGCCGCCAGAGCCGCGCCGATCCGGGCGGGGCTCTGGCAGCGATGGAGAGGTCATGCCGATCCGGGCGGACGGCAGGAGCAAGAGCACGCCTTCCACCCAGGCGGCGTTTCTTCCGCCCGCAAGGCATTGCGGGAAGGAGGAAGCGCTGGGCAGGGCCTTTGGAGGGAGCGCCCTGCCTCTCTCTCCTCCAGGGGCAGCTGTGCAGCCTCCGCTGCCACTTCCTCCTTCCTGCAGTGCCCCACGGGTGGAGGAGGCGCTGCGCCGGCGGAGGCAAGAGAAGTGCGGCGACGGGAGCGCGCGGGAGCGCGCGCATGGGAGGTGAGGCCTGAAGATCACCTGGAAGAGGGCTGAAGATCGACTAGGTGCTCGCGATCACCGTTCTGAGCACCCCTGATCTAAAGAGAAACTCGACAGGGATGTTCTGTATCAGCAGGCATGATGAAATCACGTGAACCACATTTTGTAAAGGCCAGCTCTTTACCGCTCTGCCAACTCCAACCTTGTGAGCCAGCAGGAACTGAAACGGACAAGAACCCTATGCTCCGTCCTTTCAAAATGCAGCATTCTCATCAAATCCACTTTCCTGCCAGCTTTCTAGAATGAAGCCTGCAGGGAAGCGGAATCTCAATGAATGGGCCAATACAAATGGAAGGATCTGCTTTTTCACTTCCCACATAAGCCATTCCCAGAGCAAAGGACTCTATGTGTCAAACGAAGAAAGCTGGCAATAAAACTGTAGAGCAAAATGGGACACACAACAGATCCCTGAATTGGAATAGTGTTTTCTGAGCAAAAAGCACATTTGTATGAGGAGAAATGTTTGGTGAATGTAGAGCAAACTTTCTCAAAAATGAAAATTTTCACAATCCCTGGCAGTTCAAACTGCATTATAAAGCAACTAGCTGTACCCGGCACGCGTTGCTGTGCCCTTTTTAGGAGATGCGAGAAAGTCCAATGATCCACAATGTGCCCTCCTCTAAACTGCAGTTGGATGGAGTGTGGGTCATGGGGGGCATGGTGTGCCAAGTTGGGTCTTTATTGGTCTTGGTTCTGGGCCACAGTGGTCTGTGGGGAATGATGGGTTTTGAAGTACTACAAATCCTGTTTTCCATGGTGGTACTTCAAGTCCCATCATGCATGGTCGGGGCTCTGTGTGCCAAGGTAGGTTACTGTAAATTCAGGCCATACACAATGTCCCATGAGCTGAGGCCTAGTTAGGAACAGCAAGTTAATGAAGCCTTACTGTAAATTCAGGCCATACACAATGTCCAATGAGCTGAGGCCTAGTCGGGAGAATCAAGTTAATGAAGTCTTACTGTCAATTCAGAGTGTAAACAGCTTCCCAGTAAGTGAGGGCTAGTTAGGGAAATCAAGTTAATGAAGTCTTACTGTCAATTTAGAGCGTAAACAGCTTCCCAGTAAGTGAGGGCTAGTTAGGGAAATCAAGTTAATGAAGTCTTACTGTCAATTCAGAGCGTAAACAGCTTCCCAGTAAGTGAGGGCTAGTTAGGGAAATCAAGTTAATGAAGTCTTACTGTCAATTTAGAGCGTAAACAGCTTCCCAGTAAGTGAGGGCTAGTTAGGGAAATCAAGTTAATGAAGTCTTACTGTCAATTTAGAGCGTAAACAGCTTCCCAGTAAGTGAGGGCTAGTTAGGGAAATCAAGTTAATGAAGTCTTACTGTCAATTCAGAGCATAAACAGCTTCCCAGTAAGTGAGGGCTAGTTAGGGAAATCAAGTTAATGAAGCCTTACTGTCAATTTTGGGCGTGGTCTGTGATTTTTTGGGGTGTAAATTTTCGGTTGGAAGTGATTTGGGTGTTTGTGTTGGGGATTGGCTCAGGCCTTTTCCTTATTCTGTTTTGGCAGTTTATTATGGATCGGAATTTTCATGTTGGCTGGCCAGTGCAGCAGTTATGCAAATCCGCCCTTATTGGCAGCCAATCGTTGTTCAGAATGTAGAGGCTGGGTGAGTCTTTGGCTGCCCCGGAGGATGCTGGTAAATGTAGTTTTATTTTTATTCGTTGTTTTGGGGGCCTTTTAGGTTTTGGGGGGAAAGTTTCTTTGCTACAAACGTACCTTGCTTGAGGCCTATTTCTGTTGGCAAGTATTGTGTTTCTGCATTGTATGGTTTCTTTGTTTGAGGTATACATCACATGACGTGAACCCATTTATATAATAGATTATATACACCAACCCTATTTACAATCTTCTTCAGCATGATGCTCCAAAGGGCTACGGCAGATCTCGAAGAAGACGGCATATATATACGCTATAGTACTGATGGCAGCTTGTTCAACTTAAGCTGTCTGAGGGCTCGCACTAAGACTCTAAACTATCTTGTCCATGAGCTGCTTTTTGCTGACGGTGCTGCCCTTGTCGCCCATTCAGAAGCATCCCTGCAGTGCCTAACATCCTGCTTTGCAACAGCTGCAGAGCTGTTTGGGCTGGAAGTCAGCCTGAAGAAAATGGAAGTTCTCTACCAGCCCGCACCACAGGAAGAACACCATCATCCCCATGACAGAATAGACACATCTGTGCTTAAGTCTGTTCAGCAGTTCACCTACCTGGGAAGCATCATCATTTCAGGTGCCAAGATTGATAAAGAGATAGATCACAGATTAGCAAAGGCATATAGTGCATTCGGAAGGCTTCACAAAAGAGTCTGGAGCAACAAGCACCTGAGGCAAAGCACCCAAATCAGTGTGTACAGAGCTATCGTACTGTCTAGTCTCCTATATGGGTCTGAAACATGGGTCACCTGTCGCCAACACCTACGACTACTCGCTGTCTTCGCACAATCCTAAATATACACTGGACTATGTGATGAATGATGCTGTCCTTGATCAAGCAGGGATCACCAGCATTGAGACCATGCTATTGAGAACACAGCTGTGCTGGGCAGGGCACGTCTCTAGGATGGAGGACCACCGCCTCCCAAAGATACTACTCTATGGTGAAATTGTCATGGGTCAGCGCAAGAGAGGCACCCCAAAGAAGAGATATAAGGACTCCCTGAAACAACACCTGAGGTTCGGCCAGATTGATCACCAACAATGGTCCATCCTGGCCTCACATCGGGAGGCATGGAGATGCACTATCCACAATGCTGCGGCCTCTTTCGAGAAGACATGCCGAACAAGTCTCAAAGAGAAATGACAACACAGAAAGAACCGCAACTTGGAAACAACATCACCCAAGGAGACTTTCTGCTGTGCTTTTTGCAACCGGACTTGCCTATCTCAGATTGGCCTTTTTAGTCATAAACGCGCTTGTAAAAAGCGTGGGATGAGTCCTTCCTAAGAATCTTCGTTCGCAAAGTAATGCCGAAATATAGCAGTGTAGATCCAGTGTAGTGCCACTCTCGCTTTCTAATGGTCCAGCGCATAAAAACTTGGTTTCTTTCACAAAAGTATTTAAAATATGACATAAAATTACCCTCAGGGTAGGTGTATAAGTTGTTTATGAAATATAAATGAAATTCATGTTTTGATTTGAGTCTCATCTATATATATAAAATTGCTCAGTCCGTTTAATGTCGTATATAGACAAAGAAACTATGGCTCCTACAACCACCAAACTTGACAACCGACTGGACCATTACACTAGGTACAGACAACGCCAAAAACACCGGACCTACATACCTCCCAACACCCCAAAAAACGATCCCCAAAAATTGCCAACGGAACTCCCACCCCAGCCTCTTCGCTGCCAGCGAGAACTTTTAGAACGTTGAGGGCCGAGGGAGGGGGCCGGTCTGGGAGAAGGAGCAGCCTCCCTTGCTCCTCCTTAGCCCCTCCTCCTCAGCGGCTCCTCCTCTCCCCCCCCCCGCCGCTGCCGCTCGGATCGCGAACGGCGGGGACAAAGACGGAAGGAGCGGCTGAGGAGGAGCAAAGGACCCCCCCTCCTCCTCAGCCACTCCTCCTTCCCGCCGCCACAGCTGCCGCTAGGATCGGGGGGGGGGTCCTTCAAGCAGTCTACACGCAAAACAATCGCCCCAAACACGCAGGCCACCCGCACACCAAAACAATCATTCACACGTTCCTCCCACACATCCTTTCCCCCAAAACAATCACCCCTCTCCTCCTTCAAGCAGTCTACACGCAAAACAATCGCCCCAAACACGCAGGCCACAAACATTCATCACAAACTTTCCATACCTTCCACAGCATAAGCACGTGCTACTGGAGAGGAGCCCCAGCTGTGGATGCAGCCATAGCCACCTTTCTTTTCTCCCTCCCTCTCTCCGGCAGCGACAGGAGGGGCTCTGCCGGCGCTTTGCTTCATTACAAAGCCAGGCAGCGCTTTTCCCTCCCTGGTGTGTGTGTGTGTGTGTGTGTGAGAGAGAGAGAGAGAGAGAGGAGAGGGAGGGAGGGAGGAGAGAGAGAGACAGCCACACAGCGCCGGGCCTTGGGAAAGGAGAGCTCCGAGGAGGCAGCAGCACGAAAAGGGCAGAAGAGGAGGAGGAGGAGAGAGAGACAGCGAGAGAAGGCAAAAACAGGGAGGGAGGCCACACTCTCTGCACACACACTCAGTCTCTTCATCCCACACACACACTCCCAGAGCACAAGGGAAGGAGGCAGGTGCCAGGGTGGCGGTCATAGGGGTTGCAATCCAACTCACATTACTTGCAAAAGAGCCCAACCTCATGGGCCAGAAAGACACCATCAAAGCCCTCACAACAGATGGCTAACCAATTGAAGGGAGCCCTAAAGCCCATCCACTCCAACCCTCTCCTCCCTCCCTCCCTCCTTCTTTCCCTTCCTCCATTTCTCTACTTCCTTCTCCTTCCTTTACTTCTTTCCCTCCTTCCTGTCCTTTTCTCCATCACTCCTCCCTCCCTTTCCTTCCTTCCTCCCTTTCTTTCCTCCCCTCACCAATTGTATGAGAATAATAATAATGAAGATGATGTATAATAATAAAATGGTAACTCCCATCTTCCTACCTGTCACAAAAAGGGGGCAGGACTAGATGACCTTTGCGAGTCCCTTTAAAATTAGTCCAATAATAAAAATAATAATGTATAATAATAATGTATAATTATAAAATAGTAACTCTATATTCCTGCCTGGCATAAAGGAGGGGCTGGACTAGATGAGCTTTGGGAGTCCCAACTGAGAATAATAATAATAAAAATTATAATAGTAAAATAGTAACTCCAATCTTTGTGACTCGCATAAAAAGGAGGGCTGGACTAGATGAGCTTTGGGAGTCCCTTTCAACTGACTCCAAAAATATTAATAATCAATACTAATAAAATAGTAACTCAATATTTCTGCCTCTCATAAAGGAGGGGGCTGGACTAGAAGACCTTTGGGAGTCCCTTCCAACTGAGTCTAATACCACTACTTTCTCAGGACTTCACTTTGGAAACCACCACAGTCAGCCACAGCAAAGCGTGGCCGGGTACAGCTAGTTTCATTATATAAATATATGCAAATACAGGTATTTCAAAAATTAAAAAAATCTGAAATCCAACAGCACTTCTGGTCCTGGGCATTTTGGATCAGGAATACTCAACCTGTATATCCTAGACTGCACCCACCAGTTCTTTATTTGTTGCATTTGAAGCTTCCTTTTCTGTAAGAATGTGAAATTGAAGTAAAAATCTAGACCACAATTAAGTGAGAGTCCTGGCAAGTAATTTACACTAACAAAGTGCCAGATTCAAGACTCACCAGGAAGTGGAGACAGGCCAAAAGTGGATGAAAGTAGGCTCGCACCCAAAAGTACAAGCATAACCTTTTTTAGCATTGTCTAAGGCAGTGTTTCCCAACCTTTTTTGAGCCGTGGCACACTAGTGTGCCGTGACCGATCAGCAGGTGTGGGGCGAGGAAAAGCTCTCGGCACTGCCCCCTTCCTTCCCCTCCTCCTGCCGAACTCCTGCTACTTGGGGGAGGAGGAGGAAGGGCCGGGCGGTGGTGAAGAAAAAGAAGGGACCGGGGCGCTGCCTCCTTTGGCCGTTTCCCCAACCAGCCTCCAATCCGCCATGACTCCCGCCCCTTGCTTGTTGAAGCCATGCGGAGGAGGAGCCCTGCCTACTGAAGCCCGTCCACCACTCCTGCTCCTCCTCTGTGTGAGAGCTGAAGCCAGGGGGGGGGGGGGCATGACACAGCCTGGCTCCGCCCCCTCCCCCCGGCTTCAGCACTCCCACAGCTTCGCCAGCCTTGAGGGGGCAGTGCCAAGCCCGCGGTGGCAGAGCCAGCACAATGCTGGCTTGGCACTGCCCCCTCAAGGCTGGCGAAGCTGTGGGAAAACTGAAGCCAGGGGAGGGGGTGGGGCATGGTGCAACCTGGCTCCTCCCCCCCGGCTTCGGCACTCCTAGAAGCTGCTCACAGCAGGACACCATCCCCCGGCCGTTCTTTACTGTGTTAGAGTGTCATTTTGTGTCATTGTGGTTGGTGGTGTGCCCCCGGATTTTTTTTAATGTTAAAAGTGTGCCACAGCTCAGAAAAGGTTGGGAAACACTGGTCTAAGGACCCTTCCACATAGCCCTATATCCCAGAATATTAAGGCAGAAAATCCCACAATACCCGCTTTGAGCTGAGGTATCTGAGTCCACACTGCCATATATTCCAGTTTGAAGCAGAGAATGTGGGATTTCGTTCAGCTGTGTGAAAGGGGCCTAAGTCTCACCCCCCCTCCTTGTCTTTGATTGGCCAGAAAAAAGGCTGGTCTTCTGCCTTCAGGGCCAAGAAAAAGGCTTTAAAAGGCTGGACAATGCAAGCTTTGGCCCTGAGGTAGAGAAAAAGCCTTCCCACATGCAGGGAAACCCAGGATCTCTATAAGAATGAGTGCTGGACTCAAAAATAGTGAACCAAACAGGATTTATTGAAATAACAACCAGTAAAGATGCTGGTGGCTCAAAAATGCTTAGTTCGTTGCAAGAAAGGTCCTTTAAGAAAATGAGTCTATCACTTTGCCTATTTGTATGCAGAGTGACGGTACTTCTATTAGATCCCGGGTGTCCTGTTGTCCTCTAGCTTGTAGGCTCGCAAAGTCCTGTATTAGGCCCCAAAATCCTCAGTCTATATTGAGAACTAATCCTCCTTTGTACTGAAGACTTGGTTGAGAACGAAGGTAGACTAGGAGGTGAACTAAAATTGCTTTTTCCCAGCAAGCTTAGATTCCAACCTTGTTTTGTCCATGATACCTCTGGAATGGAGGCGGAGGGGATGTCCAGCCCCTCAAGTAAACTCCGGAAAAGGGAGGAGTTGAGGGCGGGGACACCACGTTTGGAGCCAAGACAACACTCCGCCCCTGAGTGCCCGCATAGTAGAACAATGGGACCATAGAAGAAAGACCCATGCAGGTGAAATACAAATACAGATGTAAACAGCCCCTGGGGGCATCACAGCTGGCTATGATCCATCCCAGGATTGGTAGGCAGGGGAGAAGGGCAGTTGGGGACTGGTCAAGAGCTGCCCCCCTGGGAGGCCACAGTCTGGGAAACAGCATAAAGGTATATTATAAAGGTACCTTTAAAGCTCTATACGGTTCTGGCCCAGCTTACTTGTCCGAACGCATCAGCCGCTACGTCCCACCTTGTAATCTAAGATCATCCGGGGAGGCCCTGCTCTCGCTCCCCCCTACTTCTCAAATGCAGCTGGTGGAGGTGAGGGAGAGGGCCTTCTCGGTGGTGGCTCCCCGCCTGTGGAATGCGCTCCCTATCGATGTACGATCCACCTCATCCCTCCTGGCAGTCAGGAAAAAAGTAAAATCCTGGCTGTGGGACCAGGCGTTTGCACACCAGCACAAGGCAGCATTTTAGATGGGATTTTAATGGAAAGTGGATGAATAGGGCCTATGCTTTTATGGACAGAACATTGTTTTAATCTGGAATGAATGCGTATGATACTAATGTAATTAATGTATTTTAATGTATTTTAATTGTTGAAGGGTTCTGGGGTTTTATATTGTTACTGTGTGGCCATCGAATTGTGCCTTACTGTAAGCCGCTCCGAGTCCCCCCTCGGGGGTTGAGAAGAGCGGGGTAAAATCCTGAAATAAATAAATAAATAAATATTCATGGCTTTTAATGAGCTAAAGTTTCCAGTTTTATACCAAACAAAGATAGGGTGTTAGACATTATAAGCCCCTGTTTCTGTAGGCAGACAAAGGGTTTAGCTGCTGCTGGTCTGTTGAGAGATGGCAAAGACTTCATATAAAAGGGAAGGATGCCACTTTATTTCATTCTGGCTTAATGTTATTTGAAAACTATTAAGTTTTTGGGGTGGGTGGTCCTGTGTTCAACAACAAAGTCACTATACAAGACTTCCTTCCTTGCTCATTGCAGTAATCCTATGAGACAAGTGAACTCTTCATTTCAGTCGATCAAGTAAAACAGAACATAAGAACATAAGAAGAGCCATGCTGAATCGGGCCTCAGCCCATCTAGTCCAGCATTCAGTGTCACACAGTGGCCCACTAGTTGTACACAGGGATCTCTAGCAGAAAGGAGGGCAAAACCCTCACCTGCTCCCGACCCCCACAACCAGTACCGGGAAAATCCTGCCTGCCTCCATCAACACAGAGGTGGCACTTGGATGTCCATTTCAGTAACTACTGATTCCCTTGGTATCCATGAATCTGTCTAATCCTGCCTTGAAGCTGTCCAGGCTGACAGCTATCACAACCTCCTCTGGAAGTGAGTTCCATAACCCAATGACCCTCTGGTGAAGAAATATTTCCCTTTATTAGTCCTAACTTTCCTACCTTGGAGCTTCAGGGAGTGCCCCTAGTCCTAGTGTTGTGTGACAGAGAAAATATTTTTCTTTATTCACCTTTTCTATCCCATGCATGATTTTATACACTTCGATCAAGTCACCTCTTAAACGCCGTCTTTCAAGGCTGAAAAGACCAAGGCGTTGCAACCTGATTTCATAAGGGAGCTGCTCCATCCCTTGGATCATTTTTGTTGCCCTTCTTTGTACCTTTTCCAGTTCCGTTATATCCTTCTTGAGGTGCGGTGACCAGAATTGTACACAGTACTCCAGATGTGGCCTCACCATGGATTTGTAGAGAGGCAATACAACATTTGCCGACCTATTTTCGATTCCCTTCCTGATCATGCCAAGCATAGAATTTGCTTTTTCACTGCTGCAGCGCACTGGGTTGACATCTTCATTGAGCTGTCCACCAAAACCCCAAGATCCCTTTCCTGGTTGCAAAACAGGTTGCAAGGGTAATTTTTCTAGGCTCTAGATAGTAATTGAAGATAAATTATTTTTCTGGAAAGATTGTCCATTGCTTCCATATCAAGGAATTTCATGACATTTATATACTCCTTGCATGAAGGTTTAAATACCGTATTTTTCGCACCATAAGGCGCACCTGATGATAAGACGCACCTAGATTTTAGAGGAAATTTGGGACACAAAAAAAATGGGGGCTGGCTACTATTTGAGACACTAATATGGAGGCGGGGGCGCTGGAGCAGAGGGGCGGCGATATACTCACGCTATATTCGCGGGGGGCCCCCCCCCCCGGCGGCTCCCGGCGGCTCCTGGCTGCGCCCGTGCATGCCCAAACTCCCGCCGCCGTGTCGCTGCAGCCAGCTGGCGGCGGCGAACGAGGCGGAAGAGGGGACTCACGGGGCAGACTGCCGCTCAGGACCCGAGGAGGAGGAGGCCACGAGGGGCGGCCCCCATGGCGGCGCAGCGGCAGCAGCAGCAGCAGCGGACTTCCTCCTCGCCAGGCGCATCTTCGTGGCGTCACTCCGTCGCGCCTCTGCCGAGGAGGAAGGGGAGGAAGGCCTCGCCGGCCGCGCTGTAAGGATGGCCGGAAGAGAGGCCCGAGGGAGGGAGGAAGGAGGAAGAGTTCCCTCCCTCCCTCGGGCCTCTCTTCCGCCGTCCTACAGCGCGCCGGCGAGGCCCTCCCCTCCCCTTCCTCCTCGGCAGAGGCGCGACGGAGTGACGTCACGAAGATGTGCCTCTGGCGAGGAGGAAGTCCGCTGCTGCTGCTGCCGCTGCGTCGCCGTGGGGCCGCCCTCGTGGCCTCCCCTCCTCCTCGGGTCCGTGAGCGCGAGCCCGCCCCGTGAGTCCCCTCTTCCGCCCGTTCCTCCCGCGCCGCCGGCTGGCTGCGGCAACACGGCGGCAGGAGTCCGGGCATCTTGGGCGCAGCCGGGAGCCGCCGGGGGGGCCCTCGCGAATATAGCGTGAGTATATTGCCGCCCCCCTCTGCTCCAGCGCCTCCCCCCCTCCCTGCCTGCATCTTCGCTCCATAAGACGCAGCTGATTTTTCTTCCTACTTTGGGAGGAAAAAAACTGCGTCTTATGGTGCGAAAAATACGGTACATAAGTAATCCAACAACTAACATCTTCAAAACTGTCTCCTAGTTTTCAAAGAAGCAGACTTTTTGTATTATTTTAAACAAGACACTTATTTTGGCTTTGCTCAAAGTGTATCCGTGTGGTCAACAACACATCTAAAAAGTCTGGCTGAAGGCCACTTCAAAACCCAACTATCCCAAACAACCCACAAGCATCTCTGACATATCCACAAACGCCTGAAGTTTTGTTTGCTTTTTTTTGGTCAATTTTTTGTTTGAGTTGGCTCTAAATCCTTTGGTTTCCTCTAGTCCTTTTGAAAACTTTTTTTATAAAGAGTTCAACATGGTTTAAAGCAGTGGTTCCCAAACGTTTTTGGCCTACCGCCCCCTTTCCAGAAAAAAATTACTCGGCGCCCCCCCTAGAAATTAATTTTTTACAATTTTTAATAGCAATTAAACAGAAAGATATATGTATTAATGCAGTGGTTCTCAACCTTTCTAATGCTGTGACCCCTAAATAAGGTTCCTCATGTTGTGGTGACCCCCAACCAAATGATTTTGCTATTCTTATGAATTCTAATGCAAATATCTAATATGCAGGATGTATTTTCATTGTTACAAATTGAACTTCTCACCTGGCACCGCACCATTTTGAGGAAGCGAAGGGGCGGGACCAATGAAAAGGACCTCGCGACCCCTCTTAAATGGCCAATCGACCCCTCTTGGGATCGTGATCCCAAGGTTGAGAATCGCTGCACTACAGCAACCCAGTGATTTCAGCCATGCCCCCTTACAGTGATTCATCACCCCCCCCCCCCCAGATGCACCTGTGACCATCACCGCCCCCTTGGATCACTGCAGCGCCCCCCAGGGGGCAGTAGCGCCCACTTTGGGAATGGCGGGTTTAAAGTCCCGTGCCTCTATAAAACATAAACATGACTTACAGTTTATGAAACAATGCATTTGGTGTGATGTTTGATAGGTAATGAATATTTGTAGTGGCATTTGGAAATATCCCAAGCCTATTATTATTATTATTATTTCATTCTAGAGCCTGGAAATTGGAGTGGGAGAGAATCAATATCAGCTATGATCAGCCTCCCTAGTCAATGGAGAGCTACCTGAGAGTTCCGAGGTGAGCCAGGACATGCTCTTGAATCTGAAGGGGGGGGGCGCTCTGGAGGCGGCATCCCACAGTTGTTTGTTTGGTGACTGCTGTCCTTTCGATCCTGGTTCGTCTTGCCCGTGCCCTTGGTATGGGTGGGGAGGACTGGAGATAACCAGATGGGAGGAGGATTGGACCTCTCGGCCTGAGTCGGAGGTGCTGGATGTGACGGAGATCCTTGGATAGGGGCCCGTCTCTCCCTCGGCGCCCATTTTTCATGCTGGCCGGCGGCGGCGGCACTGCCTCTCATTGGCAATCGGGCACGCACCAAAGATGGCGCCTGACCTTGGGGACGCTGGCAAGCTTCTGCCTTCTTCTCCATGACCTGGGAAACCTCGGCGCAGGCGCGCAGGTTGCCCAAACCGGAGGTAGAAATGCCGCCATGTTATGCGCCGGACTTCCGGTGAGAAGCCAGATCAAACTGGTTCCCCAGCAGAGGGAGCACTTGGCACTTCACTGAGCTCTGGATTGGCAGTGAATCAATATGGCAGTGACAGAACAAGGACCGAGACTAAGATAAGTCTGAGCTTTAAAGAGCCAGAAGCTCTAGACATGGACAAGAGAATAACAATGGGAACTGGTAGCTTCCCGAAGCGTAGGCCTCAGAGCCGTAGTCATTGCCAGAGGAAATTTAAGACTAGAGTTTTTTGGGGGAAAGGATTTGCCAGCTGGACAAGACCTACAATTGCAGCCCCTCCCTATAAACTGGATTATGTCCTCTCGGGTGGCTCTAGACCAGGGGTGCTCAGAATGGTGATCGGGATCACCAGGGTGATCTTCGGGCCTCATCCTGGTGATCTTCAGGCCCCTGACCAGGTTTTTTGCTGTTGGTCCTCTTCACGCGCCCCTGCACGCTGCAAAGAAGTCCTCAGTCGTTGCTCCTCCCCGCTCCCTGCTCGCGCGCCGCCTCCAAAAGCTCCAGAGTCCAAGAGGCAGAATGGGCCCCCTCTTTTGGATTCCTCCTCCTCCCTCCGTCCTTCTCCAGCCACTCAGAGTCGTAGGAGACCAAAGGGGGTGGGCCTGGATGACGCGATGCATGGCTGGCCCCGCGCGCATGCGCAGAAGTGCCCATTCTGCCTCTCGGACTTCTCATGAGCTCTTGGAGGCGGCATGCATGCTGGCAGCATGGAAATAGGAGCAACGACGGAGGAGGAGGAGAAGGACGCTTTGGGGTCATTTCCTTACTTCATCTCAAAGGTCGGTCTTTTTACTTTGGGGTGGGTGCTTGATGTTTCTGTGTTTCTCTTTGTTCTTTATTTTAATGTTTAAAAATGGCCTTTTAGCTCCAAAGCCTCCTCTGCTTGCTTTGTTCCTTGAGAAATATATGTTGGGGAATATGGCAGTGTGGGAGAAATGGGGTGGTTGGATGTATTTTTGCATGCCCCTTTGTTTACCTTGCTGCGTATTAAATGGCCTTGCAGTTCAACAGCCTCTCTTCTTACTTTCTGGCTGATAATATGTGTGGTAATATGGCAGTGTGGGAGAAATGGGGTGGTTGGATGTATTTTTGCATGCCCCTTTGTTTACCTTGCTGCGTATTAAATGGCCTTGCGGTTCAACAGCCTCTCTTCTTACTTTCTGGCTGATAATATGTGTGGTAATATGGCAGTGTGGGAGAAATGGGGTGGTTGGATGTATTTTTATGCTCTGTTTTATATTGTTGTTATTAAATTGAAATGTTGATGTTTTATAACTTCATTTTATGTAAACTGCCCCGAGCCTGCTGGAAGGAGTGGTACATAAAAATTAATAATAAATATAAATAAATAAGAAAATAGTTATATGTTTTACATTTCTGGGTAGGTGATCTTTGGGACTTGGTTTTTTAATCAGTTGCTCCCATGCTGAAAAAGTGTGAGCACCTCTGCTCTAGACCTATAAATAAGGAGGAGAGCCAAGATACTAGGGCCTGGAACTTGAACATTAGAACGGTGGGCATAGGGTAGTTTCCTGAGCTGTTAGATTAGATTAGGTCTTTATTGTCTAATTGTTAATTGCTATATTCTAGTTTTAATTGCTAACTGTTATATCATCTATTATATAAATGGGTTCACGTCATGTGATGAATACCTCAAACAAAGAAACCACACAACACAGAAACACAATACTTGCAAACAGAAATAGGCCTCAAGCAAGGTACGTTTGTAGCAAAGAAACTTCCCCCCAAACCTAAAAGGCCCCAAAAACAACGAGTAAAAATAAAACTACATTTACCAGCATCCTCCGGGGCAGCCAAAGACTCACCCAGCCTCTACATTCTGAACAACATGATTGGCTGCCAATAAGGCCGGATTTGCATAACTGCTGTAACCATAGCAACGCTGGCAAGAGCCATCCAAGGCTAGGATAGAATGCTGAGAGATTTCAGTTGGTGTTTGAGGGTTAAACTGCCAAAACCAAACTCTGAGGGAGCAATTCTCCAGCAAATTCCTACCCACACAACACATCATTTCCAACCCTTACATACTCAGACTTACTCGCATCTCCTAAATAGGGCACAGCAACGCGTGCCGGGTACAGCTAGTTTATTATATGTTTGTGGTGATCTTGCTGTATACGATGCCACTCTGTAAACCGCTTGGAGCCTACGGGGAAAGCGATATATCTATATCTATCTATATCTCTATTTCTATATATAATAAAGCTGAATGTTTGTATGTTTGTATGTATGTTTGTATGTATGTGACAGCATTCTGATTGGCTCCTGGCTTCTACATTCTGACAACATGATTGGTTGCCAGTGAGGGCGTATTTGACACTCTAAACTATGGGGATGCCTCTAGTCAGATTGGCCAGCCAACATGAACATTCCGACACTCTAAACTGCCAGATGGGGATAAGGCCACAGGCTCCCAACAATGACAGAACAAGACCAAACTTGCAAGTCTACATCCTGGTGCTGTTTGAAACAGAGCATGGAACATGAATCATTCCGACTGCTTCAACCCTCATAAACTGCCAGACCAAAGGGAATAAGCCCCCATGACCTACTTTACATCCTGGTGCAGTTTGGAGGAGGTCAGACCTTGCATCATGGGAATTTATGTACCTCCAATCACTTTCCCAGGCTGCTGCAACCCTCATCCACTGAATGATCAAGACCAAACTTGGCACACAGAACCTCCATGACCCACTTTACATCCTGGTGCAGTTTTGTGTGGGAAGGACCACGGATGATGGAACTTGAAGTACCTTCACTCACTTCCTGAGAGCACTGTGACCCTCATCCAATGACCAATACAGACCAAACTTGCCACACAGAGCCCTCATGACCCACTCTACATCCTGGTGCCGTTTGAAGGAGGATGGACCATGGATGATGGGACTTGAAGTACCTTCACTCACCTTCTGAGACCGCTGCAACTCTCATCCAATGAATGATCAAGACCAAACGTGGCACACAGAGCACACATGACCCACTCTACATCCTGGTGCTGTTGGGAGGGGGATGGACCATGGCCGATGGGACTTGCAGTACCTTCACTAAGTTCCTGAGACCACTGCACGCCACGTAAACATCTGATAAGGACCAATCTTGGCACACAATGCCTTTCTCAAATAATCCGGGCAGGGCTGGGTCCCCAAGCCAGTCTATAATAAAAGAGAATGTTTGTAAGTTTGTATGTTTGTATGTTTGTTTGTATGTATGTGGCAGTTTTCTGATTGGTTGGCACTGTGGGATTATTTGCATAACGCCTCTGATTGGCCAGCACCACCAACATTCCGACACTCTAAAGTAGCAGAGAGGGGTTAAGGGAAAGGCCTGAGGCAGTCAGGAATGGTGGGAGTTTAAGGCCAAAACACTCTGTGGTCCCCAACAATGAGAGAACAAAACCAAACTTGGCACACAGAACCCCCAAGACCCACTCTACATCCTGGTGCAGTTTGAGGGAGTATGGACCATGGTTGACGGGACTTGCAGTACCTCCACTCACCTCCCGAGACTGCTGCAACCCTTATCCACTGACTGATCAAGACCAAACATGGCACACAGAGCCCACATGACCCACTCTACATCCTGGGGCTGTTGGGAGGGGGATGGACCATGGCCGATGGGACTTGAAGTACCTTCAAGACTCACTAATCCAATGACTGATCAGGACCAAACTTGGGCCCCCATGACCCCCTCTACATCCTGGTGCAGTTTGGAGGAGGATGGACCATGGATGATGGGACTTGAAGTACCTCCACTCACTTCACAAGACTGCTGCCAACCTCATCCAATGACTGATCATGACCAAACTTGGCACACAGAGCCCCTATGACCCACTCTACATCCTGGTGCAGTTTGGAGGATAAAGAACCATGGATGATGGGACTTGAAGTACCTCCACTTACTTCACAAGACTGCTGCCAACCTCATCTAATGACTGATCAAGACCAAACTTGGCAGACAAAGTCCCCATGACCCACTCTACATCCTGGTGCAGTTTGGAGCAGGATGAACCATGGATGATGGGACTTCAATTACCTTCACTCACTTTCTGAGACCACTGTGAGCCAAATAAACAAATGATAAGGACCCACCTTGGCACACAATGCCTTTCTCAAATAACCCGGGCAGGGCCGGGTCCCCAAGCTAGTTAGTAATAAAGTTGATTGATTGATTGTAGGTGCACCTCAGTGTCACCATCTTCACAAGAGTACTGTGAAAAAAGAGTCTACGTGGAAGATGCAAATATAACAATAAAATATCATGGGAAGATGGCAGTACCTCTGCCTTCAGGTTGGGTGTAAGATTTGGAGTGTGTTTTGACACAGCACAGTCAATTCAAGCTTACTGAATCCTTCTGAATAAGGGAGAAGGCCACTTCCACCCCCCCACCCCCCCCGACACACTTCCGCCTGTAACCACCTCCCCACAGAGTTCATGTACGGGCTACTCCTATGGTGAAAATGCCAAGTTGTACACAAAAAGCTGCGCTGGATATTGAGTAATACAAATAACAATAGCATCAATGGTGCGGTGTATCCATTGAAGGCAAATCAACTGCTATCCCCACTCAATCAGGAACCACATGAAAAGGGAGGCGCAAAGGTCACCCCAGCAGGTCCGTGGGAGAATATCCCGTAGGTCCAATCCAACCCCCAGAGGAGAGCAGGCAACCCTCGCTATAGGAGAACGTCCCGCAAAAAGGTCCCACCCGAGGAGGAAGGGGGGCCCGGTGGCCACGTGTGCCCCTAGGGAACAATATACCAAATCAGCAATAAAAACATACGCCCACGCAGCCCTCTGAAGTCCTCAAATGAGGTCCCCTGTTGGGGCAGCTGCTCCGGATGGGCAGGGGATGAGTGCGTACTCCCTGTGCTAGAGAGCGCCGGGGCGAGGCCGTGAGGAAAGGCTCCGGCGGCGTGGGCGGCTATCCGTCCTGCACGCGGCTCCCTAGGGATGGCGTCAGAGGTAAACAAGGCGCCCAGCGATGACGTGGGCGTCCTACGCGGCTAGTGGATGGATTCCACCGGATCACAATCGACCCAATCTATGATGCTATAAGTTCACTTGATATTGATTAGATGTTGAATGTATCACCAATGCCATGAGTATATGTACCGCCATGAACACCCTGACGAAGCTAAGATATGAATAGCGAAACGGGATTTAGGGTCCTTCTCTAAACCAGGATATCACCCGTTGGCGTGGGTGCCACGGCGGAGGGTGCAGCCAGCCCCCCCGCTGGGTCTACTTATGAGCATCGACTGGCCTTGTTGTATTGGTGTTGTGGCGGCTTATCTATTTCCGCCTGAGGCCCACAGCATTTCTGTGGCCTGAATAAACTGCATATGAGATTTTACATATCCATGCATCTTGGTGTGTTTCCTGAACTACGTATCTGACGACTGCGTCCGCCCACGGCCACTCGGGACCACGCAGGGGACGCGGACGGCCATCCCCTCCCCGGCTTCTGGGCCGGGGGTCTCCCTCCGGGACCGGGACACCACCCCCTAGCCATTTGGCCTGGATCATTATTATTATTTTTACGCTTGGTGTACCCACGTCATCGCTGGGCGCCTTGTTTACCTCTGACGCCATCCCTAGGGAGCCGCGTGCAGGACGGATAGCCGCCCACGCCGCCGGAGCCTTTCCTCACGGCCTCGCCCCGGCGCTCTCTAGCACAGGGAGTACGCACTCATCCCCTGCCCATCCGGAGCGGCTGCCCCAACAGGGGACCTCATTTGAGGACTTCAGAGGGCTGCGTGGGCGTATGTTTTTATTGCTGATTTGGTATATTGTTCCCTTGGGGCACACGCGGCCACCGGGCCCCCCTTCCTCCTCGGGTGGGGCCTTTTTGCGGGACGTTCTCCTATAGCGAGGGTTGCCTGCTCTCCTCTGGGGGTTGGATTGGACCTACGGGATATTCTCCCCACGGACCTGCTGGGGTGACCTTTTGCGCCCTCCCTTTTCATGTGGTTCCTGATTGAGTGGGGGATAGCAGTTGATTTGCCTTCAATGGATACACCGCACCATTGATGCTATTGTTATTTGTATTACTCAATATCTAGCGCAGCCTTTTGTGTACATTGTGTCTGAGGACAAGTACCCTTGTGTGTAGTGTGAAAATGCCAAGTTGTCATCATATGTAACATAAAAAACAGTTCCTTTTAGTGTGATGTATAACAGGATTCTTGTATGGGGTAAAAGCGCTTACAAAGATCTGTTTTGCAGTACAAGACCGTAATTAGATTAAAGGATTATATAAAACAGGGTGAAAGTTCAACTGAAGCATAATGTTGGCTCCAGAAAATGAGAAAGTAATACCCTTCCTTCCGTTTGTTGGATGAGGGGCTGCTTATCTTCACTAGGAAAGCCAGTATGTGTGTGTTTTGTATATACACACCTCCATGTGCACACACATGAGGGAAGTATATTCTAGCTTTGCTTCTGTTGGTAATACCATCTGTGCAAGAAAGGCTTCTGGTTTCTTACATATTGAAATGCCATCGTCTTCAAATACGCTACAGTAGGTTCATGCATGGTTTCATCTGTTAATTAAAGGTTCAGAGTCCAAGCGTGTCACATGATAGTCACGTAATCCAATTCGGGATAATATGATTTATTTATTTATTTGTTTGTCACGTTTCTATACCGCCCCTCTCAGCCCGAAGGCGACTCGGGACGGTTTACACAAGGCAGTCTCTGCCCTCAATACAACCCAAGCAAACAAACCAAAAAAATAATCATATAACAACAAATTCACAATTAAAAACATATAATTGCAGTCTCAGCGTCATGTTGAAATCAGTTTCCGTCACATCGTCATCATTCCATATATCTAATTAAACTGTTACATTTCATCAGCAAATGCCTGCTCAAACAGCCAGGTCTTGACTTTCTTGCGAAATGTCAGGAGGGAAGGGGCCGATCTGATGTCTCTAGGGAGGGCGTTCCAAAGCCGAGGAGCCACCACTGAAAAGGCCCTGTCTCTCGTCCCCGCCAGTCGCGCCTGCGAAGAAGGCGGGGCCGAGAGCAGGGCCTCTCCGGATGATCTTAAACATCTCAATGGTTCATAGGGAGAGATGCGTTCGGACAGGTAAGTTGAACCTGAACCGTTTAGGGCTTTAAAGGCTAAAGCCAGCACTTTGAATTGTGCCCGGTAGCAAACTGGCAGCCAGTGGAGCTGGCACAACAGGGAGTTTACGCGCTCTCTGAATGCCACTCCTGTTATCAAGCTGGCTGCTGTCCGTTGGACTAGTTGCAGCTTCCGAACAGTCTTCAAAGGCAACCCCACGTAGAGAGCGTTGCAGTAATCTATACGGATGTGACCAGAGCGTGGACCACCGTGGCCAAGTCAGACTTCCCAAGGTACGGGCGCAGTTGGCGCACAGGTTTTAACTGTGCAAATGCTCCCCTGGTCACCGCCGAAACCTGGGGTTCCAGGCTCAGCGATGAGTCCGGGATCACACCCAAACTGCCAACCTGCGTCTTCAGGGGGATTGTAACCCCGTCTAACACAGGCTGTAACCCTATGCCTTGTTTGGCCTTTCGACTAACCAGGAGTGCCTCTGTCTTGTCTGGATTCAATTTCAATTTGTTCGCCCTCATCCAGTCTGACACAGCGGCCAAGCACTGCAAATATGATTGTTATATGTAAGCCGCTCCGAGTCCCCTTTGGGGAGAGGGAAGCGGCTTATAAATAAAGATTATTATTATTATTATATTTAACTGTAAAGTATGCAAGGGTAGAGAAAAGCAAGCATGAAATTTACCTTCCTTGGCTTACTACTTGAGCTTGAACACTTTAGTTTCCTTTCAGAATTGGGGCAGGGCTAATACAGGAATAAATCTTATCAGTTACCTCTCCACTTTCAAATTTACTCCTTCATCTTCAGTTTACTTTCATTGTTGCACATCGACTTCTAAGTGCCAAAGGAATTTGCACTCATGTAGCTCAGCAGGGAGGTGCAGGGTCCAGAATCATGTGCTTTCCAGTAGGTCAGGCAAAAGCAAACTGCTGCATGCTTTTTCATTCCATGTGATCATGTTGTGGTTGAGCCTCCAGCTGCTACTGATAGTAGTGATTCAGAAGACTGATGGCTCAGCATCTGGGGAGAGTATGGAACTGGGTGGGGCTGTTTGTAACAGGAGTACTGGTGTTTGCAGAAAGAGGCTTACTCGTGAGTCAATTGAGTCAAGTGAAGAGGATCACTTGCAACTCAAGAGAGTCAAGCAAATAATCACAGCACCTACAGACTCTGAGACATTTGAGGGATTCTCTGGGAATGATGGGAGTCAGAGTACAGAGGACATTTCTACTGAAATGGATTGGACTCAAGTAAGAGAAATTCAGAGGGCTTGTGAGGAGCCCACAAGTTCAGACATCTGCATAGGATTCACTGATGATCAGGATTGGCCCTCAGAGTTCCCAGACAATGGGTGGGATGTTCTAAGTCTTAACCACAGGTGGAAATCCTGGAGGGTCAGTCAAAGGGCAGCAGCTGCTGGGAGAGTAACACCTGAGGATGATGATAGGGTGTCGACCTCATCAAGTGGATCTGACTTGTAGTGAGCTTAAAAGATGGGCATTTTGGGACTAACCTCTGTGGCTAGCAAGGAGTTGCCTTTGGTTTTTTTTAAAATAGTTTTTTATTGGTTTTCATATATACACATATAACACAAGGATGGGGTAAGCGGGTAGGTAGGGTTTGGGGGTGGGAAGGGAAGTGCCGGGGGGTGTGTGCAATGGAGGGGGGAGGCAGGGGGAGACAGTTAAAAGTGAACTTCCCAAAGAATTCCCAGAGACTATATTTTGAGTTTGAGTATCGTGGTCTCTTCGTGCCTCCGTTTCCTCTTCTCCTGTGTTCATTTTGGAGATGGTTTATAATTCGTTTAAATCTATCTTAACTATGTTTCCTCTGTTTTGGATGTTGCCTTTGGATCCTAGGACTCTTGCATCTTGAAGCCTTGTTTCCAGACTGATTCTGCTGCTTCCTCTGGTGTGGTTTGAACTCCACTGGATTGCTCCCCAGTTGGACTGTGGGTTGTGTCTTCGCTTCTACGTCTATCTCCTCTCCTTGACCTTGGCCTGGCTCCTGGATTACGTCTCTCCTCCGCCCCTTTGGATACCTTCTTGGACAACCGTTTGATGACTTCAATGCTGATAACCTTGGATTGATTCTGACGACGACATCTTCTCTGCTGCCCTCAGCGTGCCTTTCTCTGTTTGTTTTGCTTTGATTTTGCTAAAGAGTTTTGGTGTTTTGAATGCAGACTTTTTCTCCCTGTTTGTTTTCATGCCGATTAAGGCTTCCTTTCGTTAGCGTTTTCACTGACCATTAAGTGCTTTTGTTTTGCAAATTCTTATCTCCAGAGACTCTGTGAATATTGAAACAAACTATTTACACTTCAATTGGGTTTGGCTCTCTGAACTGGCGTCTGCTGCGACAGATCATCCTCATTAATGACCTTTGCCATCTTGGCAACTCTCTGATCTTGATTGGCCACAGGTGACCAGGTTTCATATATTGGAGGAGATGAGTCAACATAATTCTATCCGCTCAGGTAAGTACTGTTGCGACAGCTTTCCTACGTGCAAAGATCAGTTCAGTTTTATGGAGGGTAATTAAAACTTTAATATTCTCTTTTGTCCCATTAATAATGGGAGATAACAATAGAAAGGGCATGTGGCTGAGTGGCACCACTCCCAAATTATATATCTTCCATGGGCTGTCCTATAGCCATTCCAGGCCCGGATTTACTCTTTTTGGCACCCTAGGCCACACATTGGAAGCCACGCCCCCGGGCCGATGCTGAGCATGCGCGTCAGAGGCCCTAGGGGCGGGGCTTCCCTCCGCGTCTTCCTCCCTTGTGCGCCCCATCTTCCTTGAGTGAAGGAACGAGGGGCTGGCGCGAGCGAGGAAGAGGCGGAGGGAAGCCGCGCCAGAGGCCCTAGGGGCGGGGCTACCCTCCGTGTCTTCCTACTCGCGCCGTGTGCCTCTCCTTCCTTGAGTGAAGGAAGGAGGGGCCAGCGCGAGCGAGGAAGAGGCGGAGGGAAGCCTCGTCAGAGGCCCTAGGGGCGGGGCTACCCTCTGCGTCTTCCTACTCGCGCCGTGCGCTCCTCCTTCCTTGAGTGAAGGAAGGAGGGGCCGGCGCGAGTGAGGAAGAGGCGGAGGGAAGCTGCGTCAGAGGCCCTAGGGGCGTATGGCGCTCCACGCGCAGGCGCAGAAGCGCACGAAGATCAACCTTTTTAAAAAATAAAAATAAATTAAAAATTGGGGGGTCCGGATCTGGCGCCCCCCCCCCCCAATGGCTGCGCCCCTAGGCCGTGGCCTTGTGTGACCTTATGGATAATCCGGGCCTGGGCCCTTCCACACAGCCCTATATCCCAGAATATCAAGGCAGAAAAGCCCACAATATCTGCTTTGTACTGGGTTATCTGAATCCACACTCAGATAATGTGGGATATTCTGCCTCGATATTCTGGGATATAGGGCTGTGTGAAAGGGCCCCCAGTGTGACTGTGTTATAGAGAGAAGAGTTAACTATAATAACATCATTGTTTTGCATAGGAAAACTATGAAGTCAGCCATTGATTGTGATATATTGCTATTTAATGCGAAGGAAATGATCTCATCCAAAAAATGTTAGTCTATACAGATGAATTGGAATTAATCCATTGATTGGATTAACTTTGTGGTACAGTGTATACTTCGTGTGAAGATTTAGGGTTGCTGCTATTATTATTAGTAGTCGTCGTCGTCGTCTTTTTCGTCACTGTCACATTTATATCCCACGTTTTTTCTCTCTCAAAAGAGACTAAAGGCAGGTTTGGTCCCTGCCATTTGCTCTGAATAGGTCAAGTAGCAGGCGATCGAAAAGATATCTGCCTGAAGACACTTCTCCACAGCCATATAATCCAGATGATCAAATCAGATAATCTTAATATATAAAAATGCTCTTTGGTTGTAGTTGAATGATAAATCCCAGCAACTCCAACTCCCAAATGACAAAATCAATCCCCCACAACCCCACCAGTATTCAAATTTGGGCATATTGGGTATTTGTGCCAATATTGGTCCAGTCCATACTGCATATCAGATATTCATGTTACGATTCACAACATTAGCAAAATTAGAGTTATGACGTCATAATGAAAATAATTTTATGGCTGGGGGTCACCACAACATGTGGAACTCTATTAAGAGGTCACAGCGTTAGAAAGGTTGAGAACCACTGTCCTAGCTGATAACAATGAGAAAGTAATCTTGCACTCCGTTATGATCGAATTCATCCGAAATGAAGCCGTGGAGTTTTACTGGGCTCCTTCATCCATGTTTACACTGGTGATTCAAGAACAATATAGTATGTTATTGTTGGAATGGCTGGTAATTTGTGACATGATTTGATAATGTCCTACTTTCAGGCCAGTGCAATCCCTTTGTTCTTGGAACAATCGGGGTTCATGAAGCATGCAGTGCAGAGCTCTTCGCTCAAGATTTTATGTAAGTGGGAGCCTACAATTCCCAGGGCCTGTTTAGGGGATCCTCTACATTTGTTGAAAGACCACTTATGGTCTGCGTAAAACAAAATCAATTTAACGTAATGAACAATACATGTAAACAAACAAGAATATTAAAATGGATTAAATGAAAACAAAGGGCTACGGCAGACCTTGAAGAAGAAGACGGCATATATATACGCTATTGTACTGATGGCAGCTTGTTCAACTTAAGCCTTCTGAGGGCTCGCACTAAGACTCTAAACCCCAAAAGCTCCAGAGTCCAAGAGGCAGAATGAGCCCTCTTTGATTCCTCCTCCTCCCCTCCGTCCTTCTCCAGCCACTCAGAGTCGTAGGAGACCAAGGGCGGGCCTGATGACTGTGATGCATGGCTGGCCCCACACGCATGCGCAGAAACGCCCATTCTCCCGCTCCGACTTCTTGTGAGCTCTTGGAGGCGGCACACAGGCTGGCGGCGTGGAAATAGGAGCAACGGCGGAGGAGAAGAAGAAGGACGCTTTGGGATCATTTCCTTACCACATCTCAAAGGTTGGTCTTTTTACTTTGGGGTGGGTGATTGTTCTGTGGCATGTTTCTTTGTTTATTTTTAATGTTTAAAAATGGCCTTTTAGCTCCAAAGCCTCTCTGCTTGCTTTGTTCCTTGAGAAATATATGTTGGGAATATGAAAATGGGAGAAATGGGGTGGTTGGATGTATTTTTGCATGCCCTTTGTTTACCTTGCTGCGTATTAAATGGCCTTGCAGTTCAACAGCTCTCTTCTTACTTTCTGGCTGATAATATGTGTGGTAATATGGCAGTGTGGGAGAAATGGGGTGGTTGGATGTATTTTATGCTCTGTTTTATATTGTTGTTATTAAATTGAAATGTTGATGTTTTATAACTTCATTTTATGTAAACTGCCCCGAGGCTGCTGGAAGGAGCGGTACATAAAAATGAATAATAAATATAAATAAATAAGAAAATAGTTATACGTTTTACATTTCTGGGTAGGTGATCTTTGGGACTTGGTTTTTTAATCAGTAGCTCCCATGCTGAAAAAGTGTGAGCACCCCTGATCTAAACTATCTAGTCCGTGAGCTGCTTTTTGCTGACGATGCTGCCCTTGTCGCCCATTCAGGAGCAGCCCTGCAGCGCCTGACATCCTGCTTTGCAGCAGCTGCAGAGCTATTTGGGCTGGAAGTCAGCCTGAAGAAAACGGAAGTCCTCTACCAGCCCGCACCACAGGAAGAACACCATCACCCCCACATCAGCATAGGCACATCTGTGCTTAAATCTGTTCAGCAGTTCACCTACCTGGGAAGCATAATCTCTTCAGATGCCAAGATTGACAAAGAGATAGATCACAGATTATCAAAGGCATATAGTGCATTCGGAAGGCTTCACAAAAGAGTCTGGAGCAACAAGCACCTGAGGCAAAGCACCAAAATCAGTGTGTACAGAGCTATCATACTGTCTATTCTCCTCTATGGGTCTGAAACATGGGTCACCTATCGCCAATACCTACGACTCCTCGAACGCTTTTATCAGCGCTGTTTTCGCACAATCCTAAATATACACTGGACCGACTATGTGACTAATGTTGCTCTCCTTGAGCAAGCAGGGATCACCAGCATTGAGGCCATGCTATTGAGAACTCAGCTGCGCTGGGCAGGGCACGTCTCTAGGATGGAGGACCACCGCCTCCCAAAGATACTACTCTATGGTGAACTCGCCACGGGTCAGTGCAAGAGAGGCGCCCCCAAGAGATATAAGGATTCCCTGAAGCAACATCTCGGGCTCGGCCAGATTGACCACCAACAATTGTCCACCCTGGCCTCATATCGGGAGGCATGGAGACGCACTATCCACAATGCTGTGGCCTCTTTTGAGAAGACATGCCGAATGGGTCTCGAAGAGAAATGACAATGTAGAAAGAACCGCAACTTGGAGACAACATCACCCAAGGAGACTTTCTGCTGTGCTTTCTGCAACTGAACTTGCCTATCTCAGATTGGCCTTTTTAGTCATCAACGCGCTTGTAAAAAGCGTGGGATGAGTCCTTCCTAAGAATCTTCGTTCGTGAAGTAATGCTTAGACTTTCAGGCCAGTGCAATCCCTTTGTTCTGGGAACAATCGGGGTTCATGAGGCATGCAGTGCAGAGCTCTTCGCTCAAGATTTTATGTAAGTGGGAGCCTACAATTCCCAGGGCCTGTTTAGGGGATCCTCTACGTTTGTTGGAAGACCACTTATGGTCTGCGTAAAAAAAAATAATTTAACGTAATGAACAATACATGTAAACAAACAAGAATATTAAAATGGATTAAATGAAAACAGTCATGACAACAACACTAAGAATGATAATAAGGCGCACTCGGGAATGCATCATTATGGAGAAATTGCTTTGGGTTCGTTTGAGTATGTGAAAATTATTGCATTAAAATCTAGGCCAACTGCCAGGAAATGTGAACACAGCCCCTTCCTTCAGTTTTGTCAGGATGGAAATCCATGGAGTTGCCGTAAGTTGGCAGGTGACCTAAAGGCACATATACACACATTTCAGATAAGCTTGTTAGTTCATGGACTGACGTGGCTGTGTGTCCTGTTACAATCGAAACAAGAAATTCTGCATAAGATTTGGACAAGAACATTGATGCTTGACATTATAACAAATTGAATGGAATGGCTAAACTCAGCACACTGAGAAGTCTACTCAGGCCCGGATTAACCCCTTTTGGCACCCTAGGCCACACTTTGGAATTACGCCCCCAAACCAACCTCTACCGCACCCCCCTCCTCTTCGCGGCGCTCCCTCCTTCCTTGAGTCAAGGAAGGAGGGTGCGCGAGGAGGAAGGAAGGGAAGCCCCTCCCCTGGTGCCGGCAGCGGCGCCAGGGGCGGGGCTTCCCTCCGCCTCCTCCTCTTCGCGGCCCACCCTTCTTCCTTAACAAGGGGGCAGGGACGATGGCGAGGGAGGGGGGCGCCATTCCCTCCTCCCCCACCCCTTTGCAGTGCTCTCCTCCCGCCCTCCCACGAGAGAGAGAGAGTTGCATTGCAGTTTTGTTTCAACATTTTTTTGGGGGTCAATTGAATTGCACCCCCTTCGCTTGCGCCCCTAGGCCATGGCCTAGGGTGACCCTATGGGTAATTCTGGCCTGCTTGATGCCAAATGGAGCAGCTGCAGACTTTCCTAAATGACACAACCAGACGAGATCCCTTCCAGTCTGGCTTCCGTATGGGGCACGGGACGGAGACGGTCCTGGTCGCCATCACAGACCAGCTACGCTGCCAGCTTGACCAAGGCGGATCGGCACTGCTTGTGTTAGTGGACCTCACAGCAGCATTTGATACAGTCGATTACGATCATTTGACGCACCGCCTTGCTGTGGCCGGAGTGAGGGGGACAGCCTTAAACTGGTTGTCCTCTTTCGTCCACTATCGGAAACAGCGAATGCAAAGGGGAGAGTTGGCCTCTGGGGGGTCCCCCTTACCTTGTGGGGTTCCCCAGGGAGCCATCCTCTCCCCTCTGTTATTTAACATCTATATGCGACCACTTGTAGCTGGTACGTAGCTTTGGGCTTGAGTGCCACAAGTACGCCGATGACATTCAGCTCATTCTGAAGATGGAGGGCCGGCCCGACTCCCTACCCAATAATTTCCATCTGTGCCTCGAAGCCGTTACTGGATGGCTGCGAGCTAGCAGGTTGAAGGTGAATCCAGCGAACACGGAAATCCTATGGCTGGGTCACCCGGGCGATAGGGATATCCATCTGCCGACCCTGGATGGCGTGGCACTATGCCCGTCATCGTTAGTAAAAAGCCTGGGTGTTCTGTGGACGCTCTACTGTCAATGGAGGCTCAAATCTCCACTGTCAGTAGAATTGCTTTCTTCCATCTGCGACAGGCAAGGCGTCTGGCTCCCTATCTGTCCCGCTGAAGAATAAAAAGCCAAAAAAATGTACACATAGCAGAACCTATGTATATTTCCTGAATGCCTGAAAGTTAGTAGTAACACATAATCATACCGCATAGACTGAACAGACTCTCTGAACAGACTCTTCTTTCCTTGTCCATATTTCATAAATATTGTCCTCTGAGCAGGCATGCAGCCAGGGGGGGGGGGCTAAGGGGGCTTCAGCCCCCCCCGAAATTCTCAGGGTGGTCCGCGAAAAGGCCTTACTGGTACATTATTTAAACTGTTATGTTTATTCATATCATGATCTGATCACCATGCTCATTATATCCCACATTAATGGGGTTATTGGAGTAACAATACAAAAGGTTTGCTAGGGTAGACCCTCTTCCACCCAGTCTCAGCCCCCCCCCCCCGAACCAAACTCAGCCCCCCGAATCAAAATCCTGGCTACGGCCCTGCCTCTGAGCATCCAAGAATAGATCAATTCCTGATTTCAGTGTTGGCTGCATATTAGGATCCGCTCTCAAATGATTCACAGAATAATGTTTCTTTTAATAAACCTGTGCACTGTGTAAATAAAGGGGAAATTGATGCTTTAACAGAAGAAACGTCAGGGAAAGGTGCTGCTTTAGAATAGAAACGGAGTAGCAGAGTAAAGAGATAGTTCGCCAGCAACAGTGACGAAAATAATCCACTCTGATTGGTCCACACAAGCACAGGCTGTGATTAGCCCAGAGAACATCATGTGCCTCTAGATAAGAAACAGTCTTGATTGGCTTAGCATTCACCATGTGCGTTTGTTTACAAAGTTAGCAAGTGGGTTAGAGATGCGCATGGCAAATGAGGTTTCCACTTGGCAGGCTTCCAGTGGGAACTCGGTAGCAAATGTATCGATTCAAGTACAGTCTGCACGTAGGGCAGATAACATAGAAGAACGATGGAAATTTACACTGCGCAACGTTTGTCAGCAAATAGGATTGAGATGCTAAGAATGCTTTGTTTAATTGGGTAGAGTAATATGGGTTCATGAATGCTAGCCAGTAACAATGCATGAAGAAGGGAGGGACTGAAATATTGTCGCCATTGTTTGTATAAAATCTGTTTACTGGGAAAGATCGGGTTCTGTCTTCCAGCGGCATTGTTCCGCAAAGGGGCAGGCCCATCAGCTGATGTCATGCAAATAAAGCTGGTTTCCTGAATCGCAGTAAAATTGTCGCGTCATCCGCCCTTGCGCCGCTAGCAACGGCAGCCTAGCACAAAAGGTATTGCCTTCGGAGTTCTGGGACTCCAGATACCGCTACATACAGAGGTGGCTCAAGCTGCTCCGCGAAGTAGGCGGCCGCCGAGAGCACCCGCATCCGCAGGGGTACACCGGGGGCGGCTGGACCTTTGCAAAAGTTATGCTGATATCGTCACAAGGGAGAAGTTTATGGCGCCGCCCATGCCAGCACTCAGGGTTTTGCCACCATTTCCCGCTGCGCACACTGCACAGACACAAACTCCAGTATTGGAGCAAGAGGAGTTTACGGCGCCGCCCATGCCAGCACTCAGGGCCTCAGCGCCAACGCCTGTCACACGCATTGCGCAGGCGCAAACTTCTGTATCGGCACAGGACTCTACAGCGTCGTCCATGTCGGCAATCATAGCTTCCAGCGGTTAGGACTCCTTCAAGACGAACTCACTAAGCTGTCCGTGCCGAGGTCCCTGGAGGAAGGGGGAAGAGCTGAACGGTGCCCTCAGTGACGGCCCAGGAAGGGCAGCTGACGCCCTCCATGCCGGCCCTGACGGAGACTGCCCAAGGTAAACAAAGCAATCAGAGTCTCCTGGCGGGAGCAGAGAGAAGGGTAGCCCTTGTAATATAAACCCCAGCTCAAGATTGGTTTGGGGAGGGGGCAGGCCCGGATTACCCATAAGGCCACCCATGGCCATGGCCTAGGGGTGCAAGTCAAGGGGGGCACAGTTCACACGGACCAAAAAAAATGTTGAAACAAAACCGCAACGCGCGGCATGGAGAATTCTCTCTCTCGAGGGAGGGGGAAGAGCGCTGCGAGGGGGCGGGAGAGGAGGGAATGGCGCGCCCCCTCACCATCGCCCCCGCCCCCTTGTCAAGGAAGGAAAAGGAGGAGGAGGGAAGGAGGAGGCGGAGGGAAGCCCTGTTCCGGGGGCGCTGCCGAGCATGGGCAGCACCCAGGAACATGGCGGAGGAGGCAGAGGTGCTCATGCCCTCCTGCTGCGCATGCCCGGCAGCGGCCCCGGGACGAGGCTTCCCTCCTCCTCCTCGCGCCCTCCCTTTTCTCAAGAAAGGGGGGTGCAAGGAGGAGGTGGTGGAGGGAAGCCCCGCCTCCAGGGCCGCTGCCAGGCATGCGCAGGAGGGAGGGCGTGAGCGCTTCTGCCTCCTCCGCCATGTTCCTGGGTGCCGCGTATACCTGGCAGCGGCCCCAGGGGGCTTCCCTCCGCCTCCTCCTCCTTGCGCCATTCTTCCTTGAATCAAGGAAGGAGGACGTGCCACTAGGAGGAGGAGGTGGGGGGATGCGGTAGAGGTTGGTTTGGGGGCGTAATTCCAAAGTTTGGCCTCGGGCGCCGAAAGGGGTTAATCCGGGCCTGGGGGTGCCAAAATAATGTTCACCGGCCACTTAAAATTACCTAGGGCCTCCATGGACTGTATAGGAATCTACCTGATCAAGTGATGCCCCAAAGCAGGAAGATTCACAAACCTCATATTCTTCAATAAGAGATTGTAGGTGCAAGACTGGGGGTGACAGCGTGTTTTCAAACTTGGCTTGCTACAGTTCTTGGTCACCATCAGATTAAATTAAAGAGGAAGAAGCGGTTGTTTCCTTAATCGCATTGTGAGTAGTCTGATTTCATTTTCCAGATAGTTCAAGCTCCTGTAGTATACCGTATTTTTCGCACCATAAGGCGCACCTGCTGATAAGACGCACCTAGATTTTCGAGTAGGAAAATTGGGAAAAAAATGGGGGCTGGCTACACTAATATGGAGGGGGGGAGACACTAACATGGAGGGGGGGACTCTCGCCGCCGTGTCGCCGCAGCCAGCCGGCGCGAAGGAAGGAAAGGGTGGAAGAGGGACTCGGGGCGGGCTCGCCGCCACGGACCCGAGGAGAGGGGGAGGCCACGAGGGCGGCCCTCACGGCGACGCAGTGGCAGCCATAGCAGCAGCCGCAGCAGCAGCAGCGGAAGGGCCAGCCAGAGGCGCATCTTCGTGATGTCACGAAGATGCGCCCTGCCGAGGGGGAGGAAGGCCTCGCCGCCGCGCGCTGTAAGAACGCTGTAAGCGCGCGGCCGGCGAGGCCTTCCTCCTCGGCAGAGGCGCATCTTCGTGACGTCACTTCGTCGCGCCTCTGCCGAGGAGGAAGGGGGGGCAGCTGCGCGCTGTAAGAACGCCCGGAAAAGAGGCCGGAGGGAGGGAGGGAACTCTTCCTCCGTCCCTCCCTCCCTCCCTCCCTGCGGCCTCTCTTTCGGGCCTCCCTTACAACGCAGGCGGCGCCTCCCCTTCCTCCTCGGCAGAGGCGCATCTTCGTGACGTCACGAAGATGCGCCCTGGCTCGGGGGCCCTTCCGCTGGTGCTGCTGCGGCTGCTGCTACGGCTGCCGCTGCGCCGCCGTGGGGCCGCCCTCGTGGCCCCCCTCCTCCTCGGGTCCGTGAGCGGCGAGCCCGCCCCGAGTCCCCTCTTCCGCCCCTGTTCCTCCCGCCGCCTGGCTGGCTGCGGCGACACGGCGCCGAGAGTCTGGGCATGCGCTGGAGCCGCCGGGAGCCGCCGGGGGCGAATATAGCGTGAGTACATCGCCGCCCCCCTTCTGCTCCAGCGCCTCCCCCCTCCCTGCCTGCATTCGCTCCATAAGACGCAGCTGATTTTTCTTCCTACTTTGGGAGGAAAAAAACTGCGTCTTATGGTGCGAAAAAATACAGTATATATACCCCGAATTCCTTCCTGGCAGTAGTTCTGCCGAGGTACGACTCTCCTTGCAACGCTGGAATGCATGGTGATCATTATTATTTTTTTAAACAGACGCATAGCTTGTGTTTGTTACGGATGTGGGTCCGCCTGCTAAACCGCAGGAAGGGGATGGCAGTGAAATGGCAAGGGATGCCTTGCAGAGCTGTGGTGGGTCCTTCAAGGAGGGTGGTGGGAGAGCACAAACATTTGGCAGCTAGATGCTTTCCTGAGCTATAGCATAATTTATGGCTGCAGGCAGGGCCGTAGCCAGGATTTTGATTGAGGGGGGGCTAAGTTTGGATTTTGGGGGGGGGGGCTGAGACTGTGTGGAAGAGGGTCTACCCTAGCAAACCTTTTGTATTGTTATCCCAATAACCCCATGAATGTGGGATATAATGAGCATGGTGATCAGATCATGATATGAATAAACATAACAGTTTAAATAATGTACCAGTAAGGCCTTTTCGCGGACCACCCTGAAAATTTCGTCGGGGCTGAAGCCCCCTTAGCCCCCCTGGCTACATGCCTGGCTGCAGGGAATATTCCTTAACGCTTTGAGCACAGATTTCTGTCTACATCACAATCTTGGCATCTCTGAGTGTTTATTGTTTCCTTCTGGCAAATCCTCCCTTCTTTGAGGAATCTTCCTGCCCAGCGGGCTTTTGTTTTCTCACAAGGCTCCTGTTATCCTCTGAATCGCCCTCATTTCTGCCATTCCTGCCAGGATATCTATGTTGTGTTCATTGAAACGGGCCCAGGTTTTACACTGAATGTATAATTACATTAAAAACATATTAACTATATGTATTACTGTGTTAGAGTGTAATTTTGTGTCATTTTGGTTGATGGTGTGCCTCAGGATTTTGTAAATGTAAAAAATGTGCCGCAGCTCAAAAAAGGTTGAAAAACACTGATGTAGATTATCTGATTTGATAATCTGTATTATATGTCTGTCAGTATATTTCATTATGCTATAGTATAATAATTGTAACATAATACTAATAATATTAATAGTATGATTACGTTATGGTGTGTTGTATATGCATTTGGTATTGGTGGTGGTGTAATGTAACATAGTATAATACTGCTAATGATAATGTGATATAATAACTATATCGTGATATTATAATTTGTATATTTGTATTACATGCAATACTGCTAGCAATATTGCGATATGTGTAGTGCAATATGATGTGTAGTGCTGATGTTGTGCTATGACAGTAACGTTAATTGTTGTTTTTTTCAGTTTGTTGTAAGCAGGCATGTAGCCGGGGGGCTAAGGGGGCTTCAGCCCCTTCCCCGAAATTCTCAGGGTGGTCCGCGAGAAGGCCTTACTGGTACATTATTTAAACTGTTATGTTTATTCATATCATGATCTGATCACCATGCTCATTGTATCCCACATTAATGAGGTTATTGGGATAACAATACAAAAGGTTTGCTAGGGTAGACCCTCTTCCACCCAGTCTCAGCCCCCGAACCAAACTCAGCCCCCGAATCAAAATCCTGGCTACGGCCTTAGCTATAAGCCACTCCGGCAATATTGTTATATGTACACTGTAAGCCACTCTGGCAGTATTGTTGTTTGCTGTAAGCCGCTCTGAGTCCCCTTCGGGGTTGAGAAGGGCGGCATATAAAAATAGTAAATAAATAAATAAGGCAGTGTAGAAGGGGACTAAGAGACTGCCAGTCCTGGGTATGTGCTGGGAGGGTGAGTGAGTGGGTTGAGTACAACAGTGTTTTTCACCCTTTTTTGAGCCGCAGCACATTTTTTATATTTACAAAATCCTGGGGCATACCACCAACCAAAATTACACAAAATGACACTCTAACACAGTAATACATATAGTTAATATGTTTTTAAATGTATTTATATACTCAGTGTGAAACCTGGACCTTTTTCAATGAACACAACATAGATATCCTGGCAGGAATGGCAGAAAGACACAAACTTCCCAAACAGAACTCCCATAACCCAGAGAAAATGCTATAAGAGTTTGGTGGGCGTTGACTTTGGGTTTTGGAGTTGTAGTTCACCTATATCCAGAGAGCACTGTGGACTCAAACAATGGTGGATCAGGTCCAAACTTGGCATGAAGACTTAATATGCCCAAATGTGAACACAGATGGAGTTTGGGGAAAATAGACCTTGACATTTGGGAGTTACAGTTTCTGGGATTTATAGTTAACACACAATCAAAGAGCATCCTGAACTCTTGCAACAAGGCAGGCATATAGCCAGGGGGGCTAAGGGGCTTCAGCCCCCGAAATTCTCAGGGTGGTCAGCGAGAA
The DNA here is from genome assembly GCA_030556195.1 of Anolis apletophallus. Taxonomy (NCBI): domain Eukaryota; kingdom Metazoa; phylum Chordata; class Lepidosauria; order Squamata; family Anolidae; genus Anolis; species Anolis apletophallus. The sequence goes on along the minus strand of JARBWK010000005.1, from coordinate 149,683,247 downwards.
GGCCTTACTGGTACATTATTTAAACTGTTATGTTTATTCATATCATGATCTGATCACCATGCTCATTATATCCCACCTTCATGGGGTTATTGGGATAACAATACAAAAGGTTTGCTAGGGTAAACCCTCTTCCACCCAGTCTCAGCCCCCCGAGCCAAACTCAGTCCCCCCCGAACCAAAATCCTGGCTACGGCCCTGCAACAATGGAATTGAACCAAACTTGGCATATTGAACTCTCATTACCAACAGAAAGTACGGAAAGGGTTTGCTTAGGAATTGACCTTGAGTTTGGAAGTTGTAGTTCACCTACACCCAGAGAGCACTGTGGACTCAAACAATGTTATGTTATGTTGTTGTTTGCTTTTTATCCAGAATCACAATGTTGGAAGGAGGCTCACCACTTTAAGGTCCCTAAAACAGGCATGGGAAAACTTCGGCCCTCTGAGTGCTTTGGACTTCAACTCCCACCATTCCTAACGGCCTGAGGCCCTTTCCTGCTTAAATGGCTGAGGGGGGGGAGAGGAAAAGAGCCTGAGGCCTCTAGGAATGGTGGGAGTTGGAGTCCAAAACACCTGGAAGGTCCAAGTTTGCCCATGCCAGCTTTCGACAGAGACCTCTTCCTCCCCTTCCCCTTCACGCCCTTTCTTCCCCCTCCTGCCGAACACTTACTTTTTCTTCTACATTGCCACTTCTGCCGTCATTTTGATCCGAGGGAGCAGCGTGAGCGTGTTCAGGAGGGGAGGGGGGAGGGAGGAAGACGTGATCTGTACGGGCGCTACTGCGCAGACTTGCCCCAAAGCAAAGAGAGGCAAAGCGAGCAGAGTGAGGCTGGGAAGAAGGGATCCCGAGTGGAGAAGAAAAAGTGTTCGGCAGGAGGGGGAAGAAAGGGCATTGGAGGTTCCAACTTCCCACGGCACACCTGACGATCGCTCACGGCACACTGGTTGGGAAACACTGGAGTACAAGGATCTGAAGACATCTGGATGCAGGGCCGTAGCCAGGATTTTGTTTCGGGGGGGGCTGAGTTTGGTTGGGGGGGCTGAAACTGGGTGGAAGAGGATCTACCCTAGCAAACCTTTTGTATTGTTATCCCAATAACCCCATGAATGTGGGATATAATGAGCATGGTGATCAGATCATGATATAAATGCACATAACAGTTTAAATCAGTCTTTCTCAACCAGTGTGCCGTGGCACACTAGTGTGCCGTAACGGACCTCCTGCTGTGCCGTGAGAAAAGATCTCTGCCCCCCTTCCTCCCCCTTCCTGCCGAACTCCTGCTGCTTGGGGGAGGAGGAAGGGCCGGGCAGTGGCGAAGAAAAAGAAGAAGGGACCAAGGCGCCGCCTCCTTCGGCCGTTTCCCCAGCCAGCCTCCAATCCACCATGACTCCCACCATGACTCTCGCCCCTCGCTCGCTGAAGCCGCGTGGAGGAGAAGCCCCGCCCACTGAAGCCCGTCCACCGCTCATGCTCCTCCTCTGTAGGAGAGCTGAAGCTGGGGGGAGGGGGCGGGGCATGGCACGGCCTGTAGGAGAGCTGAAGCTGGGGGGGAGGGGGCGGGGCATGGTGCGGCCTGGCTCCGCCCCCTCCCCGGCTTTGGCACTCCCAGCAGCTGCTCCAGCCTTGAGGGGACAGTGCCAAGCCAGCATTGTGCTGGCTCTGGCACCGCTGGCTTGGCACTGCCCCCTCAAGGCTGAAGCAGCTGCTGGGAGAGGTGAAGTCAGGGGTAAGGGGCAGGGCATGGCGCAGCCTGGCTCCACCCCCTCCCCAGCTTCGACACTCCCAGCAGCTGCTCCCAGCAGGCCACCAACCCCCAGCCGTTCTTTACTGTGTTAGAGTGTCATTTTGTGTCATTTTGGTTGGTGGTGTGCCCCCGGATTTTTTAAATGTCAAAAGTGTGCCGCGGCTCAAAAAAGGTTGAGAAACACTGGTTTAAATAATGTACCAGTAAGGCCTTCTCGTGGACCACCCTGAGAATTTGGGGGGGGGCTGAAGCCCCCTTAGCCCCCCCCCGGCTACATGCCTGTCTGGATGCTGTGTGTTTGGAGGCAACAATTATGAAAAACTCTTTGTTTTAAAAAATCATCTTAAAAATAATAAAATAAAATGCTTTATTTTGAGTTGTGCGAAAATGTGTCTGTTTGGTCCGTCCCCGTCCCCGTCCCCCCCCCAAAGTTGTACCTAATTATTCTGTGTGAATATCCAGGACCAGTGCTCTCTGACTGGTCCTGGGTTTCTCATCAGCTATTACGTAAGAGTAGCTTGTATGATTTTCAGACGCATTTTCAACGGCACATCTGGTGTTTGTCTGTCTTTGATCCTACCTTAAGATTTTGGCAGATGTTGCCACTGTCTAACTGGATCCCATATAGGTACTAATGCATAAAAAACTCTTGATAGCACAACTGGCAAGAGTGTCTCCAATGTCTGTATCGCTGAGGAATGCAACAGATGGAATATTTCTCTTTGTTGCTCTATGGTGCCACGTGTTTCTTCAGTTTTGCTCATTGCAGTCATGCCATACCCGAGCTAGTACAGTGTAAAGTTTGCTCAGACCTATTGTGAAGTAATGGCCAAAGCAGCTTCTGCTTCATATTACACTTCAACCACGATGTAGAGCTGGATTTACATTGCTATATAATGCATTTTCAGAATGCATTTTAACTACATTGAACTAGATCAGGGCTGTCCAACTGGTGGCCCCGGGGCCGGATCCGGCCCCGTAGCCTGTTGGACACGGCCCCACCTATGCCCTCAGCCGCCATTTTTAAATTTTTAAAAAATCGATTTTTTTTTAAAAAATGGCGGCCGGGGGGGGGAGGGGGGAGCAGGGAGGAGGACGAGAGCTAGCTCCTCCTTTTTGGTGTCCCCCTACCTAGGCAGGGGGAGCCGCCGAAAAAGGGCAGAAGGCGGCGCCAAGAGCTGCGCGTCACAGGCCTGGCGTGACGCGCTGCTCTTGGCACCGCCTACTCCTCCTTTTCAGCGGCTCCCCCGGCCTAGGAAGGGAGGGGCGCCGAAAAGGAGGAGTAGGCGTGCCAAGGGGCAGCGCGTCATGCCAGGCCTGTGATGCGCTGCCGTTGGGGCTGCTTTCTGCCCTTTTTCGGCGCCCCCCTCCCTTCCTAGGGCAGGGGAGCCGCCGAAAAAGGGCAGAAGGCAGCGCCAAGAGCTGCGCGTCACAGGCCTGGCATGACGCGCTGCTCTTGGCGCCGCCTCTCCTCCTTTTCGGCGGCTCCCGGCCTAGGAAGGGAGGGTGCCGAAAAGGAGGAGTAGGCGGTGCCAAGAGCAGCGCGTCACGCCAGGCCTGTGACGCTGCTGCTCTTGGCGCCGCCTACTCCTCCTTTTCGGCGGCTTTAGGAGGGGGGTGGGGCCTGGCCTGGGGGCGGGGCCTGGGGCGGGGCCGAGTGGCCCCGCAGGTCATCAGTGACCTCTTATCCGGCCCCGGACCCGCCAGAAGTTGGACAGCACTGAACTAGATTATATGACTATGTAGACTCATAAGAGAGTCCAATGCAGTTAATATCCTTTCTGAAACTGCATCTTATGGCAGTATAGATCAGTCTGATTGGGTGGGCATGTGATTCTTTCTTATTCCTCCAACTGCAGTATGGTATTAGTATGGACTCTTCAGATCCACCTGGAATTAGTTCTGGGATAAAGGATGTTCCACCCTCTGGACATAGGTGAACTACAACTCCAAAACTCAAGGTCGATTCCCAAGCAAACCCTTTCAGTACTTTCTGTTGGTAATGAGAGCTGAGCCAAGTTTGGTTCAATTCCATTGTTGCAAGAGTTCAGGGTGCTCTTTGTTTGTGTGTTAACTATAAATCCCAGAAACTGTAACTCCCAAATGTCAAGGTCTATTTTCGCCAAACTCCTGGAACCTAACCCCAGCAATAAGTGAGGGAACCCAGCAATAACTGAGGGAACAATAAGTGAGGGAACATAAGTGGATCCAACATAGATATTGCTGTATGATTTAACTAGCTGTACCCAGCGCGCGTTGCTGTGCCCTATTTAGGAGATGCGAGAAAGTCTGAGTATGTAAGGGTTGGAATTGATGTTACTTATGGTCTTGGTGGGTTCATGGCTGTGTCGTTGTGGGTTGTTCTGGTGGGTGGGATGTTGAAGTCCTGGGGAGTTGTCGGTGTGTGGTGTTCCTGGCGTTCTGCAGAGCTTGTGGATATACAATGTTTTTTGTCTTTCCGTCTGCTGTGTTGAGAGGTTCTGTGGTTTCCCAACTCTGGATTTGAAAAAAGAAACTGTGTTTCTGTTCTGGTGTTTGTTCTGCCCTTTTTGTTTGATGTATGTAGCGTTGCGAGTGTGTCGTCCGATGCTGTTCTTTTTAGAAGGCATGGCTTGTCTTTTGGGTCAGTTTCTGCCTGTGTGGAAGGAAGGAATGGCATACAAATGGGTTGAGCAGTAGTTGCAAGGTTGTGTTATGTGCGTATTGTGTTGTGTGTAGGTATTACTTTTTTGGTGAGTTAGTGGTGTGTGGTGGCATTGTGGGTGGTAGTATGTTGTGGAATGCTTGTGTGGGTGGGGTGTTTTGGGTGTTTGTGTGTGTTTGTAGAGTATCAGTGCAGTGTTGTGTTGTGTTGTGGTTGGAGTATAGATGGAGTTGGTTTTTGTTTCTGGTGGTGGTAGGTGTTGTGTGTGCGGGGTCCCGTAAGGTTGGGGGGATGGGTTGTGATAGGAAGTTGTGTTGTGTTGTGTGGGTAGGAATTGCTGGAGAATTGCTCCCTCATAGAGTTTGGTTTTGTCAGTTTAACCCTCAAACACCAACTGACTGAACTCAAATCACTCAGCATTCTATCCTAGCCTTGGCTGGCTGTGCCCAGCGTTACTATGGTTACTCAGCCTCCCTGCATTTTGTGTGGGCCGATGTTGGCCAATGGGTTTTGCTGGCTGCCGCAGAGGATGCTGGGAAATGTAGATTTTTTTGTATCGTTGTTTTGGGGGCCTTCTAGGTTTTTTGGGGGGGGGAGTTTCTTTGCTAAAAACCTTCCTTGCCTGAGGCCTATTTGTGTTGGCAAGTATGCTGTCTCTGCCTTGGAAGGTTTTTCTGTCTCTGTCAGTCGTTCGATGACGGGACCTCCTTTATATAATAGATATCTACCATTGATAGAAAGAAGAAGGGGGAGGAGAAAGAAAAAGTAATGTACCAATAGAACAGAACAGAATAACTTTATTGTCATTGTACAATGAAATTAAATGTTTTTCCTAGCACACATCTCAAAACTACCCCCACCCCTCCACACTCCAACCATTACAACACAGCCCCCAATGCCACATCAATGCAAAACTGTGGAGTTCAATATAGTAGTGACATCTTTAGGATAAAAGCTATCTCTCAGTTTTTTAGTTTTTGTCTTTGTCATCCTCTACAGTCTCCCAGATGGTTATACTTAAAAAAAAATACTCTGGGTGAAGTGCGTCCTTAAGAATGTTCTGAGCTTTGCTAAGGCTGCAGGACTTACTAAGCTCTTTCAAAGAGGGAAAAGGGCAACCAAGGACTTGCTAGGATGGGATTTGGGGGCACGGTTCTACTGTGGTTCCGGTCCTTCGTGGAAGGGCGTTCCCAGTCGGTGAAGCTGGGGGAATCCTGCTCAGACCCCTGGCCATTGGCATGTGGGGTCCCGCAAGGATCTATTTTATCCCCCATGCTATTCAACATCTACATGAAACCGCTGGGTGAGGTCATCCGGAGTTTTGGAGTACGGTGCCACCTCTACGCAGATGACACCCAACTCCACGACTCTTTTCCATCAGATTCCAAGGAAGCCCCTCGGATACTGGACCTGTGCCTAGCCGCTGTGATGGTCTGGATGAGGAAGAACAAGCTGAGGATCAATCCTGACAAGACAGAGGTCCTCCAGGTCAGTCGTTCGTCTGAATGGGGTATTGGGTGGCAACCTGTGCTGGACGGGGTTACACTCCCCTTGAAGTCACAGGTCTGCAGTTTGGGGGTCCTCCTGGATTCAGCGCTGACACTTGATTCGCAGGTGTTGGCAGTGGGCAGGAGGGCCTTCGCACAGTTAAAACTTGTGCGCCAACTGCGACCATACCTCATGAAGTCTGACTTGACCATGGTGGTCCACGCCTTGGTTACCTTTAGACTGGATTACTTCTATGTACTCTATGTGGGGCTACCCTTGAAGACGACCCGGAAACTTCAACTTGTCCAGCGATTAGCAGCCAGATTCATAACTGGGGCAAATTAAAGGGAGTGGTCAACCCCCTGTTTAAAGAGCTGCACTGGCTGCCATTTATTTTCCGATCCCAATTCAAGGTACAGGTGATCACGCCCTAAACGGTTTGGGACCTGCCTACCTTCGTGACCGGATTTCCCTCCATGAACCAGCTTGAACCCTCCGCTCCTTGGGGGAGGCCCTCCTGTCGCCCCTGCCAGTCTCACAGACTCACCTGGTGGGCACAAGGGAGAGGGCCTTCTCCTCTGTGGCCCCCGACTCTGGAATTCCTTGCCCAGAGAGATTAGGAAAGCCCCAACTTTGGAGACCTTTAAGAAACACCTGAAAACCTGGCTTTTCTGCTGTGCCTTTGGAGAGTAATTATTTAATTTCTAGCATTGCTCCCCTCAATGCTCTCGTTCTTGGAGTCTATCCCCATCCCGTAAAGGATTTGCTCACCCATATTTGAGGGTTGGCCCACAGAAGTTAGATCCAAAAATGTTGCAGCTCAGGCCCGGATTATCCATTTGGCCAGCAAGGCAGTGGCCTATGGGCATAAGCCGAGGGGGCACCAGATAAAGGCCAAAAAAAATTGGCGATGACTCATACCGAGTTGTCCCAGCGGCAGCTGTGCGGCGTCCTTCCACGTGGCTCCCCATTCATGCAGTGCAGCTGCTGCCGCCTGTGGGACAACTCGGCGTGCCCTCAGAAGGAGGGAGGGAGGAGGAGTGCAGCCTGAGCGACATCATTCCCTCCGGGGGCGGGGCCCGAGCAACGTCACTCCCTCCGGGGGGCCCGGCGACACCACTCGAGCCCCGCCCCCAGAGGGAGTGACATCGCTCGGGCTGCACTCCTCCTCCCTCCCTCCTTCTGAGACCACGCTGTGTTGTTCCAAAGGCAGCAGCAGCTGCGCTGAGTGAATGGGGCGCTGGGACAACTCGGCGTGGCCTCAGAAGGAGGGAGGAGGAGTGCATCCCAAGCGGCATCACTCCCTCCGGGGGCGGGGCCCAAGTGACGTCACTCCCTCTGGGAGAGGGGCCTGAGCGATGTCACTCCCTCTGGGGGCGGGACCCGAGCGATGTCACTCCCTCCGGGGGCAGGGCCCAAGCGACATCACTCCCTCTGGGGGCGGGACCTGAGCGACGTCACTCCCTCTGGGGACAGGACCCGAGCGACGTCACTCCTTCTGGGGGCGGGGCCCAAGTGACGTCACTCCCTCTGGGGGCGGGACCTGAGCGACATCACTCCCCTCTGGGGCAGGGCCCAAGTGACGTCACTCCTCTGGGAGCGGGACCTGGGCGATGTCACTCCCTCTGGGGGCTGGACTCGAGCGACGTCACTCCCTCCGGGGGCGGAGCCCAAGCGACGTCACTCCCTCTGGGGGCGGGACCCGAGCGACGTCACTCCCTCGGGGGGCAGGGCCTGAGCGACGTCACTCCCTCCAGGGGCGGGGCCCGAGTGGAGGCGCACAAAAGGGGGCATAAATCCAAAGTGTGGCCTAGGGTGCTAAAAGGTCTTAATCCGGGCCTGTTGCAGCTTAAGTTTTTTCTTTACCTGCACTGAAATGTTACCAATGGAAAGATTTTTTTTAGTAGCTCCCAAAGTAGGAAGGCAAAGTCATGGATTAGAGCTATGTGGAACACAGATGCCTTGTCCTGGGGTGTCAGCAACTCATGGGTGTAGGGCCGTAGCCAGGATTTTGCTGGGGCTGAGTTTGGCTGGAGGGCTGAGACTGGGTGGAGAGCGGCTACCCTAGCAAACCTTTTGTATTGCTATCCCACTAACCCCATGAAAATATATTGAGCATGGTGATCAGATCATGATATGAATAAACATAACGGTTTAAATAATGTACCAGTAAGGCCTTTCTGCTGGACAAAAATACACTTTACCTGTGAAATTTACCAATGGAAAGGGGGCTGTTTGTACATGCCTGCATGGGTGTTTGCTGTTTGTACATAAATATTTTCAGTCGGAAGAATTAAAACAAAGCTCTCAAATGCACTTTCACAGAAAACAAAAAGTATCTTAAGAATTCTGTGCCAGGTACCAGATGCCGCATTCTGCCATACTCTTTGTGGCATTCAACTTGGTATAATCAGCTGAATATGAAAAGTCATAGCTGTAGTGCCTGACATTTCAGATCACTCGGGGAGATAAATCATTAACAGAGTGGTCATTGTATGTTTCTAAATCTAACCAAACACAACTACCGTATGACAAGAAGATTGGGCTTTAAAAATAGTGACAGATTACTCCCAATACTTTAATTTCCTAATAAAAATGCTTGTCATGTTGTACTAACTGGGAGTCATGATTAAACAAACTGAAATTTGCTTCCCAGCAGAAGAGGGTCCTTCCAGACAGCACCCAAATCCATGCTTTGGTCAGGCCCGGATTACCCATAAGGCCAGACTAGGCCATGGCCTCGGGCGGCAGGTTTTGGGGGGCAGCGGATTCGGCCCCTGAAAACATTTTTTAAAAAACAAACACCGCCCCCTCGCAGCGCTTTCCCCCGCCCCTCTCCAAGAGAGTCATCATACCTCGGGAGAGGGGGAGAGCTGCGAGGGGGCGGGGAGGAGGGAATGGTGCCCTCCCCTGGTCTAGGCTGCCCCCTTGCAAAGGAAGGAGGCGGCCAGGAGGAGGAAGGGAAGCTCCGCCCCGCCGGCGGGAATGCATGCATGCGCACACACGCCAGCGGGCTTCCCTTCCTCCTCCTCCTCCTGGCCGCCTCCTTCCTTTGCAAGGGGGCGGCCCAGGTGGCGAGGAGGAGGGCGGGACTTCCCTTCATCCTCCTCACACCTTCCTTTCGGTCGCGGGAGGAGGAGGAGGAGGTGGACGGAAGCCGCGCGGCACTGCTCGTGGGGCTTCCGTCACCTCCTCCTCCTCCTCCCGCGACCGAAAGGAAGGCGCAAGGAGGATGAAGGGAAGTCCTGCCCTCCTTCGCGCCCTCCTTTTGGTCGCGGGAGGTGGAGGAGGCGGCAGACGGAAGCCCCACGAGCAGTGCCGCGGGCTTCCGTCCACCTCCTCTTCCTCCCGTGACCGAAAGGAAGGCGCAAGGTGGACGGAAGCCGTGGGGCCAGGGCTGCTGCCGCACATGCGCAGCAGCGCCCTGGGGGCCTGGCTTTCCGCACCCTGGGGGGGGCAGCGCGGGGTGTCTTGGCCTCGGGCAGCCGAAGAGCTTAATCCGGGCCTGGCTTTGGTGCAGATTTGGGTCCATCTCCCCATTAATGTTCTCCTGGAATCCTCCTAGTGCATAGAAATGACTCGCCAGGGTGCAGAGTGAATCCAGGAGGACACCAGGAGTATATTAATGGTGGCCAGGTAAGTCGGGGAGGGGGGGGAAGAGGGGGAAATGATATTCTTGCTGGTAGAATCATCTTCTTTGCATGGGATTCCATCTTTTAAAGCAGGGCACACCACCAACCAAAATGACACAAAACGACACTCTAACACAGTAATACATATAGTTAATATGTTTTTAAATGTATTTATACACTCAGTGTGAAACCTGGGCCTGTTTCAATGAACTCAACATAGATATCCTGGCAGGAATGGCAGAAAGACACAAACTTCCCACACAGAACTCCCATAACTCAGAGAAAATGCTATAAGAGTTTGGTGGGCATTGACCTTGGGTTTTGGAGTTGTAGTTCACCTATATCCAGAGAGCACTGTGGACTCAAACAATGTTGGATCAGGACCAAACTTGGCATGAATGCTCAATATGCCCAAATGAGAACACAGTTGGAGTTTGGGGAAAATAGACCTTGACATTTAGGAGTTGTAGTTGCTGGGATTTATAGTTCCCCTACAATCAAAGAGCATTCTGACCCCCACCAATGATAGAACTGGGCCAAACTTCCCACACAGAACCCCCAGGAGGCAAGAGGAGGTCTCTACTTGGGGAAAGGGAGGTGGGCCTTCCCAATGCATGGTGAGGGAGAGACGAAGTAGACAACGGGTGGGGAGGGGGGTGTTTGTAATTTTGTGCCTTTATCGAGGTAGGCTTCTCAGGGTTTTTATACTTCAACACACTAGACTCTCCCCCCTCCCCTCCTGGAGGTTCCAATTTCCCATGGCACACCTGATGATTGCTCACGGCACACTGTTTTAAAGAATACGGAGAATTTGCTCAGCCCAACACATAGAACCACCTCCTCCCGCCTCAACCATCTGCTTAGAGGAGACACAAGGCATCATTCTTAAGCAGGGGTGGGCAAACTACGGCCCGGGGGGGGGGGGGATGCGGCCCTTTGGACAATTCTATCAGGCCCTCCTAAGGGCCTCGGCAGGCAGGCAGGCAGGCTCGCTCGCCGATCGCCTCGCCCCACCCGCTTGCCGCTCGCCAGCGCGTCCGCTCGCCCTCTCGCTCACTCCGGCTCTCCCAGCGCCAGCAACAGCAAGGCCAGGCACCCCCGACTGATGGCCATCAAGCCTCTGCATAAAACTCTCCAGAGAAGAGGACTACAAGGAAGCATTATTTATTTTAGTGGTTTTTATTATTATTATATCATAATAGTATAATAATAGTATAATAATATAAATATTATAATATAATGTTATATTATATTATAATTTCGATATATTATAATGTCTATCTATTATATAAAGGAGGTCCCGTCATGGAACGACCGTCCTAGGCAGAGAAACCTTACAAGGCAGAGACACCAAACTTGGCAACAAAAATAGGCCTCAGGCAAGGTAGGTTTTTAGCAAAAAAACTTTCACCCACAAAACCTAGAAGGCCCCCAAAACAACGATACAAAAAAAACTACATTTCCCAGCGTCCTCTGCGGCCGCCAGCCAATCTCCCAGCCTCCACATTCTGACAACATGATTGGTTGCCAGTGAGGGAGTATTTGCATAACGCCTCTATTGGCCAGCCAACATGAACATTCCGACCCTCTAAACTGTCAGAGGATGGTAAGGCAAAGGCCTGAGGCAGTCGCCAACACCCAACACCCAGAAAATTCACTTCCCACAGAAAATTTAAACCCCTACAAATCACAGACCAATGGGATGCTGTTTAAAATTGATAGTAAGGCTTCATTAACATGATTTTCCTGACTAGGCCTCACTTAATGGGGTGCTGTTTAAGGCCCGAATTGACAGTAAGGCTTCATTAACTTGATTTTCCCGACTAGGCCTCAGCTCATGGGACATTGTATATGGCCTGAATTTATAGTAACCTACCTTGGCACACAGAGCCCCTATGACCCACGCTACATTCTACTGCAGTTTGGAGGAGGGTGGACCATGGATGATGGGATTTGATGTACCTCCATGGATTATGGGATTTGTAGTACTTTCAAACCCTTCATTCCCCACAGACCACTGTGGCCCAGAACCAAGACCGATGAAGACCCAACTTGGCACACACTGCCCCCATGACCCACACTCCATCCAACTGCAGTTTAGAGGAGGGCACACCATGGATGATGGGATTTCAAGTACCTCCACTCATTTCCAAAGTACCCCACCCACACACGCATCAACCTCTACATCAACACAGCAGACGGAAAGACAGAAAACATTGTATGTCCACAAGCTATGCAGAATGCCAGCAACAACACACACCAACAACTCCACAGGACTTCAACATCCCACCCACCAGAACAACCCACAACGACACAGCCATGACCCCACCAAGGCCATTGCTGCTTGTTGTTACAATAACTGATCTTGTCAAACGTAAAGTATTTCTGATTGTAAATTGTGAGTCACTGATCTAAGTCAGGGTGTTGTAAGAACGACATTGTGTGCTTATCCACAACTCTTACTGAACCCTTGGAATGGATTAGGTTAAATGCTAAAGAATGTATTTGAATATCAGATGTTATCAAGTCAAAAGAGTGTCGCAAACAATGAACAATTGCAACCATTCCACTGATTTGATCAATGAAATTGACCTTTTACTCTCAGACTCAGCAACGGTATGATACACAAACACAGCTAGAGTTTGGACGTAGAAAAATAACACCACCTGCTTCTGAGAATGTGGTCTATTGATTGCTATTATTGATTGACTTGTTCCATAGAGGTGCAGAATATGTAATGTTCCAACCACTATAAAAAGTAGAGACATCATGAGAAATTCTGTAAATATTACATGTATATGATAGATTTCTGAAACTATTCCTTTGCAGCAGTGAATGAATCTACATTAATTCATCTTCAGCCCCCAAAGTATTCACTGTGACAATCTTGGAGATCGTCAGTTTTCAATATAGTTATTCCCGCTATCTTGTTCCTGCTGATTTCATCATTCCAATAAATATATTTTTAAAGTTATTATACTACTAGCTTGGGGACCCGGCGGTGCCCGGGTTATTTGAGAAAGGCATTGTGTGTCAAGGTTGGTCCTTATCAGATGTTTATGTGGCTTGCAGTCGTCTCAGGAACTTAGTGAAGGTACTGCAAGTCCCATCAGCCGTGGTCCATCCCCCTCCAAACAGCACCAGGATGTAGAGTGGGTCATGTGGGCTCTGTGTGCCACGTTTGGTCTTGATCAGTCATTGGATGAGGGTTGCAGCAGTCTCGGGAGGTGAGTGGAGGTACTGCAAGTCCCGTCAACCATGGTCCATACTCCCTCAAACTGCACCAGGATGTAGAGTGGGTCTTGGCGGTTCTGTGTGCCAAGTTTGGTTTTGTTCTCTCATTGTTGGGGACCGCAGAGTGTTTTGGCCTTAAACTCCCACCATTCCTGACTGCCTCAGGCCTTTCCCTTAACCCCTCTCTGCTACTTTAGAGTGTCGGAATGTTGGTGGTGCTGGCCAATCAGAGGCGTTATGCAAATAATCCCACAGTGCCAACCAATCAGAAAACTGCCACATACATACAAACAAACATACAAACATACAAACTTACAAACATTCTCTTTTATTATAGACTAGCTTGGGGACCCAGCCCTGCCTGGGTTATTTGAGAAAGGCATAGTGTGCCAAGATTGGTCCTTATCAGATGTTTACGTGGCGTGCAGTGGTCTCAGGAACTTAGTGAAGGTACTGCAAGTCCCATCGGCCATGGTCCATCCCCCTCCCAACAGCACCAGGATGTAGAGTGGGTCATGTGTGCTCTGTGTGCCACGTTTGGTCTTGATCATTCATTGGATGAGAGTTGCAGCGGTCTCAGAAGGTGAGTGAAGGTACTTCAAGTCCCATCATCTGTGGTCCATCCTCCTTGAAACTGCACCAGGGTGTAGAGTGGGTCATGAGTATTCTGTGTGCCAAGTTTGGGAGTGGTCTGTGATTTGTAGGGGCTACAATGTTCTGTGGGAAGTGAGTCGGTTGAAGGTACAAGAAATTCCATCATATGTGGGCCATCCTGCCATAAACCACACCAGGTTGTAAAGTGGGCCATTGGGCCTCTGTGTGCCAAGTTTGGTCCTAATTTGTCATTGGTGTGGGCCACAGTGCTCTAAGGAAGTGAGTTAAAGTACTGCAAGTCCCATCATCCATGTTCCATCTTCCCTCAAACTGCACCAGGTTGTAGACTGCATCTTGGGGGGTTTGTGTGCCAAGTGTGGTCTTGTTCTGTCATTGTCAGGAAAATCAAGTTGAAGAAGCTTTACTGTCAATTCAGGCCTTAAACAGTATCCCATGAACTGAGGCCTAGTCAGGAAAATCAAGTTAAGGAAGCCTTGTTGTCAGTTTTGGGCCTGGTCTGTGAGTTATAGGGACTACAGTGTTGTTTGAGAAGTGAATCAGGTGAAGGTACTGCAAATCCCATCATTCGTGGCCCGTCCTGCCCTAAACCACAACAGGTTGTGAAGTGGGCCATTGGGCCCCTGTGTGCCAAGTTTGGTCCTGATCCGTCATTGCTGTGGGCCGCAGTGACTGAGTGCTTGAGGCTTTTCCTTTTCCCTCTACGTCACCTTAGAATGTTGGAATGTAGATGGCCAATCAAAGCCCTTTATGCAAATACTCCTTCAGTGGCAGGCAATCCCCTCTGTCTGGTGCCTTAGAATGTTGGAGTTATGAGGCTGGCCAATCAGAGTCCTTTATGCAAATAATCCCACAGTGGCAACCAATCGAAATGCTGCCACGTATTCCTCCGCACCTCTGCACCTCCGCACCGCCACAAACATTCTCTTTTATTATAGTTATAGATAGATATAGATAGATAGATTTGTTCAGGGCCAGATTAGCGGCCTGTGCCGCCCAAGGCCGCCCGGTCTAAACGCCGCCCTCCCGGGGGCGGGGCCTCTTGAGGGGGGCGGGGCCGGCGTGACGCACAAGGCGCCGCCGGAAGTCCCGCCGCTAGGGCGACTCACACGGCTTCCCCCGCTGCCGCCGCGCTCGCACCGGCGCCACTCCTTCCCTCAGTGAAGGGAGGAGGTGCGTGGTGCAGCGCGGTGGGGGAAGCCGCGTGAGTCTCCCTAAGGGCGGGACTTCCGGCGGCGCCTTGTGCGTCACGCCGGCAGCGGTTCCGCCCCCCTCCCTTCACTGAGGGAAAAGGCGCCGCTGGAAGTCCCGCCGCTAAGGCGACTTATGCGGCTTTCCCAACTGCCGCCCTGCTCGTGTTTGGGGCACTGAAGGGAGGAGGGGCGGAGCCGCTGCCGGCGTGACGCACAAGGCGCCGCCGGAAGTCCCGCCCTTAGGGAGACTCACGCGGCTTCCCCCGCCGCCGCGCTCGCACCGGCGCACCTCCTCCCTTCACTGAGGGAAGGAGTGGCGCCCGCCGTGTCAATCGCTCTAGGGGCGGCGGGCCTTCCCCCCGGCCCCTTGTCCCGCGGGCGGGCGCCACTCCTTCCTTCACCCCTTCCTTCAGGGCCGGAAATGTCGCCCCCAAAATCCGCCGCCCGAGGCCATGGCCTAGTCTGGCCTCATGGGTAATCCGGGCCTGGATTTGTTTCCTATCAGACTTCTGTGAGCAGGATACAAGTTCTCAGAATGGCTTGTGAACTAATGAAATTCAAACAGCTGTAGATATTTGCCTATTTTGTTACTGGATGCGAGGATAAATAACTTCTGTAGTGTGTTTGCCCTGCTGTAGGAGAAAATAATTATTTTGAACAGTTCTTGACAGGTATTGAAAGACATAATGCCACTAGCTCCCCATGTTACATAACACATCTTTAGTGTTGCAGAATAGCTGAAATGAAGTATATATTTCAATAATGTCAACATTTACAACCACTGGAACCAGGAAAAAGATGAAGGATACTCTTGCCAACCTTAAATTGTCATGGTTTGGTAGAATAGCTTTAATTAAAATGAAAATACTACCCAAAATAAGCTTTTTGTTTAGGATGCTACCTATTAAAATCACAGCTGAAGAAGTCGCAAAGTGGCAGAATATGATAAACACCTTCTGCAATGAGAATAAAAGAGCTAGAATTAATAAAGAAAAATGGAATAAAATACAAAAGAAGGGAGGTCTGGGAATAACCAACTTAAAACTATACTATACAGCCAATCAGTTAAGGTATATTGTTGAAGGGATTATGGGTCAAAAGGATTTAGAATGGTTAGAAGAAGAAAGTGAAGACATACCGTGTTTCCCCGAAAGTATGACACCCCGATTGTAAGACGTATCGGGGTGTCAGGGGTCGGCTAATGTAAGCCGTACTCGAATGTAAGCCGCACCTCGTCGCCACGCCCCCGCCGCCCCGCCGCCGCAACTGGCCCATCGGCCGGCACACCTCCGCTGCACACCTCCTTTCTGCCAGGCCTCCAAGGGGGGAAGAGAGCCAGAAGCATGGCAAAAGCGTGCGCTGCATCAGAGTGACGCGCGTCGTCGCTTTGCCCCGCCCCTGGCTCTCTTCCCCTCCTTTCCTTTCTCCAAGAAAGGGAGGGAGGAGAGAGCCAGGGGCGGGGCAGAGCGACGACGTGTCACTCTGATGCGTTGTCGCTTTGCCCCGCCCCTGGCTCTCTTCCCCCTCCTTTCCTTTCTCCAAGAAAGGGAGGAAGAAGAGAGCCAGGGGCGGGGCAGAGCGACGACACGTCACTCTGACGCAGCGGCGCTTTGCCATGCTTCTGGCTTTCTTCCCCCTCCCTTCCTTTGTCCAGAAAGCTGCGCCGCGAAGGTGTGCCGCGGCGGCGTGACGGCGGCGGTGGCGGTGGCGGCGGCGTGGGTGTGGCGACGGGGTACGTCTTTGTTTGTATAAGACGTACCCCTTTTGGGAAAAGAAAGTAAGACGCTGTCTTACTTTCGGGGAAACACGGTAGATATGAAACTAGAATATATTTTCTTTATAGGGAAAATTAGGAACTTAGAGAAGAAATGGTATAACAAAATAGAGAACCCCCCCTTTAAAAAAAAAAAAAAAGGGAATATGGTCTAAGTATAAAGACAAATTAATACCGCCGATCTCCCCATTAACTCCCGTGTTGATTACAGATAATTTCCCCATAAATCTCAAAAAGGAGTTGGAAAGAGAATTCAAGGAAAAAGGAATAACGAAATTAAAAGACTGGGAATCAACGATGAAAAATATAGATGAGATAAAGGACCAGCTGTCAGGAGGGAATATTGGATGGTATAAAGTTCTACAACTTGAAAGATGGATAAGGGAAATAAGAAAGAAATATAAAGGAGAGAGAGAACTTACCAAATTTGAAGAAATGATTAACCAAAGGGGGAATAAAGTAGGAAATGAAAGAACAAAAGGTATAACAAGTGATATCTTTCTTGGATGATGCAATCTGGCTAGACCTCTTCCAGTCCGGCTTCCGTTCGGGCCATGGGACAGAGACTATCCTGGTCTCCATCGCAGACCTACTCCGTTGCCATTTGGACCGAGACGGATCGGCGCTGCTCGTGTTATTGGACCTCACGGCAGCGTTTGATACCGTCGATTACCAACTTTTGACACACCAACTGGCTGTCCTCCTTCCTCCAAAACCGCCTGCAGCGAGTGAAGTGGGGAGGGGTGGTCTCTGAGGGCTCCCCCTTACATTGCGGAGTTCCTCAGGGGGGCATTCTCTCCCCGCTGTTATTTAACATCTACATGCGACCACTCGCCCAATTGGTGCGGAGTTTTGGGCTGGAATGTCATCAGTACGCTGATGTCACCCAGCTCATTCTGAGGATGGACGCCGGGGTGGAATCTGTACCCGTTAATTTCCATCTGTGCCTAGAAGCCGTAACTGGATGGCTGCGAGCCAGTAAGTTGAAGGTGAACCCGGCGAAGACGGAGATCTTGTGACTGGGCCACCGGGGGGGGGGGGGGGTAGAGACCCAGTTGCCGACGTTTGACGGTGTGGCACTCTGCCCGCAACCGTCAGTAAAGAGCCTAGGGGTCCGGCTGGACTCCCAGCTGTCTAGGGAGGCGCAGATTGCCTGTGCCTGCAAGACAGCGTTTTACCACCTGCGACAGGCAAAACGTCTGGCTCCTTACCTCTCCCGTTGCGACCTAGCCACGGTGATCCAAGCCACGGTCATCTTGAGGCTCGACTACTGTAATGCGCTGTACATTGGCCTACCCTTGTCGGCGATCCGGAAACTCAAGCTGGTGCGTGCTCTCATGAGCCTCAAGATCTATTCACGTGACTCCACTCTTGCGCGAGCTGCACTGGCTCCCAATTGAATTCCGGGTCACTTTCAAGGTATTAGTTCTAACTTTTAAGACCTTATAAGGTTTGGGGCCAGTGTACCTGAGGGAGCGGCTTACCCCTTATGTGCCCAGGAGATCGCTGCGCTCAGAGGGGCTCAACTTACTGGAGGTGCTTGGCATTAAGGTCTACAGGCTCTCTAGTACTCGGCAGAGGGCATTCGCTGTGGCCGCGCCAACCTTGTGGAACACCCTCCCTGAGGAGATACGAATCATCCGCGACTTGCTGCCATTCCGCAGAGCCGTCAAGACCTGGCTATTCAGACTGGCTATTTGGCCCATAACCAGTGCCCGTTACCACTAGCGCTCTGCCACTTCGTTGCCATCGCATTTCTGCTGCCTTATTGCAGCTATTGTTGGGAATGGGATTTTAACTGTGGGTTTATATTGGTTTTATGTGTTTTACTTGCTATTTTAATTTTGTGAACTGCTCTGGGCTCCAGAGAGAGCGGTATATTAAGTTGAACTAATAAATAAATAAATATCTACAAAATGCTGTTGGAGGGAGCCCAGGAGCAGGACCACCTCAAAAGAATGTGGGAGTCAGATTGTAATAAAGTAATACACCCTCAAAACTGGAAAGGAATGTGGAACATGCCATTGCGTATATTAAAAATATGTCAATAAGAATAAAAGAGAATTATTACAAAGTAGGGTGGAGATAGTATCTCACACCAATTAGACTAAATCAAATCAACAAGAAACATTCTAAGCAGTACTGGAGGGGCTGTCAAGAAACTGGCACATATACACACATGTGGTGGTCTTGTAAATATGTTCAAAAATTTGGGGGAAATGTATTTCAAGAAATAAGAAGAATCACCCAAACAGAGATAACAGGAACACCGGAGATAGCACTACTATCATTTATTGATAATGTTAATGTTAATATACCAAAAGAACTAAAAGAATTAATTGCCAACCTGGTAACAGCTGCAAGATTGTTAATAGCTAAAAAATGGAAAGAAGGAGGGGAATGTCAACTGGAAGAAAGAATGGTATTGGGAGATCTGGGACATTGCAATAAATGATAAACTATTAAGTCTAGCGGAGTGTAGTTAATCTGCTCCAAAGTGGGTCAAAACACCCACTTTGGAGTGGATTCGCTTCCCCTGCATTAGGTCCACCGCTGAGGGAAGCCAATCCACTCCAAAGTGGGTGTTTTGACCCACTTTAGAGTGGATTGGTTTCCCCCACGTTATGATAGAGGAGAGAAGAATCACAGGGAGAGAGAGAGAGGTGTAACAACATAGTAATCATAAGTCAATTCAAGGTCTCAGGTTCCAAAATACACATTTATCTACAATAATTTCAAATCTTTCAACTCTGCAGAAAATGGTCTATGGCATAATCACTTCCACAGGTGTTCAACTAAAGCCAAGGGCAGAACGAGCTTACTCTTAAAGCTGCTGAATCAACGGCAACCGGGCTCCCTCGTTCCCCTTCTGAAAGTTTACAATCACAAAATCTCCCCTGCTTCTTTATGGTTCTGAAATCTGGGGTGCAAATGATACTCCCCTCCTGGATAAGGCCCAAGCTCAACATCTGAAGTGGTTTTTAGGGGTCGATAGAAGCTCCCCAGCAGCAGCAGTTAGGGCGGAGTTGGGAATGTTCTCTATTAGCACACAATCTAAGATCAGAGCCTTTAACTACTGGCTCAAGGTCATGGAGATGGAGGCGTCTCGCCTCCCAAAATTATGTTTGCTGGAACAATCTAGCAGTTCTTATAAATCGGGGCTGACCATTTGTTTGATTACATCAGAAGGTGTGGCATTCAGGTAATATTCCCAGTCCACCTATCTGGTCAAGAGTTAAGTATAGCGGCCCAAACCGATATAGACTCTTTGGGTTCTACCGTTTCCCTGAGATGGTTGAGTGGTTTTAAGAAATCCTTCCAATTAACCACTTACTTACAGCAAGGAAGGTTACACCACCTAAGGAAAATTTTCACTAGAGCCAGGTTTGAGCAATTAGATTCAATGGTGAGATATGGGAGGTTCAAGAAAATTCCCTATGAAGAGCGTATCTGTATTTGTGGTGCCCCTGAGATCGAAGATCTAACTCATCTTCTGCTCTATTGCAAAATCTATCAAATAGAGAGAAAACAACTGCTAGAGATATTTCTTGTGGGGAAAAATCATTGGGACCCTCTAGCAAAGAAGAAGAGAAGGCTAGGGGAAGATATGATAGCCATGTATAAATATGTGAGAGGAAGTCATATATAGACAGGAGAGGGAAAACCGGTGGCGGTGTGGCCTTGTACATAAATGAAGAGCTAGAATCTCATGAATTAGAACTTCAAGAAAATTCAAACTCACCTACAGAAACATTGTGGGTAAAAATCCCAGGACAAAAATCTATTCTAGCATTAGGGATCTGCTATCGCCTCCCAACCAAACTCCAGAGGCAGACTGCTATCTGGAAAATGAAATTAAACAGGCCTCAAAAAGCAATAAATTAGTCATAACGGGGACTTCAACTATCCCCGAATAGATTGGCTAAATTCTTGTTCTACGCATGAAAGAGAGACGAGGTTCCTCGACATGCTAGCCGATTATTCCCTTGAGCAGATGGTCATGGAACCAACCAGGGAAAGGGGATCCTGGACTTGGTGCTAACTAATGAACAAGATCTCGTTCAAGATGTCCTTGTAACTGAGCCCATAGGTACCAGTGACCACAACACAATAACCTTCAACTTAAGTTTGGATAGCAAACTGTCAGTGAAAACTAACACAGAGACCTTAAATTTTCAAAAGGGAATTTCACCAAAATGAGAAAAATAGTAAAGAACAAACTAAAAGAAACAGTAAAAAAATCAAATCCCTCCAAAATGCTTGGAAACTGTTTAAAAATACTTTAAAACAAGCCGAACTAAAATGCATTCCTAAAATAAGAAAGAGGCCGGGAAAGTCCAAGAGGACATCGGCATGGCTTACAAATGAAGTAAAAGATGTGATTGGAAAGAAGAAAAACTCATTTAAGAAATGGAAGGCTCTTCCTACTGAGGAGAACAGAAAGGAACACAAGCTCTGGCAAACTAGATGCAAAGCAACCGTCAGGAAAGCCAAGAGAGATTTTGAGGCACATATAGCTAAGAATATTTAAAAAAATAGCAAAAACTTCTTTAAGTACATCAGAAGTAGAAACCCAACTAGAAAAGCAGTTGGGCCACTTGACGAAAATGGTAAGAAAGGGACAATAAGTGAAGACAAGGAGATTGCCGAGCGGCTAAACGACTTCTTTGCCTCCGTTTTCACACAGGAGGACAGACAACATATGCCTGCAGCCGAGTCAGTTTTTTCAGGGAGGGAATTAAACGAATTAAACCAGATAGAGATAAACAAGGAAGATGTTCTCGCATGCCTTACTAAACTAAATGTCAACAAATCACCAGGGCCAGATGGCATCCACCCCAGAGTTCTTAAGGAACTCAAGTGTGAAATTGCTGAAATTCTAGCCAAAATATATAACCTTTCTCTAAGATCAGGCACTGTACCCGAGGACTGGAGGGAGGCAAATGTAACTCCGAAGAAAGGATCCAGGGGTGATCCAGGAAATTATAGGCCAGTTAGTCTAACCTCAGTTCCAGGCAAAGTGATGGAAACCATTATTAAAGAAAAATTACTAAGCACATAGAAGAACAGGCATTGCTGAAGGAAAATCAACATGGTTTCTGCAAAGGCAAATCATGTCTTACTAACTTGTTAGAATTCTTTGAGGGTGTAAATAAACACATAGATAAAGGGGACCCAGTCGATATTGTTTACCTTGACTTTCAAAAGGCTTTTGACAAAGTCCTCACCAAAGGCTCTTAAATAAGCTCTTCAGCCATGGAATCAGGGGACAGGTCTTGTCCTGATTGGAACCTGGCTAAACTGTAGGAAACAAAGGGTGGTAATAAACGGACATTTCTCTGGGTGGAAAGAGGTGAGAAGTGGCGTACCCCAAGGTTCAGTTTTGGGTCCGTTACTTTTTAATTTATTCATTAATGACCTGGATGTAGGAGTAAATTCTGAGGTAGCAAAGTTTGCAGACGACACTAAACTGTTCAGGTAGTTAAAAATGAAACTGATTGTAAAGAGCTCCAGAAAGATCTCTCGAAATTGAGTGAATGGGCAACAAAGTGGCGGGGCAAAGAACCCCAACTGCACTTATCAACTGATGGGGTCAAAGCTTTCCGAGACAAACCAGGAAAGGGATCTTGGGGTTTTGGTGGACAGCTCAATGAAGATGTCAACCCAGTGCACAGCAGCAGTAAAAAAAAAGCAAATTCTATGCTTGGCATGATCAGGAAGGGAATCGAAAATAGGTCGGCAAATGTATTGCCTCTCTACAAATCTATGGTGAGGCCACATCTGAGTACTGTGTACAATTCTGGTCACCGCACCTCAAGAAGGATATAACGGAACTGGAAAAAGGTACAGAAAAGGGCAACAAGAATGATCCAAGGGATGGAGCAGCTCCCTTACGAAATCAGGTTGCAACGCCTTGGTCTTTTCAGCCTTGAAAGACGGCGTTTAAGAGGTGACTTGATCGAAGTGTATAAAATCATGCATGGGATAGAAAAGGTGAATAAAGAAAAATATTTTCTCTGTCACACAACACTAGGACTAGGGGCACTCCTAAAGCTCCAAGGTAGGAAAGTTAGGACTAATAAAGGGAAATATTTCTTCACCCAGAGGGTCATTGGGTTATGGAACTCACTTCCAGAGGAGGTTGTGACAGCGGTCAGCCTGGACAGCTTCAAGGCAGGATTAGACAGATTCATGGATACCAAGGGAATCAGTAGCTACTGAAATGGACATCCAAGTGCCACCTCTGTGTTGATGGAGGCAGGCAGGATTTCCCCGGTACTGGTTGTGGGGGGTCGGGAGCAGGTGAGGGTTTTGCTCTCCTTTCTGCTAGAGATCCCTGTGTACAACTAGTGGGCCACTGTGTGACACAGAATGCTGGACTAGATGGGCTGAGGCCCGATTCAGCATGGCTCTTCTTATGTTCTTATGTTCAAAAGTCGCACTTCTGCTGGCCGGCTCCAACAAGCTGATAACAGATGCTACTGCTCGTTTTCTCTGTAAAGCCATGAAACTAAGATCTGATTACATAGATGCAATTGGTATAAATTGTGTTGGAGATGAGGACCTGTGAATTGTTACCACCTCCCTTAGAATCCCTCCTGCTGGGCAAAACAGGGGTTTAATTGATGTAATGGTCTAGAATTCTCCTCAGATTGTTTTTAGAATCATTGCAATGTGTCTGTGTTCTGTGTGTATTTGATATGGCTTCTGGCTAATCAATAAAATTGTTGTTGTTGTTGTTGATAAACTATTAAGTCTAGCGGAGTGTAGTTAATCTGCTCCAAAGTGGGTCAAAACACCCACTTTGGAGTGGATTCGCTTCCCCTGCATTAGGTCCACCGCTGAGGGCCAATCCACTCCAAAGTGGGTGTTTTGACCCACTATAGAGTGGATTGGTTTCCCTCACGTTATGATAGAGGAGAGAAGAATCACAGGGAGGGAGAGAGGTGTAACAACATAGTAATCATAAGTCAATTCAAGGTCTCAGGTTCCAAAATACACATTTATCTACAATAATTTCAAATCTTTCAACAAATAATATATTGTTATAGAGATATGCACAAATGCTGTCTTTATACATACATATGTAGCAATTACGGGCGGTAAGCTCACATGCAAGTAAGTAGACGTCGTAAAAAGGCGGAAAGGAGTTCCTGCGTCATCAGCCCCGGATGTCTCCCAACAAATAATCAAATGTCGTAAATAATAACAGTAAAGTCCCGGTACTAGATGCCAGTCTTATATTTTTGTATATTAATGGGAAGACAATCCATGGTCTAACGAAACCAGTATTGATGCGCGCCTTCGTTTCGCCCCTGAAGGGGCTTCCTCAGGACCAGGGGCGTGGTCTAGGTAGCGTTGTCTTACAGACGTCGTAAAGCAGGAACCGCACTGAGGTACAATAAATACATATAGTACTAAATATAACTAGAAAGGATTCAAAATGGGAAACAGCCCAGGGCAATTGGAAATAGATGGGATTTTTTGGTAAGAAGGAAAGGGATACATACCAAAGCATGAAGGAACACGAGCACCGCAAATGCTGATGATATCTCTGGGATATCGGGCAGGAGGCGCAAAGGTGCAAGGGAGCCAGGTTTAAGTAAGGATAATACAGGTGTGTTTAAACAAGTAATTCACTGATTGATAATTGAGTATTTAACCCTTGAGGTTCCTCGCATTGTAAATTAATTATCCATTTATTTTCAAGCTGTAGGAGCATTTGTTTTACGTTTTGATGTGGTTTGGGATGTGCTTTTTCTAATACCATAACTGTAAAGTTGTCGTGGGAGTAGTTGTGAGCTTTGAAGTGTGCATATAGTATAGAATTATCACAGCCCGTTCGAAAACGTGATCTGTGCTCACAAATTCTTGTCCGGAGTTCCCTGGTGGTCTCCCCGACACCCGGGATTGTCTTCCCATTAATATACAAAAATATAAGACTGGCATCTAGTACCGGGACTTTACTGTTATTATTTACGACATTTGATTATTTGTTGGGAGACATCCGGGCTGTGTCCTTGCTGATGACGCAGGAACTCCTTTCCGCCTTTACGACGTCTACTCACTTGCATGTGAGCTTACCGCCCGTAATTGCTACATATGTATGTATAAAGACAGCATTTGTGCATATCTATAACAATATATTATTTGTTGAAAGATTTGAAATTATTAGAGATAAATGTGTATTTTGGAACCTGAGACCTTGAATTGACTTATGATTACTATGTTATTACACCTCTCTCTCTCCCTGTGATTCTTCTCTCCTCTATGTTATTGGTGGGTCAGCCTGCCCTATTTGCCTGTTTGTATTTCCCCCACGTTAGGGCCAAGGCGGAGGAAGGCCAATCCGCTCCAAAGTGGGTCAAAACACCCACTGTGGAGTGGATTGGCTTCCCTCCGCTAGACCTAACTCGGAGGCAAGCCAATCCGCTCCAAAGTGGGCATTTGGAGCGGATTGGCTTTCCTCCACATTGGACCTAAGGCGACCTTCAGATCCGGGAAGTCCATGCCTTTTCCTCCGGATCTGAAAGGTGTCTTTCCTCTGATCTGAAGGTCTGAAAGGCGCGCGTTCAGATCCAGGGGAAGGCATGGGCTTCCGCACAGAAGAGAAGGCCAGGGAAGGGAAAACTCTTTTCTGAAAATGGCAATTTTCCTTCCGAAAATGGCAAAGGTCGCTTTGAATTAGGTAATTTACTTCTGGGTTGCTCAAAGCGCTTCATAAACGGTTCAAAAGTGGATTTAATCCAAATTCATTCCAAGTTCCAAGGACAACTGGCGAAATTGACCAGGCCTACTAAAAACCTTGTACAACTAGAATTCCCAGTATTCTATAGCACTGAACCACGCCAGTTAAAATTGCATCAAGCTGCATTAATTCTACAGTATAGAACAGGCATGGGCAAATGTTGGCCCTCCCACAATTCCTATCAGCCTACCAGCTGTCCCAAGGGGCTGTTAGGAGTTGTGGGAGTTGAAATCCAAAACACCTGGAGGGCTGAAGTTTGCCCATGCCTGATACAGAAGTACCCTAAGTCTGCTTCCTCGGATGCATGGAGTGACGTGCTAAGAACAGATATTGATGGAGGAACCACTGAATAATCCAAGAAACAACCAAGGTTCTGTATGTTTTGTATGTTTGATTATATAATCATTTCACCAAGGGCCATGCAACACATGACATCTGGCCAGGGTGTTCAGCAAAGACCCGCAGGACTGTTTTTCAGAAATTGTGAGTGTGCCACCCCAATGTGGGCTGAGGATTTAGCATGAAGAAAATCAGAAACTTTAACCCTTTGCCTTCCACTGCATTCCCATTCGGAATCAGTTCCAACATTCTTACAATGTCCGAAGGTCCCGTTGAAGGCGAGCCCCAGAAAGAGCCCATCTGCATCCTAATTGGTTTGATCTGCAGCAGGGAGTTCCAACGTTCCTGCACATGTGGCCTGGCATCTCTAGCACCAAAGGCTGGGATTTGGCATCAAAAGACCTCCAGCCATTTCTACCTCTCTGTTTTCTTGCCTCACTTAACCTGAAGCCATGGACTCTTTGTGCACTGAGTTGCATGCGGACAGGCCAACAGGGGCAAGCCCTGAGCGGTTTGAGAGACATAGTTTTCCAAGGATTTCCATGTATTTGGACTCTCCTCAGGCTATTAGCGAAAAGGACTTTTCTCTTATAGTTTTCCCAAGGACACAGATGGACTTTCCCAAAGCATATGGATTTGATGCTTTTCAAGATCATAAGGACTTTCTTTCTACTCTCGCATATGAAATAATTATGAGATATTGGTAGTGGTATTTCCTGCAACCCCCCCCTTCTATGTAACCATTTTCCTGCATGTTTTTCCCTTTCCCATATGTTTTAAAAAAATATGAGGAAGGCTACGTGACTCAGCTCTTGTTTTGAGATCAGGATGAAACCACATTTCTGGCTGCACCCTTTAATGCAATCATTGAAACAATTTGCATGACAGAGGACTCTTTCTGGTTTTGGACAAGTTCTTCTTTCCCTTCTCTCCATTTTTGAAAGACTCTTTTTGTTCCATAAACGCTGGACCCTCTGAGTTTAGTCTCGTCCCGCGTTTATAGAACGTATGGCATAACTATATTTCATATTTCACAATCGGCTGTCACTACTGGCCTCGGAAACCAGCACATGGCTATAGTTATTTGATTTATTTACCATCCAGAAGACTGAAACTTCTCATGGATAGAATCTGCACATTGGCCTTTGTCAACAGGATCGTTAAGGACAATTCCTGTTTTCACCAAGAACAAAATAATTCCTTTGGCTCGAAAAGTCAGGGGCTCGGATCTTCATTTACGGTACATATGGACATGATCTAATCAAGAAAACTCCAGCTGCTCTTTGTTTTGAAAACATTCCTGTCCGTCACTTCCCATTAGCCAGGGCAAAAGCGGTGCTGTTTCATGATTGGTTCCCTCTACAGCTGGTTTCCAAGGTTCCAACCAATCATCATGAAGCCTACAGCATACAGGGGCGGGAAAGTTTGAATTTGACAGTTCTGTAAAGTGTATAAAAATGGCATATATTTCAATGTAACTTTATGACTGCTTTGCGACAAGGAATATGCAGTGGTCATCCTTCTCAGCTGACAAGAATAAAAAATTTCAGTGGCATCTTCTTCCGAGCTTCTTTGGTGAGATCATTTGGGAAAGGGATTTTTAGGTTGATTTTTTATAACTCACCTGAGGTTTTTGCTGAAATCCTCGCTTTAGGGGTACTTCTGGGCCTCTGCCCCCTATGGGCCAGGCTGCCCTAAATTATTCGGTAACACCATTCAAATGAAAATGGGGCTATTTGGCAATTAAAATTGCAGGGATGGGATGGGATGGGATGATCTGTTCTGAACCACGATCAATGGGTTAATATCCCCAGTCTCTCACATTATGTTATAGATCCAGATCATGCCCTTGGATGCATGCTCCAACCACTTTCTTTTGAGGCAGTATGAGGACTCACCCATTGTAATGCTGGGCCGAGACCAGCATAGCAGTTTGGCATCCAGGAAAAGCCAGGAAAGGGGAGTGGCTTGGAGCCTTCTCTGGGAGGAGTTAGAGAGAGCTGCCTGGGAGGAGCCCCAGAGCTGAGGGGAGGAGCCGAGCTACTTGAGTGGGAAAGAGTGTAACTTTTTAGTCAGTCTCTGGTAAACCCCTCAAGAGAGAAGTCAGTCTCTTGTCAGGACTCAAAGAGTGAAGAGCTTCTTGTCAAAGCTCTGAGAGAGAGAGAGAGAGAGAGAGAGAGAGAGAGAGAGAGCAGCAATTTGTGGTCAGAGCTGTGAGTTTAAAGCAGTCTCTTGACACAGCTGTGTGTGGGCTGTCAGTGAAAGCTCTGTGTGATAGCTGGCAGGTAGTCAGTCACAGGCTTTCAGAAATCCCTAGGGTTTAGGGATTAGCTCATCTCTCTGAAGAAGCCAGCTATAGGAACACTCTAAGACAGGGCTGTCCAACTGATGGCCTGGGGGCCGTATACGGCCCCCAGCCCTTCCCTACGCCCCCCGAAGCTTTTAAATAATAATTAAAAAATAAATTAAAATATTTTTCCGGGTTTGAGCAGAGTATGTCGCGAGACTACGGAAGCCACACGGGATTTCGCTCTCAACGCGAAATCTCGCCTGCATTGAGAGCGAAATCACATGTGGCTTCCGTAGTCTCGCGATACTCCTGTTGCCGAAATCTCGGCTACTTAATCCCTGCGGCCACACGCAGACGTGATTTGTACCTTTCCGGCTGCTGCCTCGCTCGGTCGTCGCCTCTGCTCGTGGTCCGGCTGCTCCTGGATCCCGATGCGTTTGGGAAGGTAGGCTAACCTTTATGTTATTATTATGTAATAGTGTATTTGAATGCCCCCTGCATTTAATGTTAGTAAAATATTATATTTAATTGTATACATGCCCCTTTTGAATGCCCCCCTGCATTTAATGTTAGTAAAATATCATATTTAATTGTATGGATGGCCCTTTTGAATGCCCCCCTGCATTTAATGTTAGTAAAACATTATATTTAATTGTATGCATGCCCCTTTTGAATGCCCCCCTGCATTTAATGTTAGTAAAATATTATATTTAATTGTATGCATGCCCCTTTTGAATGCCCCCCTGCATTTATTGTTAGTAAAACATTATATTTAATTGTATGGATGCCCTTTTGAATGCCCCTGCATTTAATGTTAGTAAAATATTATATTTAATTGTATGCATGCCCCTTTTGAATGCCCCCCCCTGCATTTAATGTTAGTAAAATATTATATTTAATTGTATGAATGGCCCTTTTGAATGCCCCCTGCATTTAATGTTAGTAAAATATTATATTTAATTGTATGCATGCCCCTTTTGAATGCCCCTCCTGCATTTAATGTTAGTAAAATATTATATTTAATTGTATGCATGCCCCTTTTGAATGCCCCCCTGCATTTAATGTTAGTAAAATATTATATTTAATTGTATGGATGGCCCTTTTGAATGCCCCCCTGCATTTAATGTTAGTAAAATATTATATTTGATTGTATGCATGCCCCTTTTGAATGCCCCCTGCATTTAATGTTAGTAAAATATTATATTTAATTGTATGCATGCCCCTTTTGAATGCCCCCCCTGCATTTAATGTTAGTAAAATATTATATTTGATTGTATGCATGCCCCTTTTGAATGCCCCCCTGCATTTAATGTTAGTAAAATATTATATTTAATTGTATGCATGCCCCTTTTGAATGCCCCCTGCATTTAATGTTAGTAAAATATTATATTTAATTGTATGAATGCCTCTTTTGAATGCCCCCCTGCATTTATTGTTAGTAAAATATTATATTTAATTGTATACATGGCCCTTTTGAATGCCCCCCTGCATTTAATGTTAGTAAAATATTATATTTAATTGTATGAATGGCCCTTTTGAATGCCCCTGCATTTAATGTTAGTAAAATATTATATTTAATTGTATGCATGCCCTTTTGAATGCCCCTCCTGCATTTAATGTTAGTAAAATATTATATTTAATTGTATGCATGCCCCTTTTGAATGCCCCCTGCATTTAATGTTAGTAAAATATTATAATTAATTGTATGCATGCCCATTTGTATGCCCCCTGAATTTAATTTTAGTAAAATCTTATTTTTAATTGTATGGATGGCCCTTTTGAATGCCCCCCTGCATTTAATGTTAGTAAAATATTATATTTGATT
Organism: Anolis apletophallus; assembly: GCA_030556195.1. Classification (NCBI taxonomy): domain Eukaryota; kingdom Metazoa; phylum Chordata; class Lepidosauria; order Squamata; family Anolidae; genus Anolis; species Anolis apletophallus. Next base: position 149,653,723 of record JARBWK010000005.1, on the reverse strand, counting down.
GTATGCATGCCCCTTTTGAATGCCCACCCTGCATTTAATGTTAGTAAAATATTATATTTGATTGTATGCATGCCCCTTTTGAATGCCCCCTGCATTTAATGTTAGTAAAATATTATATTTAATTGTATGCATGCCCCTTTTGAATGCCCCCTGCATTTAATGATAGTAAAATATTATATTTGATTGTATGCATGCCCCTTTTGAATGCCCCCCTGCATTTAATGTTAGTAAAATATTATATTTAATTGTATGCATGCCCCTTTTGAATGCCCCCCTGCATTTAATGTTAGTAAAATATTATATTTAATTGTATGCATGCCCCTTTTGAATGCCCTCCTGCATTTAATGTTAGTAAAATATTATATTTAATTGTATGCATGCCCCTTTTGAATGCCCCCCTGCATTTAATGTTAGTAAAATATTATATTTAATTGTATGGATGGCCCTTTTGAATGCCCCCTGCATTTAATGTTAGTAAAATATTATATTTAATTGTATGCATGCCCCCTTTTGAATGCCCCCCTGCATTTAATGTTAGTAAAATATTATATTTATTTTATAATTAATAATGCAACTAGGAATTGTAAGTAAATTGGAGCCGTGGGAGGGGTGGGGCGGGGTGGGGTGGGGGCGAAGCCAGGGAGGGGGCGGAGCTGGGGGCGGGGGCAGACCCTATGGCCCCCCAGGTCATCAGTGACCGGAATTCAGGCCCCTGGGCCAGTAGAAGTTGGACAGCCCTGCTCTAAGAGATAGAGTTATAGCTAGGTGGGCTTCTGGTAGACTGAGAGTTAACTCAGGGTACCAACTAGGATAGTTAGTTTGTAGACTGCTCACTACTAGTTTAAATATTAGTGTGAGGGAGTTTTACTGAGACAAGTTTTTACACTGTCTGTTTTAAGATCTAAGATTCATCTTCTGTAACCATTACGCTATTGTGCCTCACTTGATAACCGTAACGCATTTGTGCCTCTCAAAGCTGCTTGTTAGTTTAATAAATATTCATCGTTATTAACTTTTCAAGACTGTTTCAGTGTGCCTCATTTCCATCAGTGTGTGCCAGTTCCAGCAATCTCTCATTTCCCAGTCTGGAAGAAGATTTTTACCTCAGAATCCTCTCAGTTATTTTTGGTGATTAGAATTGGAGCCTAGATTAACTGTTATTTTTATTAGAAATCCTAAGATTAATATTTTAGGTTGGTGGTAGCGATCAAAGAGTTTAAAAATCCTCCAAAGTTTTATAGCCAAGTCGTCACAGGCAGCATGGCTGCTGAAGGTTAGCTTGTTATTTACTATTAATTCTATCACCAGTTTCCGCTTCTGCAGCCAATGTTTTCTGTCTGTTGGCATTGTTTTGGAACATGCGTAGCCAAAGCTGGTGTTTGTGGACAAAACCACGAGTCTGAAAACCGAGTGGGAAGTCAGTGCAGCTGTTTTCTTTCCATTGGACCTCAGTGCAACACAGGAATGTCTCAGCCATCAACACAATTTCCCTAAAGAGATTCTTGACGAGACTAATGCAAAAAGTCCCCGGCTTTCTACCTTTTAAAAATTTGAACCCCACATACAAACATTTAATGGTTGTAGTGGAAAATACCAGAAGCCCCCTTGGAAGAGAGGAATCTTGTCAAGTAAGCAGAGAAAAGAAATGGAGTATTTGCTCTTCCCACGTCCTTCTTCAGCATTTAAGTACAAAAGCAGAAAAGGTGTGTGCAAAACAGATTTCGGTCTAGTTTTACTCCTCAGCGGAGACCGGGTTGGAGAAAGATCACGCAGCTTTGAAAAAAGGGTTTTGGAGCATCTGGTGGAATAAAGCAATAAGTGGAATTCTTTCTTTATGGAAGTTGCCAAACCGTCAATTTGAGAAATCAAGCCAAGTCTGCTGTCTGAAATCCTCACTCAGTATATACTGTAGCATTATTGGGATTGTATAATGCAAGAGGAGTCTAGTATCTTCCCCACAACAGATAACGAAGGTAGGTTCTTGTGGGAACTAGGTTCGCCATGCAAACATTAAGCAACACACAGGCCTAGATCCATTGCGTGATGTTCTCTTTTCCCCTGGCATCACCTAGCAATTCAACAGCAAAGTTTTAAAGAAATATTAATTCAGTATTATTCCCTCTCTGTTTTCCATAGGACCAGGCATGTAGCCGGGGGCTAAGGGGCTTCAGCCTCCCCCCCTCGAAATTCTCAGGGTGGTCCGCGAAAAGGCCTTACTGGTACATTATTTAATACATAACTGTTTATTCATATCATGATCCGATCACCATGCTCATTATATCCCACATTAATGGGGTTATTGGGATAACAATACAAAAGGTTTGCTAGGGTAGACCCTCTTCCACCCAGTCTCAGCCCCGAACCAAACTCAGCCCCCGGAATCAAAATCCTGGCTACGGCCCTGCATAGGACAGATACAATTTGGGAGCTGGTTGTTTAAGACCACCTCCACCTTCATTGACCTGCTCAATCCTTGACATAATCTGGACCAGTATCACACTAGCACTGAAACAGCAGGCAAAGAGTGTGCATCCCATTTGAAATCCCGTCGCCACCTCCTGCAGAATTCTGGCATTTGTAGTTTCGGGAGGGAGCCTTTAAAACGCTCAGCCGGAGAGGTTCTGGGTCTCACTAAAATTTTTATTTCATAGAATCATTAAAAAATAGAATCATAGCATCATAGAATTGGAAGAGACCTCGTAGGCCATCCAGTCCAACCCCCTGCCAAGAAGCAGGAAAATCGCATTCACTTTTAGCTCTAGTGTGATAATATACATAATAGAGAGGCCATCCTCATGCTGTCTCTTGCTCCTGAGTTCTATTCTCCAGTCATTTGAAACAGAGAAAGGGTTTAGCATGGTAACAACCACTACGCTGAATCCTTTTTAAAAAATCCTTTTTATTGAGGTTTTTACATTATACAATAAGATATAGATGAAAGTAGATGAGCAGGGGAGAAAAGAGGGAAAAGATAGAGAGCAGGGGAGAAAAGGAGAAAAGAAGAAGAAGAAAAGAGCAGGGGCGGTCCGAGCTCTCCGGGGGGGAGTAAGCGAACATTATTTTGGCCCCCGGTGGCTCCCGGGCTGCGCCCGCGCAGGCGGAAGAAGAGGGGACTCTGAGGCGGGCTCCCGGACCCGCGGAGGAAGGGGGGGGAGGGGCTGACGGGGCGGGCCCCAGACGGAGAGAATGAGGAGGGTGGCAGCAGCAGCAGCGGTGGCGGCAGCAGCAGCAGCGCCCCCGGAAGGGCCCGGAGCCAGAGGCGCATCTTCCTGACGTCACTTCCTCGTCGCCGCCTCTGCTGAGGAGGAAGGGGAGGAAGGCCGCGCGCTGCAAGGACGCCCGGAAGGAGAGACGCCGGAGGGAGGGAGGAAAGAAGGAAGAGGCGCGCGGCTCCTTCCTCCTTCCCTCCCCTCTCCAGCGTCTCTCCTTCCGGGCGTCCTTGCAGCGCAGCGGCGGCGAGGCCTTCCTCCCTTCCTCCTTGGCAGAGGCGGCGGCGAGGAAGTGACGTCAGGAAGATGCGCCTCTGGCTCCGGGCCCTTCCGGGGGCGCTGCTGCTGCTGCTGCCGCTGCGTCTCCGTGGGGACCGCCCTCGTGGCCTCCCCCCTCCTCCTGCTCCTCCTTGGGTCTGGGAGCCCACCCCGTGAGTCCTCTCCCCCCGTTCCTCCGCGCCGCCGGCTGGCTGCGGCGACACTGCGGCGGGGCGGCGCCCCTCCCAGGTGGCCACGCCCCTCTCTGGGAACGTCGCCCTACGCGATCGCGTAGGTCGCTTAATGGGGAAGACCGGTCCTGGAAAAGAGTGAATAGTAGAATAAAAGAGGGAGAGTGTAGAAATAGCTACCAATATCGCAATAGGACGATGTTAGAGAGAAATATCGTCCTTGATCTTCCAATCCATTTCACAGGAATTCCCATTAAACTTGATATGTCATTTCCTGGGATTTTTAGTCCTTTCAGCATCCATCTCTATTTATCTATTAGACTTTTGTTATTTTAAAGTTCTTTATATAATCCGCAGAGATTTATTGCTTCGATTGGCACCAACTGCTGGGGCGACGAAGATCAGTAGTGGAAGTAGGATTAGCACTATAGAACTATGAAGATAGATAGGGCACATCCACTCCAAAGTGACAGTGATTAGCTTTCACACTGTCTCAAACCAATTTTAGTTACCAGATGAGGATGAATTGATCATGTGATTATCTGACTATATTATATTACATTTTACCCTACTATATTTTATTTCATTCTGTTTTATTGGTGTAATATATATTGATATGACTGATGGTCTCTCAATAAAGATTCATTCATTTTTTTTTATATATATATAATCCTTAACAGGTTGCCAATCAATTGAATTCTTTTGGTTATGGTCATTCAATCTTGTCTTCATGTAGTCAATATCCATGAACTCTCTTACTTTCATTATCCAGTCTACCTCCGATAGTGGTTCTTTCGATTTCCAGTTCTTTGCTATGATTAATCTCGCTGCCGCTGCCAGGTAGAAGAAGCAATGATAATGATATAATTTTGTATTTTTGTGTATATCACCAAACATACAAATGCAACATGCAATGCAATATTTCGGAGCACAAGTAAATAACCTAATAGAGACCCTACATGGGTAAAAGAGACGCTAACATTATCATAGTGCATAAAGAGCATTCATATCTCTGAATAGAGAGTCCCATGAGAGAGTTCCTTTGCAAATAATATGATAAAGTCCACCTTCTTCAAGAAGAGAAAATATAAGGAATAATGTCCAATAGCAAGCGAAGTACTCTCACAGTGGCCGACGATCTCGTGGATGCGTGCACTGAATCGTTTCGCCGTTTACAGGCTTTTTCTAGACCGGGGACGTCTTTCGGCGCTCGCAGGAAAGGCGGATTATCCAATCGCATTAAAAAAACCCCATTGATTGCATACAAATGCACTGCCAATATAAAAAGTTTGATTATTCATTCTGATCACAGCATCAAACAGGTAGAAAAAACAATCAAGCAATTTACCCATAAGTGTGGCAGGTGCTCTATATGCCATTTAATTGATCCAGCAGATCATATTGTCAGCCCTTACAACCACCGAAGGTTCAAGGTCAATACCTGGTCCACCTGCGGGTCTAGTAATATCGTGTATTGTCTAAAATGTATTTGTGGGGACATTTATGTGGGCGAAAGCGGGCGCGAAATTCGAAAAAGAGTACAGGAACACAGATCTAGATTTCGCACAGGATGTGATAATTCCAGACTGTACTCTCACTTTGTTAGCAAACAACATCACCATGAGGCGTTCACTGTAATGGTTTTGGATAAGGTAGAACCCAAACCCTCAATGGATGTAAAACGCAGATTATTACAATTAGAACGTGATTGGATAATCCGCCTTTCTTGTGAGTCGCCAAAAGGCCTCAATGATCATTTATCTGTTAGCGAGCTCCTTGTGTAGTTCTCAGCTGTTCACATTTACTGTTAATTTCTTGACTATAAACTTTCCCCTGCTCCACATTGCATTGTCCATGACCTGACCAAAGAAGGCCTGATGCCTCTATGTGATTTTCCCTTGATATACTAAGGTACGAATACTGCTTCTTTCTCTCCTCGTACAGGGTCGCTATGTGGGGAAAATTTACCCATTCTGATGTATTGTATTGTATATATTGTCTAGATTTGTTGCTAATACATTGGAGCGCCGAAAGACGTCCCTGGTCTAGAAAAAGCCTGTAAACGGCGAAACGATTCAGCGCACGCATCCATGAGATCGTCGGCCGCTGTGAGAGTACTTCGCTTGCTATTGGACATTATTCCTTATATTTTCTCTTCTTGAAGAAGGTGGACTTTATCATATTATTTGCGAAGGAACTCTCTCATGGGACTCTCTATTCAGAGATATGAATGCTCTTTATGCACTATGATAATGTTGGCGTCTCTTTTACCCATGTAGGGTCTCTATTAGGTTATTTACTTGTGCTCCGAAATATTGCATTGCATGTTGCATTTGTATGTTTGGTGATATACACAAAAAATACAAAATTATATCATTATCATTGCTTCTTAGTTCTCCTCGTTGCTTTCATTCTTTAAAGCAACCCCACACTATTTTTTGACTCGCTGCCAGGTAGAAGAACAACTTATCCTTCTTTCTTTCCCATTCCTGACCAGTTAGGTTCAATAGATAATATTCCGGTTTCATTTCTAGCTCCCTATCCAAGATTTTCCTTACATGTTTGTGGATAATTTTCCAGAAGTTTTTTATTTCTTTACATTTCGTAATTACTGTGGCTCCAGCATATTTGGTTTTATTTCTCCAGATTTCCTCCCATTCGTTGAGCATAATTGAGTGTCCCAGATCTTGTGCCCATTTTATCATGTTATCCTTGACCAATTCTGACTCTGTGTCCCATTCCAGGAGCTGCCTGTAGATCATCCTTATTTGTTTTTTTTTTTCAGTTTTCATTATCCTGTCCCACACTGTGTCTTGGGTATTAAAGTCCTTTTTGATGTCACTGTTGAAGTAATCTTTTATTTGGATGTAATGAAACCATTACAAGTCCCTGTCTGTTTCTCTGAGTTTGTCTATGGATTTCAAGGACCAACCTTTCTCCTTTCTTTCTAGCAAAGATTTGTAAGTTTGCCACTTAGTCCTTGGATTTTTTTTTTGTGTTGAGCTTCGACCGGGGCGATCCACATTGGTGTTTTTTTGATAAAAATTTGTGTTTGTATTTCTCCCATACTTTGATTAGAGCCGCCCTGATATGATGGTTTGAAAAGTTTTTTTCTATTTTGGCTTTCGTCAGAGGTACGAGTGCCATCCTCTTCTTGTGTCGAATCCTTCTAACAGTAACATTTTCCTTCTTGTCAGGGTTGCCCAATCTTTTAGTGCACTCAGGGCGGCCGCCTCGAAGTAGAGTTGTAGATTCGGGAGGGATAATCCGCCTCTCTCTCCTGTCCGTGAGGACTCTGTATTTTATTCTGGCCCTTTTTCCTGCCCGCACAAATTTCAAGATGTCTTTCCTCCAAAGGTTGAAGTTGTGGTTTGTCTTCAGAATGGGGATTGCTTGAAATAGGAAGGTCATTTTGGGGAGAATATTCATTTTAATTACAGCCAGGGCCGTAGCCAGGATTTTTTTGAGTTTGGGGGGGCTGAGACTGGGTGGAAGAGGGTCTACCCTAGCAAACCTTTTGTATTGTTATCCCAATAACCCCATTAATGTGGGATATAATGAGCATGGTGATCAGATCATGATTTAAATGCACATAACAGTTTAAATAATGTACCAGTAAGGCCTTTTCGCGGACCACCCTGAGAATTTGGGGGGGGGGGCTGAAGCCCCCTTAGCCCCCCCCCTAGCTACATGCCTGATTACAGCTATTCTGCCCATTAAGCTCAGATTTAAATGTTTCCATTCTTCTAATTTTTTCCTTATCCTTTTCCATGTGGCTTCGTAATTGTTCTTGAGCAGTTGGTTGTTGTGTGCCGTAACATATATGCCCAGATATTTTATTTTATTTGATATTTCTAGCTTTGATACTTCTTGTAGTTTGTCTCTCCTTTCTTTTTTCATATTCTTGGTTAGGATTTTCGTCTTTGAGTAATTGATTTTTAGCCCTGCCACTTCCCCAAATTCTTGGATCTTGTCAAGCCATTTCTGTATGGTTTCCAATGGATTTTGAATTATGCATACGATATCGTCTGCAAACGCTTTGAGTTTATACTCCTCATTTGCAATCTTGATACCTTTCAAATTCTTGTCTGCTCTAATTGCGTTCAGGAGAATTTCTAGAGACATTATAAACAGTAAAGGTGAAAGTGGGCACCCCTGTCTGGTGCCCTTTTGAATCCTTATTGGTCCCGTGTTTTGCCCGTTTATTAGAAGATTTGCCGTTTGTTTGGAATAAATTGCCTGTATTGCGTTTTGAAATCCATAGCCCATATCTCTTTCCTTAATTATCTGCAACATAAATTCCCAACTGGTGTTATCAAAAGCCTTCTCGGCATCCAAAAATAATAGTCCCGCTTCCATTTCGTTATTACTTTCAAAATATTCTATTGTGTTTAAGATCATCCTGATGTTCTCCTTCATTTGTCTCTTTGGGGAAAAAAACCTGTTTGGTCCTCATTTATTGTCTCGTTTAATAATATTTTTACCCTGTTTGCCAAAATTGTCATAAAGATTTTATAATCATTATTTAGGAGGGAGATCGGTCTGTAGTTCTTCACATTTTTAGGATCCGAGTCTTCTTTGTGCAGTAGAATGATGTTGGCTTCTCTCCAGGTATCAGGGAGTATTGCTTGGTCTAGGATGTTGTTGAATATTTCCTTCAGGTATGGCGACAGTATGTCCGCAAATAATTGGTAATAGATTGATGTAAACTCATTAGGGCCTGGTGCTTTATTGTTAGGCATGGCTTTTATTACGGCTTTAACACTACGCTGAATCCTGTTCCTCCAACCCTAGATATGTTTTTCCCATTCTTATTTGAAGAGTCTTTAGACAAGTTAGTTATGTATGCAATTGACCATTTTCTTCTGCATTTAAGATGCTCATGAGGTCACCCCTAGAACTCTAGAGCCCTATTGTGGTATTTCAGCCTGGTATTCATGTACATGTTCGGGATGATGGGATGGCTAGGGCTGAGGAGGATGCTAGTGATATTGATGTGAATTCTTATGTGCAAAGTGAAATGTCAGACGAGGCCAGTTCCCCTGAGAACGGCTCAGTTCCCATGGCTATAGAACATTCCTGGGCAGAAGGAGATAACAGCCAGGCCGAGATCGAGACACCTGGAGATTTTAATGAGGCTCCTTCTGAGACTCCTTTTGACCGTTGGGATAACATTTGCACTTCTAGGCATGATGCCTGTTTGAGGCGGAGTGGGCGGCTGGCAAATCGAAAGTAATTTTCCCTTTATTAAAGCTAGCTAGAAAATTAGCTTTCAGACTTCAAGCTTCGTTTGGATGTGTATCACGTTATCTTGTCTCCAAGCTTTTGCCTGGCCTAGGACTGGGCCTGTTTGCTCCTGATTGATGCCTTGTTCTTCCGTGGGATTTTATATCCAGCTCTAAGCCTTGTTTTTGATACTAGAAACTATTTGAACTGTACTTTTACCTGGGAAGTATCTTCTACTTATGATCTGCTTTTAACCCTTTTGTTGGACACTATATTTGTTTCAATAAAAGCCTATTCTTCATAGACTGCCTACTGTGTGTATGATCTAGGGGGGCATTCCTTGGTCTGAGTTGCAACACCTATACAGTTCCGGCCCAGCTTACTTGTCCGAATGTATCTCCCTCTATGATCCACGTTGGAGCCTACGATTGTCAGGGGAGGCCCTGCTCTTGATCCCGCCACCCTTGCAAGCATAACTGGCAGGGAGGAGGGACAGGGCCTTCTTGGTCATGGCCTCCCGTCTATGGAAAACACTCCCCAGTAAAATCGAGGTGATTCCCTCTCTCCTTATCTTTAGAAAAAAGCTCAGATTGTGGCTTTGGAACCAAGCATTTGGGCAGCTGAGCAAGCAGTAACTGCAATTGACCTATGAGAACAAATAATGGATAGACTTCAGACTGGAACTCTGGAATCTGATTTGGATTTGGGCTTGGCCCTATTTTTAATTATTTTATTGTAATGTTTTTAATTTTTAATGTATTTTGGTACTCTTGTGTTTATCTAATGTCAATTTTTTTTGTAAGGTGATTGTTGTTTGTTGTTGTTATACACGTGGTACTGTAAGGTACAAGAATGTGTTTGTAGTATTGTTGTTTGTTGTTGGCATCTGATGGCTGCCATTTGTAAGCCACCCTGAGTCCCCCCTCGGGGGTTGAGAAGGATATAAATGTTTGAAATAAATAAATAAATAAACTCATCCTGTACGAATCAAGCGTTACACAATAAATTGTTTTTGTGATTTCTAATTGTCCTTTTTTGATGGAATGGTGTTTGTTTCTGGACCTTGAGAGCTTTTTTGGAGGTTCTAGCAGGGGAGCGCAGCTATCGTAAACCCGGGACCGAGGACTGGAGACCTCGGTACACTCCTTCTATACCTGGGACGTCGTCTTCTTCCACCGAGCGCGCAGCTTCGGGAGGGACGCACATGGAGCGGTGAGGGAGGAAGGGAACACCCGCCTAACCAGCCATATCGGCCGAATCAACCCTGGCGATCAATGGGGTGACAGATGTCGCAGCCAGATCGCCCTCACACCCTGGTGTTTGTTTTTAAGTATCTGAAAAGTTTCACCTTGTGCCTTGAAGCCGTGACAGGATGGTTACGCGCAAGCAGACTAAAGGTGAATCCAGCGAAGACTGAGATCCTATGGCCCAGTCACCCGTCAGAACTGGCACGTCCGTTGCCCACCTTCGATGGTGAACCTCTAGCTCCATCTAGTACTGTGAAGAGCCTTGGTGTTGTACTGGACTCACAGCTAACAATGGAAGCTCAGGTCACCGCTATTAGTAAACAAGCCTTCTTCCACCTTTGCCAAGCGAGGCAGTTGGCACCCTACCTCCCAGCAGAGGCCCTAGCAACGGTGATCCATGCTACGGTTACCTTGAGGCTAGATTATTGTAATGCATTATATGTTGGCCTCTCTCTGTCGGTGACCCGGAAGATTCGGGTTGTTCAAAATGCGGCTGCTAAACTACTCACGAGAACACCCATGAGATATCACATAACACCAACCCTACAACGTCTACACTGGCTACCAATCAAACATCGGGTTTCTTATAAGATTTCTTGACCTTCAAGGTCCTTCATGGTCAGGGTCCATTATATCTCAGGGACTGCCTTTCCCCCTTTCACCACCAGTGGTCACCACGACCAGCCCAAGGAAACCTTCTCTATATTCCGGGCCCCAAGGAGGTATGCCTAGAATCTACAAGGCATGGGGCTTTGTCAATCTCCACCCCAACTCTGTGGAATTCCCTACCTCCTTATGTAAGAGCCATGCCCGACCTACGGTCTTTTATGCAAGCACTCAAAACTCATGAAATAATGAAATGAAATGAAACGAAAGTTTCTCATCCTTTAAAAACAACCACAAAATATCAAACTTGTAGTCTTATTTTTTATGCATCTCAATTTCATCTATGCTTTTGGTGTATTTGTACTGGAATTTCTACATTATTTGGATATGTGAGGGAGTTCAGGGGTGTAAATAATGCCTTCTAAGAGTATATGGTAAGGCAGTGTTTCCCAACCAGTGTGCTGTGAGCGATCATCAGGTGTGCCGTGGGAAATTGGAACCTCCAATACCCTTTCTTCCCCCTCCTGCCAAACACTTTTTCTTCTCCACTCGGGCTCCCTTCTTCCCAGCCTTGCTCTGGTCGCTTTGCTCTGGGGCGAGTCTGCGCAGTATCGCCCGCACGGGTCACGTCTTCCTCCCTCCCCCTCCCCTCCTGAACACGCTCACGCTGCCCCCTCGGATCAAAATGGCGGCAGAAGCGGCAGTGTAGAAGAAAAAGTAAGTGTTCGGCAGGAGGAGGAAGAAAGGGCGCGAAGGGGAGGGGGAGGAAGAGGTCTCTGTCAAAAGCTGGCATGGGCAAACTTGGACCTTCCAGGTGTTTTGGACTCCAACTCCCACCATTCCTAGCAGCCTCAGGCTCTTTTCCTCCCCCCCCCCCTCAGCCATTTAACCAGGAAAGGGCCTCAGGCTGTTAGGAATGGTGGGAGTTGAAGTCCAAAGCACCCAGAGGGCCGAAGTTTTCCCATGCCTGTTTTAGGGACCTTAAAGTGGTGAGCCTCCTTCCAACATTGTGATTCTGGATAGAAAACAAACAACAACATAACATAACATTGTTTGAGTTCACAGTGCTCTCTGGGTGTAGGTGAACTACAACTTCCAAACTCAAGGTCAATTCCCAAGCAAGCCCTTTCAGTACTTTCTGTTGGTAATGAGAGTTCAATATGCCAAGTTTGGTTCAATTCCATTGTTGCAAGAGTTCAGGATGCTCTTTGATTGTGTGTTAACTATAAATCCCAGAAACTGTAACTGTAACACTGCCTCGAGTCGCCTTCGGGCTGAGAGAGGCGATCTAGAACCAAAGTAAGTAAGTAAATAAATAAATAACTCCCAAATGTCAAGGTCTGTTTTCCCCAAACTCCATCAGTGTTCACATTTGGGCATATTGAGTATTCATGCCAAGTTTGGTCCTGATCCAACATTGGTTCAGTCCACAGTGCTCTCTGGATATAGGTGAACTACAACTCCAAAACCCAAGGTCAATGCCCACCAAACTCTTATAGCATTTTCTCTTGGTTATGGGAGTTCTGTGTGGGAAGTTTGTGTCTTTCTGCCATTCCTGCCAGAATATCTATGTTGTGTTCATCGAAACAGGTCCAGGTTTCACACTGAGTGTATAAATACATTTAAAAACATATTAACTATATGTATTACTGTGTTAGAGTGTCATTTTGTGTCATTTTGGTTGGTGGTGTGCCCCAGGATTTTGTAAATGTAAAAAATGTGCCGCGGCTCAAAAAAGGTTGAAAAACACTGTGGTAAGGGACCGTGGGAACAAGCATACTAGTAAAAATACTGTAGTCTTGTAATTTGTTTGTGATGTCATTTGCAAGGCTTGGGTAAGCTACTAAATGAGTAATAGAGAACGTAAAATAGATTTGTTGCTACTGAAATTCTGACCTTTCATATAATACAGGACATGTATCATCATCTCTATCACCAACTGATTCTCCAAAGCGGGATAACTTTCTGGTACCTTGTACAGGAAACATTGAAAATCAAAGAAAAGTTTACAGGCCTGATGTATATGGATAATCATAAGGCATGGTTTAGAACCCAAAAATAGGAAATTGAAAATCTAATGGGGGATTTTTTTGATTAGTAATAGGAAGACTTACAAAAAAAATTCCAAAATTTTCTAAAATGTAACTTAATTACTAACGAAATTCATTAGTAGTTCGTATGCCAGCGCATGCGCATTCCAGATGGTTTTGGCCTACAACTCCCAGAAATCCTAACAGCTGGTAAATTGGCTGGGATTTCTGGGAGTTGTAGGCCAAAACTTGAATAAATCACACTGAATTCTAGATGGGACTCTCCAAATAGGAAGGAGGGAGCAAAGGAGGGAGGGAGGGGGATTCTATTCTTGGAAGCAGAAAAAGAAAAGGAGGAGCCCCCCCCCCCTCGCCTCTCTCTCACCCCGATCCCGAGGGAGCGAGGGCCCAAGTTTGCCCAGGCTGGTCATATACCTACATTCCATGCACATGCAATAATACAGCAGTAATAACAATGGGTATAAGAAGAGGTAAAATTCAAACCGAAGTATTCTGACTGGTCCCTGCCTCATGCGGTGCAAACGGGCTCTTCTCTGTGAGCCCGGGGAAAGCCAGCGTTTTCTGCTTGGGTGCACACACGAGAGGTTTACTCAGAAGTAAATCCACAAAGGAGGGCCCTTCATCCAAAGTGCCCTCCTTTGCAGATTTACTTCTGAGTAATCCTCTCTGTTTACATTTTTTCCGGGCTTCCAGCCGAAAGAAGGAGCGAGTTTAGGGCTTGCCTTGCCATAATACTTATTGGCAAGGGAGGCGGGAGGGTGGTGAGAGAGAAGGAGGGTGCCCCCCCCCTTACGACCTAATAACGACACTTAAGAAAATCCTGGCCCCAGAAGTTCGAAAAAGAAAGTCCACTTCCTGGTTGGCGTTCCAGGTGCGGAAATACTCAAAAGTAGCATTTCTTACGAATTTCTTATGAAACGAATCATTTTCATAACTTTTTTCTCATGCCTAATAATCATATCTCAATATGGCACATATTGCTAATGCAGGAGGTTAGCGACGGACAGTGATTGGCTCCTTGTGTGAATGTTTCTTTAACAAGCTGCTGTCTAATAAGCACCTAAGTAGTATTGTTTTTTGGTAACCAACAATACATAGGCAGAATTTTGCAGAGAACTTCTGAATTGTTAGCGTACATTCACAGTTCAGGTGACAGGGGAAAGCATTCCAAAATGGTTGAAGTGTCAGAACATCCTGACAAGGAGAGTCCTAAACTGAGAGACTGTAATTTAGGTCATATGCTGTGCAAACTATGCTCATACATCTTTTTGTGTTGGAAACATTATTTTTTTCTACAAAAATAATATTTTTGCACAGAAGTCTTATTTTCTTTGCAAAAAATTCTGTTTTCCATGCAAACATACCATCAGGGAGCTTTCTAAACAGAGGATGGATGGGTGTCTTTTTGGTCCTAATGGCTGCATCTAATATTACATGTGACACGCACTCGTATGTGTGCAGGGGCGGTCCTACAGGTAGGCCAAAGAAGCGGGCGCATGGGGCGCCATCTGGGAAGGGGCGAATTCCTCCGCCCCCCGGGCGCCGGCACCAGACAGCGTCCTGGCTCTGCCAATGTTCCTCAGGCAGCGCTGCGAATGCCTGCTTTTGGGCCCCGGCCTTGTGCGCTCCGACACCACTTCTGGGCATGCGCGGAGGTTTTCGCGCAGGCACAGTTGCTCCAGAGCTGAAGTTGAGTGCAGGAGCAACTGCGCATGCGCGAAAACGTCTGCGCATGCCCAGTAGCTCCTGTGCGCAGAAGCCTGTAAGCAAAGCACTCCCTATCGGGCAGGCAGGGAGTGCATCCCCTCTCCCTTTGTCTCCGCCCTGCCGTCAAATACAGTGATCCAATTGGGCAGGCAGGGGGCGGAGACAAAGGGAGAGGGGAGTGGAGCCAAAGGGGTATTGGCGACGTATTGCCTCCTGACAGCCGCCACTGGAAGTAGCCGCCGCGCGCTGAGACGAACTCCCTCGCCAGGCCCAATCACGTGTGAACCCTACCACATCCGCCTACCTCCCCGCTCACGCGCCGGCCGGGAGCATCAAGGAGAGATAGGCGCAACTGTGCAGGCAAATAGTAATATATAATTTTTTATTTTACTTTATTTTGGGTTATTTGAGTTTTATAGGAGTAATGAAAATATTTAGTAGAGGATAATTTTATTTAAATAAATTTTATTTATTATTTTATAATAATAATATAATAGAATGTTATATTATATATTATAATGTCAATATATTATAATATAATTATATTGCAATGTAGTATAATATAATTATGATATAATATAGTATGAGTATGGTATAATATATTGTATATATATTGATACAATATAATACTACTAATGGTATAGTGATATTATAATTGTATATTTGTTTTACATGGGGTGGGGGCACCAAAATAATGTTCGCTTACCATATAAAATTACCTTAGACCGCCCCTGTATGTGTGCATACAGACACAGGGATAGTGGGAAGGCTCACTCTTACATGGGTATGGGGAGACTTTAACTCCACCCCATCCCAGCCATTATGTTGCTTCAGGGCCATGGCAGGGGAGAAGCTTTTCTTCGTGCCCCACTTCCAGCCATACTGACCAGCATCTCAGCTTATGGAAACAGTAGAAATGAGTGCTTCATGGTGGTTTAGGCTTTTTCATCCCCACAGAATTTATTTATTATTTATTTACTGTATTTCTACCTCGCACTTCTCACACACACCCCCACTGGGGGGGGGGGCTCAGGGCGGCTTACATGGCACAATTAGATGTCGGCAACAATACACAATATGAAACACTAATACAACAAGATTAAAACATCAGCATTAAAACATTAGCTATCCAGTTCATTTATTTATTTATTTATTTATTTTATTTATAAATTTGATTTGGTAGACCGCTCTCTCTGGAGCCCAGAGCGGTTTACAACACAAAATCAATAAATACATCAAAACAGATAAAAGACGTATACCCAAAAGCCCCACTCCCCACAATAACCCCGGCAAGCAGCAATATGCAGAAGTAATACATGGCAGGACGGTATGTTGGCAGCTGGCAAATAGGAGGCATCAGTTGGGACCAAATGCCTGCCTATATAACCAAGTCTTCACAGACTTGCGAAAGGCCAACAAGCCCCGTAGTGCTCGTATCTCCTCTGGTAGAGAATTCCAGAGGGTCGGAGCGGCCACTGTAAATGCTCTCTGCCGGGTGCTCGACAGCCTACAGATCTTAATACTAGGGACCTCTAGTAGATTAGCCCCTCTGAGCGCAGTGATCTTCTGGGTTTGTATGGGGTAAGACGCTCCCTCAAGTACACTGGCCCCAAACCATGTAAGGCCTTGAAAGTTAGAACGAGCACCTTGAAGGAGACCCGAATTCAATGGGAAGCCAGTGCAGTGCACGCAGGAGTGGGGTCACATGCGCAGATCTTGGGGCTCCCGACAGCAGGCGCGCTGCTGCGTTCTGCACCAGCTTAAGTTTCCGGATCGCCGACAAGGGTAGGCCAATGTACAGCGCATTACAGTAATCGAGCCTCGAGATGACCATGGCTTGGATCACCGTGGCCAGGTCGCAGCGGGAGAGGTAGGGAGCCAGACGTTTCGCCTGCCGTAGATGGTAGAACGCTGTCTTGCAAGCGCAGGCAATCTGCACTTCCATCGACAGTTGGGTGTCCAGCTGGACCCCAAGGCTCTTAACTAGGGGCTGTGGGCGAAGTGCCACATCATCAAACGTCGGCAACTGGGTCTCTACCCCCCCCCCGGGGCGGCCCAGCCACAAGATCTCCGTCTTCGCCGGGTTCACCTTCAACTTACTGGCTTGCAGCCATCCAGTTACGGCTTCTAGGCAGAGATGGAAATTATCGGGTACAGATTCCCCGGGGTCCATCCTCAGAATGAGCTGGGTGTCATCAGCGTACTGATGGCACTCCAGCCCAAAACTCCGTACCAATTGGGCGAGTGGTCGCATATAGATGTTAAATAAAATTCTGTCTATACAATTCACATTCAAATAATCAATCAATGGCGGAAGCCGTGTTTCATGTCCACCATTAAAACAGTCTGTTCCAAATAAAGTGCTGCAGTTACTGTGCGAAGGACTGGTCCCACAATCACGATTTTACTTTCTTCCTGAAAGCTAGGAGGGGTGGGGTTGATCGTATTTCACTTGGAAGCGCATTCCACAGGTGGGGGGCCACAGCCGAGAAGGCCCTGTCTCTCGTCCCCGCCAGCCGTAGTTGAGTTGCTGGCAGAAGCGAGAGCAGGGCCTCCCTGGATGATCTTAAGCTAAAAGGTGGGACGTAGAGGCAGATGCGTTTGGACAAGTAAGCTGGGCCAGAACCGTATAGAGCTTTAAAGGTCAAAACCAGCACTTTGAATTGAGCCCAGAAATTGACAGGCAGCCAGTGGAGCTGACACAACGGGGGAGTGTTATGCTTCCTGTATGTCGCTCCAGTTAGTAACCTGGCTGCCGCCCATTGGACTAGTTGAAGTTTCCGAACCGTTTTCAAAGGCAGCCCCACGTAGAGTGCGTTGCAGTAATCTATTCGAGATGTGACAAGAGCGTGGACCACCATCGCCAGATCGGACTTCCCAAGGTACGGGCACAGCTGGCGCACAAGTCTTAACTGTGTAAAAGATCTCCTGGCCACCGTCGAAACCTGGGGTTCCAGGCTCAGCGGTGAATCCAGGATCACTCCCAAGCTGCGAACCTGCGTCTTCAGGGGGAGTGCAACTCCATCCAACACAGGCTGTAACCCTATGCCCTGTTTGGCCTTTCGACTGACGCTCTCTATCTGGCTTGTGGCTGCTATATCACAGAGAGATCTTAACCAGGGAATGGAGGATGATAAGGATTTGGCCCTGGCAGGGAAGAGGCATGGGGACCACAAAACAGGCCTTCAGCTCAGCTGAATACATTGGAATGGAAAGGGCTGTGGATGTCAGTTTGCCAGGTTTCCGTGTGGGAGAAAGCAGGCAGTTTTCTGCTGACTTCAACTAACGTTTGGCTGAACTCTAAACTCTCTTTTCCAGTAATAAAATGAACTCATTTGACATTTGTGGTTTTACAATGAGGCAGGCTGACTGCACATTTCAGTATATTATCATGATATATGGAGGGAGTCGAATACTATGGATGTGTGCGGCGTGTTTCTCCATAACAGACTCTGGGCAGGGTGGGCTTTTTGCTTAAGTGGGTGAACTTATGGATTTGTACACAAAAAAAGAATGGGAAGTCAAGCATGCTACAGATAGGTTAGGAAACAAAGGAAGGAAGGAAACCGTCATGCAAGACATAACAGATTAAGTTTTACTTCAGGGTAGAGGAAAGCATATAGCATGTAATAAAGACAAATCTTGTTGCTCACAACACTTGAAAACCTGATCCTGAACTTTGAAAGTACGATAACTACTAGGCATGAGAAAAATGAAACGGAAATTAAAAGGAGTCGTAAGTGATTCGTATGTAATGGGACTTTTGAGGTTTTACAGATCGCTGCCGCGAACCCGGAAGTAGACTTCCTTTTACGGTCCTTGACGGTCCAATTTGCGTTAGGATCGTAATAAATTCTTAATTATTAATTAATTAATTATTGTACTACCTACTCACTTCTCCCTGTCTTCTCCCCTCATTTCCTTCCCGCCTTCATTCAGCTTCTTCTTTTCCCCCGCATTTCTATGGGGAACTGGAAGTGACGCTGCTGCTAGGTAGGCAATGCATTCTGGAAAGTGTAGTCCTCCATGCTTCCCCCCCCTCCTTCTCTTCCCCGTTGCTCTGCTGCCATGCCCCATCGCGGGGGCCAGCTTCACACACACACACGCGCGCGCACGCTTCTCCTCTCTCTCTCCCTGCGCTCTCTCAGATGCTTCTCTTCCCCGTTGCTCTGCCTTGCCCCATCGCAGGGGCCAACTGCAGCCCTCCAGGTACGTGTTTTGGACTTCAACTCCCACCATTCCTCACAGCCTCAGGCCTCTTCCTTTTCCTCTCAGCCTGGGCAAACTTGGGCCCTCGCTCCCTCAGGATCGGGGTGAGAGAGAGGCAGCGAGGAGCGAGGGGGCCTCCTCCTTTTTTGCTGCTTCCAAGAATAGAATACCCCCTCCCTCCCTCCCTCCTTCCCTCCCTCCTTCCTATTTGGAGAGTCCCATCTAGAATTCAGTGTGGTTTATTCAAGTTTTGGCCTACAACTCCCAGAAATCCCAGCCAATTTACCAGCTGTTAGGATTTCTGGGAGTTGTAGGCCAAAACCATCTGGAATGCGCATGCTCTGGCATACGAATTACTAACGAATTTCGTTAGTACTTAAGTTACATTTTAGAAATTTTTGGAATTTTTTTTTGTAAGTCTTTGATATACTAATCTTAAAAAATCCCCCATTTGATTTAAGAATCGCCATTTTTGGGTTCTAAACCATGCCTAATAACTACTGGCAAGTAGACTTCAAAGACTGCACATCCCTCGTCCTTTAGTCACTGTTCATCTTTCATTTTGAAAATATGTTTCTCAAAACTTATTATTTATTTATTTATTTATTTATTTATGCTTCACATTTATAGACCACCACTCCCCAGAGGCTCGGAGTGGTTTACAATAGTATGCATAAAATTCAAAAACAGCTAGTGTTAACAAGACTAACTAATAAAATCTAAGCAAATAAATAACTACGCTTGAAGCGTCCTAGAAAGAGGCAGTTTCATACTCCAGGTAGGGAGGACAGTGGGGTCACTAGTTCTACTTCGGGTGTTGCCGTTTGGCTCCAGCACCCGGAGCTCAACCCAAAAAATCCTGGTGCCAAAGCGACGGCGGCGGGCACCACCCCGCTGAAGTTTACATCCGGGAGGATGCCCTGTCTTGGTTTCCAGTGTCGTTGTAGTGGCTCCCAGAATGCTCTGGGGGAGCTCTGCCACTCCACCTCCCGGGCCCGGAAGTCCTTGATGAAGAGTGCCGGAAGTCGAGGTCCTCAGAAGAGAGCGCCTTCGTCTCCTCCCCGCTCGTCGGCCACTGTGACCTCTAGGGTTTCGTTGGGGGAAAGGCCCAAGGGTGGCTTTCTCCTCGGTGTCCCCAAGGTCATTCGCCATCTTCTGTTGTCTTCCCAAAGCCTGTCTTTCCGGTAGGGGGAGGCAGCGACGTCTTCGGCGATTCTCCCGCGCTCAAAGCGCTATCGAGGAATTCGAGTCAGTCTTCGGGGGGCCCGGGGACAGCCGGCGTCTCTGTCCCAGGCCACCGAGCCTCAGCCTCTCAACCTCTGGGGGGTCCGGAGAGATGTGTAGCTTCCTCGTCACCCCCAGGTCCCCCTCCGTTAGCCTCTCCTCTTTAGCCGTCCATCCCTCCATGGGGCTCGCTGCTGATAGGTCCCAAGAGTGGACCTGTGGGTACTTTTGGGGGGAAATGGGATTACTGCGTCACAAGTAGACAGATTTATGGATACCAAGGGAATCAGTAGCTACTGAAATGGACATCCAAGTGCCACCTCTGTGTTGATGGAGGCAGGCAGGATTTTCCCCGGGTACTGGTTGTGGGGGGTCGGGAACAGGTGAGGGTTTTGCCCTCCTTTCTGCTAGAGCTCCCCGGGTACAACTAGTGGGCCACTGTGTGACACAGAATGCTGGACTAGATGGGCTGAGGCCCGTTTCAGCATGGCTCTTCTTATGTTCTTATGTAGTCACATGAGGTCTCTTCTCCAGCACTGAATGAAAGATTTCAATTGAACAGTGAGAGTAGTGAAGATATACACCGGGACTGTGGCGCAGCTGGTTGGGAGCTCCAAAGCCAGAGGGGAGGTGAGGGGGGCGGGGCTTGGTGCAGCCTGGCTCTGCCCCCCCCCCCCCTCTGGTTTCCACTCTACCAGCAGCTTCTCCAGGCTTGAGGATGACAATGCCAAGCCAGCGGTGGCATAGCTAGCACAAAGCTGGCTTGGCATTGCCATCCTCAAGCCTGGAGAAGCTGCTGGTAGAGCGGAAGCCAGAGGGGGGGCAGAGCCAGGCCACGCCAAGCCCCGCCCCAGCTCTCTCCCCTCCCCAACCTTGAGGAGGTAGGTAGATCTTTCTGACTTGGTTTTATTATAAGTAGCTCGCGTGTTGAAAAAGTGTGGGCACCCCTGACATAGATCATGCAGGAACGTTGGAACTCCCTGCTGCAGACCAAACCAACTCGGATCCAGAGAGGGGGTCTTCTGCGGGTCGCCTTCAGTTTCACGGAATGTGGAGCAAAGTATTGAGATAGGACTATCATAAGAAATGCTGGGAATTTTTAATGAATCATGTTGGGTTTCATTTTACCTACCCAACACTCAATGTCATTGTGTTTTAATCTGGACTTCCTACTGTGAGTCCCAGAAGTTAATTTTAGAATTTAAGCCATGAAATCTGACATAGGCATTTCAATTAAACCCCTTGGAGCTTTGTGTACTCTAGAATGTGTGAAACTAATCTGAGCGGACTTTTGTGTGTGTGGAAGTAATAAACCTACATGGCACTAACTCCTTTGAAAGCAGCAGTTACGGGAACTGGTTGAGAAACCTTAGCCAACTCATTGTACCTGTAGGAATGGGGGGGGGGGGGCAAAGTCCTTGAGCTTTCAGCAAGGAAAGGGCCAAAGAGGAGAGCGATAGGGAAAACCGAGTCATGAGCAGGGAGGGCAAAAAGAAGGGTGAACTATAGTTCAAACTTCACATACTGTACAGTTCTGTATAATCTGAGATATTACAGAGGTGTACTTTTTAACAAAGTTGGAAAAAGTACCCTTTCAGACTATAGTACAGGGGTGGGCAACGTACGGCCCGCGGGCCGGATTTGGCCCGGAAGCCGATTCTGTCCAGCCTGGGGAGAAGGGCATCGGTGGCGGGGCCCAGAGGAAGGGATGCCGCTGCCGCCATCCCATCACGGGCTCTGTGGGGCCTGTGTCAGCAGACAGGCCGAAGGAGCGGTGGCTTTGGAGTGCCTGCCATCCTTGGAGGCGATCCGGGCCTGCAGCGGGAGCACTCGGCGACCTGCGGGGGCCAATCGCCCTTGCGACCCGGAAGACTTGATCGTCTTCCGGGTCGCCAGGGCAATCAGCCGCCTCAGATCACCGACTGCTCCCCCTGCAGATCCCTAGATCGCCTCCAGGGATGGCAGGCACTCCATGGCAGGGCGATCAGCTGGGGAACGGCTGGGGGCAAGAGCGGGCGGAGGCCTGCAGCCTCCGATCGCCTGCTGCTCTGCTCTCCTCTGCTGCGGTGGCGGCTGGGTCCGCTTTGCCATCCTCTGGGCTGGGGCAATTGGGCCATTCCATCGTGGGATCCTTCCTCTCTTTAGGATGTCAGCCTTCATCTTGGTTTGCACCTTGTCTTCTTGAATTTCATTTTATTTTATTTCAGTGGGTTTTATTATTATTTTATAATAATTTTATTATAATAATATAATAAATAATATAATATAATAATGTTATATTATATTATAATTTCAATATATTATAATGTCTATATACTATAATAATTATGATATTAATACTAATAATAGATGAATATTTCTTGATATATTAATATGTTAATATTAATGATGTGTAATATATAGTAAATATAGTAAATAAATAAATAAATAAATTATGTAGATTAGAATGTAGTTCAGCCTTTAGGTGCCGCCCTCCATAATATTTTTCGGCTCTCGTGTGGCCCCTTGGAAAAAATAATTGCCCACCCCTGCTATAGTACAACTCACAGGTTATACTATAAGTTTTAGGACTGCAGCTCATGCTGGCTAAGAGATTCTGGAAGTAACATTCCGAAGTGCGGTGTCTTAACATTCATGGCTTGGCATATTAGTGCACAAAGGGATTTGGCCGATTGTGGCTGTGGGGTCGGGATGGGAAGAGGAAGGGTGGAAGCTGGGCCTGAGGAATTTTGAAAACCAGAAACAGAAAATAGCTATTTTAAGTGGATTAGGTGGTGGATGAATCCCCTGCAGCTCATGGCATACAGTCATTTCTTTTGTCCCACTATCATCTCCTGTCAAACAGGTTTTACAGGCTTTAACATATGAATCACAGGCCACTCATCATACCAACTTTACTTCTCTGCAAAACCATTGTCTCTCTCTAGCCGTATTGTTAAAGGCACAGAGATGCAATCAGGAAAGTATAGCAATGGGGCACAAGGACAATAGAGGCACCCTGCTGGGTCGGAGGAAGGGCCTGTCTGTTCCCGCAGTCATTGTCCAGTCAAGTTCCCATGGGGAGCCCACGTGTGGGGTGTGGACACAATCCCTAGAATGAGCTGCTTTGACAAAAGCTACAGATTATGTTACAAAAATTGGACCTAAAAACCCTAAAGGTCCCATCTGATCTTGAATGGTAATAAGAATCGACTCTGGTTAGAACTTGGATGGGAGACTGCCAATAAATATTCTATCCCAGGGCTGTCCAACTTCTTTTGGCCCAGGGCCGGAGTTCTGGTCACTGATGACCTGGGGGGGGCCATAGGGGCAGGGCTGCTCCTGACGGTGGCGTGCTGATGTCAGCACGCCTGACCCTTTTCGGCGAGGCTTGCTGATGTCACCAAGCCTGGAAAAAGGGGCGGCCC
Organism: Anolis apletophallus; assembly: GCA_030556195.1. NCBI lineage: Eukaryota > Metazoa > Chordata > Lepidosauria > Squamata > Anolidae > Anolis > Anolis apletophallus. The sequence continues at coordinate 149,630,388 of JARBWK010000005.1, read as the reverse complement.
GCGTGGCGCCGGGTTCCCTTCCACCTCTTCCTCCCTGCCGCCATTTAAAAATCTTTTTTAAAAAAGCCCCTTTCAGGAGGTAGCGGGGGCCGTCCAACAGGTGGGGGGCCAAGTCCACCCCCGGCGCATGGTCTATTCCACCTCCTCCTCCTCAGCGGTGAGGAGAAAGAGGTGGAAGGAACCCGGCGCCACACCGGCGTCACGGGAGCAGGTGGCGTCCCTTTTCGGTGGGGCTTGGCAACGCCAGCCAGCCCCGCCTAGATGGGCAGGCCGTGCAGGACGCCTTATGTTCTCCCGTTCTCAGCGGGCGCCACCAACGGCACCTGGGAAGGAGGAGGAGGAGTCCCCTGCCTCGCTCCCTCCCGCCCTTCCCAGGCGCAGCTGGTGTCCGCCCGGCGCCGCGGCGGCGGGGGAAGGAGGAGGAGGAGGAAGGGAGGATTCCTCCTTCCTTCCCCGCCGCAGCTGGTGTCCCAACACCAGCAGCGGCAGGGGAAGGAGGAGGAGGAGGAAGGCACAGAGAGGGGACGGGACACCAGGGCGGTGGAGGGAGAGGAGGAGCTGGCTCCTTCCTCCTCCCTGCCCCGCCTCCTGCCTCCCCCCTCCCCCGGCTGCCATTTTTTAAAAAAAATTGCAAAAATCTTTCAGGAGGGTAAAAAAATCGGAGGGGTAGCGTGTCCAACAGGCTGGGGGGCCGAGTCCACCCCCCCCCCCCTGGGCCGCCTGTTGGACAGCCCTGTTCTATCCTATACTATTTATAGGCCGCCACTCCCTGGGGACTTGGAGCGGCTTACATCAGGCATGAGTGACACAATAAAACAGTAAAAACAGTAAAACATAAAACTGATTAGCCAGATGAGAAGGCCTGCCTAAACAGATTGCGTGGGCAAGGGTGATACACCTCGCGTCCATGTACCAATAATACAAACAGAAGTGATTGGATGAAAAAATGGCCACAACTCATTTATGGAAAGCAGGAACAAGGATTGGCGGCCACGCATGGGTCCTGGATCAGCCCACAGTTGTCCGAAGGCGCTTGCAAGCCTGGGTGCAACCGTCTTAATCAGGGCCTTAGTCAGGATTTTGTTTCGGGGCTGAGTTTGGTTGCTGAGACTGGGTGGAAGAGGGGTGCAAATCTTTTGTATTGTTATCCCAATAACCCCATTAATGTGGGATATATTGCATGGTGATCAGATCATGATATGAATAAACATAACAGTTTAAATAATGTACCAGTAAGGCCACCCTGAGAATTGGGGGGGGGGGGCTGAAGCCCCCTTAGCCCCCCCCTGGCTACATGCCTGGTCTTAATGCCTGTCCACGTAAACTCGGCACCCCAGGGGCGATACAACCAAGGGGCCAGCCCGATCCAGGGCCCATGCCACACGCCAAGCACAGAGTTGCGACAAGGAACATAATAACCATGCAACTGAAACAAGTGCAACGATGAATATAAATATGAAAACAACACGTGACAACAAACAAGCAACAAATGAAGTAGGGCGGGTGGGAGGATAAAACCGGATCAGGCCCCAGTGCAGAAGAGGAAGTCCCGGGCAGCCTTAAATGAGCTGCCCAGGTGGAAGTGAGGGCCGGCCGGCTGACGACATAGGGCGGGGCGGGTCCAGCCCTGTCATTGGCCGGCCGGCGTTGGTGGCGGGAAACCTTCCCCCACCCATAGCCTTCTGGGGGGAAGAAGCCCCCTCCTTCCCCCCAAGATGGCGGCGAGGACAACCACCGCCCCGCAGCCTGCCTGGCCGGTAAGTTGGCCAGGCCCATAAGTCTTGCACGCTCTCTGAAAATCTAGTAAGTCTTGGAGTGTATGGACTTCAAGCGGAAGAGTGTTCCAAAGGGACAGGGTCACAGCAGAGAAGGCCCTGCATCTGGTCTTTGTAGATCGTATGATCTTGAGACCGGGAACTACAAGCAATATTTGATCTTCAGATCGAAGTGGTCTCTGGGGTTGATAGAAAGCAAGTCGGTTTTTTTTAGATATAACGGGCCGGAGCCGTGTAATGCCTTAAAGGAGAGGACCAGCAGCTTAAAGATGACTCAATACTCGATCGGAAGCCAGTAAAGTTTTTGCAGAAATGGGCCACATTTCAGAAGAAGAAACTGGCGGAACCATATCTAAGGGCCCATCTAGACTGGCCAAATAAGTTGGTTCAAGGCGGAATGGACTCTGTGGTGGCCAAATGGTGCTCAGGTTTCATTTGCCATAATGTGAAAGAAGATTGGTTAATGTGGCCTTGGCCCTTCTACATAATTGTATAAAATCCAGATTATCTGTTTTGGATTATCTAGCAGTGTAGACTCAGATAATCCAGTTCTATAAAAATAGAAAACTACAATTGAACGGCTTATTTGGACTTATTAAATATAGATATACAGTAGTTAAATCTCAGGTACAATTCCATTACTGTATTAAAGAGGACAATGCATATATGTAAAAATATTTCAACATTAAATGGATTTATCAGAAGTACAAATGGGAAGGCTAGGGAAAAAATGGAAAAATTGGGGGGGGACGAGATCCCCCCCCCCCGTTTTTTTCAAAATCATTTTTTCCTAGAAAAATTGAATTTTTTTTATTTTTATTTTTACTTATTGTTATCTCACTCCTCCCCCTTTTCATGTAATTGTGTTATATTTTTAATGTTTGAAACTACAATAAAGAACTTTTAAATTTAGAAAAATTGAAAAGTGTGTAGAATATGTTATTTCCAAACGATAAATAATATATCTGTGACATAGTATTCAAGCTATATAATATTTATTTATTTATATAATAAATAAATAAATAAATATAACATGAAGGCCCTTCCACACAGCCATATAACCCAGAGTTTGTCGTTTCTGGACAAGGTGATTGAGAGGGCAGCAGTAAAGCAGTTGCAATCCTTCCTAACTGACACAGCCGGATTAGATCCCTTCCAGTCCGGCTTCCGTTCGGGGCACGGGCCGGAGACGGTTCTGGTTTCCATCACAGATCAACTCCGTTGCCAGCTTGATCAAGGCGGATCGGCACTGCTTGTGTTATTGGACCTCACAGCAGCGTTTGATACTGTCGATTACGATCTTTTGACGCACCGCCTGTCAGACCCCAGCCTGGTTCCATAGCCAAGCCAGACCAAAGCCATATTGTTTCCAAGACCCCAGCTACGCCTGAGAATCCATCTCTGCAGGAGCCTCTGTGTCAACCTTCGGTCAAGGGCAAGCACAGCCTTTACTCTTCCCAGGCCGATAAGGAGGACTGGTACGGAAAAGCTCCATTGCCTCCCCAAAGACCAGGTGCATTCCCTAATGAGCTGACATTCCAGCCTTTGCCGAGAGGCCCGGGAGGGGTAAGCCCAACGAGTGGGCCTGAGAAGCAGTTCCAACCCAGCTTGCGTCTTCAAGGGAGAAAACCTATTTAAGTTGCTTCCCGTTGGCATTCAGGATCTCACACCAACGTTTAGTTTTCCTGATCAAGTTCCACGTACTCAAGTTCCAGTCGGGCCACTGGGCCTTCAAGTCTTCGTTCTCAAGTGATTGCCAAGCCTTTGTTTGCCAAGGACTATACCAGGAATTAGCCCATTGGGACATCCAGACTATTTCTTTATTCATTGAACCCTTTTTACTCTTTGGACTATTGCTTGCAATACTGGATGCTGAGAGCATCAAAGGACTATAGTTTTATCTCTTTACTTTTTTCCATTTATTCCAAATAAAGCATTTAATCACAGCTGGTCTCAAGTGGTTTACTGAGGGATCCTTTAGATCCAGGGTGCAACACCACCTTGCCGTGGTTGGAGTGAGGGGGACAGCTTTGAACTGGCTGTCCTCCTTCCTCCACAATCGGAAACAGCGAGTGAGGTGGGGTGAGTTGACCTCTAGGGGTTCCCCCCTGGTTTGTGGGGTCCCTCAGGGGGCCATACTCTCCCCGCTGTTATTTAACATCTATATGCGACCACTTGCTCAGCTGGTGCGTAGCTTTGGGCTGGAGTGCCACCAGTACACTGATGACACTCAGCTCATTCTGAGGATGGAGGGCCAGCCCGACTCCGTACCCAATAATTTCCATCTGTGTCTTGACGCGTTACTGGATGGTTGCGAGCCAGCAGGTTGAAGGTGAACCCAGCGAAGACGGAAATCCTCTGGTTGGGATATCCAAGTGATAGGGATGTCCAGCTGCCGACCCTGGATGGCGTGGCATTATGCCCGTCATCATCAGTAAAAAGCCTGGGAGTCCTTTTTGGACCCTCTGCTAACAATGGAGGCCCAAATCTCCGCTGTGAGCAGAACAGTATTTTTCCATCTGCAACAGGCTAGGCCAGTCATTGTCAACCGCTGTGCCCCGGCACACTAGTGTGCCGTGAGCAATCAGCTGGTGTGCCGCAAGAAAACCTCTTCCCCCCCGCCTTTCTTCCCCCTCCGAGGTTTTCCCGCGGCACACCAGCCGATTGCAGGACAGCGGTGGGGAACACAACCCTCTCTAGGACCTAGAGAGGCAGGGGAGAGGCAGGGGAGGCTCAGGAGGGAGGGGCCAGGCCAGGCCCTCCTCCTCCTCCAGAAGTGAGCCCACAGGAGGAGGAGGGAGGAGGAGGCGGAAGCTGGCGCAAAGCGGGAAAATGGCTCCCGCAGGGCGGCCCAGGGCCCTGCCTGGGAGCCGAGTTGTCCGGCTCAGCTCAAGGTCTTCCGCGGAACATGGCGGAAGAGGCGAGCTGCCCAAACCCGGCTCCCAGGCAGGGCCTGTTCCCCAGGCTCTCGCTCTGCTTGTGAGGAGAACTGGGAAATGGAGCCAATCTCGGGGCTTGCCTTCTTCCAAACCGCTGTTTGGGAGCAGGCAAGGCCCAGAGGTGGCTTCTCCGTTGCCCGAGACGTTCTCTCGCATGCGGGGGCAGCTCGGGCAAATGGAAAAGCCACCTTTGGGGTCTTGCCTGCTCCCAAACCGGTTTCTCCCCTGAACTCCATCTGTGTTCACTTTTGGGCATATTGAGTATTCATGCCAAGTTTGGTCCTGATCCAACATTGTTTGAGTCCAGAGTGCTTTCTGGATGTAGGTGAACTACAACTCCCAAACGTCAAGGTCTATTTCCCCTGAACTCCATCTGTGTTCACATTTGGGCATATTGAGTATTCATGCCAAGTTTGGTCCTGATCCAACATTGTTTGAGTCCAGAGTGCTTTCTGGATGTAGGTGATCTACAACTCCCAAACGTCAAGGTCTATTTCCCCTGAACTCCATCTGTGTTCACATTTGGGCATATTGAGTATTCATGCCAAGTTTGGTCCTGATCCAACATTGTTTGAGTCCAGAGTGCTTTCTGGATGTAGGTGAACTACAACTCCAAAACTCAAGATCAGTTAAATATATGTATTACTGTGTTAGAGTGTCATTTTGTTTCATTTTGGTTGGTGGTGTGCCTTGGGATTTTTTAAATGTCAAAAGTGTGCCTCGGCTCAAAAAAGGTTGAGAAACACTGGGCTAGGCGGCTGGCCCCCTATCTGTCTCGGAATGACCTGGCCATGGTGATCCATACAACGGTCATCTCAAGACTTGACTTCTGTAATGCTCTCTACATTGGCCTGCCTTTGATGGTGATCCGGAAACTCAAGCAAGTGCAGAATGCTGCTGCCCGGCTACTCGCGGGGGAGCCCGTGAGTTGTCGTAACACCCCGGTCCTGCAGGGTCTGCACTGGCTACCATTTGAGTACCAGATCACTTTCAAAGTATTAGTCTTAACTTTTAAGGCCTTACATGGTCTGGGGCCAGTGTACTTGAGGGATCGCCTGTCCCCACATAGTCCCTGGAGATCACTGCGTTCAGAAGATCAGAATCTCTTAGATGTTCCTGGCGTGAAGGCTTACCACCTGACGGCAACCCGATGAAGGGCTTTCTCTATCATCGCCCCAGTTTTGTGGAATGATCTGCCTCCTGAAACTCGGGCTTTGCGAAATTTGGTAACTTTTCGCAAAGCTTTATAAGACCTTCTTGTTCAGACAAGCTTTCGAGTCTTAATGATATTTTAATGTGTGTGGTTTTATTGTTTTATTGCTGTGCTGAAATCCTGTAAACCAGTGTTTCCCAACCAGTGTGCCATGGCACACTAGTGTGCCGTGAGTAATCATCAGGTGTGCCGTGGGAAATTGGAACCTCCAATACCCTTTCTTCCCCCTCCTGCCGAACACTTTTTCTTCTCCACGGGTTCCCTTCTTCCCAGCCTTGCTCTGCTCGCTTTGCCGCTTTGCTCACGCTGCCACTTCTGCGGGAGGGGGGAGGGAGGAAGACGTAACCCGTGCGAGCGCTACTGTGCAGATTCGCCCCACGTCTTCCTCCCTCCCCTCCACAGTGCTCTCTGGATATAGGTGAACTACAACTCCAAACCTCAAGGTCAATGCCCACCAAACATAGTATTTTCTCTTGGTTATGGTAGTTCTGTGTGGTAAGTTTGATTCCATTCCATCATTGGTGGAGTTCGGAATGTTCTTTGATTGTGGGTGAACTATAACTCCCAGCTGTTGAGCAAGACCTTCGTGTGTGTTTCTGCCATTCCTGCCAGGATATCTATGTTGTGTTCATTGAAACAGGCCCAGGTTTCACACTGAGTGTATAAATACATTAAAAACATATTAACTATATGTATTACTGTGTTAGAGTGTCATTTTGTGTCATTTTGGTTGGTGGTGTGCCCCAGGATTTTGCAAATGTAAAAAATGTGCTGCGGCTCAAAAAAGGTTGAAAATCACTGCTGTAAACCGCCCCGAGCCTCTGGGACAAATCTAATAAATAAAATAAAATAAAATAAAATAAATAAATAAAATATCAAAGCAGATAATCCGCAATATCTGCTTTGAACAATTTGAGTCCGCACTGCCATGTAATCCAGTTCAATGTGGATTTTATACAGCTGTGTGGAAGGGGCCTGAGACGTTTTGTTTCTACACACTTTTTTCTCCAATTTTCCAGGGAAAAAAATTGGGGGAAACTCTTTCCCCCCATTTTTATTGGTTATCACAATGCTTTATTTTTAATCTAGCAGTGTTCATGCTTACTATTTCTTCTCCCTTGGCTATTCAAAGAATTATGAAAAGTAATTCTGGGAAATGGTTGAACCAGAGTGAACTGAAATCCCAGTTCTAATCAACTAAACACTTCAGATTTCCAGATAAGACTATTATGTTTTTTTAATCTTGTTCCGCATTTGGTCTCTGTGCTACAATGCAATGGCGATTGCCACAGTCTCGGCTCTTCCTCCAAGCTGATTCAGACACTTCCCTTGGGATCAGCTGATTGATCTAATTAAAGAACAAATACACCAAGTGTCCTTCCTTCCTTCCCTTTTCCCTCCCTCCCTCCTTTCTCTTCCTTCCTTCCTTCCTTCCTTCCTTCCCTTTTCCCTCCCTCCCTCCTTTCTCTTCCTTCCCTTTTCCTTTCTTGTGGCTGCTTGCAGGACTTTCGAGGAAATCCAGCAAAATACCTGCTTAAAGTTTATTTATATTTCTGAATAAACTTAGCAATTAAAAGTAGTAAAGATTAGATCAAGTAGATAGATGTGTTTATTGATTAGTCCTCTGACCATATCAACAATAAAAGGCAAAATACAAGTATACAAAGACCCAATAAACAAACATCCCTATCCAAACACTCCTGTAATAGTTAACTCAAATACATCTAGGCTCTTAGAACTTGATTAAATAATATATTTGGTGAAATTAGGCTAAATTAACTTACAAAATACTTTTAAATATCAATTAATCAATCAGTTCTTATTACTTGCTTAGTCGCCCCTCCACCAACGGTGCTCTGGGCCAGTGTTTTTCAACCTTTTTTTTGAACATGCACATTTTTTACATTTACAAAGTCCTGGAGCACACCAGCAACCAAAATGGCATAAAATGACACTCTAACACAGTAATACATATAGTTAATATGTTTTTAAATATATTTATACACTCAGTGTGAAATCTGGGCCTCTTTCGATGAACACAACATAGATATCCTGGCAGGAATGGCAGAAAGTACAGGAAAAAGAAATGCTGTTCCGCATATACAAAGCAATACAGTGGAAAAGATAGCAGGGAGCCAGTCAAGGCAATAGCATTCTATATATGGTAAATAAAACAATAGAATCTTCTCTAGTAGATGCAATATATATTGTATAAATTCCTCATGGGTGCAAAGAACATCATAAGAACATCATAAGTGCAACATATCACAAATACATGGTATTTTACAGGTAAGTACCAACATTATAAATGAACAACAATAATAGCGGTGAGCAAGCTCGCATTGCCGGCGAGCCAAGGCATCGGGCTCAACGAGGAGAGTAAATGGTAAATAATGCAGGCACAGGTCCCGGACGCCTCTCCCACCCAGTGAATCTTCCAAATAATATCACAGTTTGTAGAAAAGTCTCACGAAAATAATGGGGTGTGGGAGAAGGTCGTCCCACGGGCCGACAGGGTCTCGCGCACCTTCGTTTCTCCCCGTGAGGGGCTTCCTCAGGAGCCAGGGGCGGGGCCTGGATGGCGTAATCTCACGGCGTCTTCACAGTGTCGTGGCACTAGAGTTACAGCAATACAGAGTGATAATACTACATATACAATCATCAAATTCCGATAATATTAGCAATAAGCTATCTGGAAAAGGGAACAACAGGGGTAATGGAACTCATATTATCAATTAAATTCTATAATGCAAGAAAGGCAGGTAGGTAGTAACATACCAAGGCATGGGACAACAGGAGCACCGCAGATGGAAACAGTATCCGCAGACACTGGGCTGGAAGCACAGAGGCTTCAAAGTAAGGCTCTTAAGTAATGTGAAACACAGGTGTGTGGTTTAAACTAGTAATTCACTGACAGATAGTTTGTCGTTTAACCCATTAGGGGTCTCTGAATTTAAAGAAATTATCCATTTATTTTCAAGGCGAAGTAAAGTCCTTTTTATGTCAGAGTGGGGTTGAGGGTGGATGTTTTCTAGAAACTGTGATATTATTTGGAAGATTCACTGGGTTGGGAGAGGCGTCCGGGACCTGTGCCTGCATTATTTACCATTTACTCTCCTCGTTGAGCCCAGGAATGGCAGAAAGACACAAACTTCCCACACAGAACTCCCATAACCAAGAGAAAATACTAGAAGAGTTTGGTGGGCATTGACCTTGGGTTTTGGAGTTGTAGTTCACCTATATCCAGAGGGCACTGTGGACTCAAACAATGTTGGATCAGGAACAAACATGGCATGAATACTCAATATGCCCAAATGTGAACACAGATGGAGTTTGGGGAAAATAGACCTTGACATTTGGGAGTTATAGTTTCTGGGATTTCTAGTTAACACACAATCAAAGAGCATCCTGAACTCTTGCAACAATGGAATTAAACCAAACTTGGCATATTGAACTCTCATTACCAACAGAAAGTACTGAAAGGGTTTGCTTGGAAATTGACCTTGAGTTTGGAAGTTGTAGTTCACCTACACCCAGAGTGCACTGTGGACTCAAACAATGATATGTTAAGTTGTTGTTTGTTTTCTATCCAGAATCACAATGTTGGAAGGAGGCTCACCACTTTAAGGTACCTAAAACGGGTGGCTCAGGGCGGCTCACAAATCACAAAAGCACAGCCACATAAAAAGTTATAATACAGCAACAAGAAAGGGCGTTACATTAAAATTCATGGGGCTAAGACCAACTAAGTTACAAAGGCCTGTTGGAATAACCACGTTTTACAGGCCTTCCGGAACGCCGTAAGGTCTCGGAGAGATCTGATCTCTGGCGGTAGAGAGTTCCAGAGCGTTGGGGGGGGGGGGGCAGCGATGATAGAGAATGCCCTTCTCCTAGTTGAGGTGAGATGATAAGCTTTGATACTCGGGATGGAAAGAAGATCCTGATTTTCCGATCTCAGTGATCTCATGGCGCTATACAGTATGTTGTAAGGCGGTCCCTCAGGTACCCTGGCCCCAGACCATATAAGGCCTTGAAAGTCCAGACTAACACTTCGAAGGTAATCCGGAATTCAACAGGTAGCCAGTGCAGTTCCTGTAAGATAGGTGTAATATGATGACTCGCAGGAACGCCTGCAAGCAGTCTAGCCGCCGCATTCTGCACCAGCTTCAGTTTCCGGATCACTGGCAGAGGTAGGCCAATGTAAAGAGCGTTACAGTTGTCTAGCCTTGAGATGACCATTGCTTAGATCACCAAGGCCAGGTCGTGGTGGGATAGGTAGTGGGCCAGCTTCCGAGCCTGGCGAAGATGGAAAAATGCAACTTCCCGTCGCACATCGGGGCGCAATGCCAGCTAGCTTGTAGTTTATCAACAGGAGAAGGTTTAAGACATCCTGTGATTATTCTGCATGTTTCGTTCAATGCTACGTACTTTCACCTGTTTTGCCTGGGCAGACTTATGCCGAACAGGACAAGCATACTTGGCAGTTGAGTAAGGCAAGGGCAGTGCTGATGTTCCTATTAATTTTGAATTAATATTCACATTGTCTGCTGTTAATAGTTATGACCTTTTCCTTTTCTTTTACTCTTTCTTCAAGGCATGTGTTTTGCTCTGTTCCAAATGTGTGTTAATGTTTATATTTTCAGAGCCCCCTTTCCCAGTGGTGAATCTTAGTGGAGGCAAATTAAGCGGCCACCTCAGGGCGCCACGTGGCCAAAGGGTGCATCCAGGGCCGGGCGCCACGCTCCCAGGGGTGCCGGCAGGGTGGGAGGAAGGCTCGCGCAGGGCGAGAGAGGAGGAGGCAGAGGCGCACGCCTTTCCCTTTTCCCTGCCTCGCCCTGCGCGCATCTCATCCCTCACCCTGCGCACCCTTTCTCCCCCCGCCCCCGCCGAGGATGCCTTGCGCTGGGCGAGAGAGAAAGGGGCAGAGGTGCCCGCCTTTTCCGTCTCGCTTGCCTCCCGCGCGTCTCCTCCCTCTGTTGCCGCTGCTGCCGCCGGTGCATGAGGGCAAGGAAGGAGGCCACATAGGCGCCCTTATCTGGGGGCCGGGAGCAGGACTGAGTGGCCAGACGAGCCTGCCAGCCAGAGGGCACCTAGCCCAACCCCCGGGCCCTTGCTCCCGAAATTAGCCTAGACCTGATACATACACATATATATATATACACACTAAAAGAGAATAGGAAGAAGGGAGGGAAAAGGGTGAGAAGGGAGGAAGGGGAAAGTAAGAAGGGGAAAGAGAATAGGAAGGGGGCAAGGAAAAGGGTGAGGAGGAAGGAAGGACGGGGAATGTACAGACCCACACAAAGAATAGGAAGAGGGGAGGGAAAAGGGTGAGAGCCCTTCCACACAGCCCTATATCCCACAATATCCACTTTGAGTATCTGAGTCCACACTCAGATAATGTGGGATTTTCTGCCTTGATATTCTGGGGTATAGGGCTGAGAAGGAAGGAAAGGGAATAGATATAGATATAGACACACACACACACTCAAAGAGAATAGGAATAGAGCAGGGAAAATGGTGGGAAGGAATATATATATATATATATATATATATATGTATATAAAATCACACACACACACACACACACACATATATGGCATGGGCCAACTTCAGCCATCCATGTGTTTTGGACTTCAACTTCCACAATTCCAAACAGCCAGTAGGAAGTCCAAAATACCTGGAGAGCCCACATTTGTCTATGCATCCAATCCACACACACACACACACACACACACACATTAGTGATTGGTTGGGGGGCGCCAAAATACTGTTCGCTTACCATTTAAAATTACCTAGATCCGGCCCTGCCCTTTCCCTCTCCAGATCGATAATTATCTAATGAAGTCTGCATAGCACTTGTCCTTTCCATCTCCTAAAATGCAGACAATGCACTTTTGCTGTGTTTCAGTATGGCCAAAGATATCTTATTTTATCTTTCCTCTGAACTCCACCCTATCTCTGGTTAGGAGAGATGTTGCTTATCAGTCAGGCTGAGCAAAAGAACCCTTGCTGGAGTTTTTACAAGAGAACCCTTTCCTTGGTGACATTTTAGCACTATTCGATTATTATTATTATTTGTTATTTTTGTGTTTCTTGGAAATGTGGTTTCCCCTCTTCCCAAAGTCTTGAGTTTTAAGGGTATTATCCTTTGTTAGGCTCCAATCCATCCAACGGTCATGCCAGCATTTTAAAATACATTTTATTTGTAGGGCATTTAGACTTCGTTTTTGTGGTTCCTTGCGCATTAACCCTATTTCAATGGGCCATGAAAGTAAGTGGCACTTTGTAGCTTCATTGGTGAAAATGTAACTCATCTCCTCCATGATACTCTGAATCAAAGTATGCCCCTCCTCTTAATAACAGGGCATCCCAAAAGTCTCTAGATGTAGGAAACATTAACAAATTCATATATGTGTGTGTGTGTGTATATATATATATATATATGAATGAATTTGTTAATGTCTTTGGCCACATGAAGTCAAAATATATATATATATATATATACTGTATATATATATATATATATATATACATATATATATATACATATATATGAATTTGTTAATGTTAATGCTAAATAAACATTTATTTACATAATATTCATACTTAAACATATTCTTCACATGTCGGCTACCTCTTTCTACACACACACATGAAGTCAAAATATATATATATATATATATATATATATATATATATATATATATGAATGAATTTGTTAATGTCTTTGGCCACATGAAGTCAAAATATTTATATATACTGTGTGTATATATATATATATATATATATATATATATATATATTAATTTGACTTCATGTGTGTGTGTAGAAAGAGGTAGCCGACATGTGAAGAATATGTTTAAATGAATATTCAAAATAAATGTTTATTTATAACAAACTGTATATATATGATTTTGTTAATGTCTTTGGCCACATGAAGTCAAAATATTTATATATACTGTGTGTGTGTGTGTATATATATATATATATATATATATATATATATATATGACTTCATGTGTGTGTGTAGAAAGAGGTAGCCGACATGTGAAGAATATGTTTAAGTATGAATATTATGTAAATAAATGTGTATTTAGCTAGAGTTCATCACTATCCCTATGTATGGTGACTTCTGTAAATATAAATATGTTGTTAAATAAAAGTACTCTTCTGCCTTCAGGGCCAAAAATAGGCTTTAAAAGGATGGACATGCAAGTTATGGGGCCCTGAAGGTAGAAAAAAGCCATCCCACATATAGGGAGACCTGGAATATCTTAAGAATGAGTGTTAGACTCAAAAATAGTGAACCGAACAAGATTTATTTGAATAACAACCAGTAAATAATGCTGGTGGCCCAAAATGCTTAGTTGGTTGCAAAAGAAAGTCCTTGAAAAAGGATTGCTATCACTTGCCTCTTGGTTTGCAGAGATGGTGCCATTCGTAGATCCCAGGTATCCTGTTTCTCTCTGGCTTGTAGGCCCACAAAATCCTGTATAAGCCCCAAAATCCGCAGTCTATGTTGAGAACGGATCCTCCTTTGTACTGCAGGCTTGGTTGAGAGCGAAGGTTAGGCTTAGTAGGTGAACTAAGTTGCTTTGTCCCAGATGGCTTAGATTCCACCATGTGATCTCTGAAATGGAGGCAGAGAGGAAGTCCTGCCCCTCAGGTAAACTCCGGAAAAGGGAGGAGTTAAGGGCGGTGACGCCAGGTTTGGAGCCAAGACACAGCTCCACCCCTAAGTGCCCGCATGGCCACAACAATAGAACAAAGACTTTGCAGGAAAGGGCAGCAAAGTACAAATACAGATATAATATCAGCCCTGTGGGGGCGCCACAGGTACATTTAGCTATAAGTCACCATTCACCCTATGTATGGTGATTCTGATAAATATGAATATATTGTAAATGAAGATACGTTTAGCTACAATTTGACATTCTCCCTATTTATTTATTTATTATTTATTTGTCACGTTTCTATACCGCCCCTCTCAGCCCGAAGATGACTCGGGGCGGTTTACACAGGCAGTCTCTGTCCTCAATACAACACAGCAACAAGTCAACCCCTCCCCCCGAAAAAAAACATATACCATGTTTCCCCAAAAAGTAAGACAGCGTCTTACTTTCTTTCCCGAAAAGTCCCCCTACGACACTTTCGGGTACGCGTCTTATATAAACTATGACGTACCCCGTCGCCACGCCCACGCCGCCGCCGCCACACCGCCACCGCAACCGGCCCCATCGGCCGCAGCACACCTCCGTGGCGCAGCTTTTCCTTGGATGAAAGAAGGAGGGGAAAGGAGGCCAGAGGCGTGGCGGCAGCGCTGCGTCAGAGTGACGCCGGCGCGCCGCCACGCCTCTGGCTCCTTCCCCTGGCTCTCCCCCAGCCCTTCCTTTGGAGGCCTTGGAAGAAGGGAGGCAAAAGGTGCAGAGGCGTGGAGGTGCTGCGTCACTCTGACGCTCGCCACGCCTGGCTCCCTCCCCCTCCCTTCTTGAGGCCTGGCAGAAAGGTGCGGCGGGTGTGTGCCGGCCGATAGATAGTTTACTTTCGGGCAGCTGACGAGGTATATTAGCCGATTAGCCGACACCCCGATACGTCTTACAATCGGGGGTGTCTTACTATCGGGGAAACACGGTAATAACAATTTAACAATTAAAAACATACAATTGCAGCCTCAGCGTCATGTTGAAATCAGTTTCCATCACATCGTCGTCATTCCTTATATCCAATTAGGCCTTATATTTCATCAACAAATGCCTGCTCAAATAACCAGGTCTTGACTTTCTTGCGAAATGTCAGGAGGGAGGGGGCCAATCTGATGTCTTTAGGGAGGGTGTTCCAAAGCCGAGGAGCCACCACTGAAAAGGCCCTGTCTTTCGTCCCCGCCAGTCGTGCCTGCGAAGAAGGCGGAACCGAGAGCAGGGCCTCTCCAGATGATCTTAAACATCTCGATGGTTCATAGGGAGAGATGCATTCGGACAGGTAAGTTGGACCTGAACCGTTTAGGGCTTTAAAGGCTAAAGCCAGCACTTTGAATTGTGCCCGGTAGCAAACTGGCAGCCAGTGGAGCTGGCACAACAGAGGAGTTGTACGCTCTCTGAATGGCGCTCCTGTTATCAACCTGGCTGCTGTCCGTTGGACTAGTTGCAGCTTCCGAGCAGTCTTCAAAGGCAGTCCCACGTAGAGAGCATTGCAGTAATCTATACGGGATGTAACCAGAGCATGGACCACCGTGGCCAAGTCAGACTTCTCAAGGTACGGGAGCAGCTATGTTTGGTGACTTTGGAAAATATGAATATGTTGTTAAATGAAGGTACATTTAGATACAACTCATCCATCTCCTTATGTATGGTGCCTTTTGGGACACTTTGTACTTAAGATGAAGGACATATGACTTCATCAGATGAAGGACTTCATTACATTAAGTTTCCTAACAAGGAGACAGTGGGAGGGAGAATTCTCCAGGCAGTGCGACAAATCCATGAGGTAGCGGAGGAATCCATCGCCTGGTGCCCACATCACCACCTTCCCCATCACACGGGGGAAAGCGTCGCTACCCAGCTTCTTCCCGCGCTCACCCTGTTGCTGTGTTCTTGAAGCTCCCTCGTATGACACTTTCAGTACAGTTTGAAGGCGGAAGATGGAAGTACGCTGACCACCATCTCATCCTCGTCTTCCTCTTTGTCCTCCACCACGGGCCTCGGGGGAAATGGCGGAGGCGGGCCTGGCCCTGGCACCATGGACACAGCCTCGCTGCCCCTGGGGGATGCCCAGCTTATCGCCCTCATTGTCGGGGAGCTCAAGGCCTCTTCGACGCCTTCCGGAGGGACTGCCTCACCGACGTAGACACCAAGGTCTGCCTTGGCCCTACGCCCTCCTCCCCCTGCCTCCCTTCCTTCCTTCCTCTTCCTTTCTTTTTCCTCCTTTTCTTTCATTCTTTTTCCTTCCTCTCTCTCTACCTTCTTTCCACCCTCCTTGTTCCTTCCTTCCTCTTCCATTCTTTCCTTCTCTCCTTCCCTTCCCTCCCTCTCTCCCCTTCCTTCTTTCCTCCATTCTCCCTCTTCCTTCCTCTTCCTTCCTTTCTTTCTCCCCTTCACCAGGCATGTAGCCAGGGGGGGGCTAAGGGGGCTTCAGCCCCCCCCCAAATTCTCAGGGTGGTCCGCGAAAAGGCCTTACTGGTACATTATTTAAACTGTTACGTTTATTCATATCATGATCTGATCACCATGCTCATTATATCCCACATTAATGGGGTTATTGGGATAACAATACAAAAGATTTGCTAGGGTAGACCCTCTTCCACCCAGTCTCAGCCCCCCCCCGAACCAAACTCAGCCCCCTCCGAAACAAAATCCTGGCTACGGCCCTGCCCTTCACCCTTACCTTCTCTTTCTCTCCTTCCTTTTCCCTCCCTCTGTCCCCTTCCTTATTTCCTCCATTCTCCCTCCCTCTTCCTTCATTCCTTCCTTCCTCTTCTATTCTTTTCCAAGTCTTCCTTTCCTTCTCCTTCCTTTCTTTTCACTTCTCTCTCCCCCCTTCTTTTTCTTTTTCCCTTCATTATTTTACTTCTTTCTCACTCCCTTTCCTTTCTTTTCCCCACCCTTGCCTTTCTTCCCTTCCCATTTCCTTCTTTCTTTTCCCCTCCTTGTCTCTCTCCTGCTTTTATTTTCTTCCTTTTCCACAGCTCGTTCTTCTTTTCTTTCTTCCTCTCCCCCTCCTTCCTTTATTTCCTCTGTCTTTCTTTCTTTCTTTCTTTCTCCCTTCATTCCTTTCGTCTTCTCTTCCTTCCCAGAGTCCTGAGCATGCCTTTTGCAGAGCCAGGTCTGAAGTGTCCCATCATTCTGCCGGGGGAATCCTTTTCTCATCGTATGTACGTAGATACTCATATTTGATTGAATTGAGTCTTAAAATATATATTACTAGCTTGGGGACCCGGCGGTGCCCGGGTTATTTGAGAAAGGCATTGTGTGCCAAGGTTGGTGTGCCTCAGTGGCAACCAATCATGTTGTTTGAATGTAGAGGCTTGGATTCCTGGATGCTGGCCAATCAGAGTCCTTTATGCAAATACTCCCTCAATGGCAACCAATCCCCTCTGTCTGGTGCCTTAGAATGTTGGAGTTCTGAGGCTGGCCAATCATAGTCCTTTATGCAAACATTCGCACAGTGGCAACCAATCAAAATGTAGGCACATATTCCTCCGCTCCTCTCATCCTCCGCACCACCGCAAACACTGACTTTTATTATATACATAGATATATATACGGCTCTCACTGAAATAAATTTCCAAATATTTTGCTTTTATGGCTCTCTGAGTCAAAAAGGTTCCCGACCCCTGGTTGAAAGGGTGAGGCCAGTACTGTGCACGCTGTGCTCCGCCAGAAAAAAATCCATTGCACAGGCTCGAAGGACACATCCAACCTCCGAAAAAGCGTCAACGCGCTTGTAGAAAGCGCGGGATGAGTCCTTCCTAAGTATCTTCATCCGCGAAGTAATGCCAGAGAGAGAGAATACTTCTCTGACAGAGGAGTCTTGCTAGGGTGGCCATCTGTCAGGAATAGGCCCGGATTACCCATTAGGCCACCCTAGGCCATGGCCTAGGGGCGCAAGCCAAGGGGCGGGGGCGCAATTCACACGGACCCAAAAAATATGTTGAAACAAAACCACAACGCAACTCTCTCTCTCTCTCTCTCTCTCTCTCTCTCTCAGGAAAGGGCGAAGGGAGAGCGCTGCGAGGGGCGGGGAGGAGGGAATGGCTCCCCCTCACCATCGCCCCGCCCCTTATCAAGGAAGGGGGCGCAAGGAGGAGGCAGCGGAGGGAAGCCCCGGGGCACTGTCGGGCACCCAGGAACATGGCAGAGGCAGAGGCGCGCGCGCCTCCTGCTGCGCATGCCCAGCAGCAGCCCCAGGGGGTGGGGCTTCCCTCCACTCCTCCTCCTCGCGCCCTCCTTCCTTGAGTCAAGGAAGCAGGCGCGCAGCGAGGGCCCGGGGCTTCCTTCCTTTCTCCTCCTCCACGCGCCCTCCTTCCTGGACTCAAGGAAGGAGGGTGCGCTGTGAGGAGGAGGGAAGCCCCACCCCGGGGGCCGCTGCCAGCACCAGGGGCGGGGCTTCCCTCCGCCTCCTCGTGCCCTCCTTCCTTGACTCAAGAAAGGAGGGTGCGCTGCTTAGCAGGCGGAGGGACGCCCCGCCCCCAGGGCCCCTTCACCAGGGGCAGGGCTTCCCTCTGCCTCCTCGCGCGCCTCCTTCCTTGAGTCAAGGAAGCAGGGCGCGCCGCAAGGGCCCGGGGTTTCCTTCCTTCCTCCTCCTCCGCCGCCCTCCTTCCTTGAGTCAAGGAAAGAGGGCGCGCGAGGAGGAGGAGGGGGGGAAGCCCCGCCCCCGGGGCCGCTGCCAGCACCAGGGGCGGGGCTTCCTCCGCTTCTGCACCCTCCTTCCTTGACTCAAGAAAGGAGGGTGCGCTGAGGAGGGAGGCGGAGGGAAGCCCCGCCCCAGGGCCCCTTCACCAGGGGGCAGGGCTTCCCTCTGCCTCCTCGCGCCTTCCTTCCTTGAGTCAAGAAAGGAGGGTGCGCCGCAAGGCCCGGGGTTTCCTTCCCTTCCTTTCCTCGCCCTCCTTCCTTGACTCAAGACAGGAGGGCGCGCTGCGAGGAGGAGGAGGCAGAGGGAAGCCCCACCCCCGGGGCCGCTGCACTGGGGGGTGGGGCTTCCCTCCGCCTCCTTGCACCCTCCTTCCTTGACTCAAGAAAGGAGGGCATGCTGCAAGGAGGAGGAGGCAGAGGGAAGCCCCACCCCCGGGGCCGCTGCACCGGGGGGTGGGGCTTCCCTCCGCCTCCTTGCAACCTCCTTCCTTGACTCAAGAAAGGAGGGCACGCTGCGAGGAGGAGGAGGCAGAGGGAAGCCCCACCCCCGGGGCCACTGCACCGGGGGTGGGGCTTCCCTCCGCCTCCTTGCACCCTCCTTCCTTGACTCAAGGAAGGAGGGTGTGCCGCGAAGAGGAGGAGGTTGAGGAAGCCCCGCCCCAGGGCCGCTGCACCGGGCTTCCAGCTCTCCTCCTCACGCCTCCCTCCTTCCTTGACTCAGGGAAGGAGGGCGCGTGGCACCGCGAGGAGGAGGAGGTGGGGGGTGCGGTAGAGGTTGGTTTGGGGGCATAATTCCAAAGTGTGGCCCAGGGCAGTGTTTCCCAACTTTTTTGAGCCGCGGCACACTTTTAACATTAAAAACCGGGGCACACCACCAACCAAAAATGACACAAAAATGACACTAACACAGTAAAGAACGGCTGGGGTTGGTGGCCGGCTTGGCACAGCTGCTGGGAGTGCCGAAGCGGGGGAGGGGCGGAGCCAGGCTGCGCCATGCCCCGCCCCTACCCCGGCTTCACCTCTCCCAACAGCTGCTCCAGCCTTGAGGGGCAGTGCCAAGCCAGTGGGTGCCAGAGCCAGCACAATGCTGGCTTGGCACTGTCCCTCAAGGCTGGAGCAGCTAGGGTTGCCATATGTCCCTTATTCTAAGGGACGTCCCTTATTCTGTCCCTAAAATTTGTGTCCCTTATTTTCAGGCCCTGTCCCTTATTTTTGACTAGTAGGACAGGACTGGGCGGGGTTGACCAGAGGAAGGTGCGTGCTGCGGTTGCCACGGCAATGCCTGCCCGGGGATTCCAACTCGCAGGGCAGCCTGCGTCCCCGTTGGAAGGAAGAGGCGATACAGGACTTTTTCAAAGTATAGTAGACTAATTAACCCTACCCAAGGGGATGTTGGATCATGTTGGATAAAGATGGTTTCTGGTTGCTTGAGAGTTACTCTTAAAATAGGCCTAGCTGTGCATCCCAATACTATACAATGCTGTGTATCTCATACTATACTATACCATTAACTATTGACATAATAATCATGAAGATGTACTGTCTTATAAAATTTATTTTATTTTAATGTTTAGACAGTGCACTTTTAAAGTCAGCAAAGTCAAATATTAAATACAGATGGAGAAAATAAGGTAGTTCTAATAATGTTTTTTCTGCATGACAAAACATGCAGAAACATACCATGTCCTGTTAAGAGGGTGTAAGTCAGTTTCTTTTGTGAGTTTCAATCGGTATCTTATTCTGTTAATAAGACTATTTCTACCTAATGTTTGAGTGTCAAGTTTTTAATGAAGTGTCCCTTATTTTTGTGGGAAATCCCGTAAATGTCCCTTATTTCTTGTATCAAAAAGTGGCAACCCTAGGTGCAGCTGCTGGGAGTGCCGAAGCCGGGGGAGGGGGCAGAGCCAGGCCGCGTCATGCCCCTCCCCCCAGCTTCAGCTCACCTACAGGCCGTGCCGTGCCATGCCCCGCCCCTCCCCCCAGCTTCAGCTATCCCACAGAGGAGGAGCATGAGCGGTGGACGGGCTTCAGTGGGCGGGACTCCTCCTCCACGCGGCTACAGCGAGCGAGGGGCGAGAGTCATGGTGGGAGTCATGGTGGATTGGAGGCTGGCTGGGGAAACGCTGAAGGAGGTCCCTTCTTCTTTTCTTCGCCACTGCCCGGACCTTTTCTCCTCCTCCCCAAGCAGCAGGAGTTCGGCAGGAAGGGGGAGGAAGGGGGCAGAGAGCTTTCTCGCGGCACAGCAGGAGGTCCGTCACGGCACACTAGTGTGCCATGGCACACTGGTTGAGAAAGACTGGTCTAGGGCCAGGGGCAGTCTAAGGGAATTTGCAATGGTAGGCGAAGATTATTTTGGCGCCCCCCCACCCAAAAAAATTATTTGCCCCCAAACATTATTTTGCCCCCCCTCACACCATTTTTTAAAAAGAGGTACCTTGCGCGCTACTTCCATTCCTCCCGCGCCGCCACTCCTTGCCCTGTGCAATTCGGCCTTCGAAGGCCCCTCCTAGCGCTTCCTGGTGCCCGCTGCCAGCCCCACCCACGGAGCGCTCTCCCTTGCCCTGTGCAATGGCCAATGGGAGGGGCCGGCAGCGGGCAGCGGGCACCAGGAAGCGCTAGGAGGGGCCTCGCACACATGCGCAGTGCCTACGGAGGTCAAGTGAGCTTCGTAGACACAGCGCATGCGCGCGGAGATTTTCAAGCACGCGCACAGTTTTTACGGAGCTCACTTGAGCGCCGTAGACGCAGCGCATGCGCGCGAAAATCTCAGCGAGCATGCGCAGTGCCTACGGAGTTCCCTTGAGCTCCGTAGACACAGTGCATGCACGCGAAAATCTCCGCGAGCATGCGCAGTGCCTACGGAGTTCACTTAAGCGCCGTAGGCACAGCGCATGCGCGCGAAAATCTCCGCGAGCATGCGCAGTGCCTACGGAGTTCACTTGAGCTACGTAGGCACTGGGCATGCGCGTGAAACCTCCGTCAGAGCGCATGCTGCGTGGAGATTTTTCAAGACGCGTGCGGTTTTTACGGAGCTCAAGTGAGCCCCGTCAGACACACAGCGCATGCGGCGCGAAAATCTCCATGAGCATGCGCAGTGCCTACGGAGTTCACTTGAGCTCCAGACACAGCGCATGCGCGAAAATCTCCACGAGCATGCGCAGTGCCTACGGAGTTCACTTGAGCTCCGTAGACACAGCGCATGCGCGCGAAATCTCCGCGAGATGCGCAGTGCCTACGGAGTTCACTTGAGCTCCGTAGGCACTGGGCATGCGCGTGAAAATCTCCGCGCACATGCGCTGTGTCTACGGAGCTCTAGTGAGCTCCGTAGGCACTGGGCATGCGCGTGAAAACCTCCGCATGCATGCGCTGTGCCTACGGAGCTCTAGTGAGCTCCATAGGTACTGCGCATCTGCGCAAAAAACTCCACGCGCATGCGCAGTGCCTACGGAGTTCACTTGAGCTCCGTAGACACAGCGCATGTGCGCGAAAATCTCCGCGAGCATGCGCAGTGCCTACGGAGTTCACTTGAGCTCCGTAGGCACTGGGCATGCGCGCGAAAACCTCCGCGCGCATGCGCTGTGTCTACAGAGCTCTAGTGAGCTCTGTAGGTACTGCGCATGTGCGCGAAAAAATCACGCGCATGCGCAGCGCGAAACCACGGAGGGGCGCCGCAGTGCAGCACCATGGAGGGCGGGCGCCGCGGCGCCCCACAATGGCGCGTCCAAGATGGCGCCCTACGCGATTGCGTAGGCCGCGTAATTGGAAAGACCGCCCCTGCCTAGGGCGCCAAAAGGGCTCAATCCGGGCCTGGTCAGGAGTGCTTTGATTGTGCTTTCCCTGCGCATCAGGGGGTTGGACTGGACGGCTCCTGCGGTCTCTTCTTCCCTGATTCTTTGATTCAAAGTAATACTTTGAATCAATACTTTGGTGGAGGAGGAAAAATGTAAACACCGGGGGGGGGGTTGGCGGCTCCTGGCCCCCATTTGCCCTCCTTGGAAGGAAGGGAGTGAGTGAACGGGGCAGCAGAGGAGCCAGGCGAGGAGAGAGCCTGCCAGGAGGGCGCCCGGCCCCTTTCCCTCTGCCTTTGTTGCCCTTTGGGGCTTGGTGTTGGGTCCTGGCGCCTCTCCCGCCTGTCCCTTCCTCTTGGGGGGGCGGGGAAGACCCTTGGGGGGCGTGGCCGAGGGGCTCCCTGGCTCCCGAGTTGGGCTGGACGAGCACAAACAGGAAAGCCTCCTCGCATCCCTCGCAGTGTCGTGTGTGCGCGCCTGAGGGGAGGAGCTCTCTCTCTCTCTCAATCTCTCTCACACACTCACTCCCTCCTTCACTCAGCCACCCACTCCCTCACTGGCAGCCTCTGTGGCCATGCCTTGAGCTGGAGCAAGTGCGGGCCCACGAGAGCGAGGGAGAAGCGAGGGCGAGGCCGCTTGGAGAGATTTCCCCGTGGTGAGAGATTTCCCCGGCTGGGACCCAGCATGCCCCTTCGGAGGACAGGAGGAGGCAAGCCCAGGATGACACTGCTCTGGAGAGCTCAATGGTAAGCCAGGGCTTCTGCTGCTCCCCTCAGGACTTCTGTCTGTGTGTCCCCCCCCCCCCCCCTTCCCTCAAAACTTGAGTGTGAGAGGATGCTCAGCCTCGCTTTGTCTCATCCCTGGGAACGAATGGCTGAGGGAAGCCACTTGGGTGAACTTGTGCACTACTAACTTTTCTTCTCCCACAGTCACACTTCCTTCCACACTTGTGGGTGGCGACATCCAAACTCTGGATCTGAACCGCCTTCTTCCATCCCAGGATGGCACCCCCGATGATCTGCTCTAAACCGCTTTGCCTGACAGCCCTTCCGCACAGTCGGATAACCCGGAATATCCAGGCAGAGTCCGCAATGCGATATATTCCGGAAAATGTGGGTCGTAACCAGATAATCCGGGATCAGATCCTGGGA
This sequence comes from Anolis apletophallus, assembly GCA_030556195.1. Taxonomy (NCBI): domain Eukaryota; kingdom Metazoa; phylum Chordata; class Lepidosauria; order Squamata; family Anolidae; genus Anolis; species Anolis apletophallus. The sequence continues at coordinate 149,607,175 of JARBWK010000005.1, read as the reverse complement.
TATATGGGCAGTGTGGAAGGGCCCCCAGACTATCTCCTTATCCTGGATTATCTAGCATTGTGGATTCACATAATCCAGTTCAAAGCGGATAATCTGGGATCGGATCCTGGGATATATGGGCAGTGTGGAAGGGCCCCCAGACTATCTCCTTATCCAGGATTATCTAGCAGTGGGCAGTCACATAATCCAGTGCAAAGCGGATAATCTGGGATCGGATCCTGGGATATATGGGCAGTGTGGAAGGGCCCCCAGACTATCTACTTATCCTGGATTATCTAGCATTGTGGATTCACATAATCCAGTTCAAAGCGGATAATCTGGGATCGGATCCTGGGATATATGGGCAGTGTGGAAGGGCCCCCAGACTATCTCCTTATCCTGGATTATCTAGCATTGTGGATTCACATAATCCAGTTCAAAGCGGATAATCTGGGATCGGATCCTGGGATATATGGGCAGTGTGGAAGGGCCCCCAGACTATCTTCTTATCCCGGATTATGTAGATTCACATAATCCGGTTCAAAGCGGATAATCTGGGATTGGATCCTGGGATATATGGGCAGTGTGGAAGGGCCCCAGACTATCTTCTTATCCAGATTATCTAGCATTGTAGATTCACATAATCCAGTTCAAAGCGGATAATCTGGGATTGGATCCTGGGATATATGGGCAGTGTGGAAGGGCCCCCAGACTATCTTCTTATCCCAGATTATCTAGCATTGTAGATTCACATAATCCAGTTCAAAGCGGATAATCAGGATCAGATCAGTCTGGAAAGATTATCTAGCAGATCCTATCAGATCCCTTATCCCGGATTATCTAGCATTGTAGATTCACATAATCCGGTTCAAAGCGGATAATCTGGGATCGAATCCTGGGATATATGGGCAGTGTGGAAGGGCCCCCAGACTATCTCCTTATCCTGGATTATCTAGCATTGTGGATTCACATAATCCAGTTCAAAGCGGATAATCTGGGATCGGATCTTGGGATATATGGGCAGTGTGGAAGGGCCCCCAGACTATCTTCTTATCACAGATTATCTAGCATTGTAGATTCACATAATCCAGTTCAAAGCGGATAATCTGGGATTGGATCCTGGGATATATGGGCAGCGTGGAAGGGCCCCCAGACTATCTCCTTATCCCGGATTATCTACCATTGTATAGTCACATAATCCGGTTCAAAGCGGATAATCTGGGATTGGATCCTGGGATATATGGGCAGTGTGGAAGGGCCCCCAGACTATCTTCTTATCCCGGATTATCTAGCATTGTAGATTCACATAATCCGGTTCAAAGCGGATAATCTGGGATCGGATCCTGGGATATATGGGCAGTGTGGAAGGGCCCCCAGACTATCTTCTTATCCCGGATTATCTAGCATTGTAGATTCACATAATCCGGTTCAAAGCGGATAATCTGGGATTGGATCCTGGGATATATGGGCAGTGTGGAAGGGCCCCCAGACTATCTTCTTATCCCGGATTATCTAGCATTGTAGATTCACAACACCAGGAATGTGGCGCAGCCGGCTAAGTGTCAGCTGCATAAGATCTCTCTGACCAGTAGGTCATGAGTTCGAGGCCTGCCCGGGTCGAGGTGGGTGCTCGACCTTTAAGTGTAGCCTGCTGTCGACCTTTGCAGCCTGAAAGACAGTTCCATCTGTCAAGTAGGAGGTAAAGGTACCGCATTAAGTGGGGAGGCAAATTTTGACTGAATTATGAGACCATTAAAGAACTCCAGGAAGGCTGAGGAATGCAGAAGGAACATCAAGGGACGCTGGGAACGCTGAGAGATGAGGAGTGCATCATCTCCCCCTGGTGGCCAGAGTTTGCCTCTGTTCGCCTATATGTTGTGTATGTGGAAACGGCAGGGATTGTCTGCTAAGTATGTGTATCTGTAATCCGCTCTGAGTCCCCTTCGGGGTGAGAAGAGTGGAATATAAATAAAGTAAATAAAGTAAATAAATAATCCAGTTCAAAGCGGATAATCTGGGATCAGATCCTGGGGTAGAAGTCAGTGTAGACCCAGCCTAAGGCCTGTTCTACACTGGCATATGAAATCCAGATTATCTGCTTCCAACTGGGGGCCCTTCCACACAGCCATATCACCCTGAATATCAAGGCAGGAAATCCCACAATATCTGCTTTGAATATCTTGAGTCCACACTGCAGATAATGTGGGATTTTGTTTGGTTGTGTGGAAGGGACGGTGAATTATGACGCAGTATAGATTTATATAATCCAGTTCAAAGCAGATAATATGGATTTGATATGGCAGTGTAGACAGGGCCTTAGATAAAGTGGCATAAGGGAGGTGAGGGCCTATTCTACACTGTCATATAATTCACGTGATCTGCTTTGAACTGGATTATATGACTCCGCACTGCCATATAATTCAGTTCAAAGCAGATGATCTGGATTGTATATTATGACTAGCTTGGGGACCCGCCCTGCCCGGGTTAATTGAGAAAGGCATTGTGTGCCAAGGTTGGTCCTTATCAGTTGTTTATTTGGCTCACAGTGGTCTGAGGAAGTGAGTGAAGGTACTTCAAGTCCCATCATCCGTGGTCCATCCTCCTCAATACTGCACCAGGATGTAAAGTGGGTCATGGGGGCTTTGTGTGCCAAGTTTGGTCTTGATCAGTCACTGGATGAGGATCGCAGCAGGCTCGGGAAGTGAGTGGAAGTATTTGAATTCCCATCATCCATGGTCTGCCCTCCTCTAAACTGCAGTAGGATGGAGTCTGCGTCATGGGGGCACTGTGTGCCAAGTTTAGTCTGTATCGGTCTTTGTTCATGGCCGCAGTGGTCTGTGGGAAATGAAGGGCTTGAAATACTACAAATCCTATAATCCGTTGAGGTATGGTCCACCCTCCTCCAAACTGCAGCAGGATGTAGAGTGGGTCATGAGTACTCTGTGTGGCAAGTTTGGGCCTGGTCTGTGATTTGTAAGGGGTGCAGTGTTCTGTGGGAAGTGAATTGTGTGAAGGTACTGCAAATCCCATCATTTGTGGCCCATCCTGCCCTAAACTGCACCAGGATGTAAAGTGGGTCATGGGGGATTTGTGTGCCAAGTTTGGTTCTGATCCGTCATTGGTGTGGGCCACAGTGCTGTAAGGAAGTGAGTTTAAGTACTGCAAATCCCGTCATCCATGGTCCATCCTCCCTCAAACTGCACCAGGATGTAGAGTGGGTCTTGGGGGTTCTGTGTGGCAAGTTTGGGCCTGGTCTGTGATTTGTACTCCCACCATGGTGCAGTGTTCTGTGGGAAGTGAATTGTGTGAAAGTACTGCAAATCCATCACACAGTGGCCCATCCTGCCCTAAACTGCACCAGGATGTAAAGTGGGTCATGGGGATTGCCAGTGCTGCCAAGTTTGGTTCTGATCCGTCATTGGTGTGGGCCACAGTGCTGTAAGGAAGTGAGTTTAAGTACTGCAATCCATGAGCGGTGAACGGGTCATCCATGGGCCATCCGTCCTCCAACTGCACCATGCTGGAGGGTGGCTCTTGGGGGGTCTGTGTGCCAAGTTTGGTCTTGTTCTGTCCTTGTTCCTCCCCCCGCAAAGTGTTTTGGCCTTAAACTCCCACCATGCCTGACTGCCTCAGGGCTTTTCCTTACCCCCCTCTGCCACTTTAGAGTGTCGGAATGTTGTTGTTGGTGGCCAATCAGAGGCATTATGCAAATAATCTCACAGTGGCAACCAATCAGAAAGCTGGCACATATCCACAAACACACAAACACACATGCATACAAACATTCTTTTTTATTATATATACAGATGGCGTAGAAGGGGTCTTGGAGAACTAACTGTTCGCTTCAACTTTGTGACAAGTTTTAGAAAACTTTTATCGATGTGCGGTGTTCTTTTCGTGTTTAGATAATTTCTGGTGGCTTCCAAAAAAGGAAAAGGGGGCCTGCCTGAAACGCCTGCTTGTTTACTGTTCGAATCATGGATTGTTTGAATGGTGCTCTGCTGTCTCTTCAGCTGGGAGAGTCATGGCAATGTGTGTTGGGGGCAAGCAGGGAGGTAGGACTGTTTCCTGATGAAAAAGACACTGTAAAACTATTTCAAATATGTGCGAGCCTGGGTTGGGGGGGAGAGTGGGGAGCAGCTCAATGGAAACACTGCGTATCCAGATCTCGCAGGCCAAGGCAGCCTGCCAAATGTATCCCAGCTTTGCCTCCATTGAAAAACGTCTTGCCTCATTTGCGCTTGTCATATCTACACACACTCCGTCAAGATGTAGGGTGGCTGACCTAAATTTACAGTTAGAAAGAAAGGGCCCGATGCCTATTGCTGTTTTAAATCAGTGTTTCCCAACCAGTGTGCCGTGAGCGATCATCAGGTGTGCCGTGGGAAATTGGGACCTCCAATACCCTTTCTTCCCCCTCCTGCCGAACACTTTTTCTTCTCCACTCAAGCTCCCTTCTTCCCAGCCTCGCTCTGCTCGCTCTGCCTCGCTTTGCTCTGGGTCGAGTCTGCGTAGTAGCTCCTGCACAGGTCACATCTTCTTCCCCCCTCCCCTCCTGAACACGCTCACACTGCCCCCTCGGATCAAAATGGCGGCAGAAGCGGCAGTGTAGAAGAAAAAGTGTTCGGCAGGAGGAGGAAGAAAGGGCGCGAAGGGGAAGGGGGAGGAAGAGATCTCTGTCGAAAGCTGGCATGGGCAAACTTGGACCTTCCAGGTGTTTTGGACACCAACTCCCACCATTCCTAGCAGCCTCAGCCTCTTTCCCTTTTTCCCCCTCAGCCACTTAAGCAGGAAAGGACCTCAGGCTGTTAGGAATGGTGGGAGTTGAAGTCCAAAGCACCCAGAGGGCCGAAGTTTTCCCATGCCTGTTTTAGGGACCTTAAAGTGGTGAGCCTCCTTCCAACATTGTGATTCTGGATAGAAAACAAACAACAACATAACATAACATTGTTTGAGTCCACAGCGCTCTCTAGGTGAAGGTGAACTACAACTTCCAAACTCAAGATCAATTCCCAAGCAAACCCTTTCAGTACTTTCTGCTGGTAATGAGAGTTCAATATGCCAAGTTTGGTTCAATTCCATTGTTGCAAGAGTTCAGGATGCTCTTTGATTGTGTGTTAACTATAAATCCCAGAAACTGTAACTCCCAAATGGCAAGGTCTATTTTTCCCAAACTCCATCTGTGTTTACATTTGGGCATGCCAAATGTATTCATGCCAAGTTTGGTCCTGGTCCAACATTGTTTGAGTCCACAGTGCTCTCTGGATATAGGTGAACTACAACTCCAAAACCCAAGGTCAATGCCCACCAAACTCTTACAGTATTTTCTCTTGGTAATGGGAGTTCTGTGTGGGAAGTTTGTGTCTTTTTGCCATTCCTGCCAGGATATCTATGTTGTGTTCATCGAAACAGGTCCAGGTTTCACACTGAGTGTATAAATACATTTAAAAACATATTAACTATATGTATTACTGTGTTAGAGTGTCATTTTGTGTCATTTTGGTTGGTGGGTGTGCCCTAGGATTTTGCAAATGTAAAAAATGTGCCGCAGCTCAAAAAAAGGTTGAAAAACACTGCTTTAAATGACCCAAGTATTCCCCCCCTTTTTTTTTTCTTTGGCAGAGCTTAATTCAGGACGGGGGTGAAGAGGTAGAAGAAGATGCAGTCTATCATGTCACCCTCAAAAGAGTACAGATTCAACAAGCCGCTAGTAAAGGAGCAAGATGGCTTGGGGTGAGTACAAGAAAAAGGCCGCCTCGGCATCTTGTTCAATTGCTTGGTGGACTTTGGAGTCGTGGCCGAAAGAGCGGAATCCCAAGTAAGAAGCTGTGCCAAAGCCTGGTTTTCACATTAAAGTCTCTGCGGCTCTGCTTTGATGCATATGTGAGATGTGAAATGCAAGGATTTGGAGCCGCTGTCGTTCCAGTGCTGTTTTTAATCACCTTTTGTGAATACTAGGATTCAAATTAGTCATACTTTTTTGCGGGTGTGAGGGCCCATACCCAACCCTATAGTACAGGCTTCATTTGCATGCAGAAGGTTCAAATCACAGCTCCTTCCGTTCAAAGGACTGTTATGGCAAGACTGGGAAAGGCTTGAGCACGTGACTATGGAGAGCTGCTGCCAACCGGAGAGGATGGAGCCAGGGCAAGGTGGACAAGAGTTGCATTTGTTTTGGCTCCATCTCTTGAGTTCCCCTGCATAGCAGTCTGAAGGACAGTATGATAAAAGTGCGTGGGCTTCATCCTGATTGGGATTTGGATGGGAACGTTTAGTGGGAACTTCCTCTACGCCTTTTTCAAAGTACTGTGGACAAATGGATATATCTACCACTGTGTTATTTTTCTTGCTTAGTTGAGCACTTGTGCTTGTTGCTCACTGTGGTGCACTTGAAGTTCTTCATTGTGCATAAATAGAAGCTGTGGCTCCTATGTCATTTTATTGTATTTTTAGATATGTTTTATTGTGTTTTAATGCCTATATGCTTGATTGTTTTTATGATTGTGCTGTTAGCCGCCCTGAGCTCTCGGGGAAGGGCGGCAGATAAGTATGAATTAATAAATAAATAATAATAAATAAATCCAGGCCTGGATTAACCCCTTTTGGCGCCCTAGGCCAGTGTTTCTCAACCAGCATGCCATGGCACACTAGTGTGCCGTGAGCGATCATCAGGTGTGCCGCGAGAAAAGTTCTCTGCCCCCCTTCCTTCCCCCTCCTCCTACCGAACTCCTGCTGCTTGGGGGACCCCAGCCAGCCTCCAATCCGCCATGACTCCCACCATGCCTCTCGCCCCTCGCTCGCTGAAGCCGCACGGAGGAGGAGCCCCGTCCACTGAAGCCCGTCCACCACTCATGCTCCTCCTCTGTGGGAGAGCTGAAGCTGGGGGAGGGGGCAGGGCATGGTGCCCCCCCCACCCCCCGGCTTCAGCGCTCACACAGCTTCGCCAGCCTTGAGGGGCAGTGCCAAGGCAGCAGTGGCAGAGCCAGCACAATGCTGACTTGGCGCTGCCCTCCCCTCAAGGCTGGCGGCTGTGGGAGAACTGAAGCTGGGGGAGGGGCGGGGCATGGCACGGCCTGGCTCCTCCCCGGCCGCACTCCCAGCAGCTGCTCCCAGCAGGCCACCATCCCCAGCCGTTCTTTACTGTGTTAGAGTGTCATTTTGTGTCATTTTGGTTGGTGGTGTGCCCCGGATTTTTTAATGTAAAAAGTGTGCCGCAGCTCAAAAAGGTTGGGAAACACTGCCCTAGGCCACATTTTGGAATTTCGCCCCCAAACCAACCTCTACCCCCCCCCCACACACATTCCTTCTTTCCACTGCCCGGCAGCGGCCCTGGGGGCTTCCCTTCCTTACTTGACTCAAGGACGCGAGCGAGGAGGAGGAGGAGGAAGGAAGGGAAGCCCCCGGGGCCACTGCCGCGCATACCCGGCAGCGGCCCTGGGGGCGGGGCTTCTCTCCGCCTCCTCCTCCTCCTCCCCCCCCCCCGCATTTCTTCCTTGACTCAAAGAAGGAGGGCGGGAGGAGGAAGAGGAGGGAAGCGGCCCTGGGGGATTCCCTTCCTTCCTCCTCCTCCTCCTCGCTCGCATCCTTGAGTCAAGTAAGGAAGGGAAGCCCCCGGGGCCGCTGCTGAGCATGCACGGCAGGAGGCCGCGAGGCGAGCGCCTATGCCTCCTCTGTCATGTTACTGGGTGCCATGCGTGCATGCCCGGCAGTGGCCCCGGGGGCTTCCCTCCGCCTCCTCCTCCTCGCGCCCTCCTTCCTTGACAAGGGGGCGGGGGTGATGGCGAGTGGGGGGGGGCGCCATTCCCTCCTCCCCTGCCCCCTCACAGCGCTCTTTCCGCCAAGAGGAGGCTGGGAAGGGAGAAGGCTACGGAAGTGGAAGCTCCCTCGTGGCTCGTCTTCGCGCGCCAAAAGCGCATGCACGGGCTGGGCACCCGCCCCTCCTTTCCTCCGCTGCCCTCCTCCTCCCTTCTTCCTCCTCAGGCCCCACTGCGGCACTGACAATGGAGGCGGGGAAACGTCCCAGAGGCAGCGGAAGGTTTGGATGGCGCGCTGCGTGGATGGCGCATTGCATGCATCGTGCGCAGGTGTTGCGTTTGTATTTGTTTTAACTTTTTTTTGGCCCATGATTTTCGCGCCCCCCTGCGCCCCTAAGCCATGGCCTAGTCTGGCCTTATGGGTAATCCGGGCCTGCATAAATCCACACATTTGTGGCAGATTAAACCTTTAGAAACATAGGGTGAATGTAGCTAAGCCCCATTAGCTCCCAACAGCAAGGGTGGGGACCCTCTTGTCCTCCAGAGATCTTGGGACTTCTGCTCCCAGAAGCCTCAGCCAGCAAAACTAGTCGTGTGAACATATGGGAGCTGTAGCCCGCTTTACAGAAGTAAATCCAAAGTTTGCATTAAAGAACAGCAGAAACAATTCCAGCTGTGAGTTACGAAATAGATACAGACATTAAAATATATTTTATAATCAGGTCAATTTTTTCCCATATATGTATGTATATATATATACGAGAGACCAGAAATAACTCAGAATTTTTCATGGATTTAAAGATATTTGCTATTTTAAATATACTTATGAGGAAATAACTGTCCTTGAATATTTATCTCTTACTGAAATTGCCTAGGGTTGAACTTCCCAACATCTGTATCATTTTACTGGCTTTGGGAAGTATTTTATTTATTTATTTACTTTGCTTCTAGACCGCCTCTCTCAGCCCGAAGGCGACTCGAGGCGGTTTACAACAGCAAAAACTGTTTAAGACAAAGTGTAGCACCCATGGGTCCGCCCGGGCCACGGGGGAGGGGTGATGCACCGGGGGTCCCGTTGGCATTGGGACCCGCACAGGCTGAAAGGGACTCGGAGGATGAGTTGGAAGGCCCAGAGCAAGATTGGTCAGCCGTGCCTTTGCTCAGTCCACCGGCAGAGAGTTTAGCCTGGGATTTCGAATGGGAGCATTCTCCCGGGGAAGGAGCGGACCAGGTGGAGATGGGAGGCAGTGAAGCTGATAGCGGAGATAGTTATGAATTCCCAAATGGCCGAGGTTCCCAGGAGCTGGCCGAGCAGCAGATGGAGGCTAGCGGATGGGAAACTTCGGGGGAGGCTGCTTCTCAGGAAGATAGCGATACTAGGCTGGAAGAGCGGGGCCGTTCTCATAACAGGCGCAGGGACATAGAGGAGGGCAGGAGGAGCTGGCATCTGTCCCTAGACCGTCACCGTTCGGAAAGTAGAGACTGGAGGCGCTGGGCCCTAGATCGTCGGGGGTCCCGGCCGAGGGATTAAGTACGGCCCCGTGGGAACTGATCCTCAGTTCTCCGGCCACGTCTATACTGAATAGGCGCGAAGCGGAGTGGGACCACAAGTCCATAGTGGTCATCAAGCCTTGCCTTGCCTTTGCCTTGTTTCCTGAGCCGCAGTGGTTTGCGGCACCTCGCCCTGGTCCTTGATTCGCATTGGATTGCGAAACCTTGTCCTGTTCCTGATCCGCATTGGTTTGCGGAGCTTTGCCACGCTTCAAGCTTTTGCTACGTTACTTTGGACTATTTGCTTTATACTTTGAACACTTGCATATTATTGGACTATTTACCTTTTGAACTGTTTTATATACTCAATAAAGTAGTTAGCCTTTGCAACGTCTCCGTGTGTGTGTTAAAGGGGCAGTTCTAAGTCCGCGATTGTGACACAAACATATCAACAATTATCAATAGAATACAATTCCAACATATACAAATTATCATTCAACTTTAAAAACACAATATCAGCGTCTCATTAATTAAATCGACTTCCAATTGCATCGTCGTTGTTCCTTAGATCTCAATTTGACTTAACCCCTAGGTAGCGAATGTTGGCTGAGAACAGTGTTGGAATAAGAATTATATCACATTTTACTGGAGATAACACTGAGAGAGTTGTATTATCCTCATAACTGACGTTATGCATGTAATCGTCTTGCAATAGAAAGGTCTCAAGGCAAGGCACTTTGTGTGCCCATTGCAGAGAAATGCAGACTATAAATAAGTGAAATAATGAATATTTAATCACTTGTAAGTTGTCTTGAGTGCTGTATAGCATAAAAGCACTTTTACAAATTCCATCTATACATATATCTGCATCTTTAGTAAATCAGTTTGCAAGGAATAGAACAGTGTTTTTCAACCTTTTTTGAGCCGCGGCACATTTTTTACATTTACAAGATCCTGGGGCACACCACCAACCAAAATGGCACTCGAACACAGTAATACGTATAGTTAATATGTTTAAAAATGTATTTATACACTCAGTGTGAAACTTGGGCCTGTTTCGATGAACACAACATAGATATCCTGGCAGGAATGGCAGAAAGACACAAACTTCCCACACAGAACTCCCATAACCAAGAGAAAATACTATAAGAGTTTGGTTGGCATTGGCCTTGAGTTTTGGAGTTGTAGTTCACCTATATCCAGAGAGCACTGTGGACTCAAACAATGTTGGATCAGGACCAAACTTGGCATGAACACTCAATATGCCCAAATGTGAACACAGATGGAGTTTGGGGAAAATAGACCTTGACATTTGGGAGTTACAGTTTCTGGGATTTATAGTTAACACACATTCAAAGAGCATCCTGAACTCTTGCAACAATGGAATTGAACCAAACTTGGTATATTGAACTCTCATTACCAACAGAAAGTACTGAAAGGGTTTGCTTGGGAATTGACCTTGAGTTTGGAAGTTGTAGTTCACCTACACCCAGAGAGCACTGTGGACTCAAACAATGTTATGTGATGTTGTTGTTTGTTTTCTATCCAGAATCACAATGTTGGAAGGAGGCTCACCATTTTAAAGTCCCTAAAACAGGAATGGGAAAACTTTGGCCCTCTGGGTGCTTTGGACTGCAACTCCCACCATTCCTAACAGCCTGAGGCCCTTTCCTGCTTAAATGGCTGAGGGGGGGAAAGGAAAAGGGCCTGAGGCTGCTAGGAATGGTGAGAGTTGGAGTCCAAAACACCTGGAAGGTCCAAGTTTGCCCATGCCAGCTTTCGACAGAGACCTCTTCCTCCCCCTTCCCCTTCGCGCCCTTTCTTCCCCCTCCTGCCGAACACTTACTTTTTCTTCTACACTGCCACTTCTGTCGCCATTTTGATCCGAGGGGACAGCGTGAGCGTGTTCAGGAGGGGAGGGGGGAGGGAGGAAGACGTGACCCGTGCGGGCGCTACTGCGCAGACTCACCCCACAGCAAAGGGAGGCAGAGCGCGGCTGGGAAGAAGGGAGCCCGAGTGGAGAAGAAAAAGTGTTCAGCAGGAGGGGGAAGAAAGGGTATTGGAGGTTCCAATTTCCCACGACACACCTGATGATCGCCTCATGGCACACAAGTGTGCCACGGCACACTGGTTGGGAAACACTGGAATAGAAAATACCACTCGGAGGAAGACTAAGAAAATTAACTCGAAATGTTAGCTTTCTTTCGATCTTCCATATTCTTTTGGCAGAGCATTTTTTTCTGTCGATCTTTATATGCCAAATAATTTAAGAATTCTCAGAGCTCTAACTTAATTAAAATCTTCCTCAAGTGCCATGACATTATGAAACAGAATGGCCAGGGAAGATTAGTAAACTTTGCCCTACACACCGATAGGGCTTGCCATCTTCCCAAGAAGTACCAAGTGTTCTCAGCAGAACAGATGATGTCAAATCTGCTTCCTTTGGGTGGCAGATTGCCCATCTATGTCTCCTGTTTGTAGTAGAGAACCAGGGAGGGAATTTAATATTTTTCACAGATGGTAGCTTTTGCTGGGGCACAAGGCCACTGAAAACGTCCTATAGCTGAGATTAAAATGAAATCATAGCAGAGAGGCCCATCTAGGATTCTCATTTTTTTATTAAAAAAATCCTTTTCATGCTGAAGTGGTGAATGTGATGAAACTGAAGCGATGACAGGAGTGGAATTCCCAATGTGATTATATATATATATATCTATATATATATATATATATCTATATATATACACACACACACACACACAAACACACACACACACACACACACACACATACACATACACATACATACATACACACTAGCTTGGGGACCTGGTGCTGCCTGGGTTATTTGAGAAAGGCATTTTGTGCCAAGCTTGGTCTTTATCAGTTGTTTACTGCAGTGTTTTTCAACCTTTTTTGAGCCGCGGCACATTTTTTACATTTACAAAATCCTGGGGCACACCACCAACCAAAATGACACAAAACGACACTCGAACACAGTAATACCTATAGTTAATATGTTTTTAAATGTATTTATACACTCAGTGTATAAACCTGGGCCTGTTTCGATGAACACAACATACTGTATATATGACTTCCTCTCACATATTTATACATGGCTATCACGTCTTCTCTCAGCCTTCTCTTCTTCAGGCTAAACATGCCCAGCTCTTCAAGCCGCTCCTCATAGAGCTTGTTCTCCATACCTTTGTGAAATTTTACCCTGAGTGAAACTTGCTTCCAGTTAACTATGGATGTCACGAAGCTGTTATAAACAGTTCCTTTGGGGGGGGGGGGGGGTACTCTCGAAAAATCCAGTAAATTAGTTTAAAAAACATTTCCAAACGGAGAGGCTCAATTTGTTTCTTGAAACCTGTGAGGGGGCTGGGGGGAGTGCCAATTTCCCACGGCACACCTGATGATCGCTCACGGCACACTAGTGTGCCACGGCACACTGGTTGAGAAACACTGGTTTACTGTATGTGTCTTGCAGTGGTCTCGGGAAGTGAGGGAAGGTGCTGGGAAGTCCCATCGTCCATGGTCCATCCTCTCCAAACTGCACCAGGATGTAGAGTGGGTCATGGGGGTTCTGTGTGCCAAATTTAGTCTTGCTCAGTCATTGGATGAGGGTTGCAGCAGTCTTGGGAAGTGAGTGGAGGTACTTCAAGTCCCATCATCCGTGGTCCGCTATACTCCAAACAGCACCAGGATGCAGAGTGGGTCATGAGGGCTCTGTGTGCCAAGTTTGGTCTGTATTGGTCATTGGATGAGGGTCACATTGGTTTCAGGAAGTGAGTGAAGGTACTGCAAGTCCCATCATCCGTGGTATGCCCTTCTCCAAACGGCAGTAGGATGCAGAGTGAGTCATGGGTGCTCTGTGTGCCAAGTTTGTAGAGGCTGGCTGCTCCGAAACCACAGTGGGTGTCGTTTCTGACAGCCTGAGGGCCTTTCCTTTTCCCTCTTTGCCTCCTAAGAGTGTTGGAATGCTGGTGTTCGCTGGCCAATCATGAATCCGTATGCAAAATCTCCCTCAGTGGCAACCAATCCCCTCTCTACCTCCTTAGAGTGATGGAATGTTGGCTGGTTGGCCAATCAGAGACGTTATGCAAATAATCCCACAGTGGCAACCAATCGAAAGGCTGCCACATATTCCTCCGCACCTCCCGCCTTCCGCACCTCCCGCCTTCCGCACCTCCCGCCGCAAACGTTCTCTTTTATTATAGTTATAGAATAGAATAGAAGATCTGTAACATCACATTGTAGAAATGAAACATTTCCATTTCCCTAGAGATATGCAAAACCCCCGCCTTTCAAAACAAAACAGAATGCAAAATATGAAATGTGTTACTTAGGTTAACAGTCGAGTTGTGGTCTTGTCAGTTGAAGGAAGGGGGGGGGGGGGGCGAACAAGCTAAGGAGAAACATCAATCTTCCAAAGCCATCATAATCATTGGAAGAGAAGTATATGGGACTTATTATGGAAATCCATGTTGATACTATAGTAGGGACAAAAAGAGGACTTAACACATAAAAATGGCACCAGACCCCTCTGCTCGGTGTGGCGTATTTCATTTTATTTTATTATTTCACTAGCTTGGGGACCCGGCGGTGCCCGGGTTATTTGAGGGAGGCATTGTGTGCCAAGGTTGGTCCTTATCAGATGTTTATGTGGCCTGCAGTGGTCTCAGCAAGTTAGTGAAGGTACTGCAAATCCCATCGGCCATGGTCCATCCCCCTCCCAACAGCCCCAGGATGTAGAGTGGGTCATGTGGGCTCTGTGTGCCACGTTTGATCTTGATCATTCATTGGACGAGGGTCGCAGCGGTCTCGGAAGGTGAGTGAATGTACTTCAAGTCCCATCATCCATGGTCCATCCTCTTTCAAACGGCACCAGGATGTAGAGTGGGTCATGAGGGCTCTGTGTGGCAAGTTTAATCTGTATTGGTCATTGGATGAGGGTCACAGTGCTGTCAGGAAGTGAGTGAAGGTACTTCAAGTCCCATCATCCGTGGTCCGTCCCACACAAAACTGCACCAGGATGTAGAGTGGGTCATGAGGGCTCTGTGTGTCAGGTTTGGTCTTGATCAGTCATTGGATTAGGTTTGTAGCAGTTTTGGGAAGTGAGTGAAGGTACTAGAAGTCCCATCATGCATGGTCTGCCCTCCTCCAAACTGCACCAGGATGTAAAGTGGGTCATGGAGGCTCTGTGTGCCAAGTTTGGTCTTGATCACTCAGTGGATGAGGGTTGCAGCGGTCTGGGGAAGTGATTGGAGGTACTTCAAGTCCCACCATCCATGGGTTGCCCTCCTTCAAACTGCACCAGGATGTAGAGTGGGTCATGAGGGCTCTGTGTGGCAAGTTTAATCTGTATTGGTCATTGGATGAGGGTCACAGTGCTGTCAGGAAGTGAGTGAAGGTACTTCAAGTCCCATCATCCGTGGTCCGTCCCACACAAAACTGCACCAGGATGTAGAGTGGGTCATGTGGGCTCTGTGTGCCACGTTTGATCTTGATCATTCATTGGACGAGGGTCGCAGCGGTCTCGGAAGGTGAGTGAATGTACTTCAAGTCCCATCATCCATGGTCCATCCTCCTTCAAACGGCACCAGGATGTAGAGTGGGTCATGAGGGCTCTGTGTGGCAAGTTTAATCTGTATTGGTCATTGGATGAGGGTCACAGTGCTGTCAGGAAGTGAGTGAAGGTACTTCAAGTCCCATCATCCGTGGTCCGTCCCACACAAAACTGCACCAGGATGTAGAGTGGGTCATGAGGGCTCTGTGTGTCAGGTTTGGTCTTGATCAGTCATTGGATTAGGTTTGTAGCAGTTTTGGGAAGTGAGTGAAGGTACTAGAAGTCCTATCATGCATGGTCTGCCCTCCTCCAAACTGCACCAGGATGTAAAGTGGGTCATGGAGGCTCTGTGTGCCAAGTTTGGTCTTGATCACTCAGTGGATGAGGGTTGCAGCGGTCTGGGGAAGTGATTGGAGGTACTTCAAGTCCCACCATCCATGGGTTGCCCTCCTTCAAACTGCACCAGGATGTAGAGTGGGTCTTGGGGGTTTTGTGTGCCAAGTTTGGTCTTGTTCTGTCATTGTTGGGAGCCACAAAGTGTTTTGGTCTGAAACTCCCATCATGGTGGACTGCCTCAGGCCTTTGCCTTATCCCCCTCTGGCAGTTTAGAGTGTCGGAATGTTCGTGTTGGCTGGCCAATTAGAGGCGTTATGCGAATACTCCCTCACTGGCAACCAATCATGTTGGAATGTAGAGGCCGGGATCCAATCAGAATGCTTTCACATACATACATACAAACAAACATTCCGCTTTATTATTTATATATATATATATACACACACACACACACACACACACACACACACACTAGCTGAACCCGACACGCGTTGCTGTGCCCTATTTAGGAGATGTGTGGAAGTCTGGGTATGTATGGGTTGGTAGTGATGTGACTATATGTTTTGTGTGTGTGTTTTATGTGTCTGTTTGGGTGTATATATGTGTGTGTATGTGGGTAGGTGGTTGTTTGTTGTTGTACTTCCTTGCCGAAAGGGGTGATGGAAGGGATAGGTCATTCATAGCCACTTGATGGAAGGGTTGGTGAAAGGGATGGATCATCCACACCTTCTTGGTGGAAAGGTTGGTGAAAAGAAGGAATCACCCATAGCTTCTTCAGGAAATGGTTGGTGGAAGGGATAGCTCCTCTACAGCTTCTTCGTGGAAGAGTTAGTCTCCTCCTTGCCTTCTCCGTGGTCCCTGGCCGCGTGGATTGTGTCCGGGAACGCTTTGGAGGCTGGGAGTCGGAGGAGGAGGCGGATAGAGGCATGGGACTTCAGTTCCCAGAAAGCTCCGCCCCTGTTTCCCAGTGAGAGGCGCGGAGCCTTCTGGGAGGTGTAGTTCCTTGTCTGTAGTCGTCTCCTCCGTCGTTTCCCAGGCGCCCCATGGACCCTGGTTGCGCCGTGGGCGCCTTCTCCGCCGCGTCCTTGTCCTTCCTTGGTGGCTGCCATCCTGGGCTGGGTCCAGAACCGGATGGCAGTCGCCGAGGAAGGGTAAGGACGCGGCGGAGAAGGCGGCCAGGGCGCCGCGGTGGGCGCCTTCTCCGCAGCGTCCTTGGCTCCGGTTCTGTTCCCAGGCCAGGATGGCTGGCGCGGAGGGAAGGCAGGACGCGGCGGAGAAGGCGCCCATGGGCACCGCCCTGGCCGCCTTCTCCGCCCGTGTCCTTGGCTTCCTCAGTGGCTGCCATCCTGGCCTGGGTTCATTACCGGAGCCAAGGACACGGCGGAGAAGGCAGCCAAGGCGGTGCCCATGTGTCCCGGCTTGAGGAGCGGCCTGGTAGCGGCGGAGGAGGTGGGCATGGCGTCAGCGGCGCGGGTGGGGTAATGTCTTGGGGCATGGAGGTGGGGTGGGAGGGAGGAGGAGGAGGGGCGGGGCCAAGGGGAGGCAGGGTGGGAGGGTGTGTTGGAGGAGGAGGAGGGGCGGGGCGTTGCCGCGGCCGCCACAGTTCGCCGTTTGTGCATGCGTGGAAAGGTTGTTTTTCGGGGGTGTTTTAGAGGGTGGTGGGTTGTTTTCGGGGTGTTTTTGTGGGCCCTATAGGGGCCCCGGGGTATGGGTCAGTGGCCTGGCGATTTTCGTGGTTCTTGGACATGTAGTTTTCGCGCCTATTTGCCGGGTACCACGACCACTCTCTCTTTTATATATATATATATATATATATATATATATATATATATATATATTCTATATTCTATATTATATGGCTCTCACTGAAATAAATTTCCAAATATTTTGTTTGCATGGCTCTCTGAGTCAAAAAGGGCCCCGACCCCTGACATAAGGGAAATTAGGAAGGATTGGTGGTGGTAGAAGGAATCAGAAGAGAAGGACGACACGTAAGGATGGTGCTGAAGAGGATCTGGATATGAGGAAGGGAAAGAAGAGTTGCTGAGGCAGCAGCTGCTTCTAGGAAAACATGTGCTGCCCGAGGCAGTCCACTTCGTGGTAGCTGCTATGTATCACCAAACTCAGCATCATCTCACCCACAGTTTGTTTTAATAAGGAAAACCACAAGTTTAGGATGATAACTAAGACTTGGGAGTGGCAACTTTGATTCCCTGAGCCACCCCCAACTCCTTGTTTCCAATACAAGTGGTCCCTTTAACCATGGGATTCGCCTGCTGTTCGCTTAGTAAAATAGTGGCGGAGTTCAGGCCATTGCACTCTATACCTTTCTTAAAGTAACCTTCAGTAACACTACTTCCTTATTAGTGTTGCGTAATAAAAGTTTGCACTAAATTAACATGTGCAAACTGTCAGCAGGTCTCACTTAAAAATAGGAACTATTACTTTCTACATGGATCAGCAGGGAAGATTTTTCAGTACTTCAGCATTCATTCTCTGAAATGCTTCATTTCCCCCCAAACTATCCAGAATCTACTGTACTTAGTAAACAATTTTCATCAGTTGTTTGTTCTGCCGTTTTAAGATAAACCTTTTTCCCCCCAATGGATACACAGAATAAAAGTTGAAATATACAATGCTGAATAGATGGATGTTTATGTAGCTGAGTGTTGATTGGGTGTTAAACGCCCTTCTCACCCTGCAGGCGACTCAGGGCAGATCGCAATGCACATAGACAGGCAAACGTTCAATGCCATAGACATACAACATATATAGACCAGTGTTTCCCAACCTTTTTTGAGCCGCGGCACACTTTTTACATTTGCAAAATCTTGGGGCACACCACCAACCAAAATGACACAAAATGACACTCTAACACAGTAATACATATAGTTAATATGTTTTTAAAATGTATTTATACACTCAGTGTGAAACTTGGGCCTGTTTCAATAAACTCAACATAGTTATCCTGGCAGGAATGGCAGAAAGACACAAACTTCCCACACAGAACTCCCATAACCAAGAGAAAATGCTATGAGAGTTTGGTGGGCATTGACCTTGAGTTTTGGAGTTGTAGTACACCTATATCCAGAGAGCACTGTGGACTCAAACAATGTTGGATCAGGACCAAACTTGGCATGAATACTCAATATGCCCAAATATGAATGCAGATGGAGTCCAGGGGAAATAGACCTTGACATTTGGGAGTTGTAGTTGCTGGGATTTATAGTTCCCCTACAATCAAAGAGCATTCTGAACCCCACCAATGATAGAACTGGGCCAAACTTCCCACACAGAACCCCCAGGAGGCAAGAGGAGGTCTCTACTTGGGGAAAGGGAGGCGGGCCTTCGCAATGTTTGGAGAGGGAGAGACCAAGTAGACAACAGGTGGGGAGGGGGGTGTTTGTAATTTTGTGCCTTTATCGAGGTAGGTTTCTTAGGATTTTTATACTTCAACACACTAGACTCTCCCCCCCCCCCCTTGAGGTTCCAATTTCCCACGGCACACCTGATGATCGCTCACGGCACACTAGTGTGCCCCGGCACACTGTTTGGGAAACACTGATATAGACAGAGGCAATTTAACATTCCAGCTTCTGGCCACCAGGGGGAGCTGTCTCATTCCTTCATTCTTTTTCATACTTCCTGGAGATTTTATGGCTTTGTAAATCAGTTAAATTAGCCTCTCCACAAAGTGGTACCTAAATGTTCTACTTGACAGATGCAACTGTCTTTTGGGTTGCAAAGGTCGACAACAAGCTACACATTTTGGTCAAGAGCTCACCCAGTCCTGGGCAGGCCTCGAACTCATGACCTTCTGGTCAGTAGAGATCTTATGCAGCTGACTCCCAGCCAGCTGTGCCACAGTCCCGGTGCATAAAGCAGTGTTTCCCAACCGGTGTGCCACAGCACACTAGTGTACCGTGAGCAATCAGGTGTGCCGTGGGAAATTGGAACCTCCAATACCCTTTCTTCCCCCTCCTGCCGAACAGTTTTTCTTCTCCACTCGGGCTCCCTTCTTCCCAGCCTCACTCTGCTCGCTTTGCCTTGACTTTGCTCACGCTGCCGCTTCTGCCACCATTTTGATCTGAGGGTGCAGCGTGAGCGTGCTCAGGAGGGGATGGGGGAGGGAGGAAGGCGTGACCCGTGCGGGCGCTACTCGCCCCACGTCTTCCTCCCTCCCCCCTCCCCTCCTGAGCAAAGTGAGGCAAAGCGAGCAGAACGAGGCTGGGACGAAGGGAGCCCGGGTGGAGAAGAAAAAGTAAGTGTTCGGCAGGAGGGGGAAGAAAGGGCGCGAAGGGGAAGAGGGGGAAGAGGTCTCTGTCGAAAGCTGGCATGGGCAAACTTGGACCTTCCAGGTGTTTTGGACTCCAACTCCCACCATTCCTAGCAGCCTCAGGCATTTTTCCTCCCCCCCCCCCCTCAGCTACTTAAGCAGGAAAGGGCCTCAGGCTGTTAGGAATGGTGGGAGTTGAAGTCCAAAGCACCCAGAGGGCCGACGTTTTCTCATGCCTGTTTTAGGGACCTTAAAGTGGTGAGCCTCCTTCCAACATTGTGATTCTGAGAGATTCGTGTGTGTCTTTCTGCCATTCCTGCCAGGATATCTATGTTGTGTTCATCGAAACAGGCCCAGATTTCACACTGAGTGTATAAATACATTTAAAAACATATTAACTATATGTATTACTGTGTTAGAGTGTCATTTTGTGTCATTTTGGTTGGTGGTGTGCCCCAGGATTTGGTAAATATAAAAAATGTGCCGAGGCTCAAAAAAGGTTGAAAAACACTGGCATAAAGGGTGTGTGGAAGGACTGTGAGGTAGAAGTTATAGGGGGGAGAGAAAGAAATGGCTATTTTTTTGTGAATTCAGATAAGATGGTGCCTCAAAATGACTTTTTCAGTTTTTGTATGATTGAAGATTAGGTACTTTTCACATCGTCTTATAACTTGAAAGCCGGAGTACTTCTGTATTTCAGTTGATCCAGTAAAGCAGAGGGGAGTGAGTGACCTTTGGCCCAGGAAATGTGTAGGAATGCAGCTCACATAATCCCTCTGTTGTTGGTAGTGCTGGGTGTACCTTCTGGATTGTTCTGATCCAGGGCAAGTTGGGGGGGGGGGGGCAGCGCCAGTCATGTGCTGAAATAAACACGGGGACTTGCCCTGGATCAGGACAATAGCTAGAAAGTGGGGGACTTGGACCAAACTCACTTCCTGTGACCCTGATCCAATTTGATTGCAGTTTACTTTGCCAAAAAAATCGTGCAGAAGAAGAACTAGATTTGCTCCTTAGTAACCTGGCTGCATGAGTCTTATCCTCCCCCAGCAACTTAACTGGATAATATATCAATTAAATAAATCCCCGTTAAAAGCTGACTCATCCTTGCTTTGTGCTGAGACAGGGCATTTCAGTTTTCTTATTGTCTGGCATCTGGTGTCTAGTAGCTTCCCTTTTTGTCTGTATGTGTTGAATTCCTTTGGGTGGATATCAAATACGTCATGCCACTTTTCACAGATACTGTATGTAGGAAGGTCAATCTTTGTTTCATCATTAGAAGTTATAGTATTCTTATTGTTATTGTTTACCATGTATTTATATTTATTTATTTATTTATTATTCGGGCTTCTATGCCGCCAACTCCCTGAGGCTCGCGGCGGCTTACAGGAGCCGAAGGGCACAGTAAAATACAGGCAATAAGCAGTTAAAAACAATTAAAAACAACAGCAGTATAGTAATTAATAACACAGTTAAAACAATGAACAGCACATCATCCTCAGAAGAACGAATAGATGGCGGGGCATGGGCAGGACTTACTCACCAAAGGCCTGCTTAAACAGGTAGGTTTTACAGGCCCGTCTAAACGGGAGCAAGTCCTTCATAGCCCGAGTTCCGGCCGGGAGGGCGTTCCACAGCGTAGGTGCTATGACAGAGAAGCCCTCCGCGGGTAGCAGTCAGCCTTGCGAGTTTAGCTGAAGGTATCTCCAGGAGATTGGAGTCCTCAGACCGAAGTGATCTCGGAGGGCAATATGGGGTGAGACGGTCCCTCAAATACGCTGGCCCCAGGCCGTGTAAGGCCTTAAAGGTGAGGACCAACACTTTGAAGGTGATCCGGTGCTCAATTGGCAGCCAGTGCAGATCCTGCAAAACAGGTGTTATGTGGGCGCCAGCTGGCGTGCCAGACAGGAGCCGGGCGGCAGTGTTCTGCACTAGCCTGAGCTTCCGGGTCACCGACAGAGGAAGGCCAACGTAGAGCGCGTATATAGCACCATCAGTACGAGGGCGGGTCAATAAGTCTGTGACTTTTTGAATGAAACACAGTTTTCTGGATTTTAAAAAAAACATTTTATTTCTCAACGTAGTCTCCTTTGAGCGCTATACACTTTGTCCAACGTTTCTCCAATTTTTTTATCCCTTCCAAAAAATAAGATTTGTCGAGGTCATCAAAATAGGTATTTGTTTGTGAGATGATTTCATCGTTGGAGTCAAATCTCTTTCCGCTGAGCCATTTCTTCAGGTTTGGAAACAAGAAATAGTCACTCGGGGCTAAATCCGGAGAATATGGCGGATGAGGGAGCAATTCGTATCCCAATTCATGGATTGTTGCCATGGAAACTGCACATGTGTGCACCCTTGCATTGTCCTGGTGCAAAATAACTTTTTTCTTGGCCAAATGCGGTCGGTTCCCCCCCAAATCCTCATTAAATCGACCCAATAAGTTGGCATAATATTCGCCATTGATTGTTTTACCCTTTTGAAAGTAGTCAATGTGGATTATACCGTGTGTATCCCAAAAAACGGTCGTCATGACTTTATTGGCTGACAAACCCGCCATGGCCTTCTTTGGTGCCGATTCACCCCGAGAAACCCACTGTTTTGACTGCTGTTTGGTCTCTGGTGTGTTGTGGTGGATCCACGTTTCGTCCACGGTTATGAAACGGCGCAAAAACCCATCCATATTGCGGTTGAACAACGCCGAACACTCCTGCGAAATTGTCACACGATTGCGTTTGTGGTCGATTGTGAGCAAACGCGGCACCCATCTTGCAGAAAGCTTTCTCATACCAAAGTGATCATTTAAAATTGAAACCACTGAGCCATGTGAGATGCCTATGGCTTCCACAATCTCTCGCACTTTCAATCTCCGATCAGCCAACACCATATTGTGAATTTTTCCCCGTTGTTTCAGGTGTAGACCTCAACTGGGCATCCAGAACGTTCGCCATATTCCGTGCTTGTACGGCCACAACAAAATTCAGTAAATCACTTTTTTACCATTGAAATTGATGGTGCAGAGTCCCCATAGTATTTATCAAGCTTAGCCTTGGTTTGAGGGATGTTTTTTTTCCGCAAAAAATAATGCTTAATGAGCACATGAAATTCACTTTTTTCCATTTTTCTCCTCAAATCACGCGGTAGGGTGCTATCAATGGCTGTCAACCACAAACTAAATGACGCAGCTTGTCCAAATTTTGACAGGAGTCAACTGACAGATGCCTGTTGACAAGGAGCAGTGTTGCCCTTTCAGTTGAGAGGCGGGAAATTCAAAAAGTCACGGACTTACTGACCCGCCCTCGTACATGGTACTTCACAGGAGCGGTTTACAATTTTGATAGTCCCTGCCATCAGGCTTACAATCTAAAAGGTCAGGAGATCCAAGGAAGAAGGGATGGCAATGAAGGAGAAGATTAGATTGGCTGCTATTCTCTCCCTCTGAGCGCGATGGAGCGGTGTCTGCCCCTCAATTGTTTCCTATCAAAGGCACCCGGTATTAAAGCAGCCCATATTTGCTGTGTCAACGGTGCCTTAATCTTTCCAGATAATTTCACAGGAGCTTTGAACTAATGACAGGTCAGATTACAAGGGTGGGAGGCAAAGCTTTGTTTAGGAATCCTTCTCCTATCCCTTTACAATCTCTCCTTTGCTTCACCTCACCTTTTTTCAGCTCTCTTACTTCTCCACTCCCTGGACAAATCTGAATTTGATTACTAGTGTCCAGAGCAGGGGTGGGCAATTATTTTTTCCAAAGGGCCACACGAGAGCCAAAAAATATTATGGAGGGCCGCACCTAAAGGCTGAACTACATTCTAATCTACATTATTTATTTATTTACTTACTTACTATATTTACTATATATTACACATCATTAATATCAACATATTAATATATCAAGAAATATTCATATATTATTAGTATTAATATCATAATTATTATATTATAGTACAGTGTTTCCCAACCAGTGTGCCGGGGCACACTAGTGTGCCGTGAGCAATCATCAGGTGTGCTGTGGGAAATTGGAATCTGCAATACCCTTTCAGTACTTTCTGATGGTAATGAGAGTTCAATATGCCAAGTTTGGTTCAATTCCATTGTTGCAAGAGTTCAGGATGCTCTTTGATTGTGTGTTAAAAATACATTGAACTGAAACAAGATCATAGTTTAAAGCTAAAATTTGCTGATCTTCCTTTGGACAGTTTTTGGTTATCTGTTGCCAGGGAATTTCCCATTCTGGTCAACAAAGCTATTTTGACATTGCTCCCGTTTTCAACCATATATCTGTGTGAGATGAGCTTCTCTAGCTTGATAAAAACTAAACACAGAGAGACTGACAGCTGTTGAGCAAGACCTTTGTGTGTGTCTTTCTGCCATTCCTGCCAGGATATCTATGTTGTGTTCATCGAAACAGGCCCAGGTTTCACACTGAGTGTATAAATACATTTAAAAACATATTAACTATATGTATTACTGTGTTAGAGTGTCATTTTGTGTCATTTTGTTTGGTGGTGTGCCCCAGGATTTTGTAAATGTAAAAAGTGTGCCACGGCTCAAAAAAGGTTGAAAAACACTGTTATAGTATGTATATATATATATATATAGAGAGAGAGAGAGAGAGAGAGAGAGAGAGAGAGAGAGAGACATTATAATATGTTGAAATTATAATATAACGTTATTATATTATATTATTTAATATATTATTATATTATTATAAAATAATAATAAAAACCACTAAGATATAATAAAATAAAATTCAAGAAGACAAGGTGCGAACCAAGATGAAGGCTGACATCCTGAAGAGAGGAAGGATCCCAAGATGGAATGGCCCAATGGCCCCAGCCCAGAGGATGGCAAAGCGGACCCAGCGTGTGTGTGGCCTGCCTCAGAGAGACTGCCTGCCTGCCTGCCTTCTGTGCTCGCCCTCTCTGCTTGCCTTCCACTCACCTGCTGGGGGGGGGGGGGGCTCTGAAGGGAGCTCGGAGGAAGGCGGGGACTCTTTGAACATGGAGGTCAGTGGCCCCTCGGGAGCTCGGCCGCTTCGCCGCCCTCGTCGCCCGAGGCCTCCATGACCCGCTCGGGGCGAGAGGCCGGTCTTCCTGGCCGCCTCCCTCCCTTCCTTCCTCCCCTCCGCCCTCCTCCCTCCCTCTCTGCCTCCGCCGCGCCCTCAGCCGCTCACTGCAGGGACGCAGCACAGCGCTCTGTCCCCGTGTCCCTCTGCCAAGACAAAAAAAAAGAATGGAGAGCAGCAGGCGATCGGAGGTGGCTCATCGCCCTGTCGACCTGGAAGACGATAAGCCCCCGCAGGTCGCGGAGTGCTCCCGCTGCAGGCCCAGATCGCCTGCAGGGATGCAGACACTCCAAAGCTGCCACTCCTCTGGCCTGTCTGCCAATGCAGGCCTCACAGAGCCCATTATGGGATGGCGGCAGCGGCACCCCTTCCTCTTGGCCCCGCCCCCAACGCCCTTCTCCCTGGGCCGGACATTTTAACAGTTCCCCAACGCAGGAACTGGATTCAGCCTGTGGGCCATAGGTTGCCCACTCCTGGTCCAGAGATTGCTGATAAAGTTGTATATCAAGCTGCGTTGCGGAACTGTAAAAATAAACAGTCTTTTTTTCCTTTTCATTCATTAGTATCAAGCAAATGTTATTTGAAGCAAGACATAACATACAAATCAAAATATCCACAATATCCACTGAAAAGGCAATGTGGTGTTCAGTATTTCTGAAACGATATGTTTTTTGCTAAATAAATTATAACATGATGAAAGACGTCCATTGATTAGACTTCCTAAGGCACGTCAGTTGCCCATTTCATTCATTCTTGAAATCTTGCATGTCATGTTTACTAATCAACAGCAAATATTTGTTTCTTTCTTGGTGTCAGTTCATGGGGCCTTTCCATGAGTGTTGCTATTGAGGTACCCGTTGCAGTTATAGCTTGCAAGACCCTGAAATCTGTTGCCTGAAATAGTATACCACTTGCTCAGCTGGTACGAAGCTTCGGGCTTGAGTGTTATCAATATGCAGATGACACTCAGCTCGTTCTAAGAATGGAAGGCCGCTCAGACTCCGTATCCGATAATTTCCATCTATGCCTTGAAGCCGTGACTGGATGGCTGCGTGCCAGCAGATTGAGGGTGAATCCAGCGAAGACGGAGATCCTATGGCTGGGCCGCCCGGGCAGTGGGGATATCCAGTTGCCCACCCTGGATGGCGAGACTCTACGTCCGTCATCATCGGTAAAGAGCTTAGGAGTCCATTTCAGATCTCCACTGTGAGCAGAATCGCATTTTTCCACCTGCGTCAGGCGAGGTGACTGGCTTCCTATTTGTCTAGGAGCGACCTGGCTACGGTGATCCAGGCCACGGTCATTTCAAGATTAGAATACTGTAACGCCCTCTACATTGGCCTACCTCAGAAACTCAAGCTGGTGCATAATGCTGCGGCATGGCTTCTCCTTGGGGAGCCGGCAAGATGTCATATACCGTATTTTCCGCACCATAAGACGCAGTTTTTTTCCTCCCAAAGTAGGAAGAAAAATGAGCCGCGTCTTATGGAGCGAAGATGCAGGCAGGGAGGGGGGAGGCTGGAGCAGAGGGGGGCAGCGATATACTCACGCTATATTCCCCCGGCGGCTCCTGCCGGTTTCCGGCTGCGCCCGCGCATGGCCAGACTCCCGCTGCCGTGTCGCCGCAGCCAGTCGGGCGCGCGGAGGAACGGGGCGGAAGAGGGACTCACGGGGCGGGAGGAGGGAGGGAAGGAGGAAGAGGCCGCAGCACCTCCGCAGGGCTCCCTCCCTCCGGCGAGGCCTTTCTCCTCTTCCTCCTCGGCAGAGGCGACGGAGTGATGTCACGAAGATGCGCCTCTGTCTTTGGGCCCTTCCGGGGGCGCTGCTGCTGCTACTGCTGCGTCTCCGGAAGGGCCCGAAGCCAGAGGCGCATCTTCGTGACGTCACTCCGTCGCGCCTCTGCCGAGGAGGAAGGGGAGGAAGGCCTCGCCGGCCGTGCGCTGTAAGGCCAGAGGGAGGGAGGGAAGGAGGAAGAGTTCCGCCCCCGTTCCTCCGCGCCGCTGACTGGCTGCGGCGACACGGCAGCGGGAGTCTGGCCATGCGCGGGCGCAGCCGGGAGCCGCCGGGAGCTGCCGGGGGGGGGGGCGAATATAGCGTGAGTATATCGCCGCCCCCCCCTCTGCTCCAGCGCCTTCCCCCCCTCCATATTAGTGTCCCATATAGTCTACAGCCCCCATTTCCCCCCCCCCAATTTTCCATCTCTAAAATCTAGGTGCGTCTTATCAGCAGGTGCGCCTTATGGTGTGAAAAATACGGTAACTCCCATCCTCCAGCAACTGCACTGGCTATCGGTTGAACACCGAATCACCTTCAAAGTGATGGTTCTCACCTTCAAGGCCTTGTATGGTCAGGGGCCCGTGTATCTGAGGGACCGCCTTTCTTCCTACCAATCCCAGAGATCACTTCGATCCGAAGATAAAAATCTGTTGGAAGTCAACAATCCCAGGACCTTCCGTTTGACTGCCACTAGGCGCAGAGCCTTTTCGATCGTGGCCCCCTCACTGTGGAATGCATTGCCTGCCGAAGTCCGAGCTTTGCGGGAATTGCCCGCCTTCTGGAGGGCATGCAAAACATATTTCGGAAGGCCTTTGAACTTTAATTTGGTCGTAATCTGATTTTAACTTTGGTTTTAAATTGTTATTCTGTCATTGTACTGATCTTTGTAAACCGCTCTGAGCCTTCCGGGAGTGGCGGTATATACGTTCGAACAATAGACAATATAATAATATAGTACCTACACTAAGGGGACCCTAGAGGGTGTACTTCAGAGTTATTCAGTCTTTACAACTTACTATGAAATTTAGATTAAGGAAAAAGACATCTTGGCACAAAATCGCTTTGAGTGTGATTTTCCTGCTTCTTGGCAGCGAGTTGGACTGGGTAGCCCACGAGGTCTCTTCCAACTCTAGGATTCTATGAAAAATTATTGTCAGTCCCACTAACAAAGTGCTTCTTTCAAAACGATCTACCAGTGTGTAAAATACAATTTTGTCGATATGATAACAATAAATAAAACTTTATTTATATATTGCTCTATCTCCCCAGGAGGGGCTCAGGGCGGTTTCCAAGCAACAACATCAAAACATAGAGTCGCAACATGAACAGAAAATAACAGTAACAGCAACATAAGCATAAAATTACCCAACAACACATAAATATTAAAAGAGAAAATCCTACCTGCTCTGCATGTCTATTTGTTAGGGCATGGAAAAGGAATCTGTCAGGAAGAATTAAAAAGGCCGGGTCAAGAGATACAAATTGAAATAAGATAGGACTGGCATTTAGGTACAGTTCTGTAAGCGGGGACGGGCTATTTCCAGGGGTTATGACCAGGGTAATATATAGGGGGCAAGGTCATGTCCGAACAGTGCCTGGGCTGAGCTAGCATTGGTCACTCTTGAAGATTTGTTGAAATCACCAAGTCTTCAAACTCTTACGAAAAGAGGGGAGGATGGGGCCTGTCTTATTTCCTTTGGAAGAGTGTTCCAGAGGTGGGGGGGGCCACCACCGAGAAGGCCCACTCTCTTGTCCTTACCAACTGTGCTTGTGACGGTGGTGGGAGCGAGAGGAGGGCCTCCCCAGAGGATCTTAGAGTTCGCGCTGGTTCATAGATGGAGATAATAATAACAATAATAAACTTTATTTATAAGTCGCTTCCCTCTCCCCAAAGGGGACTCGGAGCGGCTTACATGGGGCCGTGCCCAAACCACAAATCACAAAATATCAGACATCAAAAAAAAAACAATAAAAACAATAAACACAGTAAAATGAATACATCTAACAAAACACTATAACAAATGCATCTAGAACAGAAGGGGGGAAAAAAAGACGAGGGCGGGCCACATCTATTATATCAGGGCTGTCCAACTGGCGGCCCCGGGGCCGGATCCGGCCCCGTAGCCTGTTGGACACGGCCCCACCTATGCCCTCAGCTGCCATTTTTTAAATTTTTTTTTAAAAATCGATTTTTTAAAAAAAAATGGCGGCCGAGGGAGGGCGGGGCTGGGAGGAGGAAGAGAGCTAGCTCCTCCTTTTTGGTGCCCCCTCCCTTCCTAGGGCAGGGGAGCCGCCGAAAAAGGGCAGAAGGCGGCGCCAAGAGCTGCGCGTCACGCCAGGCTTGTGACGCGCGGCTCTTGGCGCCGCCGCTGGGGGCGGGGCCTGGGGGCGGGGCCGAGCGGCCCCCTAGGTCATCAGTGACCTCTTATCCGGCCCTGGACCCCGTAGAAGTTGGACAGCACTGTATTATATAAATGGGTTCACGTCATGTGATGTATACCTCAAACAAAGAAACCTTACAACGCAGATACACAATACTTGCCAACAGAAATAGGCCTCAAGCAAGGTACGTTTGTAGCAAAGAAACTTTCCCCCCAAAAACCTAAAAGGCCCCAAAACAATGAGTAAAAATAAAACTACATTTACCAGCATCCTCGGGGCAGCCAAAGACTCACCCAGCCTCTACATTCTGAACAACATGATTGGCTGCCAATAAGGGCGGATTTGCATA
The DNA here is from genome assembly GCA_030556195.1 of Anolis apletophallus. Classification (NCBI taxonomy): domain Eukaryota; kingdom Metazoa; phylum Chordata; class Lepidosauria; order Squamata; family Anolidae; genus Anolis; species Anolis apletophallus. Next base: position 149,578,198 of record JARBWK010000005.1, on the reverse strand, counting down.
ACTGCTGCACTGGCCAGCCAACATGAAAATTCCGATCCATAATAAACTGCCAAAACATAATAAGGAAAAGGCCTGAGCCAATCCCCAACACAAACACCCAAATCACTTCCAACCGAAAATTTACACCCCAAAAAATCACAGACCACGCCCAAAATTGACAGTAAGGCTTCATTAACTTGATTTCCCTAACTAGCCCTCACTTACTGGGAAGCTGTTTACGCTCTGAATTGACAGTAAGGCTTCATTAACTTGATTCTCCCGACTAGGCCTCAGCTCATTGGACATTGTGTATGGCCTGAATTGACAGTAAGGCTTCATTAACTTGCTGTTCCTAACTGAGCCTCAGCTCATGGGACATTGTGTATGGCCTGAATTTACAGTAACCTACCTTGGCACACAGAGCCCCGACCATGCACGATGGGACTTGAAGTACCACCATGGAAAATGGGATTTGTAGTACTTCAAAACCCATCATTCCCCACAGACCACTGTGGCCCAGAACCAAGACCAATAAAGACCCAACTTGGCACACCATGCCCCCCATGACCCACACTCCATCCAACTGCAGTTTAGAGGAGGGCACACCGTGGATGATTGGACTTTCTCGCATCTCCTAAAAAGGGCACAGCAACGCGTGCCGGGTACAGCTAGTGTACATATAAAATGTTTAAAAACTGGGGGAGATAAATGGAGTAGGGCCAAAACGTGAAGAGTCTCAAAGGTGGAAGGAAATCCAAAAAAAACAACAAACTGGGCGAAGAGGGATCTAGTCTCCAAAAGCTAGGCGGAAAAAATGAGGTTTTCAGTTGTCTCTTAAAGGCTTCCAGTGAGGGCATTCCTGATCTCTCCCGGAAGGGAGTTCCAAAGTCGGGGGGCAGAGGAGAAAGCTTTCTCCCTAGTATTCATCGTGAAGATAGGCAGGGCCCGAACCGTTTATAGGTCATTACCTGCACCTTGAATTTGGCTTGGCAACTTATCAGCAGCCAGTTAAGCTGTTTTAATAGGGGTGTTGTATGCTCCCTATAGTTTGCTCCAGTAAGGAGCCTGGCTGGCACATTGCAACAGTCCAATCTGGATGTAACCAAGGTGTGGACCACTCTGGCCAAATCAGACTTCATGAGGTATGGTTGCAGCTGACGCACTAGTTTGAGTTGTGCAAAGGCCCTCCCAGCCACCGCTGACACATGAGCATCAAGCGACAGCGTTGAGTCCAGGAGGACCCACAAGCTACGGACCCGCACCCTCAGGCGGAGTGTAACCCCGTCGAGCACAGGTACTTTTAAGGATGCCTAGTAGACATCTGCTGCCTGACAGAATTTCTTGGGTCTTTGAAGCCTTTACACAAGTTGGGCCTTAAGAATGGAGCTCAGTGGAGTGCAAGAAACCGGTGTCCTAGGTCAGTGTTTCCTAACCACTGTGCCGCGGCACACTAGCGTGCCGTGAGCGATCACCATGCTGTGCCGCAGGAAAACCTCTCTTCCCCCCTTTCTTCCCCTCCTGCCGAAAAGGTCGGTGCATGCGTATTGGCTCCCACTTTGGAGCCAGTGCGTGCACACAGATAGCTTTTCTGCAGCGCACTGGTGGGGGACGCTAAAATTTTTTGCGTACCCCCGGGAAAAGCTTGGTCCGCCCCTGTTCCCAAGCATACCCTTTCAGTACTTTCTGTTGGTAATGAGAGTTCAATATGCCAAGTTTGGTTCAATTCTATTGTTGCAAGAGTTCAGGATTCTCTTGGATTATGTGTTAACTATAAATTGAGCAAGACCTTTGTGTGTGTCTTTCTGCCATTCCTGCCAGGATATCTATGTTGTGTTCATCGAAACAGGCCCAGGTTTCACACTGAGTGTATAAATACATTGAAAAACATATTAACTATATGTATTACTGTGTTAGAGTGTCATTTTGTGTAATTTTGGTTGGTGGTGTGCCTCAGGATTTTGTAAATGTAAAAAGTGTCTCGCGGCTAGAAAAAAGTTGGGAAACACTGTCCTAGGTCATTCCTTTCCCTCAATTTTCATTGGAGTTGTCTGCCAAAAATGTCGCATTTTAGCTCTGCTTCTTTCTCTCATCCTGCAAACACAGTTTTCTTTTTCCAAAAATTTTGCAATCGAGCCTGGAACTGATGCTTGTGTGTGTCCTCAAAGTGTTAAAAAAATTAAAAATTTTAAAAAATCCTCCCCACTGTCATCATGGACTGTTTCTTGGTCACGATGGAGTGTGACAGAATGCTTGGAACTGGCTTTTTATAGAGCATCATGTTCCATTTTAATCATAGTGGAGTAGGTCCACCGAGTATTGAAAAGCTTATCGTTATGAGATGTTTTGTCCCTGGGGTGAGAGAGCACATATTTGTAGTATAATGGCTGTTTATGAATTTAGCCTATTATGACTTTTTGCTTTTGGATATAGATGTTTTCTTTGTTCAGCCTAGTTCCCTGCCTTCAGAAAGCATCCAAAGAGATCTGTCCCTAGGGTCTCGTTATGGCAAAATAGTCGGTGAAAAAGTTTATAGAGAAGTATGTTAACCACTTTTGCATCCCCAGAACTGAAGTAACTCCCCCGCCCCCGTACAGTTACAAGAAGTCTCCTTAGCTGAGATCATGTAACTGAAAGACCTGCCAAGAACAGAAACGCTTGTAAGTTATAGCATTCCCTTCACCCCCAATTAATGAGTTGATATACAAATGCCAAATTCCTGAGCTGTTGTTTTAGCCACAGACATTGTTCTTGGTTTTACTTTTTGTAAACTCTTCCACTCCCACTCCTTGTTTTGCTCAATTTTAATATCTTTTATATAACACTGTAGCATCCAGTACACAGCCTCTACAAGACCGCTTCAGTAATGCAGACTAGAGCTTGCTTTCTCTTCGATCTCTTTCTTTCTTCTCTCTCTTGGTTCTCAGGATGCAGCTTGGTGAACACAACCAGTCCTATCTTTGGAAAGAGAGAGTTGCCTTAAGAGTTGTCGATCCCGGGACCTTAGGGGTTCGATCCCAGCTGGATGGGGCGCTTCTGGGGGGGGCGGAGCCATGCCGCACCAAGCCTCGCCCCTCCCCCAGCTTCAGCGCTACCACAGCTTCTCCAGGCATGAGGAGGGTATGGCCAAGCCAGTAGTGGCTACTAGGCATGGTTTCGAATCCAAAAATGGCGATTCTAAAATCAAATGGGGGGGGGATTTTTTTTTGATTAGTAAAAGAAAGACTTACAAAAAAATTTCCAAAAATTTCTAAAATGTAACTTAATTACTAACGAAATTCGTTAGTAGTTCGTATGCCAGCGCATGCGCATTCAGATGGTTTTGGCCTACAACTCCCAGAAATCCTAACAGCTGGTAAATTGGCTGGGATTTCTGGGAGTTGTAGGCCAAAACTTGAATAAATCACACTGAATTCTAGATGGGACTCTCCAAATAGGAAGGAGGGAGGGAAGGAGGGAGGGAGCGGGTATTCTATTCTTGGAAGCAGCAAAAGAAAAGGAGGAGGAGCCCCCCCCCCTCGCTCCTTCTCTCTCACCCCGATCCCGAGGGAGCGAGGGCCCAAGTTTGCCCAGGCTGGTCATATACCTACATTCCATTCACATGCAATAATACAGCAGTAATAACAATGGGTATAAGAAGAGGTAAAATTCAAACCGAAGTATTCTGACTGTGCTCCCTCCTCAAACTGCAAAAGGCTCTTCTCTGAGCCGGAAAAGGCAAAGCCCGGGCACCGCATTTGCTTCCTGGGTGCACACACATACATCTTCTTGGGGGGGGATTTGCTGCCGAATCTTCTCTCTGAGCCCGGGATTCTGCAGCAAATCTCTCCCCCCCCCCCCCAAGAATATGTATGTGTGTGCTCCCAAGCAGCAAACGCTGGCTTTTCCCTGGCTAATTTCCCGGGCTAATAAGAGAAGAGCCCGTTTGCACCGCATGAGGAGAGACCAGTCAGAATACTTCGGTTTGAATTTTACCTCTTGTTATTGTTATTACTGCTGTATTATTGCATGTGCATGGAATGTAGGTATGACCAGTTGGATTACTTATAATATTAGGCACTTACAGTAGCATTCATTCTATTATACATTAGGTTGGTTTCTCACCCCAATACTCTTTGATGCTTTAGATCCTGGCAGGCAGGAGAGCAGGGAAGCCTGGAAAAATGTAAACAGAGGTTTACTCAAGTAAATCCACAAAGGAGGGCACTTCATCCAAAGTGCCCTCCTTTGCAGATTTACTTCTGAGTAATCCTATCTGTTTACATTTTTCGGCTTCCAGCCGAAAGAAGGAGCGAGTTTAGGGCTTGCCTTGCCATAATACTTATTGGCAAGGGAGGCGGGAGGGTGGTGAGAGAGAAGGAGGTGCCCCCTTACGACCTAATAACGACACTTAAGAAAATCCTGGCCCCGAAGTTCGAAAAGGAAGTCCACTTCCTGGTTGGCGTCCAGGTGCGGAAATACTCGAAAGTAGCATTTCTTACGAATTTCTTACGAAACGAATCATTTTCATAACTTTTTTCTCATGCCTAGTGGCTAGCTATGCCACTACTGGCTTGGCATACCGTCCTCTAGCTTGGAGAAGCTGTGGTAACGCTGTAGCCAGAGCGGGGAGAGGGCGGAGCCAGGCCGCACCAGGCCCCGCCCCTACCCCGGCTACAGCGCTACCACAGCTTCTTCAGCCTTTAGGAGGGTATGCCAAGCCAGTAGTGGCTAGTTATGCCACTACTGGCTTGGCATACCCTCTTCTAGCCTGCAAAAGCTGTGGAAGCGCTAAAGCCAGAGGGGGAGGGGGTGGAGCCAGGCCACGCTAAGCCCTGCCCCCTCCCCGGCTTTAGCGCTTCCACAGCTTTTGCTAATGCTGATGAATTAGTAAGATCTGAAATATGCCCACTCCTCTGGCATGGTCTCCACAACTACAGCGTTCTTGGCTTTGTGCATATCTTCTGTACAGACCAAACTGAATATGTGAAAGACGGGACATTGCATATTGTGTTGAAAGATGCTAGCTGGGTATGCTTTCTGTCTCCTACAAGGTTTGATATAGTGTCTTTAAGGGGCTGAGTACAGAGGACAACAGTAAAGGAAACCTCTGTTCTTCTTCACGTAGGAGGTCAAGGTCTGACAATGGCTCCTGAAAGTACAGAGAGTTCTGCTGATATGCCTATGGTGTTTTATTTCCAAAGACCTCTATAGTACGGCTTTCAGTCATTTTTAAGACATTATATTTCTTTTGCAAATATTGTAATTTCAACACTTTCTGAATTATATATAATTGCCTAATGCTTTTGATGCCACAGTGTGTTAGTATGTTGAGAATAGCTGCAGCAATATCAACTGGCAGCAAGCCTGAATTGGGTAATGTTGGAATAGAATCCTAGAGTTGGAAGAGACCTTGTGGGGCATCCAGTCCAACCCCCTGCCAAGAAGCAGGAAAATCACATTCAAAGCACACCCCCCAACAGATGTGGAGTTTATGGCTGGTATTTCCGAAAGATCCCCTCTCTCTTGTGGGGTGCCTCATGGTGCAATTCTCTCCTCGCTTCTTTTTAACATCTACTGTATGTCAAGCCACTTGCTAGTCTAGTGTGGAGTTTCGGGCGGGAGTGTTACCAATATGCGGACGACACCCAACTCCTTCTACGCTTGGAGCCCGGAGCAATCTCAGTACTGGACAGTTTCATCTTGTGTCTCGAAGCCGTGTCAAATTGGCTGCGTGCCAGCGGATTGAAGGTGAATCCGGCCAAGACTGAGACCTTGTGGCCTGGCCGCCCGGTAGGTGTGCTGCACCATCTGCCCACCTTTGATGGTGCTCCCCTATCTCCATCCACTACTGTTAAGAGTTTGGGTGTGGTCTTAGACACACAGCTAACCATGGAGTTCCACATCGCTGTTGTTAGCAAGCAGGCCTTTTCTATCTTCGCCAGGCAAGGCAGTTGGCTCCTTACCTTTCAAGTGAGCCTTGGCAACAGTCATCCATGCCACGGTTACATCTAGGCTGGACTATTGCAATGAAACACGAAGCATGTGTCGCAATACAATATATCAAATACAAATATCAATACTAAATTTCTTTATGTAGGACACAAGAGGTGTGCCTGAGAAGCCCGCTGCACAATAATTACTAACAATAAATATCGTGTGAGTACACAGACGCAATATAAATACATATATCAGTGTTTTGCACAAACGTGCTAGTGGCCGCATTCAAAAGTCTCCATATAGTAAAGTAGCTGTACCCGGCACGCGTTGCTGTGCCCTTTTAGGAGATGCGAGAAAGTCCAATCATCCACGGTGTGCCCTCCTCTAAACTGCAGTTGGATGGAGTGTGGGTCATGGGGGCATGGTGTGCCAAGTTGGGTCTTCATTGGTCTTGGTTCTGGGCCACAGTGGTCTGTGGGGAATGATGGGTTTTGAAGTACTACAAATCCCATTTTCCATGGTGGTACTTCAAGTCCCATCATGCATGGCCGGGGCTCTGTGTGCCAAGGTAGGTTACTGTAAATTCAGGCCATACACAATGTCCCATGAGCTGAGGCCTAGTTAGGAACAGCAAGTTAATGAAGCCTTACTGTCAATTCAGGCCATACACAATGTGCAATGAGCTGAGGCGTAGTTGGGAGAATCAAGTTAATGAAGCCTTACTGTCAATTCAGAGCGTAAACAGCTTCCCAGTAAGTGAGGCTCAGTTAGGGAAATCAAGTTAATGAAGTCTTACTGTCAATTTAGAGCGTAAACAGCTTCCCAGTAAGTGAGGCTTAGTTAGGGAAATCAAGTTAATGAAGTCTTACTGTCAATTTAGAGCGTAAACAGCTTCCCAGTAAGTGAGGCTTAGTTAGGGAAATCAAGTTAATGAAGTCTTACTGTCAATTCAGAGCGTAAACAGCTTCCCAGTAAGTGAGGCTTAGTTAGGGAAATCAAGTTAATGAAGTCTTACTGTCAATTCAGAGCGTAAACAGCTTCCCAGTAAGTGAGGGCTAGTTAGGGAAATCAAGTTAATGAAGCCTTACTGTCAATTTTGGGCGTGGTCTGTGTTTTTTTTGGGGTGTAAATTTTCGGTTGGAAGTGATTTGGGTGTTTGTGTTAGGGATTGGCTCAGGCCTTTTCCTTATTTTGTTTTGGCAGTTTATTAAGGATCGGAATTTTCATGTTGGCTGGCTAGTGCAGCAGTTATGCAAATCCGCCCTTATTGGCAGCCAATCATGTTGTTCAGAATGTAGAGGCTGGGTGAGTCTTTGGCTGCCCCGGAGGATGCTGGGAAATGTAGTTTTATTTTTACTCGTTGTTTTGGGGGCCTTTTAGGTTTTGGAGGGAAAAGTTTCTTTGCTACAAACGTACCTTGCTTGAGGCCTATTTCTGTTGGCAAGTATTGTTTTTCTGCGTTGTAAGGTTTCTTTGTTTGAGGTATACATCACATGACGTGAACCCATTTATATAATAGATACATACAAATACGAGATGAATTATACAACTTCCAGATGCAAGCGGCGGCTCGTGGAGGAGCAAGTTCAATGGGACTACGTATCCCAGAAGCGTCTCTGTTATTGTGCAAAGTCTCGCAGGAGCGAAGAACCCGGAAGCGGGATGCTTCCTGCAAGATTGGCGCAACCCTCGCGCCCAGGGATGGGATGAGAGTGGGAATGTTCCTTTAAGGAACCTCTTATTCCATATGCTGCCGAATTGGCGGTTTGGCGTCCCTGAATATTAGAAGCCTCCTAAGATAAACATGCTAAATGGCATGTGTTTCAGCCGACGGGATCACGGAGGTGTCTAGGATCCGCCTGTTTCGGTCATTGCTGACCTTTTTCAAGGCTGGGATGATTTACAGAGGCATAGCATAAAGTAACGTTGTCATCCATTCTTTTCAGTAATCACCACTCAACGAAATCTTTTGTATGTACCAGGTCCCAGAGAAGTACGTCTTGATAGTACGAGACGCAGGGCCTTTTCTATTACTGCTCCTGTCCTATGGAACTCTCTGCCCCTTTATCTGAGAGCCATGCGCTATCTGCGATCCTTTGCGCAGGCACTTAAGGCCTGGCTTTTTAACAGAGCTTTTGTTTTATCATTCTGATTTTAATACTTGTCTGTTTTAATGCTGTTTCTTTATGTAAATCGCCCGGAGCATCTGGGATGGAGGGCGAGTAACAAATATTAAATTGAATGAATGAATGAATAAATCAAGAAATTTTTGAACTCAAACATTAACTTCAGGTTGAGGTGTTGCACATCAAAACCGTCACAAATATGCTTGGAAGTGACATTTTCTTTGAAGTTTTTACCAGTGGATGAAAATGTGGGAAAGGGTAGCTTAACTCATAGATAAGAGTTAAGCTTTCTGTTTTTTCTCATTTCTTGAAAATGGTTTAGGGATGGAACCTAGCAGTGCAGTCTTGGGCATGTGTACTCAGACCTAAATCCCCTGAAGTTCAAGGAGCTAGTTCTAGGTACCTATGTGGGTTATCAACATTTCGTGTAAGAAGAACCTGGATTGTTTATTTATTTATTTATGTATTTATTTATTTATTTATTTATTTGATTTATCAACCGCCACTCCCAATTGGCTCGGGGCGGTTTACACTCATAGTTCTAATGCTTTAGTGAACAGTTTGATCACTGGAAATGGCATGTTATAGTGCAGGGCTGTCCAACTGGCGGCCCCCGGACCGTAGATGGCCCCCAGCCCCTTCCCCACGGCCCCCTACCCTCCTGCCAGTTATCGGCTTTTTAATATTTTTTTAAAAAATTTAAATATTTTTTTGGAATATTTTTTTGAATATTTTTCGAATATTTTTTATTTATTTTTTTCGTGGCGGGGGGTGAGGGGCAGGGCAGGGAGGAGGAGCAGGCTCTCTTCCTCCTCCTCCTACTCCCTCCTCCTCCCCCTCTCCCTCTCCCTCCCTCCTTCTTTCTCTCTTTCCCCTTTCATTCCTTCCCCTTCCACCACCTGAAGGAAAGAGGGAAGGAGAGAGAGAGTGCACGAGTGAGGGGGGCGTGGCCAGAGCAAAAAGGGGGCAGGGCCGAGTTCGGAGCATAGGGGGGGGTGCTCACCCATTCCCTTTCCGGCTTCCTCCTCTCCTGAGGCTTCGTGCCAAGTTTGGTCCTGATCCATCATTATTTGAGTCCACAGTGCTCTCTGGATGGAGGAGAACTACAACTCCCAAACTCAAGGTTCAGTACTTTCTGTTGCTCTCATGAGAGTTTAGGTTTGATTCAACATGGCTGAGGAATGGCAGAAGGAGATTGGACTGGATGGCCCTTGGAGGTCTCCTATTCTAGGAACCCATTGTAATTATTATTATTATTATTATTATTATCATCAGAGGCTGAATGGCCATCTGTGAGGAATGCTTTGATTGTGTTTTCCCCTTATGGCAGAAGGAGGTAGGACTGGATGGCCCTTGGAGGTCTCCTATTCTAGGGACCCATTGTAATTAATATTATTATTATTATCATCATCAGAGGCTGAATGGTCATCTGTGAGGAATGCTTTGATTGTATTTTCCCCTTATGGCAGAAGGAGATTGGACTGGATGGCCCTGGATGGCCCTTGGAGGTCTCCTACTCCAGGAACCTGTTGTTGTTGTTATTATTATTATTATTATTATTATTATTATTAGCAGAGGCAGAATGAATATTATGCCTTATCATTCAGGGTTATAGGCCTGTGTGGAAGGGCCCTGGCTTCTTATTTGACTTCCTTTCCACACATCTGAATAAAATCCCATATTATTTGCTTTAAAACCAGATTATATGAGTGTGGACTCCGATAATCCAGTTCAAAGCAGGTATTTCTGGGTTATATGGCTGTGTGGAAGGGCCCTGAATCCACACTGCAATATAATCCAGTTCAAAGCAGGTTTTGTGGGGTTTCCTGCCTGGATATTCTGAGTTATATGGCTGTGTGAAGGGCCCTGAGTCCACACTGCAATATAATCCAGTTCAAAGCAGGGACTGGGACTTGAGACTGGGATTTTGGTGTTCATCTCTATCTCCAAGTCAAAGCCCGGTGTCCTCCACAGACACCTCCAAGGCGGGAGAGGGCGGAGCCGGGGAGGGCGGGGCAGGGGTGGAGCCAGGAGGGGGCGGAGCCTGGGTGGAGCCGGGGAGGGGCGGTGCTGGGGTGGAGCCTGGGTGGGGGCGGAGCCGGGGGCGGAGGCAGACCCTTCGGCCCCCCAGGTCATCAGTAACTGGAATTCCGGCCATAGGTCCGGTAGAAGTTGGACAGCCCTGTTATAGTGAACATCCAGAGATTACCTTTCTTTCCTCCATTCTCTTTTGGTTCTGTTTGCTTTGTAAATATTTTTGTCAGAACATGGTGAAAATCGTATCTCTTTTGTAATAGACTTGTAAGAAGACATCAGATTGGCTCCCTGTGGAAGACCAGAGAGGAAGGCTGTGCCAAAATTAGGCCAAAATTACTGGTATGGGAGTAGCAGTCTGCATGGGCAAAACATGTTGTGCACTCTTGACTTTTGTGAACTGTCTTAGATCTTACA